>ML685781.1:10829443-10882838 GCA_007922175.1 Pelusios castaneus
AATGATTAGGGGGCTGGGGCACATGACTTATGAGGAGAGACTGAAGGAACTAGGCTTATTTAGTCTACAGAAGAGAAGACTGAGGGGAGATTTGATAGCAACCTTCAACTACTTGAAGGGGTGCTCCAAAGAGGAGGGAGCTAGGCTGTTCTCGAGGGTAACAGAGGACAGAACAAGGAGCAATGGTTTCAAATTACAGCTGGGGAGGTCAAGGTTGGATATTAGGAAAAACTTTCTCACTAGGAGGGTGGTGAAGCATTGGAATGGGCTATCTAGGGAGGTGGTAGAATCTTCATCTTTGGAGATTTTTAAGGCTCGGTTAGACAAAACCCTGGCTGGGATAATTTAGGGGGAGTGGTCCTGCTTTTTAGCAGGGGGTTGGACTAGATGACCTCGTGAGGTCCCTTCCAACTCTATGATTCTATGATAAATACTGAAAGTTGACTGTCATTTCATCTCACCTTTGTGGTATCCAAAAACATATGTTTGACCATATTTAAGTGCAATTCTGAGCTGACATACAGGCTTAGTCCCTGAAACTAGTTCTCTGATGTTCCTAGTTAGCGCTGTTTTGGACAATTGCCACAGTGTTCATTACAGATCTTTGCAGCATTTTGTATCTAAGCAGAATTCCTCATCTTTACAGAAAGTGCTGTGTTCCTGTTAGCAAATCCTTACTTTCTTCTTGAAACAGGAAGTAGTGGTCTTGTGCATTTTCCTTTGAACTGGCTCAGCAGTCTTTGGGTGAATGTTTGTGTAGAAAATAGGTTTAGATAGGGGTCTTTTATGCTTATTAGTGATTAGTTATTAGTATGCTAATTAGTAATAGTATAGCTTATAGTAAGAATAGGCCCAAGTCTGAACCAATCTTCAAAGGTCTAATCATAACAACTCACCTAGACCTATGCCAAGAACTCAGGCGTTACTCTGAAAAATTAATTGAAATTATTTTAAATTTAATTGTCTGGCAGCAACTAGTTTCAAAAGCTGCTTCCCAAAGACAAATTTGCAATCATTTACTGCTCAGAAGAGCTTGAACTTCCCTTTTTCCTTGACGAGAACTAGCTCAGCTTGGACTTCCCTTTTTCCTTGACGAGAACTTTTGCAACCAAGCTGCTGGGAAGCTCATAGCAGGAGGGGTGCAAGGGGGCTAAAGACCCCATAAATACTAGCCCCAAAAACTGCAAAGACGGGCGGTAGGGCACGGTAGAGGCAAGATGCCCCGAAACTCCGGCTTCGATAGCAAGTGGCCTCTATCCGTTGCCAGAGAAAGGTCAGAACCCATTCCCCGTGAATGAGGAACTGACACGTCGGTGGGAGGCCGCCCGAGAAAGGTCAGAGCCCATTCCCTGTGAGTAACGGAGCTGACACGTCGGTAAGAGTTCGGTGAGTATTAAGAAACTGCAACAGACCTCGGTGAAGGTTGGTTCAAAAGTAGCTACAGGTATATAAAACAGTAACTTAAGTTTTAGCACCCCGAGTCCTGGTGCAAGGACCAAAGCAGTTTAGCACCCTGGTCCCCAAGAGTATGGGGGGATAGGTATACGGTTAGGGACCAAGTAGTTTAGCACCCCAGCCTGGGAGTACAGGTAGGTTAGACTGCAATCCCCTTTAAAGGTAGGGGCAATAGCAGTGAAATAAGGATAGCTTCAGCAATTAAACCTTCAATGCGCATTTATTTTTGTCTTTAAGATCTGCTGCAGCATAATAGTAAAATAGTGCAACTTTACAATCATATGATTATTGAAACTTGCTTAATTTTGATTATTAAAACTTGCTTAATTAATATCTTGCAGAAGGCACTTAAGACCCATTTTAAGCATGCTGATTGAAAATAAAAACCTTTTATTCATAATTATTCTGATTCGTTTGATACTTCCCCTGTTGCTATTTACTCCCTGTGCCCCTCTCTCGTCCTTCCTATTCCCCCTATGGGAACAACATCTAGTCCCCTTAATGTTCATCTGGATTACCGGCTGGATCGGTTCAATCCTCTATTGTTTTTTCCTCCTGACCCCTGATGAAACTACAAAGGTCTCCACTCAGTCACCGGATAAAAATAGGGCTATTAACCCTACGGCCAAAAGAACCCTCATCCAACCATACCCTCTGATGAGTAACACCCCAGAGGTGGACGTTAAACCACGTGTGGAGTTTGATTCCATTTTGTTAAAACATATTATATTTAAAAGCTCCCACTAAGTGCTCAATCCACTTAAAGCAATGCTACAGAATAGCCTGGTTGTCTATCGTACCCAGCAACAAGATCACAGCATCTCACATATTCCCTTGTGACTGTATAGTCTGACCTGTGAAGAGCAAGGTTGCAAACAGATGTCACAAAGGAATCTGTAGACTAATGTAGTAGAAAGTTAGACTATGAAATAAAAGGACAAGTAGAAATGGTCAGGAATGAGGCCGACAGCCTAGTGACAAATCAAAACAGTAGGCCGGAGCTGAATAAACGGTCAAGTTGGCAGGAGTCCAGGTTGCAAAAGTCTGACCTCACCAAAAAAAGAAAAAAGCTGAAACTGCAATAATAAATCAAAGAGTGGGAAAGTACCGCGAGGTAGGAGGTGTTGGGTTGGCCTAGCGCCAAAGAGAGAAAGAAGAGATGTTTTGCCTGAACCATCCTGTGCAAGGGATGTTTTGGTTACACCATGACATCTTGATGGATGGAGACGTTTAGTGGTATGTAGACCAAATAAGGTAATAGATGTCATTAAGGAAGGGGTGCCTGGACCAAATCAAGGTAATTTTGGATATCAAAGAAAATAGTTCCTGGTGCCAAAGGGGCCGAGAAGTGTATAACTGTAAGAGTCAGAGAGCCCAGTTTTCGTACAGCTGAGGGGGTGACAGTCCTGTCGTCAGTTGAGCTATTCCAATGCATTGGGAGCATAAATGCTGTCAATATGCCTGTTGATATAGGTCGCTTACCATTGTTGCAATAAACTCTAGGCTGGCACCTTCGTTTCTACAAAGATCTGAAGTCGTGTTGATTTCTGAGTGTTACCTCAGACTACCCACGCCACGTTGACCAGCAAAAAACATCTCTTGCACACAGGGTACACCCTAGGCTTCAGACAATTGGGCTAACGGAGTCCCCAGGAGAAGTCTAAGCCAGGGGTAATCCTGAGAGAAGATGTATACAGAGACAATGTATGCAGCCAAACAGACACCCGCGTCAGACACACTACAACACTGATAATGTCATTCCCAAGACCACGACACCCACTGAAGATCTGGCAGGACTGTTGTCCTTTTTTTCAAATCAGTTTTTCATGTCTTTAAGTGTGTGCAACATTTATCGATACTCGCTCTTCATTCACATCTGACCTTGGCAGTGTCTTTGAAGCTGTCAATATTTACACTGCATGAGTAGAGACTCTGATTAAGGATGTCTTCTGTTTACATTGACTGCCCTTTCTGTATTATAGCTCACCACAAAGGATGACTTCTGGGCATCTATCAACACCCATTTTGACAGTATGACCTATCTATCTATGCCGATATTTGATCATCACTCCCTCAATGTTCATTGTTTCTATTCTTTCAGAGATGTTAACATTTATCACTATCTTCCCAGTGGACCTTTAGAATACGGCAACGTGAAATTTTTCAAGATGCTTGATGTGTTTGCAGTAAATTGTCTGTTTCACACCAATATAAAGGGTGTGCTATCACTGCTGACTGTACATCATCAGTTCTGTTCACAGTTTGATGGTATGCTGGTAGAGCACCCTACGGTGAAGTCTTCTGAAAACTTGGCTTGCCTTTCATATTATGTTTGATATTTTTTTGATCCAGGAAACAGTCACTTTGAGATGGTACTGCCAAAATATGTAAAGTGATTACTTTCTTTAGTTTTGTACTATGGATAATGATGTTTAGGTTGGTGGTAATGGTTGACGGGCTATTTGAAGAAGAACTTCCATTTTTTCCCAGGCTGATGGTGAGTCCAAACTCTCTTATCTTGTGCAGATGGCCTTTTGAAGGCTATCAGATGTATACTTCAGACTGATTGCAAAGAAAAGACCAAAAAGGATCAGTGCCAGCACACAGCCTTGTTTCATCCTATTACATATAGGAAATGTTTTAGAGAAGTCACCATCTAAGAATACTTGACTAGTCAGGTGTTCGTAGAGTTAACATATATTGGTGGGGCAGCCAAACTGTCCTAAATTTGTTCAGAAACAATTTCTGGAAATAGTCACATTTACACCAACCTACCCCAACAACCCCTCTCTTTTTTTAGATTAAGGATTCAGCATACTATTCCATGTTTTGTTCAATTCAATTTTCCCGAGTTTGTCTCACAACAAAAATGATATCTCTGGGTGCTCTGACCGGATCTAAATCATTGGCCTCTGGTAGAAATTTCTCTGTTACTATTTGTACAAGCCAACTGAGTAAAGTACAAGCAAGGATTTTACCAGTGCAATGCCCCAGTAGTTGCTACAGTCAGATTTTATGCTTATTTTTGTATAGTTCAGCTATGATAGCATCTTTGAAATCCTAAGGATTTTTTTTTTTATTTTTTTAAGTTTCCCAGATATCCTTAATAATTTTGTACAGATAGTATACCATAAACTTTCAAGCCCGGAAATTGTCAACTATCATTGACTGGTGATTTAACTGACTTCACTTGTTTGCTAGCTTTTGTGCTTCCTGATTACTGGAAGATTTATTCACATATGGGGTGCCAAGTTACTTCCTCTAACATCTGTACGTTGCTGAAGTCATCTTTCAGAGATGCCTCTCTTGCCCTTGAGTAAGATAGATCCCTCTGAAATGTTTAGTGGAACTGGTCCAGATTTTTACTATAACTGAACTTCAGGGAGTCATAAAACAACTTTGTTTTGTTAGTATTCATTTAATGCTGTATTTATTTGTTCTGTTTTCTTTTCCTATCCATGGTCCTTTAGGACATGAAACTGAAAAAGATACTTCACAGGGCCAATGAAACATTGACTTCAGTGTGAACAGGAATGAGACCAATGGTACAATTCTCTGACTTCAAAGAGAACTGGATCAGGCTCCATGTTTTTAACCAAGCTGGTTAACCCCTCGAGGCCCTCCCCCAACAGTACTCCATGTACTGTATTAAAGTAACACTTAAAATACTTATCAGTATGTCCATGTGAAATGGATAGATCTCAAAGGGTAACTATAAATGGGAAAAATCGACATCTGCATCCACTGCATTGTTTCTAGTGGAGCTGCAGGATCTGGTTTTGCAACAGTGCTAATCAATATCTTTTTTTCAATGATCTAAAAGAAAATCTTTGTTGGTATAATTTGCAGATGCCAAGAAAGTCAGTGGAGTGG
Organism: Pelusios castaneus; assembly: GCA_007922175.1. Lineage (NCBI taxonomy): Eukaryota > Metazoa > Chordata > Testudines > Pelomedusidae > Pelusios > Pelusios castaneus. The sequence goes on from ML685781.1 coordinate 10,834,772, forward strand.
TAATGATGAACAGGGCCAAGCCAGTTATAGACACAGATCTGGATCACTCAGTAAAATAGGCTTGTTTTAATGACCTGTGTTTTAATACAGCCAACTGCAAGGTCATACATCTATGAACAAAGAATGTGGGGCACACAAGATAAAGGACTGCAACCTGAAGGGAGTGACACTGAAAAGAACCCTAGAAGTAATTGCTGATAATTGACTGAACAGGAGCTTCCAGTCTGATTTGGTAGCTAAGAGGACTAACAATTTCTAGATGTACAAGCAGAGGAATATCAACTAAGGGTATTCCATCTGTAAACAGTGTTGAAAAATTGGAAAGGATCAGAAAAGAGCTCCAAGAGTGATTTGATGACTAGAAAATCTGCCTTAGAGGGACAGACTTAAGAAGCTCATTCCATTTAGTTTATCCAAGAGAATGTTCAGAAATAACAGTTTACAAATACCTACATGGCAAAATAGATTTCTGATAGCAGATGGTGCTTTTAATCTAGAAGAAAAAAGTACTAAGCTCCAATGATGGGAAACTGAAGTTAGACAAATTCAGATTAAAAATAAAAGGACACCTGAAAGCTTTACATTAAGATGTGATTTTTTTTTCTAAAATAACATGCTCTAGCTCCAAGAGAATCGCAGAAACAATTTTTTTCCTGATATCTAATCTAAATTTCCATTAGTGCAAATCAAGCCCATTACTACTTGTCCTTCCTTCAGTGAGCATGGAGAACAATTGGTCACACACCTCTTTATAAAAACCCTTAACCCTTAACAGGTGCTGCTTCAGCCTTCTTTCCTCAAGAATAAACATGCTCAGATTTTGGGTTTTTTTTAATTATTTGATTTATTATTATTTAATTATTATTTTTCAAAACTTTTTATAAATTTTGATGTTGTCCACTGAACTCTTTCCAATTTGCACATCTATTTCCTAGAGCATGGCACCCAGATTTAGACCCCGTATTCCAGCTGAGACCTTCACAATGATGACTAGAGCAGAAAAATTGCCTCCCATGTCTTACATACAACATTTCAATAAATGCATTCCAGAATATTATTCTTTTTTCACAACTGAATACATTGTTCACTTGTATTCAGTCTGGATCCACTAGAATCCCCAGATCCGTTTCTGCAGAGCTACCACCTGGCCCATTCTTTCCCACTGTAGTTGTGCATTTGATTTGATTCTTCCTTTCTAAGTGAAGTACTTTGCACTTGTCTTTATTGAATTTAATCTTGTTGATTTCAGACCAATTCTCTAATTTGACATGGTTGTTTGGCATTCCAATCCTGTCCTCCAAAGTCCTTGCAAACCCTCTCAGTGTGGTGCCATGTGCATATTTTATAAGTATATTTTCCACTCATAATCCAAATCATTAATGAAAACACTGAACAGTACCAGGCATCGGACTGATCCCTGAAGGATGCCACTAGAAATGCCCTCCCAGTTTGAGAAAGAACCACTGATAACCATTCCAAGTATGAAAAACAAACAGAGTCCTGGGGCACTTTTAGGCTATGTCTATACTTGCTAAAATTAGTTTGAATTAGTTAGTTCGAACTAGAAAAAGTTAGTTCAAACTAAGCAAGTGCCATTCATGGCACTTGCTTAGTTCAAATTAGCGATCCCCATTCATTTCAATGGACGGTTAGTTAGAACTAAGAAATGGGTTCTAATTAACATGGCCACATTGGCTAATTCGAACTAATTCGTTCGAATTAACTCTTTAGTTCGAATACCTTATTGGAACTTATTAGTTTGAATTAAGGAATCCCTTAATTCGAACTAACTAAAGTCTAGTGTAGCCAGGGCTTTAGTTAGTTCGAATTAAGACTCCTTAATTCGAACTAACTTGCCAGTGTAGACATAGCCTTAAAGACTAACAGATTGATTTATGGTCTTTCCACCAGTTGTGCACCCACTTTATTGTAATTTCAGCTAGACCACATTTCCCCAGTTTGTTTATAAGAATATTCTTTTGGGACTGTCAAAAGGCTTACTAAAAATCAAGGTACGTCACATCTGCTTCTCGCCAACCTGTCAAAGAAGAACGTTAGGTTGGCTTGGCTAGTTTGTTTTTGACAAACCCATGCCGGCTATTTCTTATAATCTACGTTCCAGTATCCTGCCAGGTACTGAAGTTAGACTGACTGATCTATAATTCCCTGGGTCCTCGTTGTTCCCCTTTTAAAAGATAGGTACAATGATCATTCTTCTCCAGTCCTCTGGGGCCTAACCTGTTGTTCATGAATTCTCAAAGATAATTGCTACTGGTGTTATGGGCCTGATGCAGAAATTACTGGGAGAAGTTCTATAGTCTGTGCTATGCAGGAAGCCATGCTAGATCATAATGATCCTTTCTGGTCTTAAAATGTATGCAGCCATAAAATATTTATATTTGCATACTTTTATCTCCACTAACTTCTATTCACTGACTGCTGTCAGGCATAAATTTGTACTCCTGGGGGAAATCTGCACCACTGTGCATGTGCAAATTTTATGTCCCCCGCAGATTTCCCCCCACCCTCTGCACAAAATACATTATACAGGGGAGGCGCTACAATTACATCTTTCACCCACCAGGGGCTGCTGCAGCATCAGAAGAGAAGGCAACGGGCTCCGGTCCAGAGCAGCCAGCCATGGAGAGGGAGGGAGCAGAGGTTGCCTTCACACAGCACCCAGTCCATAGGACCAGATGAGGACATGTTAGATATGGGGGTCTGGGGAATAGAGCGGGAAATATGGGGCAGCTGGGCAAGGGAACAGATTGGGGTTCAAAAGGGCTAGTGAGGGGGGAGGCCAGACTTGGGCAGGGGACCAGGAGCTAGTGGAATGACAAAATTAAGCCAGGGGCTGAATGGAAGTGGGGGTGCAGGGATACCTGGGGATGGTACTAGAGGTGTCTGACTGAATGAGAGAAATTAGAGGTCAGCCGCAATCTGCCTGAGGGAGACTCCCTAACAATCCCTCTCCCCCTCCAGCCCTTCAAAAAAACATTCCATAATTCTCCCACCCACACCCAACAGCCCTTCAGGTTCACTCCCAGGTTCCTTCCTTCTCCTCAGCTCCTCCGTTACCCCGGATTCCATCAGGCTTTACACTGCTTCTGAGGAGTGCTGAAAATACGTTTCTCTACTGTAGTTTAAATGAATTATTACTCAAAGTTCTGTACTAATAGGCCTAGTTAAAAAAACCAACCTATGGTAAATACATTTCCTGATTTTTTTCTCATCTGTAGTACATACTTGCTGACAAGTGTTTTGAAATAAATTACCAAAATAATTGAAATTGGCATGATTATATTGTGTTATTTTGACAAATAAAATATGCAGCATTCTGTAGAATTTTAAAATATTGTGCACTTACTTTTTAATTTTTTGCATAGCATTTCCCCAGGAGTAAACTTGTTAATGCACATTAGCAGTCACAGAAAATCACAAGAGTTGATCAATAACATAACTTCCTACAATACCTTTATAAGATTATTCTTATACAGGAACATGAAGGAAAGCCTAACTAAAGAAGGATAACCTTGAAGGATTTGATACTCAATTTATAGATATTTAAAAGCTTGTGTTAAACAAGAGTTGCAATACTGAGTCTGGGTAAAATTTTCAGAAGTGCTTAAGTGATTTAGAAATTTACGGACCCTTGTAAGTTCATGGACATGTTTGTAATACCCAACTTACAAACAGGATAAATTTTAAGGTGCCTGTTACAAAGATGACCACCAACAAGATTGACAGTGTTCCCATAACCAACAATATGGTGAGAAAATGAACTCAAGTTGAACTCGGGGGCATGAACCATCAAAACGCAGAGAGTTCACACCTACGAAGATTATGCCCAGAAGTATCATCTGCATTATAAAATAGTGTGCAAGACAAGACAAAAAACAACCTTCTCTTAGGCTTAGGGTTGAAATAGATTCTTTAAATTCCCACTTTTCTCAAGATTTGGAGATTACAGTAGAGAGTCTCCAACTGTGGTTTTCTGAAGACAGTAATTTTTTTTGTCTCAGAAGATAAAAAAACTTTTACAAGTCTCTCTTCTTCCTACAAATGTCCCTAGGGAGCCAAGTTCACATCCTGTCTCTGGTCAGGAATTAAAACATGTTTCATGGTCTCATCCTAGTCCTTGTCTTTGAAGATGAGGTAGCCATTAAAACATGTAGTATAAATGCCACTGCTCTACTGTCACTTACGCATTTAATGAACACTAGGTGGTGCATCAGCAACCACTGTATACAGAGAAAAATATTACCCACCATGGTAGGTGCCTGTACCACTGGGGGCCTTTCTGATATTCCACAACAGCGTACCATGGCCGAGACCCTGCCCACCTCAGCTACTCTTCACTTAACCAATAATTCTAACCTTTGAAGGAAGGATGAGTCCTCCAGGGATGCCATTAGAGCTTAGCTGGCATTTCCCTACCAATAAATCTTGCAACCAGCTCTCAAACCAAAATAGTACGTTCAGGTACAAATGGCAGCTCTTCCGGCTGAGGGGTGCCTGCCAGATGGACGCGTGAGTTCAGGGCAGTCATACAGAAAGGATGTGGACAAATTAGAAAGAGTCCAGCGGAGGGCAACGAAAATGATTGGGGGGCTGGGGCACATGACTTACGAGGAGAGACTGAAGGAACTAGGCTTATTTAGTCTGCAGAAGAGAAGACTGAGGGGAGATTTGATAGCAACTTTCAACTACTTGAAGGGGTGCTCCGAAGAGGAGGGAGCTAGGCTGTTCTCGGTAGTAACAGAGGACAGAACAAGGAGCAATGATTTCAAATTACAGCTGGGGAGGTTGAGGCTGGATATTAGGAAAAACTTTCTCACTAGGAGGGTGGTGAAGCATTGGAATGGGTTACCTAGGGAGGTGGTGGAATCTCCGTCTTTGGAGATATTTAAGGTTCGGTTAGACAAAACCCTGGCTGGGATGATTTAGTGGAAGTGGTCCTGCTTTTAGCAGGGGGTTGGACTAGATGACCTCATGAGGTCCCTTCCAGCCCTAAGATTCTATGATTCAATGTCCTCGTGCTTCGGTGTCTGGACGCCAGCAGAAGGCATGAAAGTCCTCAAATGGGTTCGAGTCTTTCCACAGGTCTGCAATCACCCCTCCAAACTACTTCCTTAGCCCCTGCTTCCTGCACTCACACTCCCTTTGAGATCTTCATGCTGTCCCTCAGACGTTGGACAGTCTTCTGAACAAAATGCGCTCGCTCGCTCTCTCTCTCTTGCTTTCTCTCTCCCCCTAAACTCTCTTCTTCTAAAGGTCCTTATGTTCAAGTAAAACTTCCAAGAGTAGTTAAGTGATTCAAGAGCCTAAGTCCCATCTTCAAAAGTGAGAGACACTTAGGGGCCTAAGTCTCATTGAAAACCAACAGGATTTAAATTCTTAAGTCACCTGAGTTTTTTAGAAACATATATGTCTTATCTACTCACTCACCTGATCTGTTTTTCTGAGACAAGACTAGAATGTAAACTCTCCAGGACAGGAGCCAGGGTTAGTCCACAGTTTGCACAGTAGTTGGTGCATTTTTAGCCTACATCTGTATTTAATTATGGATGAGCATCAATGGCAATGACTTATTAATCCACACAGTGATATTCATCCATAAAACAATCCCATTGCAAACCGTATCTGTTCTATTTTGCAAAATAATTAGAAGAACTGAGCTGCTTTCTACTCAACTGCATGAAAAGCTAAATCTTCCCTCTACGGCCGAAGATAAGCATTTAGGCCTGGCATGAGGGAGGGAGGTAGAAGCCATCACATGACCTGCAATGGCCATGGAGGTGACGAAAGATTGCCTTTGGGAATACCCTTCCTACATGTTACTACTACTTTTCTGGGAACATCTAGCCTATTTGGCAGTGGAAAAATAAAATCCACAGAAGCACCTCGCTAACAAAAAGGTGCAACTAATAGGTGAGAGGTGCAAGTTTGTTCACAGATGTCCTTTTTCTATATTTAAAAAAATCTTGCTAAATTCAGACCAGTTTCTTGATCAGTGAGTTGTGGGAGTTTTAGACTGTTAGATGTCTTTTAAACACACTCCTTTATTTGTATTTCTTGCTTTACATATTTTTCTGCTTTCTTAAGCAATCTGGCAGCTGAAACACAGTTCTAAAAAAAGGCTGCAACCATTTAGTGGCGTTGCCATTTCAAACACAAGACCCAGCTGTAACAGCTGTGTGGCAAGGTTACGCTGTTTCAGCTGCTGCATCCCTCAGAAAGGAGAAAAAACGCTGAATAAAAACAAAATATAAAATCATGAGTCAACAAGATTGTGGGCTTTGTAGATGACCATCATCCATCAGTGAGGCACCATATACAGTAAGCACTATCTTACGGACTACGATACAAGCCTCTGTTGGAACTTCCGTCCATTCATCTTTAATACTTATACAGTCCCCATTACCAGGGTATCTGAACGCCTCACAACAGGGAGGGAAGTACTATTATCCTCCTTTAACAGATGGGGAACTGAAGCAAAGAAAGGCTAAGACCATGTCTAAAGACGTGTCTACACTAAAATGCATCTCCCACCAACGTATTTGTCCACTCCACTGACTTAATTCCACCTTCGCAACAGGAGTGTAGCCAGCCCCTATTTTCTGGCCGGGCTCTGAGTCTCCAGGGTGGACCTGGCCTATTCTGCTTCTGATCATGTGACCAGAAGCTTCCTGACGATGCTCCAGTTGCCTAGCAACTGCAGCATCGGGAGGAGAAAGAGGGAAACGGAGAGACAGCGTGGCCCCTGCCGCATCAAGGCCACAGCGGCTGCCCAGGGTCAGAGCTGCGAGGCAATGTGGGCAGGAGAGCAGCCCACCCTCGCCCATCTGCCTGCAGCAGCGCTGCTGGCGTGTCTGTGATTGTGGCGGTGAAGCTTGCACCGCTGCCGGATGCTGTGGCAGGCGGGGATGGGTGGGCCCGGGCCTACCCATAGCTATGCCCCTGCTTTGCGAGAGCCACAGCACTTAAGTCGATGCAGCGTCAGCGTCCACCATGGCCCACAGTGACTGTTAGACTAATGCACGCACTCCTAGTAAGGAAGTGGACTGCCAACACAAGCAGAATAGTGGGGACATGCAAAAACAATTTAATTACTGTGATAGCTGTACATCAACGCAACGGATCAACTTAATTTTGTAGTATAGATTTGCCCTTACTTTAGGAGCGCTTTTGCCTTATACTATCCCAGCAAAGCACTTCTAGTGTGGATGCAGCATGTACTAGTAAAGTTGCACTTCTACCAGTATAGCTTATTCCACATGCTTCTGAGTGAAACGAGCTACGTCATGAAAGTGCAGGTATGTTACTATCGTTGCATCTACACTACAGGCTTTTTCCAGCACGGCTGTGTTGGTCAGGGATTTAGACCCAGCACTGGCCACTGTTGGAAGACAGCATACTGGGCCAGATGGACCACTGGTCTGAACTCACACGGCCAATCTTATGTTCGCACTCCAAACAACACAGCTCTGCCAGCAGAGATCTGCAGGGTAGAGATGGCTTCAGCGACTGCCCCAGATCACCCAGGAAGTCTGTGATGGAGCAGGGAATTGAATTTGGGTCTCCTGAATCCCAGTCAACCACACTGGACCTGCCTTCTTACCTGGGCTGTTGGACTCATTGAGAAAGGAGTAAAAACATAACTGTGAATTCCGTACTCTTTCTGGGCCAGACCATGCTGCCCTCACTGACACAGGGTAATACTCTGGCCACAAAGCGTCCCACTGAAATGAATGGAAGAACTTAAGAAGTGAGGTCCTACAATCTGGCCTGCGACAAAGTGACTCTCCAGTCTGCATGCTGCCTTGTAGCTGGGGATGGTGTTATTAAGGTTTTCCTCACCCTAGCCTTACTCTCCCACTGTCTGGGTCTGCTGTTGGCCCTCTTTCTCTGGAGAGTTAGTCCTCTCTCCAAGTCACAGCCAAGTCTTACTCCTTTCAGCATATGTCAGAGTCCCTATCTGATCACAGGCTAACAGCCTTGTTTCAGAGCCCCAAGAGCACAGCTATGCCCACTAGGCCTTATGACCCTTGCCTGGAGCCTTCTGCAGGCCGTATAGGGAAACCCAGTCCTTTCCTCCACCCTGGTTTCCACATGGCTATGGTCTGCATCTTCCAACCTCCTTTTCTGTCCCTGCGGCAGCCTGCCTCTACATCTTCTCTCCCAGCCCCAGAGGAATAGCTACAAACAAAAGGCAGAACACAAAAATACCCCAAATTGCACCCTGGCCTCCCTCCTCGCAGGAGACGCCTGGCAAGCTGTAATGTGGCTCAGTGTCCGCAGGGCAGCTTTTTAGAGCAGTTTTTATAGAAAGTCTCTAGCACCTGTGTTCTCTGCGATGCTCCTTTCAGCGAGCTATTGGGATGAATTCAGTCAGCCTCCCAGGGCTGAGCCCTTCTGAGCTGGGCTTCCATCTTTTCAGACTCCTCCTGCAAGATTGGCATACCTTGCAGGTGCAGAGGTGGGGTGGGGCTACCTGAGCCCAAAGATGCCCTTTACCCCTTCTTGCATGGTGTAGGATTTATACATCCCATGACATAACCCTATATATTTGTACTCGCGTCTCAAAAAGGATTTGCTAGCACAGCTCAAGGTAATTCTCCAAGGAGATAAGCTTCCTACCATTACGTAAACCTTCTCTGTCCTTTTCTTTTTGGGGCCGCATTCTGATCGTAAGCATACAGCAGAGTTCCTGTAATACCAGGTACTGTGCATGTGTACACAAAGGCAGCTGATCTTATCAGATAGCTCAAGATTATTTGGCAACATTGGCTTGTGTTGTGAAATACAGGCACATCAATCAGCAAGGAACTGCACCTGACAGAGACACAATCTGGCACAACCTGGCTGAAGTACTGCCCAGGAGCCAGAGAACATGTAGTCTCCACCAGCTGGCACATTTATTGAGACATCAGTAGCTTCAGCAATCATCTTCCTTTTCTCTACCTAGCATGTGAATTGTCTGCGTTGCGTACTCCTCATCAACGCTGAATGAGGGGTGCTAAAAGGATAGGCATTGCTGCATGATGCAACAAACAGAAAACAGTCTCTGACCCCGTGATCTTAGCTGGTGGGTGGGAGTTTTTGAAAGCACTCAGCCTCCCCCTGCTTCCATCAAATCTACATTAAAACTCTCACTGACATCTGTGGGAGCAGAGTTAAACCAATGCTGGGGTTTAAGGTGTTTTAAATCTCACCCTAAGTGCAATACAAATCCTTCGGCAGGGTGTTTGGTCACTTTATGGAACAGGTGGAATTCCTAGAGCTCTTTGAAGAAGGAAGGGAAGGGAACTTGGCATATGTTAAACTGGGAGAGTGGTCTGAAGAAAGATATGAAAGTTGGGGGTGGATAAAGCTGCTGAATTTCACTAACACAGCTGTCATCTCCAGAGCCTGCTACTCATTGCTCAAAATTTTATCCAGTTCATGGGTTTTTCAAGCTCCCGCTGTGGACAAGCGATTTTGGCATGGCAGGTTCCTTCATCTGAGTGCTCGTCCCTACTAGCAGGTAACTGTTACCTGGATAGGAACAATTATAGGTTTCCTTAACAGTGTATTTTCCTTCGGACAGCCCACGTTTTATGGGCGTGGTGACTTGTGGCAGTTGAACAGAGAAAAGGTACATAGCTCCAACTTGATGATCCCAAGTAAGGATTAGGTAGATTTATAAACATCTCATGTAGACAATGGCCGAAGGGACTGTTTTCAACTAAGAAATCAAAAGGCCAAGGAGATGTCCAATGGATACCTTGGAGTTGGAGAAGGACTGAGCCAACTGCTGCCAACCATGACAGTTTCTTAAAAACATCCTCTGGTATTTTATTCACTGAATCTCAAGATGCCATTGCCTCTGCTGGGACTGTTTTTCTTTTGGTGAGAGAAGAAAAGGGGGCAGCCACCAAGGGGCTAAGAAAAACTTAGAGATGTTTACAGTCTACCATTTAAGGCAAAGTTTATTATTAAACTTCACATTTGTGAGACTTTTCATTCCAAATTAACTGTGCACTGAAGTGACACCGGAATAAGATTCCCCCATGCGCTTCCTCATTTTGAGTTCACCTCAGGATCCAGATACTCGCTCCCTCACTCTGGGAGACAAAGTTAACTGAATCAAGGTAATCAGAGTCAAACAGTCTGCCCAATCCATCAGAGCTTGAATGTGCATTCTCAGTTTAGAGAAGAGGAAAGTCCCTCTTCCTGCCGTTAGAAAAGGGGTGGCTTTTATTTGGGGTTATTCCTGTGCTTTCTTGTGTCTTTGTACCTCCTGGAAGAGAGAGTTAAGAGATAAGCAGGGTCTATCTTCTGAAATCTTCTCTGGAGGTGATGTAGATGGAAGAAATGGCAGAGAATAGACAGTGCACGAACAGCTTTTTCTGTGCTGAGCAGGTGTAAAACGGGGCCCAGAAAGTCCCAAGTAACACAGGATGACTGTATTAATATAATGCCTGTAAGAAAGTAAGGCCAGGTTGAGTTTAACTGGAATGGAGGCGTCACTGAGGTTCCTGACTGCAGAGAGACATGGTCTGGTATGACCAACCCCAAGGATTCTGGAGAAATCTACAAATCCAAAGGTCAAAGGGACTCTTGAAAGGAGGGGAGACCACCTGCTTTGGCACAGAGAGAGCACTCTCTCAGCTATTTCACATGTAGCTTCCAAGACAGCTCTGAATGTCGTACATTTCCACCTTTCCAGGTGGGCTTGTCTCCTATTTTGAAGTAAGAAATCTTAACAAGTCTTGAGCCAGCCTTGATTGTCTAGACTAGGCTACAGCAGAGGGCTTGCAAGGTGTGTGGGCAGGTAAAACTGAGCCACATTCACCCTGTAAACACCTGAGGGCAGGAAGGATCATCTTCAAAATGTCTGTACAGTGCCTAGCTCAAAAGGGCCCCAAGGTGGCTGGCCTCTAGGCATCATCGCAATATAAATCTTGAGTAATAATCCTCAGATGGATGTGCATTGTGTATACAGCCGCCTCTGAGAACAGAGAGGGAAAAAGAGGAAAGAGAAAGTAGTAAACTACTAATCCCACCAAGTCCCCAACCTCCTATTTTCTCCAGTTATCTAGAAAGAGCAGCTGGTGGTAAACTCATAGAAGCAGCATATGAGAGCCATAGGCTATGCTCCTGTCTTGCGTTTCTAGAAAATGCGTTCCCTGTGGCAACTGCAGATTAATGGGTAATAAGGTAAATGTTACTGAAAAATACCCGGCGGCGGGCGGCCCCCGGGGGGGGAGGTGTGGAAACATTTCAAATGTAGAAAAACAGCACTACTTTCATTATGAATAACTAAAGCATGTAGAAAATACATTACATTAACTAATAATAAATCTAACCTGTAATGCTTCCTTAGCATCACACTTTGTTCACATTCTCATTTAAATTCCTATCACCCTATTTTTACACAAATCTCTTTTACTGAAGAAAATATCAATCAATCAATCAGATTTTTTTTAAAATAATCAACTTCCTCTTTTGAAAAGCAATTTGTTTAGGTCATGGAAAGATTTCCATGGTGGCTTATACTTTCAAATTACACACACTGGTAATTGATAGGACTGAAGGAAAAAAAAAAGACAACTCTAACAACTGCTAGCTTGAATTAAAGAAATGCTGCTTAAAAGATAATATATTTTTTTCTGTAAGAAAAAATATGTATGCACACCTGCTCTTCTATCAATCTGAGCAGGAAACCATTTCATCACTGCATCATAAGTAGAAGAAAAGTACTTATTAAAACATTAATCATAGTCCATTATATTCTGACTCACTGCCAAACGTTCCCATTACATCACAGAAAATATCTATTAACCAAAACCTGATTCTGACAAGTTACAGAAGCGTAGTGTTTAGGGTTTAGTAATGTAAAAGTCAGTTTTAAAAGAACGGTTACACAATTGATTTTGCAGTTGCAAGAAAATATAATTAATTGTTTTTCTGACATTTATTACTGCAAGGGGCTTGATTTAACTGGTGTTTCTACTGTAAAATTATTCAAAAATTATTTCAAACTTCACCTACCTTTATTAAACACATTTATTGTGGTGGAATTAAATACCCAGGGATGGCTAAACTATTTTAAAATGTGCTGGATATACTACTACTATGTAGAACTACATTGTCTTGTGTAAATATGGGCCCTATTTAGAACTATGTCTCACAGGAAATTATGCCAAATGAAAACCATCCCCCCTTTTCCACTCCCACTGCATAGGATTTATGTTTTTACATTTAAAACCAGTTAGGTAAAGAAACAAAAATCATGGTAGCATTACCTTCAAGCTGGGGCAATAGCTAATCTGTGAAGTAGGAGTATGTTCAAGTCATTATTTTATTATTAGAAACACGGCCTGACTGGAGTATTTTGATTCTGAAGCGAGGAAAACCAACACCTCAATTCTTTTTGTGAGCAGAAATGTTCTCTGTTGGTTTACATAAAATATCTTTAAAAATATTATTGCCTTCATTTTAAAAATGAGAAGTCTAAAATTTAGTTCAAAGTTTATATATAGGTAGCTAAGCACCCAGCCCTACAAAGACTTACGAATCTACTTCACTTTATGTGAGTAGCTCCAAAGTTAAAGTCACAGTGCATAAAGGGAAGCACACAAGTCCCTGCACAATCAGGACCTAAATAAGTGACCTGTTTCGCCAAAGTTATGAGCACCTAACCACTTTCATAGTGGTCTATCTGTTTAGTACGACAAGCCCTTGAGACCAACCCTTACGAGCTACCATTGAACAGGACAGATATTTATTATGCCCTGATCCTGCAAATACTGATGCATCAGATGCCATGAATTAAGCATATGGACTTACATGTCTCATGATCGAGGTTTTTTTTTTTTTAAATTAATCTTTTCTACCAGCTCACTCCTTTAGGTTTGGTTTCCCTCCATTTAGATAATCTGGAAATTCAAAATTTAAAGCAAGGGCATACAAGCTAAGAATTATATTGCCATTCCTTGGACTAATTCAAGTTTCTGAAAGGTCTTCAATTTTTCCTCCTTTAAAAAACAAAAACACCACCACCCACCCCAAAAAAACCACGCTTGCTCAGTCACCAAAACGGCTCAACTCACTCACCCAATCACTTCTAGTTCCTACCTTTCCTAAAGCACCTCCTCAACAATCAAATTTTACTTTAGTAAGAACATCCTATGGGCCTGATCCTCAAAGACATTTCCATTGACTTCATAAACAGGATCACATTTATTGTTATTTATACAGCCCCACACATTAACTTTACTGACATATGAACAACACAGCCCTTGACCTGCTTAAAATCTAGTGCTTTATGTCTCTGCAAGCTTGCGGGACTGAGTACAGTACTTTTATACATACTGAGACCAAGGGTGTTCTTGCACATATATGTATTTGCATGCTGCCCCAGGGTGGGCCAGCAAAGCCACTTCAATCTCTTGGTCCATTTGGTACTTTGGGAACAATACCTATTTGAAAGGCTATTCTAGGGCCTCTGCCATTACTGCGTCTATTGCTGGAATCTAGGTCAAGAAGTGGCATTACTTCTGCAATTTAAAAAAACTCATTAATCTTCTATTAAAATGCCTTCATTTCGTTGGCTGCTCCTATTCCGATTTGATCACCCTCTCTACTACAGCGTTAATAACCAAGATGCTTTGTTGGGTTTCTGCTCAAAAGAAAGTAAAAAAGAAAGTAAACATATTGTCATTGGGGCTGTTGGAGATTTGTTTAGTAGCTTCTCCTAATCCAGAGTTGTAGAGACTCATCAGATGTTTCTTTCCTAGAGAGAAGGATGTGGGCAAGACTTTCCTCTCCATTCACCTCCAGTGTTTCTGAATCTAGATCCAACACTTCCCCTTCTTCCAGGAGTGATGTCTCAACAATCTGAGAACACCATACCTCTTCTCTGTTTTTGCAACTTCCTAGATTTCTTGTGCAGTTTGGAGAGGGAAGAACTGGGTAATTTAGTCCCTTTTCCTTCAGCTTTTTAATGGATTCTTTAGCACTAGATATGGCTGAAATGGCCAAGCAAGCTATGGGATAGAACTGAATTACTAAGTCACTGTGATTGACATAAGCCTGGGAAGTCTGAGTGCTAGAAGATTCTGGAAGCGGGGTCTTTAGCACTATGTACATTGTATAGGAAAATCACAGGGAATACTACACTTGGACTTGACACAGACATAAGCCATGAATATTTAACCAGGGCCCTGTGAGTGTAGGTATGATAATATGACAGGTCAATGGTCATGATCAGCCAATGACCAGTTCACCTAGTATGTACACATGGAGAAGTGTATAATGGTGAACCTGGAACTAACTGACTTGGGTCAACTGACCCTGGAGAACAGCACAGCATCAGGGCATAGGTGAATATTTGACAAATGTATATGTCAGCCAATCCCTGTAGGCCTCCCTCCACAAGCCCAGCCTCCCACCCCTCAAAAAAAATTAGGAAATTAATCTTGATACTCTAAGTAAGTGCTAGCAGAGCATATTTGGGGGACGGGACTTTTATTTTTAAATAAAAGGTACAAGTACGGGAAAATATCACATACCTCTTGCACCCTAATTAACATCTGAAGAGGGACTTCGAAAGCAGAGAGTCTCAAAGGAGTCAACACCCTACTGTGAGGAACCATTGAGCAGACCAACTACTCAAGAGGAACCACCAGAGGATCTTGGGGTAGCCAACACCGACTGCAAGAGACCATTGAACAGACCAAGTATTGAAAAAGAAAAATAAGAATAGTCTCCACCTAAAACTGGAAGCTATATCTGCTTTGCTGACCAATCAAGACCCTGTATAGGGCCAGCATAGCTACTGAGGTTTCATGCTTGGGGAATTGAAGCTTATTAAAAAGAGGCACTTCACACAGTCTATCTGTGGTGCTTTCAAATAAATAGCTTTGCACGGGGGGGAACAAACTGAGTTTTCACTTGAGTGGTTACTATATGTTGTACCCCAGACATAGGAGCCCCAAGTTTCTGAGCAGGAGCCAAAGGAAATAGCTCTCCTGTGGTACCTGGTGTGCCACTGGGATGTGCCTTCCCGTGCTCGGAAGGGCTGTTATCAGATTGACTCAGTTCCTCGCTCTTCTTATGACCCTGCTGCCACTGTAACGCTGACATTATTGGGCTTGAATAGCACTATTTGTGGCTGTGTGCCAGAAACAACAACAACAGAAGCTGGAGAAGGAGCTTTGAAGCTATCTGGGCTCTCCAGTTCCAGGATGAAGAGCAGGGGGGAGGAGGGGGGATAGGAAAGGCTGTCAATTCCATATGGGTCAATCAGGAATTTGCCCTATCCACTATCTGGGTACCAGCTATACAACTCCCAATGCAGAGGCATGCTGCCCGGTGGGGGGGGGGGGTGGCGGGGAAGACCTAAGAGAGAGAAACTCAAGGGTGGCAAAGCAAAGTGGAGAGAGACTGAGGGAGAGAGTAGCAAAGTACTAGAAATCCTCCAAAATTTCATGACAAAGGAGAATGTCATGGAAGGTTTCAAACTGCATGTTCAGGTCTCACAAGGGCAAGCTCTTCTGACCAGGAAATCAAAGAGTGGGGCTCCTATCCAACCTGCTAGTGAGCATGAACTCCCACAGGTATTTCAAAATGGGAGGTGGAGGGAGAACTTCAGTTTTGGTGAGAGACAGAGATATGGGAGAGCTCAGCATGTAGGACACCAAACTTTCTTAATGTTAATATGCAGTGAACCCGTCAGAGCGAGGGTCTCTATCACACTAGTGACACACAACCCCTGAACAGACATCTCCTCCTACAGCCCTGCTCCGGTGCCCAGAACCGCACAACTGCACTGCTGAAGGGGAAACAGCCATACATGCAGAGACAAGGACAAGATTTACCCCTCAGTGACTCCAATGATAAAGCTAAAATGTGGCTTTTTAAAATAAGCTTAGTATTTATTGCTCTTTAACATTTTAATTCCTTAGGGCAGTTTACTCAACACTCCGCCATTCTTAAAGGTAGGTGCATTTATGTATAAACGCGTGCACACACACAAATTTAGTATTCTGCAAATGCATACTACAAAAGACTGTTCTGGAATAAATGGTATAATTACATTTCCTACAGTGACCTTGTACTCTCTTGAGTATTTACTCTAGACTAAACAGCCTTATTCAGCTGCCCTGTGTCTGAATGTCGATGAAAGAAGCTTGTTTGACAACTGCTTCAAGCAGAAACATATTTTTTCCATGATTGCATTAAAAAAGGTAAAAAACAACATTACCAGACTACTATTCCAAGCACAGAGGTTCATATTAGATCGATGAGTTAATTCTGAAGCCAAACGCCAACAAAACCAATTACTATGGACATTCTGCTGTCATGACCAGCTTTTGAGGTTAATTTAGTGGTACATATGCAAGTGCAGCCAATTTTAAATACTAGTCACTACATGGAGTACACCGGCTTCCCTTCTTGGTTCTTTATACATTTTCCATCTTCTTTGCTTTTATAACTCTCCTGAGACCCTTTACGGTTACAAAACCCACACTCTACCCACAGGTGGGCAGGCAGGAAGTAAAACTCTGTTTCATAAGCAGTCCACTATTAATATATTTAATTTCTAATGACCTTGACAGAAGAACTCCATGCAAAACACCATATACTAGAGGGTGTCATTTGAAATGTTCACATGATATTTTTGCCAAAATGTCGATTTTTTGAACAGTAAGACCTCAGACTTACTACAGTCTGTGTTCCTCTCCTTAATTTCCATTCAGTTGGAAAACTGATGCTAATCTGCCTCTCCTGTATAAACTCCCACCAGCATTCCAAAACCTTATAAGAAAACCTGTAGGATTTCAAGTAGTATGTTCAAACAATAGAAACCAGTTCCTAAATTAGCTCAAAGTTCACATGGTTTATGAATTATTAGACCTTTCCTTCCATCCAGTCCTCGAGAAGGAAATGCACTAGTTACTTATTGCATATCCATTATGTACAATGTAGTGCGTGTGTGAACTTTTTTCTTCACAAGTCTTTATTCCAAGCTGCTCATTGCAAAGTGCGTAAAAGTGTTTGTGTGTGTGTGGGAGGAGGGGAGAATGTGAATACACTGCTTAGAAAGATGCCTAGATAGAGTTATGTCTCTCAAACCATAAACACTCTACTTCCTACCTGCCAATTCTCATTTTATATCAGCCAGAGGAAAGGCCTAAACAAGTGGTTTTCAAACTTTTTTTCCTCAGGACCCAGTTGAAAAAATAATTTATGTCCACAACCCAACATTTACATCTTTGAGCAATGCATTCCAGTCTTTCAGTGGCGATGGCAGGGGGTGTTGGGACCCCATGCTTGAGGGTCTGTGACCCAGTACTGGGTCCTGACCCTAAGTTTGAAACCACTGGCCTACATTACCTGTCATTTTTGGTGGCAGTCGAAGTGGGATATGCAAGTTGCCTTCAATAACTTGCATATCTCCTTCTGACTTCCATCTGCCGAGAACATACACCACGATGAGATAAAGGGAGAATCCTCCCTTCAGCTCAGCGCTATACTACTTACTGGAGTGGTCTTCAGGGACTGATCTCCCAATCAGCTGAGCAGATCTTCACAGACCTGATCAGTCAATCGGAAAAGTCAATCTGACAATGGCAATTTTGCAGCTGTCAGTGAAGACTAGCCGAGATTCAATGAAGTCAACCAGAATCTTTCCACTGACTTCAAAGGGATGTGAATAAGACCTTAAAACAGAAAACTTGCTGGAAATGTGTGTGTGTCCTGCTAGCCAACAGAATTCCTATAAGAATAAAGGAACAGCAACTGCAAATTATACATTGCAAATCTGCCTTCCTTACTATTATTCAGTCTTCCAACATTCTGGTGACTGAGCTTGCTAAGAAACTTATATTCGATTCAGAGGGAGCAGAATGAATTCACTGTTCAGAATCAATGGGCCAAAACAGATCAACTTGAAAAGAACCATACATTTGAGGTTTTCTACCTTTATAGAAGACTCACAAACAAAAATGTATTCTTCCCCCTCTCCCCCGTCAATCAGAAAACAGCAGATGTGAAAAATCACCTACAACAATTTTTAGAGCTCAGACGCCCTGTTACCTATTCCAATCAATTCTTAGTTATTTTACTGGTGTTGGAAGTTAAAGCAGATTCAGGTTAAGCAGCTATTAGCAACTCACCTGAATGAGAAACAGACTGACAAGGATTTAAAAACAGCCAAGACAACATCCTTCTTCAAATCTCTGCATAATTGAGAGTTTGAGAACTGTTTGAACTTTGTCTTCCTCCCGCCCAAGATGTTTGAAAAATGACACACTTTGTGGAGTTTATCAGTGCATACACAATTTAATTACCTGAAGCCTAGTGAGCAACTCGGATAAGACAATTTAAATATGAACCACCTTTTTTAGGAAAGAAAATGGACAAGAATCCTAATGTAAATTCTTCAGAATTAATCCTCTTTTTTATGAGCCTTCCTGCTAATTATCCCTTTTGTTCTCAGCAGACTCCAGCAAATCGTAAAAGGAGCAACCTTTTGCTCTGAAGATTGATGTGAGTGTTGTGGAAAACATGAGGTTAAAACCAAAATATTTGAAGGACCCATCCTGTTGAGAGCTCTGAAGGTAATAAACAACTTAAAATCAATAAAAGATGCTACCAGAAGTAAATTTAAAGGCTCCACACTAGGTTGGCAGAGCATTTGCAAAAATCTTGGCTCCTCAGGTTTGCAGACTTCAGTTTATCCAAGTTTTGGAGAACTGTCTAGCAAACAATAAATTGCAGTTTCCAAACTGCAATTTTATTATAGGCAGAAGAAATTTTGCTGTAGCTTGTGAGTAACTGCAGTGTTATAAAACTGAGACATGTGAATGATAAAGTGAAATCTCACTAATTTGCAGAGACCAATGAAAAATATTCACTTCGGAGTGGGACAAAGAGAGAGAGGGGTGGGTAGAGAAGCTGAGAATCTGTGTCTTTCTTTGTAATGGGGTTGAACCTAAAGGGAGCTAAAAATCTTTAGTAAGAGCAGGTAACACCATGCTGCCCAACTCATCTCCCTCATACAGCCAGCTGTTTGCAGCTGCCTTTAAGGCCAGCCAGGGAACCAAAACACATTTGTTAAGCATTTATCATCAGCCGATGAGCATGACTTCATGCAAACACAGAAACAAATATACAAGGGAGTAGGCGGATTGCATGGTCTAAGGTATTAGAAATAGCCAGTGGAATAGGATTTGAGGAGCAACAGCAGGACACATGCAGGATGGGTACATTTGTTTTTAAACGACAGAAGGCCTCTGGACTCAACTGGGGAACTCACAGCTCCCCCACGCACGGCCGATGACATCTGCCAAATCACTCACTCAAAACTCTCTCCTCACATGCATTTGGCGGCCACGTGGGAATCGCATTCAAGAAGCTATGCCGTGCAGGAAGAGATTAGACCTAGACCATCCCCCCCCCCCATCTCTGCCTGAGCATCTCTGCTAATTGGATCTTGTGCTTCTGCAAAGGAGGAAGAACTGCACTGAGCCTGCTCCTCCAGCGCCTCTGCCTTCAAAAACAGCACTGGATCCAGAAGAAAAGGCTAGATTTGCTTTTCTTTCTGAGACTTCAGTTCCCCTCCTCCCACTGGAGACCACAGATGGAGAGCAGCAAGTGAGGGTACGGTGCTCGGAGAGAATACCAGCTTGAAGGTTGGGGTGGAGAGACAACAGAGGAGAAAAGTGATGAGACTGCTTAGAAATTAAGCGCATGCCTAAGAATTTGCAGGACTGGGGGCACTGTACGTAACCTTTGAGCACGCGTCCCCACCCCAAAATGAACAGCTAGACTGGAGCCATGCAGCACTAAGAGGGGGGTTTGCTTTCCAAGAATTGGGTTCTTCGAGAATGAGCATCACACACATTTGCATGCTATGGAGACAGGTATTATGCAGAGACTCCTAGATTTCTCTGCGCACTAGTTACTCCTGATACATGAGGATGTCTGAAATGCCAATGCCATAGGGACCTCTCCACAGAAAGACATTTTTCCAAACATTTTCCTTTGTAGGAAGATCCCCAGCTGACAGAGCTTGAGCACTTAGCTTGCAGCAGAGCCCCCACCCTCCAACTGTGTTTCAAATGTGTATCAAGTGCTGGCACCAGATATATCCGAGTTGGGATAGCTGATGAATACTTGCACTGATAAACCTGGTATCAGGTAATGGAAACAACAGGCACCAGGAACATATAGGAGCAAAAACAGGACATGCTTAAAGGTCTTCTGGTTAAGCCATCGAAAACTTTTTGGGATCCCTTATGCCCTCCCAGGATGAGGAGTATAATTTCTCATCTGAAAACGCAACAGCATGTGTTGGCCAGGCCACTGACGTCAATGGGAATCTTTCCCTGGAGTTCAAAGGGTCCCTCCCAGTCTCTCACTGGTATTTTTGAGCCTCACTTCTGTTTGCACATTGTGAGATTTTTTTTTTTTTTTTAATTTTGTTTCTCTCCTGGCCCCCCCCCCCCAACCTCCTATGTTTTCACTGCTCTGCAATGTGTTTTCTAGAAGTAACAAGGGTGTGTGACCTTGACGAAGACCAGAACCAACTCGGTAACTCCATCCGTCTGGCTCGTCGGGTACGTGTTTAGCAGGTGTTCATCTGCCAACCTCTTCAGTGGAGAGGAGCAGGGCCGCTATTGCGCCATTCCATCTCCATTCCCGTGGAATGGCAGGCTCGCAAGTTCCCTTCCAAACATGGCCGCACACTGCAGCGCAGCCAGACTGCGGGGCCAGCCCTGCATTTCTTTCAACAAAGTTAAGCCCTGGGCTTCATTCCTCACAAACATTGTTTAACAGTAGATGGCAGTCAGTGAGTAAATCTACCCTTTTCCATGGCAAAAGGCCCAGCTTGGATATTTTTACTGGCTCCTAGCTGGGTAAATTCAGCCTCACTTTTTAAATTTATTTATTCTTTAATACTGTGCAACTGAAAATGAACAGCTTCTTCACCACGGCTGCCAACAACTTTAAAAAACACGAATGCAATCCAATTTAGCTCTCAATAGATCCATCAAGGCTAGAGGACTAACATTTTTTAGCTTATCCACCCAAACAAAACGATGCTTGGGCAGAAAGTCTAGTATTTCATTAAGATACTTTAAAAACAAAATACACTGCTGGCAAAGTAAAGATAGCAATGTTAATACAATACCGTGAAACGGAGATTAACGTTCTAATGTGAGACTTACCCTAGCCTTCCCAACAATTCAGTCTCTGGAACTGGTGGTCCATAGGTCTCTATTTGCAGCGGCTGATACTCATACAGGGCTTCCTCCAGTTTTTGAATGGGCGCTAATGAAATATGCTGACCCTGTTGAAAAGGAATAACAATGAATCTTTAAAATGTGCCGTTATATTTTTTCCTGGCTCCTTCATGGAGTTTGGAAGGGAAAGCCTAACTTATAAAGCCAGACTGAACATCACATTAACAACATATTGTCCATTCATGAGCCATTTCCTGATGGTAATTTTAATTCTTTGCTGATACATACAGTATGGAACTAATGTTTTGATAGCTATAATTCTGTGGAAATGGAAGAGGAAGAGCGTCAGTGAAATCAGTCTTGCCATTAAAGAATGTAGCTGCTTCCAGACTCACTGGTGAAATTAAGTAAAAATTTCATTAATCAGAAGTGATATCAAACAAATGTCTCTGAGCAACTGAATTAGATTTTGTAATCAATGGTTTCCTGAAAGCCCTGATTAGAAAAGGAAGTTACTTTAATTTCTCTCTGCAGGAGTTTGTCACTTACCATATATAATGGCTCTCATGATATACTTTTCAATGGAACACAGTTAATTCATTCAGCAAACTCCCATTTGTTCCGTAACTAAAGTGTAGAAACACGTAAACATAAAATTTCAATTCCAGATGGCACTTCCAGAGACCACGGAGAAACAGTTAAAATTCCTTTTAAAGCTGCCATCACTCCAAACTCTCCCAAAACAGGAGATTTGGGGTTGGAAAAGAAGGGAGAGATATAGCCTAGTTAACAAATGTTTGTGAGATATTCTGCATTGATTGTTGATTTTTCACACAGTTCAGTTTTCTACTTCATTCAACAATGTTGACAAGTACCAACAGTAGAACAGAGAACATTACAACCCCCAAAAACAAACTGGGGTCCCTAAAAGGATTCAGCATCACATCTGCAAAATGGAGGAATTTAGGGAAATAGTAGCATTGTCTTTGTGTTCACTTTAAGACAGAAGAGTCAAACCTTCACAGAGAGCAAGGCCATGGGTAACCCTGACTTCCTCTGGCGAACATTTACTGAGCTCAGTGGATTCAAAGGCTCTATTCATGTAAATAACACACCAATGCACAGAAGGGGCTAAATGTCTGGCCCATTATGTTAAAATTAATTGAGGGTGGAGTGGGAGGATGTCACACACTTCTGTAGTCCAGATACAGTGGCCTCCCTGAATTATCAGCTTGAAATTTTTTTGCTTAACCATACAGAAGGCAGATAAGAAAATGGAGGACCAGCAGGTCTTGAGAAATACTACCAGTGATACAGAAAACTAGGCCAGAATCAAGGACCTCCCAGTCTAGCTGAGATCTCAAGGGAGGTGAAATTTTCTACTGCAAATGGATCATGCACGTGATGAGAATGGATCATTTTGATTTCCTTCTCTCTGCACTGCACAGCAGTATAGGGACATGGCTAAGATGACACCTTACGTGCCCAGGCATTCTAATGGAGAATTTACCATGAGAAATAAAACTCTGAAATTAGACATTAATCAATCTAGTTTTCACACTAGTTATTTCTAGGCCAAAAACACTATTAAGGCACTGTTAAAACTGAGCAACTTATCAGGAAATGCAAATGTAAGGTTGAAAAAGTTCAACTTTAACTGAACCCCATAATATTTTACGGCCTGTAGTGTCTCAATAGCATCAAAAGTTATTAATACCATATATTCAAGTGTTCATAACTTATATTTTATAAAAAATGCTCTCAACATGCTACTCCCATTATGGACTATGCACTTGGAAAAGTTTAGGTTTAAAAATTCAGCCTTGTAAAAAATATCTAACCAAAACGAAGGGTGAGCCTGTGACACTGTCAGAAATGTAAATGATCATTTATATTATTATTGATATCGGTATTGCAAAATTACAATGCATCTGACAAAATATGCGTTATCAGGTACCATTGGAAAGGTTATAATTTGCTACGTATAAGAATATTGTTTATATGCATGTATCAGTTTTGTATTATGAGTACTCAGTACATATGGTATATTTGTATTTTAAATTTGTGCTGTGTTTCTGGGAGACACCCCCAAACAGGCTGGTAGCAGCACTAAGTCTGCTTTATAGCCCGTCAAGGGAACTCAAATCTACAACGAATTCAGTGAAAGATTCATTCATTAAGGGGCTACACCTTATGAATCACAAAGACATATAGGAAACATGTCTATGGATAAGGGATTCTAAGGCTTTTCCATGCAATGTGCTCTGTGGCTGTATTTGGGACAAAGGAAGTTCAAGCCGCTGTAAGATGCAGATGCACCATCTCCATCTATCTTCATTCCTGCTTCCTATCTCTGGATCCACTCATCTACACCTGAAGCTGTGAAACAAAGGACTGAGACACATCCAGGTACTCTGTGTACAACAGAAGAACTGTACAACCCTGCAAACTCTACAATTCTGCTAAGAATGTGGTAATATGAACTTTGAAGTCATCTGCATGTATCTGATTGCTTTAATCATTTAACATATCTCTTCTTATTTGCTTCTTTTCTTAATTAAAATCTTTAGGTTAGTTACTAAGG
Organism: Pelusios castaneus; assembly: GCA_007922175.1. Lineage (NCBI taxonomy): Eukaryota > Metazoa > Chordata > Testudines > Pelomedusidae > Pelusios > Pelusios castaneus. The sequence goes on from ML685781.1 coordinate 10,858,595, forward strand.
ATTGGCTGGCAACATGATATTTGCAAACTTACACTGAGCTGGTAACGTGGCTGACCCTCTGGGAATCAAGAGAACATTTTTGGTAAAGGGAATAGAATTTTAATAAATTATCTCTTTACTGAACTCTGTTTCCAATTGGGGACCAGAGACTGAAACAAAATAAACATGGCCTGTATGAACTACTTCTTTTTTTAAATCTTGTTTTTAGCTTCTTGATAAACTAGTGTAGGGGATCAGAAGTACTGTTTGGTGAATCTAACTGCAGTGTTAGCCACTAGTTTTGGAAGACTCTCCTGTCTCATTTTACAGCCTTGCCACTTTTAGGTGGGCTACCCTAGACACGGACAGGTCACAGAGACATTACTATCTTTTATTTTTACGTCTAGTGTTGTAGCTAGCTATTTAAACATCCACTAACACACACACACAACTTTTTTGAAAGGGAAAAATGCCCTATCCTCTCAAGAGTCATTTTGTTGAAAAAAAAAGAAACTTTACTTTCATAGAGACAGAGAGAGCAAATATTTTGGAAAGTTACAAGTGTATGTAAAAAGGAAGCAAGCTTCCTAGGTCTACACTGCAATTAAGTCTGGGCTCAGACTCAGGCTCAAGCCTAACTCTTTAGTCTCCAATGCAAATTGCAGCGTCCAAGCCAGAGCCAAGCCATGATCCAGGGTCCAAGCCCTATTGCTTTGCAGTGTAGGTATAGCTCCATTTGACTTAGGTCCTGTCAAGTGTCTCACAATACCATGGGCCAATTCCCTTGCAGCAGTGTGGGGTAGCCAGTTTCCAGGGGGCTTCAGCCGCCTGCTTCTAGACTGGCAGATGCCCTCACACGTTCATCTTTTACACTGGAGGGTGAGGGCAAGCTGCTCACAAAGCTCCAGAAATGCAGCTTTCTTCATGCAAAACGTTCTGGACCACTGCTGGTCACGCCACGTCTACGTTGCAAAACCAGTCAGTGTTTATGGCCATATGCCTTCATAGGGGGAATCAGCGGCTATATCAAGTATACCGAGCTGCATCAACCAATGCAAGACTGCCATACCTAGGTGATACTCAACCTCTGACTCTGCCTTTTTCTCCTCTCCCCCCTGATCTAGGCCAGGTGCCTTTGGTGGGTCAGAAAACACCAAAATGTCCACCAGCATCACACACAAGCTCTGCCCAAGTCCTGACCTAGGAGCAAAAGTGCAAGCAGGAGAAGTTCTTCAAAAGGCACCTCCTCCATGTCATTTGGCAGGCTTTGCTGGCAGCTGTTAACGTGAAGGGTGGACAATAAAGTTTTCCCAATAGCACACCACTGTCAAAGGGTGAGAGTGAACACATTGCAGAAGGCAATAGGGAGTCTGGAATATGGTTGGTTTGACTCAGGTCTGCATGTTATTGTGGACATCACAGCCCCAGGTTCAAGCCCAGATCAGAGAATACTTAACGTAGACATAACCACTAGTGCCTATTGGGGTCAGCAACCTTTGCCGGCCCCTGTGCCAGCCCCAGCCCCCCAACCCTCAGCAGGTGCCAGGGGCGGGACCCACAGGGGAAAGAGCCACCATGCCCACAGCAGCTCTTGCACCCCAAGTGGATCCAGCAGGAGGGAGCAGCCACGGCACTGAGCAGCACCACAGGGCCGGGAGCCCTGCGTGTCACTCCGAATAGGCATGCGTGCCATCTTTGCATGCATGCTGGGGACTGCTGGCCCCTGGTGCAGATCCTCAAGCTCCGGGTTCACGAACCCAGGGTCAGCTGACTCGAGTCCCACTAACCCTGGCTGACATTGCCATGTTGACAAACGCCGAATGGTCAGCTAAGATTGCAGGGCAGAGGCTGGGGTCACGTCTCTGTAGGAGTCTGTTGCAATCACTGTGCTTTGTGAAGGTTGTCATTGGAGTATTGCCAACAACTTTTACCTAATACTAATTGCATGGGATTAGCTAGTGGAGGTGGGGGAAATCACACGTGAAAGAGCAGGGCTAGGCACAATCATGCTTCCTCCTCCTCCACCCACTGTGCTCCTGCAAATGCCTTTCCTCCACCCCCCTTTTTTCCTTTCTGGTGTTTAGCAGCATGTGGCATCCATGGCTTGTCAGTCTTGGTCTATGGAGTTTCATAGATTTTAGAGGCAAGAAAAAGGAACCCCTCTGACAGTCGAGGGTGGCCTCCTGCACCTCACAGGCCACAGAACTTCAAGTGATTCTTGGAGGAAACCCAATAACATGCTGTTGAGCTAGTGCCTATCTTTCAGAAAGGCATCAGCCCTAGACTTAGAAACTTTGGATGGTAAAGTGCTTGCCACATCCCTAGAGCAGTTGTTCCAACGATCAATTATTCTCCCCATTAAAAATCTGTACCTCATTTCCCATATGAATTTGCCAGGATTTGGCTTCCCCCCACTTGCTCTTTGTAAGTTTCTCCGTTCTATGCTGGGTTACGGCTGTGGCAAGGTTTGGTCCCAGCCACTTGAGGCCAGCAAATACTTCTGCACATTAAGGTAATTGGGTGGGTTTGCATTGTGCAGCACATCTGGACACTGAGGCAGTTGCACAATACAGGTCATATGCTTTAGCTTCCTAGGATTACAACTTTAGATGGTGGGTCTTGACATCATGGGAGGGGCTGTCCTCAATAAGAGGAAAAATAGAGAGCAGGATGGCTAGTGCTCCTGACCCACAGAGGGAGTTTGAGTAATGCCTCTTTCCCACAAACTGGGTATTAGTCCGTCTTCACCTGGGGAGAGGGTAGATTTGCAGGGGGGACGTGGCACATAAGCGGGGTAGCCATTATATCATTCATTAATCAGCCTGGGGCTGTGGTGACATTCAGGCACTGAGACAATACAGACTCCAATGGCCTAGGAACACTTGTGATTTGAGCATCAATAAGGTGGCCTGGGGAAGGAGCAGAGTTTGAGACAGGAATGGCCTCTGAACTGCTGCTGGAATAAGGTGCATTTAAAACATCTTGTCTAAGTAAAAAGATTTAATGAAGCAGAAGTGATTTGGTCAATATCTTAATCTGGTCTCCAGCCTGACTGGCCCCTGGACATTCACATCAGCATCATGGCAAATCCCAAAGGGCCGTGGCCTTCTTGCAAATCAAGCACATCTGGTTCAATTACTGGCAAAGTGCTTACGGTAGTCTGATTGTACATTCAGTTCATGGTCCACTACTGTCAACCTTTGGGCACCACTGAAGCTTGTGGTGCTCAGGTGCTCACCAGCCATTTAACAGCATTCCTTGGTACACACACTTTGGAATCCATTCAGAAAAACATCTCCATACCAAGAAAGCCACCAAAACTGAGCCAGTGCTGATGGAGGCTGGGTTTGACGTTGCGTATCCTCGTTTCTGCTTGTCCTGCCATTTGATATAGAGTAGCTGACAGACGACAAAAAATCAAAACACATCAGTCCAGTTTTCTTCAGCCTTCCCCAGTGCCCACATTTTGCTTCCATACAAAAGACGGTAAAATGAGTTCTAGCAATCCATGTTGAAGGGCCTGAAACATGGCAGAAGGTCCTTATTACACCTAGCTCAATATTAACCTCTCTGGATGGGACATCAAGCACGTGGCTGCTGTCAAATATTTGGGCTGGAAGACAGTGCTAGATGATGCTTATGGGGAAAAATAAAAAATAATAAGAAAAATAGAGCCATTCATAAGAATGTTAAAATGGAAACCATCATGCAAATTGATAGAGATCACTAGTGTTAGCAATAGTACTTAGGGCTTGTATAGTGTATTACAAATTCATAGCATTTCCCACTTCAGTGAGGGAGGATTTGAAAATTTACTACATTCCACCAGAGAACAGGACCTGCCTGTTTCAGCATTATGAGTCTATGACAGTGCTAAAGCCAGACTGAGGATAGTGGGCTCCACAACTCTTCTTTTTCACTGCTTTATCCGGACAGACCTAGAATTTGATTCTGTGGTCATGGCTAAATGCTTCTAATTCTCCTTGGATGCTGTAATGTTTGTGTAGAAACTGACAGTATCCAAATGGTGAAAGACATGGCTTCCAAGAACAAAGACAACAGATTTTCCTGTCTCCTCTCCCTATTTCCATCTCTGAGCCATATTCCTTCTCCCCGCCTCAATTTAATTTAGCACCATGGATGTCCATTATATTTTGGAGTTTATGCAACTGCAAAAACACTGTTAATTAGAATTGAGCTCCGTGTTTTATCTTCATTACTCTGTTTATGTAACAGTTTGCACTCCAAGGGATTTGTATGCAACTGATGGTCTACTAATGTACAGTATGTTTTAGCTTAAAAGGACAAAGGATTAAATAGCCACTTTTAAATACATGTCTTTACTTATAGCAGACTTAATAATCCAATTCACTTTTCACTACACTAGATATGCTGTTTACTTAATGCATTTCTCTGTTTAGACAAAAGACTCATCAGTTTCTCTCTCCGCATACTAGTTCAATGCTGCCACATTTGGATTGCAACAAGAGGAATATTTGGGTTCCACTGCAAGAGGAATATTTCTGTTTTCAAAGCACTTATTTTTACAAAACCTAGTCTCATTCATCAAAGGTTTAACACTGTCCCTTTAAGAAAAGCTGTGCATGAGAGGGTGATCAGATCTTGAAAGAGAACACCAGTACACCTTCTGCAATATGGCTGGGGAGTGGACATTTGACAATTACTGAACAAAGTGGTGATTGCCTACTACTGTAAAAGGACGCGAGTGCAAGATGCCCCCACTTCTTATTCCTCAGTCGCCCCGCAGCTTTCTTGTCCCAGAAATTCCACAACACACTCCCTCAGCCCTCAGATTCTGCCTACCCATCACCATTTCCATCCTTCTGCATCTAAATAAAATAAATACATTTTTTTTTTAAAAAGTCAGATCTGAGGATCTTCTCAAAGATTAGCGGATAAAAGGTTTAAAACAAGCATAAGGAAGTATTTCACACAATGCACAGACCACCTGTGGAATTCATTGCCACAGGATGCTGTGAAGGCCACAAATATAACAGAATTCTAGAAAAGAATTAGATAACTTCATTGAGGATAGGCTCATCTATGGCTATTAGCCAATATGGTCCAGGATGAAAGACCATACTCCTGGTGTCCTTAACTTTCTTATTACCAGAAGCTGCAACTGGATGGCAGTCTAGTTCTATTCATTACCTCTGGAGGTATCTGGCATCAGCCACTGTTATAATTTCAGATAGAGGGTTACATGGACCATTGATCTGACCCAGGAGGGCCATTCTTATGTTCTTATCTTTCCAGGGCCATGAAGAAGAGGATAAAGGAGAAAGACAATACCAGTAGACCAAACAATGTAGATGGATCAGCAGTGGAGAGAGGAGGGAGATATATCATGTTACATAAATTTCCAGAAGTGGCAGAAACCAGGGGCGCTCGGGTCATCAAAATTTGTCTCAACAATGTACATTTCTGCATTAGCTGATGGCTGGACTAGATTATGTAACAGGTCTTTTCACTCTTTAATTTCTATCTGTCTAGGTACTTAGCTCCTCCATGACCATATTATCTGAGCACTTTCCATGTATTTAATAACGGAAATAGTCATCTACAATTCTATGTGCTAGTTCTCCTTTATGCACACTAGTAGCTGGAAGCCCAGGTTGTCACATGGGTGTAATTTATAAAATCACATGTATAAAAAAGCCAAAAATAGCTGAACTTAAACTCAACAGTATCAGACCACAAAATCCCAGTGATGATTCTACCTGATGCTACTCTAAACAAAAAGAGCTCTCCGCCACTCTCAGAGCTGTTGCCATCATATCACATTGACTCTACAGACATAATAGGCTTCAGGGTGATGAACCTGGAATCTTATACGGATTCCTTTAATCACGAGGTCACTCTCCGCAAAAACAATTTATCTGGAGCCAGGAGCATGCTTTGTTAATTGAAAGGAACATGGGTAATCTCTAAGGCTGGAATATTATTACAAGTAGTCTTGGAACCCCAAACAATGATCAGAGCCCCGCTGTCCTTGGCACCATGCAAGGTGATGAAAAAGACCAACCCTTATTGAGGCATTTTCACATACTACTGTAATTATCCAAACACTAAGAGGCAAAATTTAAAAAAAGAATGCTGAACTATTGTAGATTTCACTCACCTTTACATTACAGGCTGTCTTTGAAAAGCCGTTTTACTTTCAAGTTCATAGCAATATTCAAGTTTGAAAAGCCTGTTTTCATGCAGCAGAATTTCCTATGGAACAATGTTCTTGTAAATGTTTTAAAGATATTCCAGCCTGAACCATAAAGCTAATTTTTGCAGCTTCCTCCTTCTCCGCCTCCATTTTCAGCATTGACAAATCTGTGTCAACAGTGCTGATATGGTTTTCTGATGCTGATTAACTACTTTGGCTACAGTAATACACAGGAAAAGGAGAGTAAAACTGATAGATTTGGAGGGCTCGATTAATATTATTTTAACCTTTGCCCTTCTTGTCTTCCACAGCCTTCTTAAATAAACACGAAAAACATCAAAGTAAAATGCACCCAGCTTTACAATTTCTATTCCAATGAGGTTTTTCCAAAAGGGACTCAAACATCTGAAACTTTTTTTCCCCCCAACCTTTGACTTCAAGAATAAATCTAATTTCTTATTATTATACAAAATTACACAACTTTTAGAGAGGCAGCTTCCAAATAAGAGAACCAAGAAACTGACCCCGAGCATGTCAAAGTCAATAGGACGCTTTCCACTGATTTAACAGATTTTGGATCAGACCTCAGGTGGCGGTACCAGTTTTAAGGCTCCAGCGGCTCATGTGAAGATGAGTTCAGACATGTAGAAAATAAAGCTGATTACGTATAGACAACATTTACTGAGACACAGTAAAATAGACTTGATTTTTGGAAACCAAAATAGCTTTAGGCAACATGAATATGATTTCACTATGAATGATTCTCTAGTTCTTCCCTGGAGAATTTCCAGCAACATAGGAGAAGACCAACAGTGCCAAAGACGCTATTAATGAGGATGCTTACATATATGATTTAATACGTGCAAACAGGTATCTGGAATACCAGCCACATAGTGACTTAGACTAAATCACGTGATTACTTATCTACTTCTCAATTCTCCTTCTGCATTATTCTGACATAAATAATTATCTGACCAGACTTATTTCTTAAACGCCTGCCAAAAAGCAACATTTCTCTAATCTCTCAGAAGAAAGCACATGTCCATTTTATAAACTGAAATGCAAAAAAAGATTTGTGGTTTTGAGCCAGCATTAGGATTTAGTGACTACTCTACAAGAAAAACTTCCAGTTCTTTCCCTCTTCCCATCAATACATCAAACTGCCTGTTTATTCCCTTTATCTACAGTGCCAGCCACTGGAACACAGTGGTGATTTGGAAGAAAGTTTGTGGGTGTTTGTTGGAATGAGCCGCTCATTCATTTTCAGTAGAGACTCCAGAGTTCCGGCGAGAGTGGTCAAACTTTCCGTGGCCCCCCCCATCGTGTGTACTATGCCATCATCTGAACAAGACAGCATTGTGTTTGAGAAAAAGTAAAAACACAACATTTTTATGTCACTTCCCAATAAATAACACATAGGTCATCACTATATTCTTTACCACTCCTCCCTCCAATTCTTAGTCTCCAGTCCATGGTTTCAGGTCCTATGGATCTGCCTCCTTTCTCTGCAATGATCTCCCCTATTGTATGTGCAATTGCCCTGGTCACTGCAGGACCATTGTTCTTCTGCCCCTCCCACTCTGGCTGTTGGAGGGTCTCCTAACCCTTACCTCCTTTGCCACATTTGAACGGAAAGGTGCAGTCTCCCCAGCCTTTGAACTGGTACTCACAGAACCTCGTGGAAGTGATTGTCACATCTGCAAGCCTCAGGCACTGGCTCATACTTCCTCCCCACTCCATGACAGCCTTAGTGGCACTGAACATTTGTCAGGCTGAAAAGCCAGTTTTTCAGAGATTTATTTTTTTTACTGAAGACAGAATCAAAGTCATTTTCACTGTTATTCTATTCCTAGGCTTTGTTAGGAATAACAGATTACGTAAAATTAAGCAAACTCAGGTCATACTTCTACAATCAGATCAACCAGGGTGGACGTCTGATGCCAACAGGAAACACGTTCATCCCAGTGAGGCTACAGGGAGCCTGTTAGCCAATTCAGTTGCAAAACTGAAAGCCTTAATGAAGTTAAATTGAAGTTCTCCATTATCTTAAATTGCATCATGAAAATACCCAAAGTAAGGGCCAGATTTTCACAAGAGTATCAACCCACCTTGCACATGGAGTTGCTGCACATGACCATTACAAATTATAGCATTTAATACACAAAACTAATTTGCAATCATCCTGCATACACAAATGGAGGATCATGCATGTTAATCTCATCTATAGCGTGCACAGAAGATGCATGTGGAAAAATCAGGGTCATGTTTTGAAAATTTAGCCCTCAAGCTCTAGTGGCTAAAATATTAGTATTAAGACAGGGGGCCGCAGAGAAAGCTACACAGTAATTCTAGTAAACACCAGAAAGCCACTTAATACCACCTATATTCAATGAAATTGGCTTAAGACTTGGTCCATCTGGAGTTACTAGTGTTCTTTGTTTTGCTACAGAACAGCTTTTTGCTAGTTATTGTATGCTGACATGACATTTCAACAATATCACTATGGTATTTAGGATTTCCTGAAGGAAAACAACATAGCCAATCCACAGCAGAAAGTCCATGCTTATGAATAAACACAATGCAAAAATTCTGACATTCACAAACAGCTATTTTACACAGTTTCTATTTCTCTGGGACCCTTCACTGTACATTTTTCTTCCCCTCCCAATTTCCACAACTATCATAAAAATTATAAAAAGTAGGCCAGTGAGAGAACAAGAGATCTAGTCCACACACCTCCACTGAGGCAAGATTAAGTACACCTATAACTAGAAAAGCTATGAAATATTGCTGTTAAGAGATGTACTATATAATGAATGATTTAAAAGCCCTGCTTAAAACAAGGAGATTAAACAGAAAACTGAACTTGGTCTTTAAAAGATTAGACACTCAGCTTGTTTGAAATTAAAAGACCCACAGATGATCCTTGCCCTGCTGTACTTCAGCAAAAAAATCTTTAGAAACAGACTGCAACATGAAACTGCAGAATCAGAATTCAGATGCAAACTAGATACCTTCACACTGGGTTTGAACAGAACTCTTGAATGGCTGAGTCATTAGAAGGGGTGATTTCCCCTCTACTACCTTTCTCAGCTCTTGCTTTCCCTCTGCAACCCTGGTTGAATCAAAACGGCTTGTTTAATTTGCAGAGATAGGCTAGAAGTCTCCCTCTGAAACTGTTTGAACTAGCCTTGTGACCCACCTTTCTCTATATGTATATATTTACAGCTAACATACAACATTTCCCATTTCAATCATCTGATGAAGTGGGATTGTGCTCATGAAAGCTTAAGCGATAAAAAAAAGTTTGTTAGTCTTTAAAAGGACCACAGGACTTGTATTTTTCCTGCCCTATTGCATTTGCCATGTGAAACAAGGGAAACTGTAAGTAAAGATACAAAGCATCTCAGTAGAGTGATTGTGTAGGGGTTTATTAATGGAAAGAAGAAAAGAGTGAGGATTCCTGAGACAAATTCATTGTAAGGAGGAATTTGGTGGAGGTAGAGAATGTGTCTGGCAGAAGAAAGGAAGAAAACGAGGCAATTCTGGTGGATGGGGACAGAATGGGAAAGTGCATGGAGCACAGTGAAAATAAATGAAAGGAGAAGAAAAATGAAAGGAATGGAAAAATAAAAGGGCAGAGGGTGAATAGTTAGAAATAGGAGCAGATGCATTAAGTGGGAGCAAAAATTAGGTACATAGGAGGTGTGTGGAATTTAAGTTTGAAGCAGTAACTTTCAGACAGCAATTCAGAAAGCATCACGCATTAATAATAAAGAGTCACTATTAGCGAGATATGCAGGTTACAGGTTTTAAAAGAAAACAAACCCTTATGCAATACATTTAACTCCTCGATATTAGCTATTAATTATCAATAGAAAAACAAGAAAGAAATGGTTTATCATCTCTATACTTTATTCTCATTGTTACTGTTTCGTCTTTGCTTGGAGATTTTGGCAGAGGATTATGTGAAAGAGTCAGGGTAATAACTGCCACGTAATTATAGAACGTGCACACACATGCATGTGCACGCACGCACCACACTATCTCCAGAGCAGGTTCAGGATGGGTCAGTGGCAGCACAAACATCCCAGCAATATCCTACAAACCTGCATCCAGTCTGGTAAGCCAAAGGGATGTGCCCAGGGTGGGAAGAAGCCCTGATTTTCTCTTTACACACATGTATTCTTTTGTTCTTCCTGCTGAGGCAAACAACAAAGGTGCTAACTTCACTGGTGCGTGTTTTGGGATGTTTCTGTCCATTCATCTGAGCAGGCCTAACATAGTTATAACAAACAAAACAATATGTAAATCTTACACACAGACATCTTTCGTTTCTAAGGCCTGAACCTATGGCGCTCTGAACACCTTCAAGTCTATGAAGGGTTGAATGCTCCCAGCACCTCACAGGAACAGAAACTCTTCAGTGCTGGCTGATCTACTGATACGCCCACAGGTGGGTGCATTAGCAGAAGTGAGAGACCAGGTGGGTGAGGTAACCTCTTTTATTGCACCAGCTTTAGTTCGTAAGAGAGACAAGCTTTTGAATCACACTGTATGGCTCAAAAGCTTGTCTCTCTCACCAACAGATGCTGCTCCAATAAACGATCTCTCACCCATCTTGATTCTCGAACATCCTGCAACTGACACAGCTACAAGTACACTGCATTAGGAGAATTGAGGCACACTGGAAGGTAATAGCATGGCTCCTGATAGGAACATAGGTTTGTCACTAAATCCTTCTGGTACAGATTATTAAAATTATTGTTGTTGCAGGATTTTTCTTAAATACATAAAGTGCACGTAAGGCACTTTACAGAATAAACAGGAAAATATGGTGCCTGCCTGGTAGAGTGGATAATCTAATTTTAACCAACAGCATGCTGGATGTAACAAGGGCAAGCATTACAGCAGGGATAGCAACCCCCAGCACACGAGCCAACAATGGCATGGGAGCCCATTCAGAGTGGCACACGGCACCCTCTGCGGCTCCAAGGAAATTGCTGCACTTGCCACTGAAAGCCACTCCAGGTGGGTTCTTTTGGGGGCCACTGGAGCACCGGGGGTTCCCACCATGCCCATGCCCCAGGCACGCTGTGTTAAGAAGCTGCCCGGAGCAGCTCCTCTCCATGGAGCTCCTCTCCAGATGTGGCCGCCACCGAATTTTCAGGCAGCTGCTGCTCTTTTTTGGCAGAGAGGGCCACCAGCACTGGCTGAAGGCCGGGGGGGGGAAGGCCCGCATGGGGGTTGGCAAAAGTTGCCGACCCCTGCATTACAGCTTTACAATCACAAGGTTGCTCTGCTTAGGCTAATGTGCGTCTTAATGATCCAATTAATTGTTTTATTCATGTACTTATATTTTGGAAAAGACTAACTAATTTTGTTTCAGTAACAGGCTCCTGGGGGAACCTCTAATTAAAACAACTGTATTCAAATCAAACAGCGCAGGTGGCCGCTGAGTTATCTAAAGGGGAGAGAGGTAAGTGGCGGAGACCATTATGAACACCTACCAACTGCATTAGATCCCAGCAAGCTACAGAGAAGCTGCATTAGCGTCTCCTACCAGGGGTGTATGAAGAGAGCAGTGCTTTAAAAATGAGAAAGAAATATCCAGTTACAAGATGGAAAGGAAGAGTCATTTAAAGTCCAAAGTAATCCAAGGTCCCAAGTGCACCCTTGGGGATACCTCTGAAGTTAGTAGCACTCCATGTGGGGGCAGGTGTCCATACACATGTAGATTATTGCAGGATCATTCAGAGCTTAAACTGAGTGCTACATGCTAAAGATTTTTTTTTTTATCTGTTGCTGAGGTATATAACAAAAATGTCAGCTGTAATCTGAGGAAAAGGAAGACTGGATAAAAATTACAAACATTTGTTAGTCAAAAAGACTAAATCTATAGGAAGGGTCTCTTTTTTGCATTTTAGATGCCATTTCCATACAGGAAAATATGCACTAAGCTCTTCATAGTCAATGCAAATGTTGCCTTGCGTTAGTTCAAGGCAGCTGCCATGCTGAGAAATGACCCGAAAGACATTGAAGGGAAGCCGAATGCTCAATCTCATATTCTTAGTTAGGCCAATAAAATAAAAGTGGAGCTACAACTTAAACCATGTCTCGTATCTCTACATACACAGCGCTGCAATTTAATTAGCCTTACCTGTCAGTTTGAGAGAGGAAAAAAACCTCATTTTTTCTTTACATTGAAACTATTAACTCCAAATCCCTATACAAGAAGTAATAAAAATAGCTGGGTTTCTGGTAGCAATAACAAAAATGAAGGCAAGATTAACTATTACACTTTTATGGCAAACAATCAAAAGCAGATGTTGGAGAATAAAAGTGAGATGTCAAAGTGGTTAAAAAGAGCTTTTCAAAACCAAACACAACTGGTTCATTTATTGCTTGATCCAACTATTCTCAAGATTCAATGACCGCCCAAGACAAGGAGCAGGATGGAAATTTAGTCTAAAACTTTGACTCACTACAAAAGTCACTGGGATTTAAGCACTTGCTTTAAATACTTTGATGAATAGCTGCTGCTGAATCAGGGCCCTGGTGAACAGAAATTGTACAGTTTTCCCAGGCGTTCAGGGGCAAGATTTCAGTGTTCAGGCACACAAGGATTCTGCAATGGTAAGTCCACAGCCAGTTTTGCCCTCTGAAGCAGAGCACATTTTAAAAAATAATTTTTACAATAAGCAGGAAGTTAACTTTTCAGACACTTCTACTATATGGGGGAAAGAAATGGCAGTTTTGAAAATGGGATCCATTCTTCTATTGCATGGTCCCAAACAAGAGTGACGCCCAAGAGTCCTAGCTCTCCGCTGCATGCTTCTTTCAGCGCCATGTAGAGTACCTAGGGATGTAGCATAGACAAAAGTAGCAATGTACCTGGCAACCTACGGCTTAGACGAGTAGAGTGAAGACATGCCTGGTACATCCGTGAGTACATACTCAATATACCAGGCCTTGACAAAACTGGCTCCCACCTAGGCGCCAGGAGTTTCATTTTTGGTCGCCAGAGGGCGCTCCTCCATTGCATTTCCACAAGGGAGCTAGGAGCCAGGTTACAAACCCTGGTCACCATGGCGACCCGGTGCTCGGGTAGCTCTCTCTCTACTCACCCAAGCTATGCCTCCCTTTCTATGCTATTTTTAGCAGTCAGGTGTCCTGCAGCCTCAAAGTTATTCCTCGCCCCAGGGAAAGACTCCTGCAAATGGGAGAGCAAGGGAAAGTTACACTAGCTCCCTGCTGCTCGAGCCCTTCTCCAAAGCAGGGCAAGATTCTGGCAGGGGCGAGGCTCTGGTGGGAGGTTTCTCCTTTTCTCTCCCCTAGCCTTTCCTTCCTTTCTCCTTGCTGCTGGAGCCTTTCACGAATACATGTAGCTGCACACACCACAGGGTGGATGTGTTGCGTTACTACACATATTCTACAGGACTCTGGTGTGTTGTGTAGACACAGCCACAGTTCTCCAGATCTCTCTGCCTGCAAGGAAACAGAATTGCTTGATGCATCAGATGTACATTAAGATGTTCATCTCCTGTATAAAAGTTTCTAGGGAAAATGATGAACATTATTTTAAATGGAGGGCTTAGTCCTTTAAAACCTGACTCGTGAGCAACCTTTACTCACATGAGCAAAGCCACTGAAGTCAATGCAATTACTCACTTGTGCATATGTGAGTGAAGGTTTGCACGTTGAGCCTCTGCCTCTCAATGCAACAGATGCTCATCCCAAATAGTCATCAAACTTATCTATAAACGAAACTAGACTTCTCAGTGGCAAGACAGGCATTTTCTACGGTGTTAACGGGAAACTCTTCACTCCCGTGTGCATTCCAATTAAGGCTTAAACAGGATTACTTGATTTAAATAATGTAAATTAGGCAAGTTTTGCTCCTGAGCTTCCCACATGTAAATAGGATTTTCCAAGCCTTTACAGTCTATCTGGCGGAACAACCAAATATATATTTGTTTGTGTGTATAAGCACATCCATTGGCCTCACCAACAAGAGTTGTTTTTGGCTGACCAAGAGAGGCTGCCTCTTAAGACTGCCAACCTCAAGTCCTCAGTGACCTCCATCAAACTGGAAGCCATCCATCCAGCAACACTGTGCTACTGTGCATCTGCACAAATACAGTGTACGTGAACCTTTCTTTACAGGCCAATAGATCCTTGATTCTGCACCATTTGAGTCACTGGGAGCAAATTAGAAACTATATGTCTGAAGCGGACATGACTAATCATTTTTCTCCTCCCCATTTCAAATCCAAAGAGAGCTAGAATGGTTTCCTTTTCTTCTGACATAGGATTCTAGCCAGGATCATAATCACACAAGAACTGCCATGCCAAACCAAGCACACAAGAAACCTTCCGCAGGTCAGGCTTCAAAGTTTTGTTTTTTGTTTTCTTAACATTTGTTTTTAAACTCTCCAAGTAGTAAAAAGGAAAGAAAATGTATTAACACATAAATCTCAGCAAGAAAATGGCATTTTAGCAACTGCAGAGCAGGACTGAAAGCCCCACAAAAAATCCAAATACTTTAAATCATCCCCCTTTCCTCCAGCTACCTACAACTTATCCTTGCACATGAACTTTTGTCCACCCATAATAAATTGAAAAAAGCATTTTCACCTTAAGTATATTTTCCCTCCATTGGTTTCAAATTAAACTTGGGCCAGATTCAAACCCTAGGGCACAGTGATGAATTATTTACATCTCTTGCGACCACAGAGGATGGTGTGTTGGGGGAAGCATTCACTGATGGGGCACACCAAGCAATAGGCGGCACCCACAAGAGATTTACGAAGGCGGCTTTATCTGACAGAGCTCCACAGAAGCCGTGTTAATGGAATCCTTTCAGGAGATTCGGTGAATCGCTCAGGTGAACCTCACCCACTTCACAGGCTGTGCCAGTCAACTCCAAGGCCCTCTCAAAGGCAGCGTATGCCGTGGGAGTATGCTGGTATACTCTTTATTCCCAGAGGGAAAGTGAGTTAGGTCCTTTGTTTGAAGGTTAGTATTTTATTTTTTAAACCAATATTGAGAGATAATCTCCCAAGTAAATAGACTAGCACCTCTCTAATTCACACAGGAGTAGCATACCCTTTGTGTGTTATTTAATGGACAAACAATCCAAAACGCCAGGATAATGCACCACAAAACACACACACCCTGTATGCCATTTCTGCTGATAGCTGCAGTTTGGTTTTAATTATTTATAATGATCTGTACTGAGTTACACTGGAATATATTTTGAGATAAATGACCAAGTCTCAGTAATATGAAAGTTGAGCACAGTGCTCAGTTATTTCTTTTTTAAACATTAAGTAAGGGGAAAGGCTTTTTTTAGTACAAATTATAAATGATGTACAATAAGAGGTACTGCCAAACATCCTGCTAACCCAGCTAATGCCCCCCAATCCCGAACCGATTTACACGTTGTGCTCAACTTTATGCATTCTGAGTAGTCCTATTGAAATCAACGGAATGACTCAGAAGCCTGGTTTGTGCTCACCACGGTGTCAAAGGAGATATGCAAGCTCTGTAAAATAACTCGCATATCTCCATTCGACTGCCTAAAACCTACTTACCACAGCAGCTCCCCTGCACTGAGTCAAAGAGAAATGCCCTCCCTTCAACTCAGTGCTACTCTTTTTCAGGGGTGGACTTACTCACTTCTTGATCAATTGAGAGGGTTTTCACTGACCTGCTCAATAGATCTGGAAAGACTGAACTGACGCAGCGAATTTGCTGCCGTCAGTGTAGATTTTGCTCCTGTGAACATAGTTAAGCAGATGCTTGAGTCTTTCTAGATCAAGGCCTTAGGCTCTAATCTAGCAGAAAATGCAAGCACCTACCTCACTTTATGCATGCAGGTGGGCTCACTGAGGATTAATTATAGCAAACCTACTCACTTTTCTGGATCTGGACTTAAAAATCCTTACCACAAAGCCTAGCGTTTACTGCCTTGCATGAGCCCATCCGTTTCAGTGGGTTTACTTATGGCTGGTAGTGAGGGATTGCAGAAACAGTGTCAGAAGAGAAGTCAGCACCTTAGCAATTGAAAACACAGCTCATTGTGGTCTATGTGCCAAAATGTTCAATCCTTCCAAAGACGACCACTTTGTCCAACCACAACCAATACCATGCCCCAGTATGTGCTCTAGTTTTATTCCATATCCAGGGAATCTGGGCTACAGAGGGTCAGAAACAATGGGGATGAGTTAAGTGCATGTTTAATTTTAAATATATAAAGTACATCCCCGTCTTCAAGCCCAAATTGCTTCGCTGGGTTGGGGCCAGAATGGACTGAGCCCTTAGTTGGGTTTACATTAGGTCACATCTTTAACGTTATTTGACATCATTACTTTTCTGCAACAGGCACATCACACCAGCATGGAAAGGCAGAACATAGCTCAATATTTGGGATATTTAAAGGAAGACAACTCTGTTTTCATCTGGCTGCAAAAATGGCTGATGCGAGGAACATAGACCCTGGAGTCAGTGGGAGTCTTTCTAGCATATATTTAATTGAAGAACTCTGATATTAGGGGGTTAATCGTTTTAAACACAAATGGAAACTTTAAAAAACTAAAGGGTTTCTGACTGCTTTGTGAGGAGTGTGTGTTTATTGTACTAATTATTCTAATCTTTGAATTTGAAACACACACACACACACACACACACACACACAATACTGCAAAGACATGTTAATTTTACACACTATGAGGAGCTCCAATAAATAAGTACATGCCCATGTCTTTACAGGATCAGGGCCTTATCTTAATAAAAATAATCTTGAATTTAACTGATTTCGAAATTGCTACTCCCCCTGTTTCTAGACCCCAATTTCAATCTGAGATGGCATTTATATTCTGCCTAAATGAAAACATAAAATTGCATGGAAAAATTAAGCAAACTTTAAATTGTAAACTCATTTTTTATGAGAAATGCCTGTGTTCAGAAATCCATGGCAGCAGCCCTTTCAATATTATGAGGACTGTGTGTCTAAAACAATATAAATTTAATTCATTTTAATTGTGTTTTTATGTCTTTTTGAACAGATCACGTTTCAACATTTGGCTGCAAGTTCAACGTTTGGCTGCAGAAGGGAGAAAGTGAAAAATGCTGTGCAGACAAACCACAATCCTTTGTAAATTAAAGTTTGGGGATGTTGCTGTGTGTTGATGGTATGTAACTTGTTACAGAACAGATAAAATTAATTTACTTATTGCATGTCATCTATGTATTCTGTTAATATAACACATGACAAGTTTAGATAATACCATCTATTTATTAAACTTTAGAAGCAACTGAAAAATACAGAAAAACGTACTGATTTGGTACAGTAAGTACAGATCCATTTAAAGAATAAAGAGTCACAGAACTCTTAAGCCTTTTTGGAAATAACTGTGCCTGTTAGGAGCACTGACTCTCCACCAGTTGCTGTTCCACATGCTATTGCCAATCAGATGCATTTGCTGTAGCACATTCCAACATTTACTAATTAATCTCTGCACTAAACCCCACCAATTGCTGTTCGCCATTTGAAATGATCACCACTTTTTATTTAAAGAGATAGTAACATGCTGATCAAACCAAATTTTAACTCAAAAAAAAAAGCATCTAAGTTCCACTTGGCTAAATCCATTATCTTTTGCTAGAATTCCTTTGTAATAATTGGCCAAAGAAAACCTGCTGAAATAAATAATTAAAAATATCAATATAAATGTGAGCCATGATTTTAAAAACTCTGACTATTCCAAGCTTAATAATGATTTTCATTTGGATCCAAGAGCTAAATTCAGTCGTGGCATACTAGTTGCAAACCTAAGAAAAAAAATTCAATCAGTAGCATTTTTGCAAAGTGGCATACACATTTGAGGTCACATGCTCTGATGATTCCAACTTTTGATGCATTTCATGGTGGGGTTTAAATATTGATTTCACACAGTTCAATCTTCTTTTTCACTGGTTTTATAGATTGCTCTCTTTCAGCATGCTAGCTCTGTGACCTTCAGAATGACCTCTGCAAAAGCAGTTGGGCATTTTACTGTGGTGTAAATCCTCACAGACAAGTCAAACCTGTTCTTTTTGGCATCCAGCCTTTCAGATGAATACTTGCTGAGATTTATTATGAAAGGGGAATGAAGGGACATTATTGCACAACATTCATCCTTCCCATATAGCTAAGATTAATCTTTCACAACCTCTGCAGGCTTTTAAATAAACAGATCTTCTTTTAATTATACAAGGGTTTCTTATTTATCATCTATTGTGTCATTTTAAGAATCATTCAGCATTTAACAAAACGTAGAAACCAACAGAGAAAGTGCGTGAGCTAAGGTGTTCTTTTATTATTACTAAGTAATATTAGTATTTCCTGTTACTATACACTAGAGATTAATTTTTTCCTAGTAAACCTTCAGTTCCTACACTGAAGTATTATTCCATGTTGTTGTAAGAGCACGTATTGCCCTAGAAGGGTCCATTAATTATTTTTGTGATGCCGTGAAGTTGCTATAGGATATTTGATGGTTTTCATAGAAATACACTATGACAATAAAACAATGATTAAAAGCATATCAACTTGCATTCTCTATTGCGGTGGCTTCTAATCTTTTTGGCTTGAGGGTCACCCCTCAAAATTCTGAAAGGCCACTAGTTTCTGTCAGCAGACCCTTGACCTCTACAGCTAGACAGAAGTTCAGCAAGGAGGCTCCATCTGGGTCCTTAGACAGTGGCTCCCTTCTGTAGCCCAGGAGACAGAAGATCTGTACTCCCCACCCTCTGGCTCCAGCAGGACACCAGGTGGAGTACGTTGCCATACTCCCTGCTACAGATAGGGGGAGCGGAGCGCTCATTGCCCATCCCCTTGGCTGCAGCAAGGAGCCTGCACCGTTTTATTACCATTGCAAACAAAGATCTGCCTGGGTCCTTAGGCAGAGGATACCTTTGGCACCCAGCAGGAGGGGAGTCAAGGGCCACTTTGAAAGTGCCTGAGGGCCACCGGTTGGGAATTACGGCTCTGTTGACTGTTAATCTGAAGCCTTTCAGGATGTGAAAATATTTTAAAGTTCAGTTTCAAAGTAATTCCATGGACTATTGGTGGTGGTTGTTGCATATCAAAGAGCGCAGGTACATGAAGGTGAGATTATCTGAACTGAAAATATAGTTCTTTCAGGAACGTAAATAAAACTTTAGGCGACAGAAGGATTCTGGGAGTTCAAAGAACTCTTTGAAACATTCAAAATACAGAAATTACCATACTATTCACATTCATTCTTTAGGATTTGATAATTGATCGATTACCAAAATTTGTTTTATTGAGGTAAATAAAGTAGAAAGAATAATGTGATTGCATACTCTGGTCTGAGAATCAGGTTCAAACTAGTTTATCTGATAATCGCTCAGCATTAACAAAACTGCAATATGTTGATTCAGGTGAATATTACCTTATCTAAACTGAATTCCTGTGAAAAGTTCTCTCTCTCAACATCAGCTATCACAGACAATTGACAACGCATGAGGGCAATGATCAAACTGGAAAAATAAAGAACTGGTATGCTCTTCTCACCCTCACACAAGCCATTTTCTGGCACAAAATATTTTCCCTTCTTCTGGCGTGCCAATCAGTCCTTCTCGGCCATTTCAGCTCCCCCAGTTCTGCCAGCAAAATGTAATACAATAGAATATCTAATGGGTAACACTTTGTAATACACATAAGTAAAAGTTATGCATCTTTTATTGCTTTCCTCCTATATCTCCTATTCCATTCCCTTTCTCCCATATTAGTTTTTCCTTTTCTTCTACCTCCTCACATTCTTCCCCCATCCCTCTCTTTCTTTGCTTCCCAGACCTATCTTGATCTCTTGCATTTGAACTGGCAGGGGGAATCGTCAGGCTGGTGAGAGATATCTATTTCAGCCCCTACAGTATATTGCAATAGTCAACTGCAGCATAGCTTTTTCCTCATTCAGTAGCCTTCCTCTCCCATCCTAGGCACTCCCCCACTGCCCAGAGCAGGTCCTTTCTAGGACTTCCACGCCTCGTAGACAATGGTACGGAGCAGAGGTGGTCTGCAGTTTGTAAATGGTGGCTACTGTGGCACCAGTATGCCACTGAGCTCTAAATGAGGGTTCTCCCCATATATATATAAAAAAAGGGCAGAGTAACAGTTCTTTGGAATGGCCAAAGAATGAACAACAAATCTCTTCTGCATAGGCCTATATAAACATACATTCTCCAAACCTTGGAATCAGGTGATAAACAATCCAATAATGTTGGAGATCCACCATGCAGGACAGGTTAGGCATGTGTTACGCTAGTTTGACTTAAATTGGGTTAAAAACCAATGTAGACTGGGCCTTTACATAATGTTTGACTATGCAGAAAAGATACCTCTGGAGTTAAGACAGATTTCTCCTGGATATACAGAGATTTTGTGACCGCCAAGATTCCTCCAACCATGGGTCCAGACAGCAGACACTTCAGGTGCACTGATGAGCTCAGATGCTACAAAGCACTCTCCCCTCTCTGGCTGACCCTTGAAGAGGCAAGTGAGGTCCACACTAGAGCAATGAGGGAAGAGTGGACAGGTCAGGGGGAAAAGTGGACAGGAGTCAGTTCTCATCTCAATGTGACCTCTTGACCAGTAAGATCCGCTGACGGATCTAAAAGGAGCTATGTGGCCATCTGATCCTTTCCATCATTAAGTGATCATTGGCCCCAGATAACAATGCAGTGTCTGTGTGTCCCCCCACCCAATTTGCTCCTATGGAGGACCCATCCACCCCATTTCCACCACTGAAAACCAACAGTAGCATCTCTTTTTGGAATCTGAGTGAAGCAGCAACGAAGAAAAAACAAAAGAGCCCCTGGTATCTCAGAAGGAGCAACTCTGCCAGGGAGGTGACCAGGAGCAAAGTAAGATTGATAGATACATGGAGGTATGCAGCATGACCTTATATGTGGGCTGGTGGTAGGGGCAGCCCTGTTCCCCCTGAGCCTATAAAATGAGGTATGGAGATGGACACAAAAAACAAACAAAAACAAGAAAACACATGCCAAGAATTGTCTCCCAGACCTTCCTACAGATTAGGAGGTATGACCAGCATCAGATCTTGCCCCCGATGAAAGCAGTGGGCGTTCTGCCGCTGACTCCAAAGGCACCAGGATCAGGATCTTAAGCACAGGAATTTCCACTCTAATGGAAAAGGAAGTAATGCTTTAGGATTTCCTAGTTGATTTATCATCAGATCTTGCCTTGTTGAAAACACAGGAAATAATGCACTGTCCTGAGCTGCAAATCATATAGAAGCTCAGTTTGAAATGCAAATGGTGTCTTCATCCATCCTCCTGTTGAAGGAAAAGGCCCAAGTAAGAACAATTGAACTGTGGAAGTAAATGCAGGATTATGCCGCTGGTGTCCAAGAGAGGGCTCTGGATCCTTTGACCATGGTATGTTGTTCCAGGAAGAAGAATTGGTAGGAGGAGATGGGATCCAACTCACAAAGAGAGGCAGGCTGGCTAATCTAGTGAGGAGGGTTTTAAGCTAGGTTCAACAGGGGACGGAGACCAAATCCCAAAAATAAGTGAGGCAGTAAGACACCAGGAGGAAGTGCAAGGAGGAGGGTGCAACAGAGGAGGCCTCCTGATTCATACAGAGAAAGTAGGGCAATCGGCTAGTTATGTTAGGTGCCTGTACACAAACACAAAAAGCTTGGGAAACAAGCAAGAGAAATTGGGGTCCCTGGCAGAGTCAAGGAATTATGATGTGATTGGAATAACAGACTTGGTGGGGTAATTCACACAACTGGAGCACTGGCATGGATGGGCATTAACTGTTCAGGAAGAACAGACAGGGGAGAAAAGGCGGAAGAGCTGCACTGTATGTAAGAGAGCGGTATGAGTGCTCAGCTCCTGCAGGAAACAGTAAAAGCCTGTTAAGAGTCTCTGGCTTAAGTTTATAGGTGAGAGCAACCACAGTGATGTCATGGTGGACTCCAGTTACAGACCACCAGACCAAGAGAATGAGGTAGACAAGGCTTTCTTCAGACAACTAATGAAAGTTTCCAGACTTGGAAACCAGGACCTGGTCTTCAATCACCCTGACATCTGCTGGGAGAGCAATAAAGCAGAGCATAGAAAATCCAGGAAGTTTTTAGAGAGTGTCAGGGACAACTTCTTGGTGTGATATTGGAGGAAACTACTAGGGACAGCGCTCCTCTTGACTTGCTTCTCACAAACAGAGAGAATTGGTAGAGGAAGTAGAAGTGGGTGGTAATCTGGGCAGCAGACACCATGAAACGGTGGAGTTCAAAATCCTGACAAAAGGAAGAAAGGACAACAGCAGAATACAGACATTGGACTTCAGAAAAAGCAGAGTGACGACCTCAGAGAGCTGATGGGCAGGATCCCCTGGAAGGCTAACATGAGTGGGAAAGAAGTACAAGAGAGCTGGCTGTATTTTAAAGAAACCTTATTGAGGACGCAGGAACACACCATCCCGATGTGCAGCAAGAATAGCAGGCGATCAGCTTGGCTTAACAGAGAAGACTTTGGTGATCTTAAACACTAAAAGGAAGCTTACAAGAAATGGAAACTTGGTCAGATGACCAGGGAGGAGAACAACAATACTGCCCAAGCATGCAGGAGTGAAATCAGGAAAGCCAAAGCACAATTGGAATTGCAGCTAGCAAGGGATGTGAAGGATAACAAGAAGGATTTCTACAGGTATGTTATCAACAAGATGGTCAGGGAGAGTGTGGGTCCCTTACTTGAATGTGGGAGGAAACCTAGTGGTTGATGGTGTGGAAAAAACTGAAGAACTCAAAGCTTTTTTTGCCGCTGTCTTCAGAGACAAGGTCAGCTTCCTGAGTATTGCACTGGGCAGCACAGAATGGGGAGGTAAGCAGCCCTCAGTGCTGAAAGAACTGGTTCAGCGCTATTTAGAAAGGCTGGACATGTACAAGTCCATGGGGTCAGATACAATGCATCTGAGGGTGCTGGCTTATGTGATTGCAAAGCCACTGGCCATTATCTTTGAAAACTCATGGTGATTGGGAGGTCCTGGGTGACTGGAAAAAAAAAATCTAGTGACCATCTTCCAAAAAAAAATAGGGTGGGGGACGTGAGGAGAGATCCAGGGAACTACAGACCAGTCTGTCTCACCTCAGTCCCCAGAAAAATTATGGAGCAGATCCTCAAGGATTCTATTTTGTGGCACTTAGAAGAGAGGAAGGTGATCAGAAACAGTCAACATGGATTCACCAAAGGCAAGTCATGCCTGACCAACCTGATTGCCTTATATGATGAGATGACTGGCTCTGTGGATGTGGGAAAAGCAGTGGACATAACGTATCTTGACTTTAGCAAGGCTTTTGATAAGGTCTCCCACAATATTCTTATCAGCAAGTTAAACAAATACGGATTGGATGAATGGACTATAAGATGGATAGAAAATGGGCTAGATTATGGGGCTCAACGGGGAGTGATCGACTGCTCAATATCTGGCTGGCAGCTGTGAACGAGAAAAGTGCCCCAGGGGTTGGTGCTAGGGCTGGTTTTGTTCAACATCTTCACTAATGATCTGGCGATGGGGTGGACTTCACACTCAGCAAATTTGCAAATGACACTAAACTGGGGGTGGTGGTAGGTACACTGGCGGTAGGATACAGAATGACCTAGACAAATTGGAAGATTGCTCCTACCATCCCCCCCAAATTTCATGAAGTTCAGGAAAGAGAAGTAGAGTCCTGCACCTAGGATCGAAGAATTTCATGCACTGCTATGGACTGGGGACTGACTGGCTGGGCAGTAGTTCTGCAGAAAAGGACTGGGGGGTTACAGTGGGCAAGAAACTAGATAAGAGTTCATTTGCCCTAATTGTCAAGAAGATTAACAGCTTATTTGGCTGCATTAGCAGCAGCATTGCCAGCAGATCTAGGGAAGTGATTATTCCCCTCTATGCAGCACTGGTGAAGTCTCATTTGAAATACTGTGTCCAATTCTGGGGACACGAACACATATACATACACACACACACACACACACACACACACACACACACACACACACACA
>ML685781.1:10882848-10896797 GCA_007922175.1 Pelusios castaneus
ACACACACACACACACACACACACACACACACACACACACACACACACACACACTCACTCACTCTACAGGAAGAACGTGCACAAATTGGAGAGTGTCCAGCAGAGGGCAACAAAAATTATTAGGGGGCTGGCGCACATGACTTATGAAGGGAGGTTGAGGGAAGTAGGGTTGTTTGGCCTGCAGAAGAGAATAATGAGGGTGGGAGAATTTGACAGCAGCCTTTAACTACCTGAAAGGGAGTTCCAAAGAGGATGGAGCGAGGCTGTTCTCAGTGGTAGCAGTTGACAGAACTAGGAGCGAAGGTCTCAAGCTCTAGTGAGGGAGGTCTATGTTGGATATTAGGAAAAGCTTTTTCACTAGAAGGTTACCTAAGGAGACTGTAGAATCTCCATCCTTAGAGGGTTTTTAAGGTACAGTTTGACAGAATCCTGGCTGGGATTTTTAATTAGGGTTGGCCCTGCTTTGAGTAAGGTGTTGGACTAACTGACCTCCTGAGGTCCCTTCCAGCCCTAATCTTCTACGATTCTATGATTAACGTTCATGCAAGCATATGTTTATATTCAAACACAGGTAGACACCAGTGTCAAATAGAGAAGGATAGTTACCTGCTATGTTTTACATACAGCAGTCCTGTCCAGAACGTCAGCCTATTTTGCAACTGCATTATATTATTGAATTATTCAGTTGATGATCCAGTAGAACCACAGATCCTTTTCTATAGTATTCATTTTATAGCTGTGCATCTGATTTTTTCATTCCTAAAGGCCTTACTTTGCACTTGTCTTTTCTGAATTCCATCTTGTAGATTTCAAACCATTTCTCCAAACTCTCAAGGTTATTCCGAATTCTGATCCTGTACTTCAGACAGTTTGCAACCACCACCAGCATGGCAAAATCCACAAATTTTATAAGCACATTCTCCACTTTATTATCCAAGAAATTAATGAAAATATTAAATAGTACCAGACACAGGACTGGCTCAAGGGTACTTACTAGATACCAGTTTGACAGCAATGTACAATGCATTCTTGAAGTCAACAAAAAAAAAAAGTCACATACAGGGTCTTCTACATTCATCCATATCCTTTACAGTCTACTTCACTAACCGAGAACAGTATTCTCAGAGCAATACTTCCAGCAAGTTGATGGTCCATTGCTTTATTTCTTACCAATTATTGCAAGTGTGGCAGAGTTCAGCTTCCTGTTCTTCAAACAACTTGTTAATTTAGACAAATTTTCCATATGTGATCCTTGACCTTCCATCTCCTATCCGTAACATAGCCCTGACCTGCTTTGGATCACTCAGTCTTTTTTGTCTCCGTAGCATTCTGAAGTCTTTTATATTTAAGGCAGAGCCTCTTCAAGGATTACAATGAGTACACACCCTATTCTCTCTAAGCCACAACTCAAACTTGAGGCAGACAGGATTTTTAATAAATGCTCTCCAGCTGACATGCAGACTATGTCACAAATTATACCGAGATCTCACACATCCCATAAATACTAGCATTTATATACACGCCTTAGGTTTATCCAGACAGGAAAAGAGTAAAATAAAGTTTTAACTTCATTGTATGCTTAGGTCTAGTTCCTTTGTAAGGGTATATTCTCAAAAGAGAATTGATAGAAATAAAGATAAGCCACTGAACTTTCACAGACGAAGAATTCTTACCCTTAATAAGTGGGATTTCTCTTTCATGAGCAGCCAATACTGTCAATAATCCTTTCTAGCTACACCTTGATTGACTTTTTAATCCAGGTTGGGCAATAGGGAATCCACCTTTTGATGTCCAATGCAGATTGCCTAAAGCAATATTCCCTTCACCTGCCCTCTCCACCTGAACAAACATCTTCAGGAACACTATTATTTAGGTTTCATTGATACAGAACATTGGCTCTTTGATCAACAATAACTTCCGTTGTGACATTTTCTAGAACATAATGAGTACATCTGCTGGAATATTGACTGTTGACTATGTAGACACCCCCTTTTTCCCCAGTGAATTGCATTTTAATTTATTTTTCCAAACCTGAACAAATCAAAGGTCTCTGAACAAGAAGCTGCAAATTCTCTCCTCATAACAAGCTGAAATATCTAGCAAAAGATGCTACATGTAACAAACGCTGAAGTGCTGTACTGCAATCTGTAGATCCACAAGAGTGGCTCCCAACCTTTTTGAGTGAAAACCCCACTGGTTAACACTAAGTAAAACATTCATCCCCACCACCACCATCCCTCATCAGCCATAAATGCACATAACCCCTAAAAACACATAACTCTTCTCGATCAAAAAATAAAAATAAACTACTCTTACTTGAGTAAGATGTTCCAAAGGGGTAGTCGTGTTAGTCTACTGCAGAAAAACAACAGAGTCCTGTGGCACTTTTATTTATCGCATGAGCTTTCGTGGGAGAAAATCCCACTTCATCAGATGCTTTCATAGAATCATAGAGTTGGAAGGGACCTCACAAGGTCATCTAGTCCAACCCCCTGCTAAAAAGCAGGACCACTCCCCCTAAATCACCCCAGCCAGGGTTTTGTCTAACCAAGCCTTAAAAATCTCCAAAGATGGAGATTCTATCACCTCCCTAGATAGCCCATTCAAATGCTTCACCACCCTCCTAGTGAGAAAGTTCTTCCTAATATCCAACCTTGACCTCCACAGCTGTAATTTGAAACCATTGCTCCTTGTTCTTTCCTCTGTTACCCTCGAGAACAGCCTAGCTCCCTCTTCTTTGGAGCAACCCTTCAAGTAGTTGAAGGTTGCTATCAAATCTCCCCTCAGTCTTCTCTTCTGTAGACTAAATAAGCCTAGTTCCTTCAGTCTCTCCTCATACGTCATGTGCCCCAGCCCCCTAATCATTTTTGTTGCCCTCCGCTGGACTCTTTCTAATTTGTCCACATCCTTTCTGTAGTGGGGAGCCCAAAACTGGACACAGTATTCCAGATGCGGCCTGACCAGTGTCGAATAGAGGGGAATTATCACATCCCTCGATCTGCTGGCAATACTCCTACTGATGCAGCCTAATATGCCACTGGCCTTTTTGGCAACAAGGGCACACTGTTGGCTCATATCCAGCTTCCCGTCCACCATAACCCCCAGGTCCTTTTCTACAGCGCTGCTACTTAGCCGATCGGTCCCCAGCCTGTAGCAGTGCATGGGATTTTTTCGTCCTAAGTGCAGGACTTTGCACTTGTCTTTGTTGAATCTCATGAGGTTTCTTTCGGCCCAATGTTCCAATTTGTCCAAGTCTCCCTGGATCCTGTCCCTGCCCCTGCTTTCAAGATGGGAAACTTACAAAATGGGAGGAAATTAAATGCAGAGGAGTGTATGACATAGGATCAGGTCAGACTAACAGCAAATCAAAATAGATGTTAGGATTCAAACACTGGGGAACAGCACATAGAGGAAGGTGAGGCCAAATCATCTGTTGTAATGAGAGAGAAATCCATAGTCCCTATTTAACCCCAAGGCAACTGAGTCAAATTTGCATATAAATTCGAGTTCTGCAGTTTCTCTACTACAGGAGAAGCACAAGAAAAAAAACAACAGAACGCCATTGGTCACTACCTACAACCCCCAAGTCAGACCTCTTCAGCACATAATCAAAGATCTACAGCCTATTCTATAAGATGATCCCTCACTCTCTCAAGCCTTGGGAGACAGACCTCTCCTTGCTTACAGACAGCCCCACAACCTTGAAGGGATACTCCCCAGCAACTACAGATCAAACAACAGAAACATTAAAGCAGGAACATATCCCTGCAACAGACCACGCTGCCAACTTTGCCCTCATATCTACACTGAAGACACCATTACAGGACCAAATCAAGCCACCTACTCCATCAAGGGCTCATTCACCTGTTCATCCACCAATGTGATTTATGCCATCATGTGCCGGAAATGCCCCTCTGCCTTATATATTGGGCAAACAGGACAGTCTCTGCATCAAAGAATAAATGCACACAAATCTGACATCAGAAATGGCAACACTAAAAAACCAATAGGGGAACACTTCAATCTCTCTGCTCACTCCATTGACGACTTGCTAATAGCTGTGTTGAAACAGATGAATAACAAATCACAGCTACAAAGAGAAACTGCAGAACTCGAATCTATATGCAAATTCGACTCAGTTGCCTTGGGGTTAAACAGGGACTATGGATTTTTCTCTCATTACAACAGAGATTTGACCTCACCCTCCTCTATGTGCTGTTCCCCAGTGTTTGAATCCTAACATCCATTTTGATTTGCTGTTACAGCCTGACCTGATCCTATGTCATACACTCCCCTGCATTCAATTTCCTCCCATTCTGTAAGTTTCCTATCTTCAAAGCGTCTGACGAAGTGGGATTTTCTCCCACGAAAGCTCATGCGATAAATAAATCTGTTAGTCTTTAAAAGTGCCACAGGTCTCTGTTTGTTTTTGAGTAAGAAGCTGAGCCTTCCCCGCTGTTGCCACCACTGCACACCCGTGTTGTCCACGTCTTCCCGATCCTCATGAATTCTGGATAATGGAGGTGGGCCCGAGCTCCAGACCCCACCAACTGGGGCTGCCCCTCTCCAGCCAGGCACCTAGCCAATGCAGGCCTGGGGAGGCTGCTTCTTCACCCTGGACAGAGAAGAGCTGGGGGCTGCTGTGCTCAGCATGGAGCTCAAAGGGACTAAATGACTTCAATATTACTGAAGGCCCTTGGACCCCTTGTAAACTCTGGTGCCCTCCCTCCACCACACCCCATCTTGGGAACTGTTGCCTTACAACACTGGAAGAGGTTCAAGTACACTAAGGTCTAGAGGAATGAAAAAACACATTCCTAGCTATATTAAGATATATGCTAACCAGGGTAAACCTGATGCGTGCAGGGCGGGAGGGGGGGGGGGGGGGGAAAGAGTCACATTTAAAGCAGGTCCAAAACCATTGCTTAGTCACCTGACTATCAGTATACTGAACCTGATCACAAGACTAGAACCCATGAAAGTCAATCCTGAGACTAATGCAAGCCATCAATTTCCCCTTGTTATTCCAAGGATAAAGAAAACTGAAGGGAAATATTAAATTTAAACTTGAACCTCAGCTAAAGTCCTTTGCATCTACAGTTCCCTCAGAACATTCAAACTAGAGTAGAAATGAAGAAAAACCAGTGTGAAATGACACTCTGTGGAGACAGACGGCCACTTGGATAAAAATCTCACTGTGTTTGTTGAGAAAACAAAACTTTTAGGAGACTTCCTGTAAAAGGGCATTAAAAAGAAATGGAGAAACAGCCAGCAGAAGGAATGCTCAGAAATTGAAAAAGGAGCCTAGAAGGATAACACACTTACTGCTATACAACGCAAAACTTGAAACAAGTGTGAACGGATGCACCACTTCATAGACAAGATGCAAATGGCATACACGAGCAAAGTGGCAACCTGTGGCTATCAACAGCAAATGTTTCAAGAGCCTTATCATAAAAATGGAGCCATCTCTACCACTTAGCTAACTTAAAGCTTGTTAATTGGAAAGGAGAGTCATATGTAGACAGACAAATGCTCTGGAACTTATTATTGAAGTGAAAGGATTACTTTCTCTAGGCCTGTTGGGCAGCTCTCTTCAAAATGGATGCATTCCAGCTGGAAGGCTGACAAAGGAAATTGTCTCTCTCTTTGCCAATTCTCCCTTCCCAGTCAGATCTCAAGGTGGCCAGACCTCTCTCCAATAAGTGAGAAGAGGGGGAGGTGGAATTGTGAGGCAAATGGCTTCAGTCATTACCATCAGTCCAAGAGGCTGGAGATAAGATGCAGCAGGCCATATCTGTGTGAATAACTAAGTAAAAGGGACTATGATGACATTCCGACACTCAAAGTCAAACCTCAAGTTTTTGTATTTGAGCTTGCCTTCAAAGCTTTGAATCTTCCTCCACTATTTCTGTTTCTATGGCAAATCAAAATCCTGTATCCTTCAATGTGCCTCTGTCTTTTACTCATGCTGCTTATCTTGAAGAGTGTTTTTATCAACCTATGATCACGTTCCACGTTTATTCTGATCAACATAAACACAGCCATGAAGCTATCAGGCTTGTTTTAGGGGAAGAAATCTGTCTTATTGTTTGTGGAGTAATTAAGACATCACTATGACTACTTTTTAAATTATTTCTTCCACGTTGTGCGACTCCAGTTTATAGGACTCCACTTATATCCAGATTTTCCCTTACTTTAAAAAAAATACTCCTATTGCAATAAACAATTCCAAGCTCCTTAGTCTGCTCCTCAGTTTCAGCATCCAAGCTTTCCATCAAGCTGTTAAAGAATTCTTTTACTGCTCAAAACTACCTATGAATGTGGAAGTTCTGGCTTTATAGCTTTTTATAACCTATCCACCACCATGATATTTGAGGGTGGATGTTTACAGATCACTTGCCTGAGAATGAAACTTAAACAGGACCATTTTCCCACTTACGGAAAACAAGATGCATTTATTTCCAACTTGTCTTTCTTTTTGGTACACTTATTCTTCAGGATTACAGTGTAGTAGCAATGTTTAACATTCTGCACTGATAAAAGTAGTTCATTTATATTTAGCATGCTCATGTAGCAAGAACAGATTAATTTCAATATTCATGATTTATGTAACGTGTGGCCAAAATACAGTATCTAAAGTACAGATTTATTAGACTCTTTCATTCAAGACAGCAGCACTGAAAAAGTTACACTGGAATAATCTATAAATGTGTTTACATTATATGAATGATTTGCTGTTCCTTCACAAGGCATGTAGGAAGTCAGCACTCCTCAATGTGTAAAGTATTTCCATGTGCTTAAACCATGATCTTTCCAAAGCAAACAATGATTGGAGAAAAAAATTTATTATTCTTTATTTCCTTGCCAGCTGTTTTTTTTCCTTTTTGTTTAATTTTTCTCCCAGCCACCTTCTTTTTTCAGTCAGATCTCTCCCTATTGCTCACAATAACACCTACTCAAGGAAAGGCAGCAAATCAATGACATTTTCAAGATTAGGAGACTTAATAGTGAGATGATCCAGATTCTTATCTCAAGCTGACTTTAACTTTATTTGTTAAGGGTTAGTCTACACACAGTGTGTACCACATTATACACTGAAGTATTACACATTACTACCTAAAGTAACACAACCTTTCGCGTGGATATGATAATATTATCAATTTAGAAATTGTTTTTCTTATATTGTACAAAAACTGTATAGACAGACCCACACCGTCACGCACTCGTAGACACCTACAGTAGAACCTTAGAATTACAAACACCTCAGGAATGGAAGTTGTTTGCAACTCTGAACAACGTGTTATGGTTTTTATTTGAAAGTTTACAACTAAATAGTAACTGAATACAGCTTTGAAACGATTATGTGGAAGAATAATGCAGCTTTTAAATCATCTTAATTTAAATTAAACAAGGACAAAAACAGTTTCCTTACCTTTTCAAAAAACTTTCCCTTTTTTTTAAGTTGTTTACCATAGTACTATACTTGCCTTTTATTTATTTTTTAGTCCCTGATTGCTTATTTCCAATTCCAAATAAGGTGTGTGGTTGACTGGTCAGTTTATAACTCTGCTTTACGCCTTGTCTATACTAAAAAAACTGCAGCCAGCGTAGACCTGCTCAATCGATCCCGGAAGTGCTCTCCGGTCGATTCTGTAACTCTGTCCTTCCAAGTGGAGTAACGCTGAGTCAAAGGGAAAGCCCTTTAAGTTGACGCAGCTGAGTGAACACAAAGCAGTAAGGAAGAGTAACTAAGTCAACAGGAGAGAGACATTCTGCGGCACGCAGATTGCATATCTCCGGTCGCCTTACCCCCGCAGTGTAGACTAGGCCTCGTTGTATTCCATCTGGGGTTCCTTTCCCCTCTCTGACACTAAGGGTTTGTTCGCATGAAACAGTTTCACCTTTTTAACCAAACGTGATTTCAAACCAATTTAGTGGAGAGGACACCCTTGTTTTGTTTAATGTCAATAAATAAGGCATGGAGACAGATCCTCACCTGATGTAAATCAGCATGACGCTTGATGTCAATGAAGATATGCTCCACTGCCTACATACAAAGTTAACTGAATTGGGTGTAACTTTGGCCATGTCTACACTAGAAAGTTGCATCCATGGTAGTTATATCTGTGATTTAAAAAGCGCCGTAATTACAGTACTCACGCCCATCCACACAGCAGTAATTTTGCCACAAAAACCTGTTCACACTTGGCACTGTAGTATCTGCAGTGAGAATATAGGTATCCCACTGTGGAACGTGGCAGCTTCTGCCACTAGGAATTCTGGGACGGGGAAAGGAGTGCAGAGCATCTTGGGTACCGGCTCAGCGTCCCATGGTGCAACGTGTTTCCGTGCCACCATTCAATGCGTTGCTTGTAGTGAGTGGTGCCATTTTCTCCACAGCCCCTGGCCATTTCCTGCACGCTCATCATCTGGATATGAAAAGATGGATGCTGCGCTATTCTCCACTGTTGCTTTCGGTATTCTGAACATCTTGCAGTGGGTAACGCAGTACTTCGTGAGCTCCGAATCAGAACTGGAACCCGAGGAGCCAGACCAGCTGAGTGACTTGCAGACAAACAGCACCTCATTACTGTTGTCATTCACGGAGCATCTACACATGGTGAACTGCTATTTCTGGGGGTGCATCTACACTTGTAAATTAAGTACACTTGTAAATTAAATTTACCCTGCGTCTACACTTGAGTTTCCTTAATTCGACTTATGCAGTTCCTTAAGTCAAATTAAGGAAAAGTTCGTTCGAATTAGTAAAACCTCGTTTTACTTCGAACTAACGCTTAATTCGAACTAGTTAGTTCAAATTAAGTCAATGTGGCCATATTAGTTCGAACTAACCGGCACATTGACTTTTATACAACTGACTAATTCGAATTAAGCAAGTGCCATGCATGGCACTTGCTTAGTTTGAACTAGCATTCTAGTGGGGCCATGCTGGTTTGAATTAAGTTAATTCGAACTAACTAAAATTAGTTCGAATTAGTTAGCTCGAATTAACTAATTCGAACTAACTTTTGTAAGTGTAGACGTAGCCTGGGTGCTTGAGACAAGCCCTGAGTGATGGGATCACATCATGGTGCAGGTCTGGGATGACTGCCAAAGGCTACGGAACTTTCTAATGCACAAAGCCACCTTCGTGAAACTGTGCAGAGCTGGCCCCTGCCTTGCAGCGCAAAGACACAGAGTGAGAGCTGCCCTCTTGGTGGAGAAGCGTGTGGAGACCATGATGTGGAGGCTGGCAACTCCATTCTACAACCAGTCCATCACTAGTCAGTTTAGAATTGGCAAACCTACCATTGGAGCTGCATTATTGTATTCCGCTGTGAAAGACGGTGACTCTGGGCAATGTGGGTTGAAATCGGGGGTGGACTCACAGCAATGGGATTCCCTAACTGTGGCAGGGAAATAGATGGCTTGCATATCCCAATGTCGGCAGCAGAACATCTCGCAACAGTAAGAAGGTCCATGACTTTGGTAAGAATGCGTTGGTGGAGTGCAGGGAGAGAAGTTCTCTTGTAACTGCAGGGAAGGCGAGCTTGCATAAACTGTGCCTGCAATGACACCATTGTCTTTAGAAGCTCTATCTGCTCCTCCATGACCTTAATCATGTGCTCATGGCCAGTGAAAATCCTCTGCTGGGTTTTCCTTCTGTTCCTCTGTCCATCTTCTGAGATTCTGACATTGATTGTCTCCAGGCCCTTTTCTCTATTTGCACACCTTGGAGAACTGGAGAAGTTCCTGGATCATCATCTTACTTCTCCAGGGTCGCTTCCTTATCTGCCAGAGGCAGTTGCCAGCATACAGGCTTGGCTGCAAAGGTCACATCTTTGTAAGAACAAGAAGCTGAACGGAAGCATTATTGAAAGTGCTGTAACAGTATACGTGAATCACTATGAAACACACCTTATTCTCACTGTCCCCCTGTGCAGAGCACAACTCCTTGATCAGCCTAGGAATGGTGAGTTTGGGAAGGTGGGCTAGACCATCCAAGTAGATTGAGGTTCTGGGTGGGTGCTTGTTTGGGGCACACAAGCAGGTAAACTGGGAAAACAAATTTGAAAATTGTGCCACCATTCTCTACAGGCAGGGGCCATAGACGCCAATATCTCGCTCCTTAGAGTCAGCGAAGATGCTAGGATTCATCTTCTCCATGTGAACAGC
This sequence comes from Pelusios castaneus, assembly GCA_007922175.1. Lineage (NCBI taxonomy): Eukaryota > Metazoa > Chordata > Testudines > Pelomedusidae > Pelusios > Pelusios castaneus. Next base: position 10,893,028 of record ML685781.1, read on the forward strand.
TTCAGACTGGGTCCCTATGCTGCAGGACTGTGTGCTGACTTGATCCCCATTCATGTGATTTCCAGTTGGCGTGGTACAGTCCAACAGTGGAAGAAACATAGCTGCCCTGCTGAGCAATCTGAGGCAAAGAATCGAGGAGTACCTCCAAGAAAGTTCCCTGGAGGTCACACCAGAGGATATGCACAAAATTTTGGTGTGCATTAACGTGCTTCTCAGCCATATTGCCTAGATGCACAGGAGAGTGAGAAAGAACATGCAAACACAGCTACTCCTGTGCGTTTCTATCGCTTCAAATACCTGTAGTTTTTAGACAAGCTAGGGATCCTCAGACCTCCTGTACACAAGCAGCATCTGCTTCCAAACATTTACCAAAGCTTCCCTCTCCTGCCTCATGAGCAGACCAGTGAGACTGCTCGTAGCCTTTTGGGGAGAAGAACAACTACTAACTAGAAGGGCCAAAGGACAATTGGAGTTGCAGCTAGCAAGAGATGTGAAGGATAACAGAAAGGGGTTCTATAAGTATATCAGCAACAAGAAAAGGATTAGAGGTGGCGTAGGTCCCTTACTGAATGGGGCAGGCATCCTCGTGGAGGATGATGCGGAAAAGGCTGAAGTACTCAATGCTTTTTTTACTTCAGTCTTCACAGGGCGGGCCAGCTCCCAGGCTACTACGCGGGGTAACGCGGACTGGAGAGAAGAGTGGCCCTCGGTGATGGAAAGTCAGGTTAGGGAACACTTAATGAAATTGGATGTTCACAAGTCCATGGGGCCGGATGAACTGCATCCGAGGGTGCTGAGGGAGTTGGGGGAAGTGATTGCAGAGCCACTGGCCATTATCTTTGAGAACTCATGGCGAACGGGGGTGGTCCCGGAGGATTGGAAAAAGGCAAATATAGTACCTATCTTTAAGAAAGGGAAAAAGGAGGATCCGGGGAACTACAGACCGGTCAGCCTCACCTCAATCCCTGGGAAAATCATGGAGCAGGTCCTCAAGGAATCCATCCTGAAACACTTGGAGGAAAATAGAGTGATCAGGAACAGTCAACATGGATTCACCAAGGGCAAATCATGCCTGACCAATCTGATTTCCTTCTATGATGAGATGACTGGATTTGTGGATGCGGGAAGAGCCGTTGACGTGATATACCTTGACTTTAGCAAGGCTTTTGATACGGTTTCCCACAGCATTCTCGTTGGCAAGTTAAGGAAGTATGGGTTGGACGAGTGGACCGTAAGGTGGATCGAAAACTGGTTAGATCAACGGGCTCAGCGGGTAGGAATCAATGGCTCGATGTCTGGTTGGCAACCGGTAACGAGTGGAGTGCCCCAGGGGTCGGTCCTGGGGCCGGTTCTATTCAACATCTTCATTAATGATCTTGATGATGGAATAGACTGCGTGCTTAGTAAGTTTGCGGATGACACCAAGTTGGGGGGAATGGTAGATACCCTGGAGGGCAGGGACAGGATCCAGAGAGACTTGGACAAATTGGAACACTGGGCCGAAAGAAACCTCATGAGGTTCAACAAAGACAAGTGCAAAGTCCTGCACTTAGGACGGAAAAATCCCATGCACTGCTACAGGCTGGGGACCGATCAATTAAGTAGCAGTGCTGTAGAAAAGGACCTGGGAGTTATGGTGGACGGGAAGATGAATATGAGCCAACAGTGTGCCCTTGTTGCCAAAAAGGCCAATGCCATATTAGGCTGCATCAGTAGGAGTATTGCCAGCAGATCGAGGGATGTGATAATTCCCCTCTATTCGACACTGGTCAGGCCGCATCTGGAGTACTGTGTCCAGTTTTGGGCTCCCCACTACAGAAAGGATGTGGACAAATTAGAAAGAGTCCAGCGGAGGGCAACAAAAATGATTAGGGGGCTGGGGCACATGACTTATAAGGAGAGACTGAAGGAACTAGGCTTATTTAGTCTACAGAAGAGAAGACTGAGGGGAGATTTGATAGCAACCTTCAACTACTTGAGGGGTTGCTCCAAAGAGGAGGGAGCTAGGCTGTTCTCGAGGGTAACAGAGGACAGAACAAGGAGCAATGGTTTCAAATTACAGCTGTGGAGGTCAAGGTTGGATATTAGGAAGAACTTTTTCACTAGGAGGGTGGTGAAGCATTGGAATGGGCTATCTAGGGAGGTGGTAGAATCTTCATCTTTGGAGATTTTTAAGGCTCGGTTAGACAAAACTCTGGCTGGGATAATTTAGTGGGAGTGGTCCTGCTTTTTAGCAGAGGGTTGGACTAGATGACCTCGTGAGGTCCCTTCCAACCCTATGATTCTATGATTCTAACTCCCAGCCTCTGCAATCAAGCTGCTCACCGGCTCTCGGTCATCCTTCGGCTCCACTTCCTCATTGATGACTTCTTCATCAGGGTTTAGTTGGGTATCCATTGGCTGTAGGGCTACGCAGGGGCATCTTGGGGGTGGATGTGGAATCCCTGATGAGCACGGCTTCCAGCTCTTTAAAGCAGCAGCAGCTCAGCAGCTCCGTACCAGAGTAACAATTTGCTTCCATGACTCTGCTGCAGCACCTCGATTTTAGCTTGGCACTGCAGCATGTCACATTCGTAGCCCTTCTCTACCAATGCACGAGAAATCTGGCTGTAGATTCCTTTGGCTGGAGTGGAGCTCAGACTGAATGGCTGACTCTCCCCAAATGCTGATAAGGTCCGGCAGCTTTGCTCTGCTCCAAGTGGGAGAATGCTGTCTGGCGACGCTATGATCACCTGGGAAGATGATGAGATGCAAGTTCTCCTCACTGAACAACCAGAAAGTGGAACAAAAATTTCAAAAAAGTCTGTGATTGTAAAGAGGGGGGCTGCCGAGCAGCAACGTGCAAATGGATGTCCCGAGTGGTCAGGATCGGCCTTGTGAGACGATCCCAGAGGCCATTTAATGTGACAAATATACAGCAGTGTCTACAATGATGCTTCCGTGACAGAACTGTGGTGAAAAAGGCTCTACGCCTCTCATCTAGGTGGCTTCATTTTGTTGACATAACAAGGCAGTTCTGTCAACAAGAGTGTCACTCAATTGTGTACACCAGGAACTGTTTTCTCAACAAAAGCTGACTTGTGTCGTCAAAACTTCCTAGTGCGCAAGTCCTTTGTTTATGGACACACTTCCATCAGTTTAAACCTGGCCTACGTGGGCTCCCTGTCCACCATAGGCCACATTCGGTTTAGGTTGCCCTTGTCGAGTGTGTGTGATTTTACTAGACGTTACGTCTTGGCTAGGAAACTTTAACAATTTTGCAAGACCGCCCTACAGATTTTCCCCATGATGAGTAAAAGTGCTTGTAAAATACGTGTCAATTGGCTATCATAACAAGAGTAATGCTCACCCCCCAATGGATGCTGAGAAGTGTTTTGCAGAAGGTGGCAAGGATCCACACCCACCTTACGGCTTAGGAGGCTGAGGCACAGTTAGTATTAATATTATGAAATTAGTAATCCAAGATCACAAAAGTTGGCAGAGGAGTTGAGAACAGAACCCAGGTCTCCCGACTCCCCATCTAGTGCCCTTTCCCCAGATTACCGATTGTCCAACACAGAGCATTCCCAGGGGGCCACCTTTAGCCCAGGTGGCAAAACTACACGGTAACCCCTGCTGCCAGACATCCACACGCCACTTCACGAGGACTAACATATTACACTTCTCCCTCTCTCTCTCACGCACACACACAACTATATATATTTTATATTACACACACACAAGTTTTATATATATAATACACACATACTATACATATTTTATATTGCACA
>ML685781.1:10896807-11054114 GCA_007922175.1 Pelusios castaneus
ATATAATACACACATACTATACATATTTTATATTGCACACACACATTCTTTTTACTGATGTAGTCTGCCTGCATGAACTGTATTTTCAATCACTTTGGAACATATATTTTTAAAGGGGAATGCAGGACAAGCACCCTGAAAGCAGACTGGTGCAAGATCTCTTGAACTGGGGGCCATGCAGGGGTTAACAAGTCTCCACACATCCACTCATCCCAATCCAATTGTACAATTGGGACTCAACTGTTTAAAACATGTTCCAAAGTGACTGAAAATACAGTTCATACAGACTACCCTGCATCAGTAAAAAGAACTAGTTTTAGCTCATTGTAGTGGTAGCTTTATAAAATTTGTTAGATCCAGAAGTTATGACAAGGCAATTCTGTAGATCAACTCAACTTGCAAAGGATCCTGTGTTCAAATCCCAGTCAAGCCCTCTCACAGGCTGGTAATACTGTTGTAACTGTGTTATGCAGGAGGTCCACATTTCCTTCATGCTTTAGAAGCTAGGAAATAAAAATCAATGAGCTGCAGACATCCTGTGATGAACCATACTTTAGAATTCATGGGATGTCATTTTCAAATTATCCTGAAATCTTTTTGATAACTTTTTCTTTCAGAGAACATTTGCTTCTCCTCTACAAGTTTTGTTACTAAATCATGTCCACCTCTCCAGTGATCTGCTCTTCCTGGCCAATGGAGGGGCTGCAAATATGGCTCATGCAATGTTTCTGCTCAATAGTCTAATAAACACTGGGCCAAATTCTGCTTACATTAGTCCCCCAACTGTGCCAATAATATCAATAGCCCATACAACTTAATTCCGATGGCCAAGACAGGAATGGTGTACATTGATTTTGTCAGTTAAACACCATAAATTTAAGAGTACAATTCTTTTCTGAAAAGTGATAACACATGGCATCTTCTTAATCAGCAGATCTGCTCCTTGAGTCCCTTCACAGGTAGGTCCACTGACTCTGGTGATCCAAATACCTGTTTTTCCTTGTTTTTCGCCCCTGCAGAGCCAACAGAACTAAACCAGTGAGAAGAGTTCTATTTACTGAATTGCAATCATTACAGCTGTGCAAACTCATTGGCATATGTTCATACTAATATATGCATATACACAAATACCTCTGTCGGTGTTCAGGGGCCTTAAAGTGGGCATCAATATAACTTACTCTAACACAGCAGTGTAAACGTGCACAAACAGAGGAGAATCAGGCCCTTTGTCTTTCGTAGGCCTCCACAGGTGTAATAAGGCAGCTTGATTTGGACCACAGGATTTTAATCATATTACTAGTGAGGGATAAATTATAACAGCTCAACTTAAAGAACGTAGGCAGAGTTTCCATGGCTGGTAGCGAGAGAAAACAAAAACATACCCCCCCCCCCCACACACACACATACACACACATCTTTATAGTTGTAAAATAACACATCTGACATGGAAACAAAAAGAGAAGGAAAATATAGGCCTTCATGATGTCATTTTTACAGTTACTTTTCAGATTAGAACCATTCTTTCAGATTAACATCAGGATACCATAAGGTAATAAATACCATAATTTCCAGCAGTTTATGTACTTTTTCACCTGATATTGGGGGTGGGGAGGACTTCATTAAGTGAACATAAAACAGCTAATGCTTAACCACTTAGATATATGAGCAATTATACAGTAATCACAATATTAATTAAATATCTTAGTCTGTAGACTGGCACACACGGAATGTGGTCTGAGGAGAGACTGCTTTTAAATACACTACATCTGCTTATATAAAAAAAAAAATAGACATTTCAAAACATTTAAATACAGTTACGTATGTATCTACCTGAACCTTTACCAAGCCAGCATTGAAAAAAAAAAAACAAAAAAACATTTTCCCCCTAAAATTTGTCTATTGTTGCTAAGAGTCCTCCATTACATAATATTTAAAATCTACAGGATGTTGCCACATAGTGGATACGTATTATTTTAAATGTTGTAGGATATAAACCACATTTAAGTCATGAGATTCTTCAGACAAATGGTAGAATACTTAGAATCTACCCTTGAAGTACTACATTGTAGCCCATCATTTAGTTATTGCAGGTATAACAGAACATATGGCTTCTGTATCAATGTATTGTTTCTTTAATGTAGAAGTTCTATACTCTGGGCCCAATCTGCAGACAGCTGCAGCCCATGTGATATCCTTAGGGAGATATATATATATTTATAATAATGTATATTATATATACAGGTAGTATATATAATTGTGTGGATGCAGCCCACATAACCCAGGCACCTGCCTATGCGGCTCACAATCGTAAATAGGTTGGGAATCACTGCTTTAATGAGAGGGAAATTCTGACCTTCAGAACTCAACCCTTTCCTCTCTAGCATCTCAGAAGCTGGTGTCCTGCTTTCTAGATCAATGCAGTGTTTACTGTTGTTAATAAAGACATACATTATTAGAAAAAACGGAGTTGGAACAATACACAACATTTTTCTCTGTATGTTTTTCCTTATACGAGTCAGCACAACTAGGAGGTTAAGCATCTAGGGTTCCAACCAGAGCCAATCAGACCTTCAAGAGCAACACCTCTAAAACCAGTTCAGTAGCAGCCATTCTGAAGACACCTACTTTTCCTGCTTCAGCTCAGCGTATGAATTGGTATCACTGCATTCAGCTCATTCTCCTACAGCAGCAAGTGGGTCTTCCATCGCTACTGTGGTTTTTTCGCATGCAGGATTAACTGCCTTCAGAGCAGTCACTAGATTCCTCCAGCTTCTACTAGTCCAAGGAAAGATTCTGTAGCATAACAACTGCAGCTTTAGACTCCAGGACAGCAAAGGTAGCCACTAGCCAGACTGAAATATATTAGCCCGATTTTGGACTTGGAGCTCCCACTGAATTCAAGGGCGTGGTGAGTACCCAGTAACACTGAAAAGCTGGCTGTCTAGGAGCACACTCATCATTGGAGCGCCTCTTTATGACTGGGTGTGGCATAGCATGTTCTCTCTCCCCCACTGACACTCACTTTGGCCCCACAGCAGTCCGTTTCTCCTAATAACTCAGCCATCTGGCCAGGTCACCATTTTTGTTACTCTAAAAGTCCAACAAACAGCAGGCAACGTGCTTACAACAGGTCTTCATTCCTGACTCTGGGCTCTTTGGTCCTTGCATGCTCCGTTCAGGGCTTCCCAATGTCCGTAACCCTTTAAATCCAGAGGGTCCACACCACCTTCTCTGGTGGCTGATAAGGGAACTGAGGCCCTACTTCTCAACTGTGTTCCAGCCCAAGGACACTGTAAATGAGCAGGCATGGTCCATCTATTCTGACTCCCACCCCCACTGCCTGTAGCCAGGATCTCACCACGTTCACCCTCCTGTCATGGCAAGGGCTTGCAATGCTCTCCCTGGAATCCCCAGTAAATTTCAGAAAAAAAGCAAAAACTTAAACCATCTCCCATTCTCCTCAGGCTCGGCCTTTCATGCCTCTTAAGTTCCTCTGACTGTTCTCCCCCTGAAGACCTCCCAGGGCCCTTTCCCTAAAAATCCAGACCCTCCCCTTTTATCAAGGCTTACCACTGGAGCCAGCCCCACTTCCAATGGCTGCTTCAGCTCCCTCCTCATAAACCTGCACAACTTGTCGCAACAGGAGATGCAAAAGCCAATTCTCCCTCTGGGTTTCCTCCTTGACAATGCTAGTCTCTCCACTCTCTACTCCCCAAAGGTGACTAGAAAGTTCCTTCCTCTCCTCTTTGCAGCCCCTTGCTCTTCCAGACTTCTTCTCTTTATACCAACAACCCAGCTCCCTCCCCAGATGAGCTTCAGCTCTAACTACAGCTGGCTCACCCTTCAGATGCAATGAGGTGGGTTGACTGAGCTCTCAAGCCCACATTACCCTTTCATGTACTGCGTGGGGTACACAACCCATCATACTGGCCCATATGACGTACAGACTCCAAAACAAACACCCTAACATTATATTTAACTCTGAAAACCCTAATATTGGCAACAGAAGAGAGGAAAGCTAGAATATTCAGATGTCATCTTCTGTTCCAAACAGCAACAATAAATCTATATTCAAACATTTTATATTTGCATAAGTCTCATTTGTTTCAAAGAAGTACCTGGAAACACTTTGCTAATGTTCAGGAGGTGGGAACTTATTCAGTTACTGATGTCAGACATTTTAAATGGATTAACCCAAGAAACACCAAAATTAAACAACGCTCACTATGGTCAGAATTTGCATATGTTCTGCCCCATCCCCACAGACAAAGGTACACTGCATCAGAAGGCAAACAAAAAGTTTCCTTCAAGAACTCAATACTCAACAAAAAGGACCACATCTCAGCTGAAACATAAATAAAACATGAAGCCTTTGTCTACAGAGACTTTGCCCAGTTCTCGCAGTTGATGGCCTGACACTGAAATAATTGCAGCCATAGAAAATCCTAGCGCACCATGGCCTGGTGGGAGAGAGCATTGGACCAGGACTCAAGAGACTGGGTCTGTATTCCTGACTCTCCCACTGGGCAATCGTGAACAAGTCACTTCAACTCGGTGCCTCATTTTCCCCATGCATAAAATGGTATGAAGATTCTGTCATTCTTTCTAAAGCACTTTGCTATGTACTGATGACTGATAAAAAGCACTACACAAGAGCTAGAACAAGAAATATAAGAAGAATGCAGAGGAGAACAGCTGCAATTATCCTAGCCATACAGGAAGACAGACAAGATGCAAGGGATGTGCTGTAATTAGGCTGCAACACTATTAACTCATGTGGAATCTATCCAGCAATCATTCATACAATGCAAGCTATCACTTCCTCAATCCTTACTCTCTCAGTGGCAGAATTAACTCTGACACCTTCCCCCCTCCTTCCTAGCTTTCCTCAGGGCACTCACGTAAGGTTTCAGGATCCCAGCTAGCTACCACGTCTTTCAGGCAGAGATCCATGTCTCCCCTTCCAGACTGGCGGCTTAGGCTTGCCCCTCTGCAGCTCTCTGTACAGTATCTGTAGTTCCCCTTTTCTCCAGGGTCTGCAATGGTGTGTATCAGTTAGAAACCAGCCTTCCCAAAGCCAAATACCTCCATTCTTAGGGTGCATTATTTATCCAAGTAAAACCATTACAGAGAAAATGAGTACAAACAATAAAAATGTCCTAAAAGCTTACCAGAAATAGCCCATCAGTCCTAGGGACCAAAGTCTTTCCCCCCTTCTGCAACTGTTGCCCCACCACCTCTTGGAGAGAAGGTCCCGTCTATTTGCTGACTCAGGTAAGGTCTTGTGCCAGTTTAAACTCACTTTTCATGCCAAAAGCCCTTTCTTTGTCATCTGGTCTCTGGAAAATTAGTCTCAACCAGTATAAGCAAGCCGCCCCAGGGGAGTGTACCTCTCTGGAGGAGTTTACAAACTTGAGTGATTCGTCTTAATCACCCCCCACTGTTTTAGTTCCTGGAGGAGCAAACCCTCCTTTCCCACCCCAAATAACTGCATACAGTAATAATAAACCATCCATACATTTAATACAATCTGGCCCACAGCAATAATAAACCATCCATCCGCTTAATACAATCCGGTCCCATGTGCTTGCAATATCTGTCACAGTTACCACCTAGCGGAGGGTGGCTGTCAGCCCCCAGACCTTCTCCACCGCTGATACCTAGCCTGTTGCTGAGATTCCTGTGCCCTCCCCTTGGATGAGGGTTAAGAGGCTGGAGAAATGGGGTTGTCTCCTCGCAGTAGGAGCTCCAACAACATCTCATAACTTCTTTAGAGGAGGCCTTCTCCTAAGTCTATTTCTCACTCCAATTTGTCAGGGAACCAGAACGCATATGGAATAAGTACCTAAACTGGACACCTGCCAGCTGATAAACTGAACCTTAACTCCTCTCCTACCACACAGGGTCGCTGAGCTGCTGCAGGGAAGGTGGAAAGGAACTCACCCTATGCTGGCCAATCAGGCAGTGCAGTGAGGGGAAAATTCTTCCCTTGTTCCCAAAGAGGTGACTAGCGCGATGCTCACAGCAGATCAAAATCCTAGTGCTTCGCTAATCCCAAGGTTGGGAGCTGCCATTCAGGTGTGAGATGTGAGATGGGGCTCTGGTCAGAACTGATATCCCTCCACTGGGGTCCCAAGGGTCAATGACTGACCTGAGCACCAGTGGTCTGCCCACCAGTCCAGGTGATGCCCCTGTCCCACTCTCCTCCCCCGCAGTCATCTTCCTCTCCCAATGCCAAGGGATGAGGGAGACCATTAAAGAAGCCACTGCTCCTTTTTCCTGCCATTCCAGATAGATGCACCATCTTTGAGACTGCACGGGTGCATTTGCTCTCACGAACGTTACCTCTGCTTATAAATGAGTATAAACTCCACTGAAGCAGATCCTTACTTTCCTTGTCTGTACTTGAGGTTCACCTAGGTGCATCTAATAAACGGCGGGTAAGTGACTGCCGCATTTGGACTGAATTCCCAACCTTGACAAGGTCTAAATTAATATTTTTAGTGTCTATTATACAGAGCAGTGTTTCTCGACACTTGATGGCATGTTACGACCCTACAGGACACACCAGCCCACACGCCTCAGGTCAATTCCAGCCATTTCCCTGGCTCTCCATGACACACTTACCACTGTATGGCGACAGACTAATGTGTCCTCACACAGTGGTTGAGAACCGCTGATATAGAGGACCAAAGTCGTCTGTTAACCCTCTAATAAAAAAGTAGATGAGAATCATTAGATAGAATATCTTGTCTTTTAAAGGGCTATTGCATTAATTTTACTCAAGCGAACAACAACAAAAAATTCCAGACATTCATTTGTGTCACAATCCTCATGATTTGATCTGCCTCTGGAAAAGAAAATCATTACTTGTTTTAATGTAAAAGATCACTAACTCTTAGGTTTAGGGTTTAGAGCTTAGAGTTTAAAGATGGTTCATCAAATGGTTTTCTGCATTTCCAAATCATCTCTTCACTTCACCTTCCACATAGTACTATTTTTTATCACCTGGACCGGAATTATCACCAAGTAATAACTAGTGCCTGAACAGATATAAATTCTCTCTTGAAAATGCCAGTCAAAAGTTCTCAGTTGCACACTGAAAATAAATTGAATCTAGATATATTCACAGCAAAGGGTTCATACACAGTGCCAATGTGAAAACAAGAAACATCTCATATACTGGATTACAGGCAATAGGGTCATAGAGAACGCCATCACAAGATCACTGACTGTATCTAGTTCTTAGCTTTGAGTGTCTATTCACTGTTAAGTATCAATAAAGATAGTGAGGTGTAAAGAAACCTGAATAATACAGAAAGACAACAGAGTCCTGTGGCACTTTTAAGGACTAACAGATTTATTTATCGCATGAGTGCGATAAATAAATCTGTTAGTCTTTAAAAGTGCCACAGGAATCTGTTGTCTTTCTACAATAGACTAACACGGCTACCCCTTTGGAATCTGAATACTACAGATTAGCTGACATTAACTAATCTGTAAATATCACCCTTTTAATTTAAAGGAAGCAGCCTTTAAGCCTATTATCTGCAGTGTTGTAATAGAATAATGAGATAATCTTTTGACACAGGAGAAGTTTAACACCTAGACAACAATATAACAATTGATATTGGACTACAGTAATTAAGTCATTATCGCCATACAATGTGTTTTTGTTACAGGGACTCTACAAAAATGAGTTACGCAAGCCAGCCACACCTTTTAAGTGCAGAACAAAAAGATTTGCACATAATATATGTTTTCCCCAAGTCAACTAGAGTTTAAGAGGGTGGAGGAAAGGAATTAACATAGGATGCTCTGCAAACATCCCAAGACATCATCCTCTTCAGAGAGTTTTGGTTTTTATTTAGTTAATTAAATAATAAGCAAAGTGAGGGTAATTATTAATGGAAGAGTTTATTCAAGGCTAAGGAGAAGAAAGAGCTTTTATGGTTGCAGAAGTATGAACCACTAATAAAAGGAACCTCATTATGTGATCTAAAAGCTTTGCAAAAAAAGCCAGTGGGAGGGTTCGCACAATAGTAATTCCTTAAGGACTCGATCCTGCAAAGTACTGCATAATTTGGCCCTGATCCAGCAAAGCATTTAAACATGTTTAAACTCTCAACAATGAAATAAATGGGACTACTCAGGTGCTTAAAATTAAGCATGCACTTAAGTGTTTTTTCTGGATAGGGGCCAGAGTGCTCCACACCTTCCAGGATGGAGCATTAAACTAGGGCTAAGAAATACTATAGAAAGGTGTGTTCTTTATCTATCTCCATGCAAGAAATCCACACACCAGGAGTGGAATTCGGGTTGCCAACTGTCTGTCAATTTACAGACAGTCAGTAAAAAAAAAAAAAAAAAAAAGTGAAATTTTACTGCTGTCCATAAATCCATTGATGTCTGATGGTACCTAGTCAAATGCCTTACAATAGATCAAGAGTACTACATCTACGCAGCCACCTTTTATGAACCAACTGCGTAATCTCCTCAAAGAATGAGGATTATATTTATTTGACAAGATCCATTTTCCAAAAATTTATATGCTGATTGACATTGCATTTGTTTCCTACAATTCTTTACCAGCCAATTCCTTTATCATCTTTTCTATTATTCTGGCCAGGATTTATGTCAAGATAGCCAGCCTGTAGTTACCCAAGTCATTCCTCTTACCTTTTTTGAATACTGGCACAACATTAACACTCTGCAAGACTTCTGTAATAACAGGGCAATTCCCAAAGTTATAACAAATATCAAGCAGACTAGAGATCTCCTCGGCCAATTCTTTTAGTATCCTTTGGCACAAGTTACTTGTGCCTGTCTATTTGAAAATGTCTGTTTCTAGTAGATGTTTAGTAGCCTCTTCGGTTAGAAATGCACTGGAAAGTGCTTCCTCATCCTCATGTGATACAAGCACATTCTTCTGCTTCTTTGTAAATACAAACTAGCAATCCCATCCCACAAAAGCCCATGCAATAAATAAATTTGTTAGCCTTTAAAAGCGCCACAGGACTTGTTTGTTTAGCAATTGTTAAGGCATCCTCATGACACAGTCCAGTGGTTCTTATGTCAAAGAATGAAAAATATATAGTAACGTTTTGCAGGAAAAAAGAATTAGTGCAGCCATCCAGTTGAACATTGTTAAACAAAATAATGGTCTTTTTCACTTCATTTTCTCAACACAATCACTAGTTCACAGCTCACACCAATCTCTCCCTACACTTTAGAAACAAAAATAAAAATAAACAGAGAACATTCCATTTCATAGGGAATACAAGACCCAAAAAAAAAAAAAAAGCTATTTGTCAAAAGCTGACACTATTCTGGGTCCTGTCAAGAAAGAGTCAGATGCAAATGCTGTTCTCAAGGGGCTATTGCTGTAATTCAGGATTTCTCTACGCCGGTGCTTATGCCAACAAAATTTTTGTCATCCAGGGCAGAATTGCCAACCTTGCGTTTTAGTTTTTATTGACACAAAAGATCTGAAGTTGAGTTTCTTATTGACATCACTACAAATACCATAATCAATACAATAATATTACAAGATTATAATCAGATCATAATGTCAGCAGCAGAGGAAAGGGAAGGCTTCCGGGCTGACGAGAGGAGAAGGATAGAGGAGGAAATGGGGAGACGGGCAGGAGGAGGATAAAGGCAGGAATGCTGAGCCAGGGGACAATGGGGAAGGCTTTGGGAGAGGAGTGGCAGGGATCCCACCACAGGTAGGATCTGGGGCTACAGGCACAATGTCACATGCACTGGTGAGTTAAGGGTACGGCCAGAGTGTGTCTGACGTTTCCTCCCCCGGCCCGCATCAGCCCCACCTGCCCTGGATCCTGCCGCCTTGATGAGCTCCATGCACTCTGCTGGAGTGCTGCCCTGAAGTTGGCTGCTGCCTCTTAGTGCTGGAAGACATCCACTTTTACATGGGCAGCCCAGAGTACAGAGAAGTGGAAGACTTCCCGCATTGGGACCAGGAGGCAGCATCCAACTGCTCAGCCCTACTCCTCTACAGGAGAGATTTTTACGTATGTTTTCTTTTAATTATGGACACACAGACAGCAGTAAATTTGCATACTTTTTTAATGGACTGTCTGTACATTTACGGACAGTTGGCAACCCTGGTTCAGAGGTGTGAGAAAACACCCCGCTGACTGACACAAATTTTGCTGGTATAAGCAATAGTGCAGTGTTATGTCGGTGGGAGAGCTCTCTCTCCTGCTGACACCACACAGCTACATTAACACTTATCCCAGCATATTTTAGATCACTCTGCCGAGTGTTTTTTTCACACCACTGAACGACAAATGTTTTGCTGGCATAAGAACCAGTATAGACAAGCCCTCAGACACAGAAAATACAGTTCAGACACCCGTGACTAAACAGACAGAGGCCACATATATGCTAGACTGGGTAAGGGGTCTCTTCTTTTGGAGTTTGAGTATCAATTTTGAGTTATTAGCTTTGGATTATGAAGTCTAGGATGCTTGCAGAAGATTTTTTAGAAGGAATTTCTGCAGTCTTTTCAGAAGACCTTGGACAATAAGCAGGTTATTGAGAAAGGGTAAAAAAGATCAATAACTTGCCATTTGGTTTTATCACATCCTTAAACGTACAGATTATAGGCATATATTTTGGTGGACAAAAAGAACCAAAGAAATGTTTAGTTCAGAAAAGAAAAGAACACTTATGTTGTGACAGAATGGAGTTTAAAAACCCAGGAAAGTTGACAGGCCTTTAAATTTCCACAGAATTACCAACATGTTCGCTGTAAGAAAAATACTCATCTCCGCTGTTCTCTTCGTTTGAGAATGTGGTGGTATTATTCACATGGCGCTGATTTTCATATTCACACACACCCCCTTACACACACCGCCCCCCTCCAACTCTCCCCCAACCCCGCACAAAAACACGCGCACACACCCTTCTAATGCACAAAGTAAGCAAAAAGGAGCACTGATCTTTCCTGAAGGCTCTCAAATTTTAGCTTTCAGAGCAACTGCATCAAACAAAAAAAAGTAACTTTCAAAGGACCAATTACAGCACAACTTTGCAAGGGCAAAATATGCAAACTGTTTTGGGACATTTATGCAATCACAAGGGATCTCTTACATGCTACTATAATGCTGAAAATCTTGAACTGCTCTTTTTTAAAACTACACCAACAATTAGAAACTATACTTATCATGGTCTGCATGCTGCCATACACCAGTCAAATTTCAAAGATCATTTCTATCTCAGACTAGGAAAAGCTGGCTTTTTGACAGACAGTGAAATAAAAAGGAAACAAAGAAGTCTTACCATTTTGATGCCAGTGGAAAATGTAACTGGTTTGACTGGTCTGGGTTTTTCCAGCTGTATTTCTAGCTGTGTAGATCTGTCTTTATGTTGAGCTAAAAGCAAGGAGGCTGGCAGATGGGAACTTTCCTGTAAACATATTGAAACACTGATTGAAATATACAAAAGAAAAAAAACAAATGCTGCATATTCTTCAAAACTACAAATTGTGTCTAAAAAGGCCCTCACCAGATGAAAGAGGTTACGCTAAATATTCTTTAGATGAGAAACAGTTTACAGAAAACGATCACTGTCAGTAATAAGAAAAAGCTGCAGAACCCTCATAAATCCAAATAATCTGAAAACAACCGTTTTTTATAGAATCCACATTAAAGACAATATAAAGGGGTCCTTATTGCAACTGGTCAACGCAACCATATTTATTAAAATAAAAAAAATTAGAACATAATCACAGAAGGAGTAGTGCAAAGTCGTATAACTTGGATCAGATGTTTACCTAAGACGCATTCTTTCGACAAATGAATTCAGACCCGTTCGAAATTGTTTCCCATTAGATTTCACCTGAGGCCGTTTGGAAATGATCCTTGCTCTGCCTTGTACAAAGGCGCTATTGTAACTGCAACCAGCAGCATATTTATTTTCTCCTTTACCAACTTGTTTTTAGGGAAGCCAGCCAATGTTTAAAAAAAAAATATAGAAGTAATGAAACAAATAGTTAACTTGCTTAACTACTTAAAATCGTACATTTAGGCTACAACAAAAAGACTGTTAACGTGAATACACATACCACATTCCAAGGAGAGGGAGACAAATTATTGCCCAAATCATTCCTCATTAAACTAGCCTGATTATCTACATGAACCCTAAAATCTTCCAACTTCTCTTGACTATTGAAGCAGTGGGGGGGAAGGGAGGCAAGAGATCAGAGTTGATTATTCCCAGACTCCTTTGCTGAGCATTTTATCCACAGAGCACTCAAGACAGAGCATACGGTTCTGTTCTGGGAAAACAAAGAAATGCTGCTTTGTACTCCAACTTTACTACTAACTTAAAAAGCAATCGAATCCTTCAGGCCAGATTGTGACTGTAAATATTTTATTTTAAAGAGTTAAAGAGAGAGATATGACCTTCAATAGGAATTAGGTGCCATTCATGCCGCTAAAAATCTCCTAAAGTGACACAAAACCAGCAAGCTGTGCCATTCCTTATAACCGCAAGATTGATCCTCCCTCCTCACCCTTCCTATTGTTTGTTATACTCACTGACTGACTCTCATCTTAAAATATACTAAAGGCGAGTCAATACTGACGGTGGCAAAGCACGATCTTCAGTTTTCGATTGAGGTGTCTGTGTAGACACGCTCAATCGAAAACCGAACCAGAGCTGGAACACCAGCTCCGTAACTGGACTAACACTACGCCGACCGGACGCCATTTCCGGTCGGCTTAGTGTAGTGTGTAGGGAGGGTTTAAGAAGTTGGCGGGAGATACACAAGGTATTTTGCGTATCTTGCGTGTCTCCCGTCAACTGCCGCCAAAAACAGCAGCTAGTGTAGACTAGGGCTAAGTATTCAAGGGCAGAGATTGTCTCTCAAAATGGGGTCCTGATCTGGGCCAAGGGATCATACAAAGGATCGGGGGGAACAGCACAGCCCTCCAAGTGACCAAGCACAAGTTCAGCACCCTTATTCTCTTCAACACAGGGACTACTGCCCCTTCCAGTTTACATGCAACTGAAAAGAGACTTTGAAACATCCATTTGCTAGGTTAGGGCCTACATTTCTGAGCACCTATACATCGTCCAACACACACAGCCTCAGGGTGCACCACAAGCGCTGTGTGATTATATAGCAATAGCTAAGACCACCTTATCAAATGCTAGGTTTTTTTTAATGTTCAGATTGACCGTGCTCTCTATGGCAGGGTGACGGGAGGGGAGCCTTCTTAAGTTTTTTGTCCTCTTCCATGTTTGCTGGATTTCTCACGCGACATCAAAAGGCAGCCAATTTCTGTGCTAACTTCTGAGCCGTTTCGACATTAGCGGAGAGAGGCACAATTCTAGGAAATCAAGACTGCACCGGCAAACCACAGTGCTCTTGATACACTGTTTGTCATCTCGAATAAGTGCACAGCATTTTTAGTTAACTATCACTGCAGAGCAATAAAGAGCTAGATATAGACCAGATCCCATAAATATTTATGTCTCCAGCTTGCAAGCCACCTTAGCATCTTCCTGATTCTGCAAGCAGGAGATAACCCACTTGCCCCCCAGTGTAATTAAGACAGTCATGAGGGACAAAGTCCCAGAAGCCTGTCCCCACCTGCCCATAGGCAGCATCGCTGCCCAAAATTCCCGCAGCACTACAGGCTTTATCCTTGCCTGGACACGCACTCCCAGCCCCACTCAGCCTCTGGCACACCCTCAGCACAAAAGTGGCTAGAACAGGACTGAGAGTCTCAACCCTAAATACACCAGGGATTTAGTAACATCTCTAGCACTATTAATATGCAATCACTCCACAGGTGAACATCGTACGTAGACACATTCACAGAGCTTGCTGAGGCCCGAGGTCTGGAAGTTTGGAAGGTAAACAGCACCGCTCAACATGAGCCAGATTTAAAGATTTAAATTACAACTGGTATATTAGTGAAAAGCAGCGGACGTCTTGCTCGAAGGAAGACGTCATCTGAAACACAGGCAGCATGAAATCTGCCCCACCCTATGTTATGTGGTAGCATGATAGGACAATGGACAGGCATTCAGGAGACCTCCGTTCTATTCCCAGCTGCCCTACCGTGTGACCTTGGGCAGATCTGTCTGTCCGTTTCCCCTCCTACCTTGTGCCTGTCTGGTCTACTTAAATAGTGAGCTCTTTAGGGCAAAACAGTCTCTTATTACATTTGCCTACCATCTGCACAATGGCTGAAGCCTGTTACTGTGATCTGAACAAACATATCAAAAAGTTGTGAACCAGCCTTCAAACTTGCTTTAAAATTTGAACACTGAGGGAAAAATTCTTTTGTTGTTGCATGAAATTTTAATTCCGTTATCTGTGTGCACAGCTCTCTCACGACTAAGAATTCAGTATGTGGCTGGAGAGCGGAATATTGAATTTGCAATCTCTTGTATGCATCTGATCAGTGGTTTTTTTGTCAAAAAAAAAAAAAAGAAAAAGAAAAAGTAAAAAGGTGCCAGTACTCCTATCTTGACAGTAAATTTGAAAAATGCTTCTCTCACCCCTCCTCTTCCAGCAGGACTCTCCTTTTCACTGCTGAACCTGCCCCCTCCCAGCTGGGCAATGGGGCCGGCAAAAATGGTGCCGGTACTCCATACCCCTATGTACCACCACAAAAAAAGCCCTGCATCTGAGGGACATTTCTGCCCTTTGTTTTCTCTTATTGTTAAATTAATATTAAGCGGGTTGAAGAAGTTACAGAAAGCTGTATAAATCCAACTATTCTATGTTAGGAATTGGTGCAGAGAGCAACAGCTCCCAACCTGGGATGTAGGACCCGCTTGGGGGACACCAAAGACATAGAAGGTCCATAAGTCTTCAATAACATTGAGATCATTTAGTCCACAAGCTCTGGGCGCAGCAGCCTCAGGCGCCACACAGGCCGGAGCATAGGAACAGCCTAACCAGGCCTGGCTAGAGAGAAAAAACAACAAAACAAAAAAAGCCAACAACTCTTTTCACAGGAATTTTTGGAGTTATTGCAGAAACTTATTTCTGCTGGTTTTATAAAAGCAAGATTTTACAAAACTAAGCTTAAATGCATATCTGACAGTCCCCTTTTAAAACTAGAAACACACTGTAAAAGTTTTCTAACTTTCCTACTCTGCCTTTAACATTACCTTTCTGTTGTTTTAAAGAAATTTAGATACGTTTTAATAGTAATGCATGTGCAATCCTAGTTAAATTACCTATTTTGGTCATGTTATAAAGATTATTTATAACTGCTCTTTTCGCAAGCCATCTGGCAAACTGTATTTCCAGTAAAACCAACTGCTGAGTAAGAAAACAATGTTGGCCCCCTACTAAATTTAAAAAGTGTATTTTAAAGCAGGATTGAACACACTTTTTAAAGTCAGAAACCAGTTCAAAACCCTTTTTTCCGAGCCATTAAGGAAATATATTGAGTGCACAATGGAGTTATTAATTGGCCTGCTAGTCAAATGATGCCTAACTAAGCAGATCATGAGCATTATCATCTTAAAAGTTATAAGACGCCATTGGATACAAGGTCATAGATTGATGTGGGATTTCCCTTTCTGTCGGGATGCATCCACTGGAGTAAAATAAGGGGCCTTTCTAAACATCTATGCTGGTGTCTAAGAAAAATGAACACCCGCTCCTTTCAAAGAATACAATAAAAGGCTGGCCCCAGGCAAGGCAGTTCCTTAGCACAGATCCTAAAACCGTAAAACAAACTCCTAAATCACATACCACTGATCTCTCTCTATTTAGTAGAGCTCCCAGTGGGCCAAAGAAGAACTCTGCATTCCCAGGAAGAGAAGAAAGTAAGTTACTTCTTCAAAAACCAAGCAGAAAGAAAATACAAGAAAACTGGATTAACATAAAACTTTAAATGTGAGAACCAAACCAAACAAAGCAAAGAATTTCAGAATAAAGGCTGACACAGCATTCTTAAAACCACCCTACTGGCGGAACAGTAGTGTATATAAATTTCTTTGCTTTTCTGGTTTTCCTCTGGCCACGGTTTTATTTATAAATGCACATGCGCACAGTTGTAAGGAATCCCTAGCACACCAGGAGTATAACAGTATACTGAGTTGTGTATCCAGATTAGAACACAGTGTGCGTGTTGCCCTGTGCCCCCTAAAATCACCGCTGAATTTTTGGGATCGCAAAGGATAAATCTAAAAGTGGTTCCAAAAAGAAGGCAACTTTCCAAAGGTTTCTAAATATAGCTGACCATCTTACATTTTCCAAGAACACACCATACCTAACTTAATAATAATAATAAAGGCTCAATTTTCTCCTCAAGAGAAGTAAACGTGCATGCCAAAAAACCTTGCAGAATAAAGCATATCGTATTCAAAATAAGGCCTTTTTTCTCAGTCGTCTATATGCTCGTCCTGTTTGCTTAACACTTTCAGTGTGCAAAGCAGATATCCTGGTCCCTTACAGTAATTTCTTACAGAAGCAGGGTAGGAGAACAGTCAGTGCTAATTTAATGGATGGGCTGTGTAGACTCACTGTGACAGCCTTTCTGAAATACCAGCACCTCTAACTGTCACAAGGAAGTACAATATAGAATACAGACTCTATAAAACAGGCTTGCTGAAGAAAAAAAATTGGGCTGAATTAAGCAGCAAATAAAACCATCACAAAACCCCCTTCTTATTCATTCCCGTCTTCTGCGTTTTGCATGATTACTCTCTGCATCATGCCTGCTCGTATCTTATCAGATCTGTTCTCAGATGTTTGGAGGATGAAAGGCATGAAAAATAAATCTGAAATGAACAAAACTGTTATCTTGTACAATTGCACAAATAAGCCCTAAAAAGAACTGAATTTAAAGCTCAAAATCTATGGTTCTGTTTTGATACCCACCAGTTCATCCAAAAGTGCCTGTTTATTCTTCCTTTTTATAATCTGCTGCATTTGTTCCTCTTTCTGTATGAACAGTCGCCTTTGTTCATTTTCCTGTCGTTCCACCTCTAAAGCTTCCTCCAGCTCCTCTTGCTCCCGAGTCTAAAAAAGGAACATTAGAAATTTACTATTGGCGAGACTCTACATTTGGTAGATAAAGCGCTTCCACAGCACTCTTTCCCCAAGTAAAGGGGGTTATCCTAATGTTTTTGGCATGGATCTAGACAGGCAATGAAAATGGATTAGAGACAGGGGTAAAGGCAGAAACTCCATATGAAAAGACAATGAAAGCCTGTGACTTGTTAATTTATAAAGGAAACAAATAAGAGGATATAGAACAGGGGCATGCAGAATAGCGAAAGTGAGTTTTGTGCTCCAGTTCACCTTCTCTGACAATACAAGAGCAAAGGGAGATTCAACCAAACTGAAAACTACAAATTTAAACTGAACACTTGTTTTAAAAAAAAATCCAGTGGCTAGTTAACTTGTGGAATGTACTGCCGCAAGAGATAATTGAGGCCAAGAGCTTAGGAGGAGTCCGGTCAGTTATGAGAATAATCACAATTACATTGGACAGGGATATAAATATTTATGGTTCAGGAAATAAGCCAACCACAAACTGATAGGCATTAGAAAGAACGTGCCCCATAGGTAGGTTGCACCATAATGCTCCTCTATGTTGTTTCACACATCTTCCTAGAACATAACAATGGCCAATAGTGAGTTAGATCATTGGTCTACCTAGCCCAGTAGTCTATCTTCAACAGTGACCAGTGCCAGATCATAGAATCATAGGTTGGAAGGGACCTCACGAGGTCATCTAGTCCAACCCCCTGCTAAAAAGCAGGACCACTCCCCCTAAATCATCCCAGCCAGGCTTTTGTCTAACTGAGCCTTAAAGATCTCCAAAGATGGAGAATCTACCACCTCCCTAGATAGCCCATTCCAATGCTTCACCACCCTCCTAGTGAGAAAGTTTTTCCTAATGTCCAGCCTTGACCTCCCCAGCTGTAATTTGAAACCATTGCTCCTTGTTCTGTCCTCAGATGATGCAGAGGGACTGAATAGAAGAAGGCAAATCCATCCTGTCCTCCAGTCCCAGCTTCTAGCAGAGAGATGTTTAAGGACATGAAGTTGTACCTCTGACTATCTTTGCTAATAGCTATCAATAGACCTATTCTCCATGAACTAGTTTAATTCTTTTCTGAACCCTACTATATTTTTGGCTTTTACAACATCACTTGGCAATGGAGTTCTACAGGTTGACTGTGTGTTTTGTGAAGCTCTTCCTTTAAAAAAAACAACAAACAAACCAAAAAACTGATTCCTATTAATTTCATTGGGTGACTCCTGGTTCGTGTGTTATGTGAAAGAGTAAACATCACTTCCTTATTCATTTTCTCCACCCCATTTATGATTTTATAGACTACTATCATAACTCCTCTCATTTGGCTTTTTTTCTAAACTAAATAATTTTTTAGTGTTGAGACTTTTAAATCTTCCCTCATGTGGAAGCTATTCCAGACCCCTAATCATTTTTGATGCCTCGCTCTATACTTTTTCCAATTCTAATATATCTTTTTTGAGATGCAGCAGCCAGAACTACATGCAGCATTCAAGGTCTGGGCATACCATAGATTTATAGAGCAGCATTCTGATACCTTCAGTCTTCTTCACTATCCCTAATAGTTCCCAACATCGTTAGATGTTTGACTGCTACTACAAATTGAGCGGCAGTTTTCGGAAAACTATCCGCAATGACGCCAAGATCTCTTTCTTGAGGGATAACAGCTAATTTAGACTCCATTGCTTTGTATGTATAGTTGGGAATGGATTTTCTGGAGTGCATTACTTTGCATTTATTGACACCGAATTTGCCATTTTCTTGCCCAGTCACCCAGTTTTATGAGTTCCCTTTTAAGTCTTCGCAGTTAGCTTTGCACATAACTATCTGAGTAATACTGTATCATTTGCAAACTTTGCCACCTCGCTGTTTAACCTTTTTTCCAAATCATTTATGAATATGTTGAATAGCACTGATTTCAGCATAGATCCTTAGGGGACCCACTATTTACCTCTCTCCTCTAATACATCTGATGTTGCCACAGTCAGACAGAATATCAACTAGATGGACCTCTTGTCTGACCTGGTATGGCACTTGCTATGTTCCTACAAGTTATACATAACCTAAACGGTCTTTGAGCTCCGGAAAGGAAACAATGCATCAACTTTGCCCTCACAGCTTTATACACATACACGGATATATGGAGCAGTTCTCGCTCTGCTGGTACTTCTTCAATCCAACACCTTCCTTCACAAACTAGGGAAGCTTCTAAGGTGAGTGTTGAGTGCAGAAGGCATGCAGGATCAAGCCTTATGATGTCATTTCTGTTACTACATTTGTCTGAACTGAAATAGTTTCTTCCTTACGGAATGAGAAATGACGTAGATTTTTAATGCTGGAGGAAACACTTAAAATGTTATAGAGAAAACTTTTGAATTAAAAAATAAATCCTGGCCAGACTACTTTTAAAAGGAGAGCAGGACTCTGTCAGAATCGTATTTTAAAGAAAAACCCACAGGAAAGTATGTGTGGCCTGCATGCAGAACACGTCCATTATAGCTCTAATCTCTAAGAAAGAGTATCATCATGGGCAGTTAAAAAGATTTTTGTCTTGTTAAAATATAAAGGTTTGTTTCACTATCGCTCGTTTTAAATTTTGCATAAGCCAGGCCTTTGTTTTTCCGTTCTCTAACTCTCTTGGGAGCTTCATAATGTCTGTGTCTGGATTTTTTTTTCCTCCTTGGGATGAGAAAGAAATGATTGTCTTGGAGTAGAAACGAACCCAGTCTCTTCTGGATATTGTCCAAATACACTGCCAGTATATATATGTTTGGAAAAGCCTGCATTTAACACCTAGCTATGTCAGTCCCTCTTCCTAAACCCTCCTCAAAACAAGAAGCACACAAAATTCAGTTGTCAACACGATCTCACAAAGCAGGCAAATCTTTGATATGGGCAAATACTTTCATATCACATTTTTTTTCCTATTAAGTGTGTCATTAGGTGTGTCTTAGTTTCTTCCTCCTTCCCCTCCCCCCACCTTTAAGACCGCATTTCATGATTAATCCTCTTTAAAATACTTAATTCCTCAATTAATGAAAAAGAAATTTTAAAAAATAAAGAGCAAACTAACCAGTTTTATCTTGTTTTTCTGAATGACTTCTTTGTTATCCTTCTGGTACATATCCATTTTCTTTTTGGTGTTCTCCAAATCCACATTGTTGGTCAAGTTAAACACTGTATTGATATTTAAAAATTTTAAAAAGATGGATGAAATCATAGTATAATGCAGTACACACAACCCAAGTAAGTAGTATCCTTATTAAATGCTCCCTGTTTCTACCACATTATTAGGGTATACCTAGCTGGCAAAAACTTACTAAGATGCACAAAGGCGATTCCAATCTGTTACATCACTGTCAAATCCAAAGTAACTTCATTTACTTAAATGGAGCTCTTGCTCTCTATAAACAAGGAGTCCTGTGGCACGTTTAAACACTAACAAATTTATTTATTGCATGAGCTTTCGTGGGAGAAAATTCTACAAAAGCTCATGAGATAAATACATTTGTTAGTCTTTAAAAGTGCCAAGGACTCCTTGTTTGTTTTGCTGAACTAAACTAACACAGCTACCCCTTTGGAATTTGTTCTCTGTGTAACTGAGATTAGAACCTAATTTTTTCACTTCCTTCATAGGTTTCTGGTGGCATAATCCCTTGATCAGCATCAATATCCAAAACACACAAAACGGTGGCCTTTGTAACACGTAGTTTATGACTAAGAAGAACTGAACTAAGAGAACCATTACAAATTATGCACTTCCATTTCATATGGGTCATCTTGGCACAAGAACTTTGATAGGGCTTTATAGCTTCACCGTACAGTGGAAATCTAGATTTATGTCCTTTAAGAGTTAAGAAGCGCAAGAACACAGCTTCATTTGCCCTCGCTGAAAACCTCCGCCTTTATGCTGAGATCCATAAAAAGAAAACAAGTTAACCCAGTACTCCATGCTGTGTTGTGCTAAACCTTCTTGTGCACCCAACAAGCATGAGGAGGATTTTCCTCATTTAAATTATACAAGATGAAGGCTATGCAGCCAGACAGCTCCCTCTGTTTCGCTGAATATTCCCCATCATCTGTATTTGAACTAAAGATGCCTCCAGGAATTGAACAGCTTCTGTAGCAGGTGGACTGACAGAACTAGGTGGTGCAGGGGATTAGTAACTGGATACGGGGTTTTCACGTCTAGGTCACAGGTTCATAATGGGGTCAAATCAATTCTGACTCAAAGCCATTACCACATGAAGACCATTTGGTGGCCTCTGTCCAGTTCAGAGTGGATACCAGAGAGAAAGCCGCATCCAGAACCAGCCCAGAAGGCAACCTTGTCTGGACACACTCTCAGCAAATACACCATGAATGAATGAAGATGGAGACTATACAGCCCACTTATACGCTTTCTGTGGCCCCTCCAGAACACAGAGGAGGTACATTGACATGAAAGAGGAGTTCACACAACCACTGATAAGCACCTCCTGAATAAGAGAGGACACAGTACAAAGATTCCACATGCAATCTGAATCGTGAGAGGAGGAAAGATATTCTAGTGTCTAAGGCACTAGGCCAGTGACTCAGGATCCCAGATTTCAACATGTACTTTGCCACAGGCTTCTTGTGTGACCCTGGGCAAGTCACTTTGTCTTTCTGTGCCTCAGTTCTCCTCCCCTGCTCCACCTATAATAATAATAGCACCGCCCTACCTTGCAGTGTTCTTGAGAGGGAGAATATATTAAAGATTGTGAAATGCTCAGATACCCTGGTAGGGTGCCACAGTAGTACCTTTTACACACACACACACACACACACGCGCGCGCGCTCAGTAATTCAAAATTACCCAAATGAGGTTTACAGATCAAAAAAATTAGAAGTAGGAATGCATCATGTTGGTTCCATTGGCTTGTGTTTGTCCGATAGATTTACCTCATTTCTTTACCCATACTTGGCGTATTACAACCACTGAAGTGAGCTTTTGGGAGAGTTTTGAAGGAGGCAAGGGAGCTGTCTTGGCCCACTGAATGGGTGAGGGCATTCCACGCACAGAGGATGGCAAAGACAACAGAATGGTGATGGGAGCAGCAGAAAGGAACAAAAGAACAAAGAAGATATCATTGGCAGAATGAAAAAGGAGACAGATCGTGACTGAG
The DNA here is from genome assembly GCA_007922175.1 of Pelusios castaneus. Classification (NCBI taxonomy): domain Eukaryota; kingdom Metazoa; phylum Chordata; order Testudines; family Pelomedusidae; genus Pelusios; species Pelusios castaneus. The sequence continues at coordinate 10,919,000 of ML685781.1, forward strand.
GTATAGGTTGCCACTGAGTGGCTCACAGCTGGAATGAAATGACAAGGAGCTGGAGCCACAGAAGAATGGTGATGAGGGGCACAAAGCCATTTATATTTCAAACAAAAGTAACTATGGAAAAATACAGCACATCCTTGTAACCAGCGAGGTCGCCATGGGTCCTGAAAAAAGAATTCTAATTCCGCTTGTGTAGGTTTTAAAAAGAACACACGAATATAGCACCAGTAAAGCATGACAATCTTTTGTGGCAGCCTAAACATTAGGGACAGTTAAAGTAATATGTGACTTAGTCGGGGTTGGTCCTGCTTTGCACAGGGGGTTGGGACTAGGTGAACTCCTGAAGTCCTTTCCAACCCATATCTTCTAGGATATCTAGGTTTTTACCTTGACACATCAACCAGACTCATAGACCATGGCTCCCACTTAGCATGCTCAATATTTATCCCGACGCGAGGGAAACTTGTAATCCTTTCAATCATAGCAAATAGGGCTGAACAGGATGAATACAAAATGAACTGCTAGATTCTAGTCAAATGAACAGATGCTTTATGTCCCTTTCATACAAATAAGTGGTCACCGAAAGGATTTTCGGGTTTATTTTAGCCTGACTTTCAGAATTTATGAATCCCACAACCACTGACATCAAAATTATTTTTGGAGGCAGAATGGTCTTTGGCTTAGGCTCTTGACTGGGACTCAGAAATCCAAGTTTAAACTCCCAGCTCTGCCACAGACTCCCTGTGTGACTTTGGGTAAATCACCTGATGTCTTCATGCTGTATAAATGGGGAAAATAATTCTTTTCTCCCACACTTTGTTATCTTTGTCCCTTATTATGAGTACATACGGCATCAAACTAAATGATCTCAGCTGTGGCCTCTAGATGTAATACAAACAAATAAGAATAGTGAATGCTCTCTCCCTTTGAAAGCTAAGCCCTTTATTTTTGTTTTTTTTCCCCCTACCATTTAAATCCAACACAAAAGCTCTCTGAACCTTTCTGTAATGGCACAAGAAAGAAAAAGTACACGATAGATAGCAGGATGCCCCCATACATTTCCAGTGCATGCAGTGGTACAATGCCTTGAGCAGCCGGGGATTCCCCATTCCCTCACTGCTAGATTATATTCTAAACTGGTTTGGTTTGGAGGGTTTTGTTGTTGTTTCGTTTTGCCCCAAACTGAAGCGTAATAGGCAGAACAGGTCCAGATCTGGGCTGACAATCTGCACGGCTCAAAGTATTTACTGTGGGACAAGGAATCTCACACACACACACCCCTGACCTTCTTCAAGCTACTCCAAATCCCCATGGGCTCTTGGAACGGCCGTAACGGAGTAGCCCTGATGCCAATCACTCCTCTCGCCTTCCACGCCCTCAGAACAGACCGGATGGCTGCTTCTGCTTCCTCACCCAAACCCAAAACAAGAGTCAGCTCTCCGCACAGGGCCTCCCTGGACTCCACGCCATAAAAGCATAAGAATGGCCACACTCGATTATCCCCCCTTTTAGCCGCCTCTTTTCCAAGCTGAAAAGTGCCAGTCTTCTTAATCTTTTTCAATTCTAATACACCTTTTTTGAGATGAGACATGATCAGCACAAAGAATGCAAGGTGTGGGCGTACTATAGATTTATCTGGTGGCATTATGATAGCTTCTGTCTTATTACCTAATATTCTACTAGGTTTATTCTGCAGCACACTAAGTGGATGTTTTCTGAGACCTATCCACATGACTCCAAGATCTCTTTCTGGAGCAATAACAGCTAATTTAGACTCATCAATGTGTTTGTGTAATTGGGATTATGTTTTCCAGTGTACATTATTTTGAATTTCACCCGCCTTTTTGTTGCCTAGTTTCATGAGATCCCTTGCTAACTCTTTGTAACCTGCTTTAGACTTCACTATCTTGAGTAATTTTGTATCGTCTGCCAATTTTTCCATCTCACTGTTGACCCATTTTACTGCCTAGCCTAAGAAAGCAATCAAGAACTGGTAATGAGGAAGGCAGGTTGCAGGTAGAATAGGTATCAATTAAGGTCCAAATCACAATTCTCAGTAGGTAGGTGGGCGACAGACAGCAAACATTCACTTCCTTGTCCTATCTCGTAACCCCCAGAAAATGTCTATACATCTTAGGTCTTGATGACCATAAAGCCCAACTGTTTTCATACCAAGAGCAGTATCATACATTACCTTTGTGGGTTAACCAAACAAAACCTCTCCCTCTCCCTCTCTCTCATATGCAGAAGGTCATCAACTAGCCACAACTCTGAATTGCATAGGCTAATGGCTAAATCTTCTAGCTGCACTACTTCCTAACCAATGTTTTAAATATTTGCTGTATCAATTACAACAACATAGCTTAGCAGGCTGGCAGGCTTCTTTTATTAGGCTATTTAATAGAGTTCTTCTTGATCTGTGAATCACCTGATATTTGAGGACTGCATAAAGAATACTGCAACCACAAGCATTTAAAATATGGTGTCACCAGATTGATGGTTGAGCCAAATTCCATTGACTTTAAATTAACCTCCATAAGGAATGTTGCTCAAATATGATCTATAGAATTTGGCCTATTATCGGTTTTGAGAGATGAGGGGAGAGGTTAAAATTTGTATTTTAATAACAACAGTTGAAAAATGATATCAAACCAATAAGTAAAGAGCGAAAACCAGGAATCGTACTCTATTCCTAACTAAAAGTCAATAAAGATGTGAATATGCCTAATAAAGCAGATGGCTATTCTGTAAAGATTTCAAAGGGACACCAGTCTTATTGCTGTCTATGATGAAGCATAACATAAGCTCATAAAACAGGCCTGAATCTTAAAGGTTAAAGAAACAGAAGCCAATCTGTATGTGAGCATTATTTATTTCCTTATCCGTCTTGTATTGGTTAGTTTAGAAGCTAACCTCCCTTTAGACAGCTGTGGAAATACAAGAAAAAGTCTATTGTATTTTCTGAAAGGTTTAGTTCTATTTAGGCAAAACTCCCCAGCTTTCCTCAAATCAATCCTTGACCATGAGATTCTCTCACTGTTTTTAAAAATGCTGCTAGCTGTAACCTCGTAGCAAAAGGAAAAACAATCGCTTAGTTTCTTATGGAATTTAGAATGAACGTTTGAGACCAGTCTTAAAGCCATGTGGAACAATCATTGGTCTGGGAAAGCGGCACTGTTTAGTAAAAATAAATCCATCACTTAGTGGATTAGATCAGCATCATCAAAATCTCTCATATCTTCTATTGAATATATTGCCCACTTTGAGCCTTCTCTTCATAATTACTGCTTCTTGTAACGTGGATGTTAACAGTAGCAACTAGGAATTCTTGCCACTGAAGGATATTCAGGTAAGATTCTCCTATGAGGGAGAACGGTTGGCAGGTATACACAGCCATAATTCACTGGCCCATTCACAACCCCTTCCATTTTGGCACAAAACGAATTGCTGAAGCAGACCTAAACAGCAAACTAGGAAATGGACAAACCGCATTAGCCCCCACAGAATCTGTGGGCCTGCCCTTATCCACAGGAGAAATGCATGAATTCTGCTGTGTCAGGGACACCCAGGAATAAGATTTAGCCCCAACAGATTAAAATTACTACCCAACTAGAATCATACTACTTTGCAAGACAACCAAAAAATGTATGGAGGTCACAAAACCATCTGACAAGCAGTTCATTTACTATACGATGAAGTTTATATTATCAGCTGGGGTGTAGTCAAGATTTTTTCCCCACTACTTCCTAATCAGGTAAAAATGTATTTATTGTTCTGCCTTAACAATAAAATAAAAAATGTAATGGATATTTCTCTGACAGATTAGCACTTTCCTAATTCTCAGGTCCATTAATTAGCCAATAGATATTAAAACCAAAATTATAAACTGTTATCCTGTGACACGTGATTCACATGACTTAGCACTTAATGTAGATGTCACTGGTATACGAAAACTACAATTAACTTAAAAAAATTCTTGGTAAGTATAGGGTTAGCCACAACACCACTTTTCCTACTCCATTTCTAACTTCTGCTTCTCAGCAGTTACCATTGGAACACCGTTGCCACTTGAGACTGGGAGTGGCCCAGAGATGACGGCTGAAGACAGATTTTCAAAATGAGGCTCACTGCCAAAGTTCCACCACATATCCCAAAAATCCTGTTTTCTGCATCAACTGAAGATGACAAAATGTCTCAGCCCCTTCTGCCCATGCCCTCCTTTAGAGGAAGGGTGGAAAAATTAATACTCAGACTGGAAAATGCTAAATTAGAAATTATGGACGTTCCATCTCAGCTCTCTTCTTAGTGTATTTTGCACAGTTAGAATTACTCCTCCCCCATAAGATCAAATAAGGGACCTTTTGGCTGGGGCAGGTATAGGAAGGACCTAAGTTGTCTTCTCCATTTTGACAGAGCTGCATGCCTTTGCACTTTGTCATTTCCTTTGTTAATGAAGTCTATATGAACCACAGGGAATGCTGGTGAAAAGACACAGCTACATCCAGTAGGTGCAGAGTTATTTTGGCACAAACAAGTCACTACACAATGGTTATTATTAAAGGGCTCTGAAAAGCAGAAAGTTAAGTTCTTACCCACAGGGCACGTCACGCATAGTTGGCACCTTTTCCCCACTTGATTCTACTGAAGGCTTTAAAAAGCAGTAGTTATTAACTAGGCATTACTACCATACATGTAAAGAGTCTACTCGAAGACTGGGGCTGTAGTGTGCTAAGTACTGTCCATACACATCCGAAAAAGTCTCAAGTTCAAAGAGCTTAAAACTAAGTTTAAAAAAAAAAAGAAGTGATCCTGAAAGGAAAAAAGTAGGGAAAGGGCCTGCCTCCTACTGTTGTTCTTATAGCTGTGCTCTTTAAGGCTGAATCCTGCCGTGCTAGGCACACGTACATCCCACTGATTTCAATGGGTGCTGAGCACAGCTAGCCCAAAGATAGAATTTATTTCATTCATTTTTTCCTAGGGTTAATGACAATCAAATGTTTACAACGGTCTAAAAAATTGTCAAACTGATTTTTCCCGGGGAACTTCATTTTAAAATGTGGTTTCTGTTCAAGACTATATATAAGAATTTCAGTCCAAAGCATTTTTTTTAAATGTACAAATTTTAAGCCATTTCAAAACATGTATATATATATAGAGAGAGAGAGGAGAGAGAGAGAGAGAAAATATGGAAATACTAGCAGGTGAGTACCATAATGTTTGTGTTATATCACCAGTATTCTCCCTGCTTTTTCTATTTAAAAAAATTAATAAGTATAATAAGCCTGTTGTGAAGGGGAAATTATCCTTTCAGGTAGGGTTCTAGATCACATCTAATAAGAAAAGACATTGCAAAGGACGTGTGTCCTAGACTTGAACTGCAAAGAAATAATCACTTGGGAATCAGCAACAAGTGTCCTGGGAGGGGAGAGGAGGGCATCACAGAGATACCCTACATATTTTGTTCTATAAATCATATCCTTATTTACTTTTTATTTGCCAAGTATCAAGATCAAAGTACAGCTGAACTTCAAGCCACTTTTGATATCTATCCTATAGAACCTATTCAAATCCCAATGGAAGATCAATTTCTGCTTCCATCTACACCAGTTTCCTAATCTACAGGCTGCATCAGCAGAGAACACTAATTGCCACATATTATACAAAGGCTACGGCCTGCAGTGTGATGTAGCATGGTGCGGATTTATACTTGGTTCACATTTGGCAATTTAACCTCAACCATGAGAGCTAGAAACAAATCAGATCTTCAGCTCTGTAGAAAAGTTGATGGTGCATGTACCCCTGAATCGCTCAACCATGCTTTTCACTCAGAGGCAAAATGAACATTTTTAGTCCTGGTAAAAACAATAAACGAGAAAGAAGCCTATATGGCAAATGCTGCAAAATATCCTTTTCTTTCTCATGAGCACAAAACAGATTCTCCCAGCATCTTTTCAACAATCTGCCCAAGTTGCTAGAACCTCTCCCCACACACACACCTCTCCCAAAAGCCTTGGCCTGCATAACTGTATCTGACATTTCCCAGCCACACACATTAGCTCTCCAGCTTCAACCTTCTGATGCCAACAATAACAGAACATGTTACTTATAGCTGCAAAGGTATGGGATTCAACTCTCTGAAGATAACGCCACCAAAGTTCAGCAAACAAGAGCAAGAATCCCTCTGAAGAGTTCAAAAGGGGGACAGACATCACCATCAGCATTTTAAACCTCAATCATTACCTTCCCTGAAAGCCCCCTAACCCCCTTCATCCCTCCTCTAGAACTGCAACAATTTAAGAGCAACTCCTTTGAACACTTCTGTTTCTGTCTTTGCAGACTCCATCACCTTCCCATAAATCCTGAGCAACTCTAAAAAAATTTAAAAAAAAACAAACACCCAGAAAATGAATTCCAAGACAAACGAATTTCTCCCCCAAAGGGCAAAGCTCTGCTTTGGCAAATCCAAGGAGAAAGAGTACAGCGCCTGCTCCTAAACCCTCCACTCCTGCGTAGCAACATAAAATGCTGCCACAATGGTATGTAAGGTCATCTGCTTCAAAGCAGTTTCCAACTACTGTACTCACAGAAGCAAAATGATGAAAGACACCATATGGCTTCTGTCATGGTAAATAAAGCCAACGGAGGCATATCATAAGAATCTGAATTTTCTTTTGCAGCACTAACAATGCCCTGTGTGCGTCTTTGCTTTCCAGCAATAAAGCACCACTCACTTCCTCTATGCATTATAGGTTTTTTTCCCTTGCAGATAAAATGTTTATTACTTAAATATATCCCCCAATTGGACAAATGATTAAAAATGTAAGGAGAAAGTAATTAGATAAACATCAGATACGATGATAAATCCTATTAAAGATATTCAGCTTTGAGATTCTCCTAGGCAGGCAGAAGATAAAAGCCTGTGGTCTCATGAGCATAGCACATCAAAAATGCAAGCATTAAGACTTACCAATTTCTTCTACTTCTTCCAGGAAATCATTATATTCTGTCAGACTGGGAAAGTCATCTTCTCTTTTATTGTATCTGAGAGAGATGAGAAACAAGTGTTTGCATAATGCACCAAGATGCCAGTTTAATTCGACGCTCTGCTCATTTCATGCACGGTACATATGGCCAAGGATTGTCAATGCACTATCCGACACTTTTAAGATGAGAAATGACTGCTTACCCCAAAGTGAAAAGGCCACCACCATTGGCCCGTGGTACACCTGGGTCTTTGCCACATTTCTGGGGCTGCAAAGACGAAGAGGCATAGAGCGTAGCAGTTTCAAAGGGCAGACTTACTGGGAGTACGCTCCATTAGAAAACAAGCTCCTCAACTCTTTATGGAAATGGCTGAAGGGTGGACAGTTCGGGTTTGTGCCCAGCTCCACTGCAGCCAGTAGGGGCCACTGTATTTGACCCCATCCCGCCACACCTCTCACAGTTCACATGTGGGAGAGAGATAAAAGTCATGCAGTAAATATAAAATGCTGAGAGATTTCCCTTATGGTCAATAACCTTTTACACATAATCCTTTATTTTTGACAAACAGTTTTCAAAAATAAATGGTGAGAGGACAACATATTTTATGACTGAGGGAATTTTGTGCCCCAAAACTAAAAATTCTGCCCACAGTATTTGAAAATTCTGTAAATACACCACAATATAATCACACCCGTTTCAACTATTCTGGTAATTTATTTCAAAATACCTGTCAACAAGTATGTCTGTAACAATACAGACAACAAAAAAGATTCAGAAAATATTTGAGAAATAGATTCCTCACTAGACACATCTATATGGCTCCGTGAGCAGACGCAATGCAAATGTTACCATGTATGTCAAGCACAGACGACTTTTAAGAGATGTCTACACAGCAAAGAAAAAGCTGAGGTTACCAGATGACTCGGCTCACAGGGCTCAGGCTTTGGGACTGTTACACTGCTGTGCAGACTTTAAAACCGGAGCCCGGGGACCCTCCTACCATGCCAAGTCCTAGAGTCTGGCTCCAGGCCCAGTCTTCCTTTGGGGGCCTTCAGATCTTTGAATTCCATAGTTAAAAAAAAAAAAATAGGTCCAGATGCAACAATAAGGCTCCTGTTTCTTGCTCCACTCACAGATTCACCTCAAAAAGACAAAGCAACCATTGTCCTCGCACTCGAGAGCCAATACTAGTTGGAAGGCAAACTCTTTTCAAGGAGACCATCAAAACACACATTAGACCTGCTTAGAAAGGCAAGGATCCCTCAAGGTCACGTGGCGCCTCTGTTCCTCAGGAGGTCAACAAGCTACATGGCTTGCAGAGCAAATCAATTCCTTTTTCAAATAAAATTAGATACTTTAAACCTTCAAAGTGAAACACAAATTAAGACACTCGAACCTTTATATCCCCTGCACACATATGCCCACTGGCAAAAATAAATCCTTTTTTGAAAATGCAAGTAATTTAAGTCCATTTGAATTTACTTCCCTGAACTACACCACTCACATTTTCAGGACTTTCTTCCGAATTTCCACCTCCTTGTCAATGGCGGGGTCTTCAAAGAGCTGCACTCGGAAGTTGCTCTTCCGCAGAGGGGTTTCGCACTCCTGACAGTTTCCGGACCCCCTGACAAACAGCAACTCCACACAACTCTCACATCTGGAAGGGAGAAGAATGAGTTAAATGTAAGGTTGATGTTTAATAGAAAGTGCACTAAGTTTACCCCTGTTTGTTATCTGCACATTATTTTTAATTTGATGTGAATGAAAGTGAGAGCAAGGAAACACTTTGTGCCTGTTGAAGATGCCGGATGAACATCACTGGAAAGGTCTTCTGTTCAAAGCACACAAGAGCACCAGCTATGGAAGGGCAACGCTGGCCTCCGCCAGGAGATAAGACATTTTTTCCTCCCTGCTAAAACTGCTTGGTGTCTCGGCTGAGAACGCCTCATTGCTACATGAGTAAGTTACAGAACTCAACTTGCACTGAACAGCACATCATTGCACGAGAGCTATTTGTGGTGGAAAACCATTCAATATGAGTAAGAGTATTGCAATCTGCCCCAGCACCCTCACAGCAGCTATTAGATAGTACTGTAACAACTCTCACTGTGGACCATTCGAACCAGGCTCAACCCCATTCAAGAGATTCAATGTCCTATTATTCCCGATAGCCAGTGTTAGAATCTCCTTATCTTTTCTGCCAATAAATTCAGAGCGCTGCACATAAATTGTATACAGAAGTGGTATGAACTACTCCCCTCCCCAAATCCTGGTTTTTATTTCTACCATGTGGACAAGCATCTTACTTTATAACGGTCACTTGCTAAATGTCAACTGACATTTAACAAAGGAAGAACACACACAACTTGGAAACCAATACAAAGCTCAAGATGTTTCAGGGCACTCATATCATGCAAAGTATTAGCACAGGCCACCACCTGTTGCAGTCAAGCCCTGTTGTTGAGAGGGACAAAGCTATTTATATCTTCAGTCCATTAAAGCCAAAGAAACAGTTGTACATTAATAGCCAAGCGTCACTGTCTCTTCCAAATTTACACCAGGAAAGCGATTACAGAGCTAAGTGACACACTGAGCCAGTTGCGAAGGATATTGAAGTAAAACTTCCACCCCTTTGACAGACTGGTTCCATTACTTTCTTCAACAGAGCTGGCTAGAGCTAACCAATTTTACTTTGCCTTCATTACCAAGACTCGAAACTGCAGAACAGTGCAATTGTGAATTACTGGCTCTGGTTTTACTTAAGATACAAAAATTTTTTTATCTTTTCCTCACTTTGTGCATGTGACAACCCTCTGTGTATACACAGTTTCATTGTTTCCTTGTTCAAAAGGGGACCCGTGTTAATTTAGCTCAGCAAAACGAACAGAGTCCTGTGGCACTTTTAAAGACTAACACATTTATTTGTGAGCTTTCCTGGGAGAAAATCCCACTTTGTCAGATGCTTGAACTCACTATGGACTCACTGAGAACAGGACCGTACTGTGCCAGGCACTGTACAAACTGTAGTACCTGAAACTATTTAACATTATTCCTCTCCCCATTGATTAGATTTCAATTTCACACTAGATCAGATTCTGGAAAGCATCCCTAATTTGGAAAAGCTCTGAAGCATGCACTCTAGTACTTTCCCAGTTTGGGGCCAGTGTTTCTGGAAGGCTAAAAAATACCTGTCCATACCAAAAGAGTGACAGAGCACCTCTAGCTAGGAATTCCACTTCACATGGCCACGTTCCCATCTCCCTCACATACCAAATTCTTCCTTCCATTACTTATATGCAACCCCCTTTTGAATTCAATGGGGGTTAGAGGAATGTTTGAGGGCAGAATTTGGCCTAGACAAGGCAAAACTCTCTTGCCCAACAGCAGTATCCTCACCCTTCCAGAGAACAATCACACAAAGTTGAAACTCTACACTTCCTAGCTGATCTGTCATAAATGCCCCCAAGCAAAGGGAGGTCTGGCCACCTTCTCAATGACTGATCGCAGACACTTTTGATCTCAAGAATATTCTTGTTTTATTAAAAGAAAAGAAATCTCCTAAAATCCCGTCTGACTCTTCTCTTTGATCTCTCTCTCTGTGTACCACTAAACCCAAAGAACACACTTACTACATGAGGGCAGACTGTGGGAAGGAGGGGATTAATTACATTTTGAAAGTGTACACAGGCCCTGGTCCTGATTGGGGGCCTTGCTCTACTAAGCAATGTAAATTAAGGAAAGAAAATATGGTTCCGGCCCTAAAAAGTTTATAAACTAGAACCTCAATTTTCCAGCTTGCAAATGGACTTCTGCATACACACGGAGCCCCAGTGGGGTTCTATGCAGGCACAGCCATCAGACCACATGTTGCACCACTGCAGGATCAGGGCCTAAGATGACAGAGCTATCTCAAGAAGGGCCCTCCATAGCCTGTGTTGATTCACACAGTGCACCACACATTTATTTAGCCGCAGTAGTAATATCAGCTAGAGTAGCACACACTTCTGTGCCCACCTTTTGACATGTCCATTTAGCAAATGACAAGCCACTTAGGCCTCTGTGTGTCGGTTATCTGCTTAATCAGGATCGGCATTTGGGCCCTAGTTCACTAAAGCCCTTAAGCATATGCTTAACTCCCACTGAAGTGAGCGCTTAAGCACTTTGCTAAATTGGGGGAACAAATATAGCCCAATGATGACAAAAGTTATGGACTGCAGCTTAAATCAGGATTGTCGATTTACTTCAGAAAGACGATGAGACCTGGATAAGATCAGCAGACCCAATTGTCATTACCCAGGTCCACCACGGTCACTTAAAATGTTAACATCCTTTTTGGGAAAAGATTTTATAAAACCAGCTCCACTTACTAGAGCTGGGCATTTATTTTAGACTTAAAAAACACTGTAGTTAATAAAAACTTGGGTATGACCCAGCATTTTGTTCATCTCTCTATGTATTACAGCTGGCAGGAAGCAGGGGGTAATGAAAGATGAGGATCAGGCCCCGTGGATGTCAATACTACATAAAGACAAATGGAAGTAGTTCACATTTTGATGGTGCTGCTTGTTGTTTAAGTCTGGTTGGCTGCAGAGCAAACAAAACAGCAGCATAAAGAAAGGGCTATCTCTGTTAACAGAAGTGCCAGAATGCTCCCTTTTAATGAAATCAGCTTCTGCTGACTATAGCAAAGGCTGCAGAAGAAGTCTGGATCCATGGTCATTACTCATTCCTAAGAACATTTTTATGGTTTTCTTTTGTTTTTGAGGCAGAGAGTAGAGTTGTTTTGTTCTCCTTCATCACAAAGGTTATTTTTGAGTCGGATATATTTATTAAGAAAAAATATATTTAACTACTTCTAGAAGAATGTTGGTTAATAAGCCAGAAAAAAATGGGGCTAGAATTTAAAGTAACCAGCATTTCATTTATGAACTATTCTGTCTAGGTGCGGTTCAGATAAAGTGAGAACAGAGCTGAATGTTTATTGAACTAAAACCAAAGTGGTTCCAAAAAAAAGGAGGGTGGGAGGGACAGGGGGAGCAATTATTTTTCTCTTTTCATTTGCACCCGTCTCTGTCTTTCTAGTTTTCAGATGGAACCAGAAGAGGAGGCACTAAAATACGAGCAGAGAACATATTCTGTTGTGCATGTGAATAACACAAAAAAAGCTCATTTGACAAGCCCAATTTCTAGCTTGATCTGCAGGTGACAGATACTTTATGGAAAGCTGACCAACCTGTTAGTGCAGGTAAAAAAAGATTCCTGACTTCTAAACAGAAATGACCAATTCAGATCCAGACATTTTCAAGGGCATGTTGATTTCACAGCATTCACATGTGGTTGCTAGCCACAGACACACCACCACGGTGTCTGTTGCCCACGGACATCAGGTCAAGCTGTGGCTGACTGGTTTGCAAAAAGATGCGTTTTCTGAGATTGTGCCTGGAACAAGGCATAGACTGCAGGGCTGAGCATCCAGGCACTACCCAGTAAGCTGGTCCTTTCCATGGCCTACAGTAGTGCTCAGCTCTGTGGGTCCACAGGACTATAGGATTTGGGCCACTACAAAAACACTTTGCCAGTCAGAGACCAAAAATGGTGGTGGCTGAGTGGGGGGCAGCAGTCGTACACAAGGGCCTGGTGCTCCTGAATAAAAGGAACTTGTGGGACAGCTGATGGGACAGAATGAAGGTGGAACGGGTGGAACTCTTCCCCTTCCACCCACCCCCAAAAGTACTTTGCTCAAGGGGTTGAGAGAAACTGCACCAAGAGACTGCAGCACAGATTGGATTTTTAAAAACCATCAATTTTTACCATGAGCTCTGATTTGGAGGTGCAGAAATATTGCTGATGCTGTTGAAATGTGGGAAGAGCTTCAAGAGACAATGAAGGAAAAAAAACAGACAACAAAGTTAAATTGAAGGCAGTAAAGAAGTGGATGAATCAAGCACTTATCCCCCTAATTTTCTGACCTATATTCTCCACCCCAAGTGCCAGGATAGATCACCTAGAGCAGTGATTTCAAACTTTTTTCCTCCAGACCCAGTTGGGGGGGAAAAAAAAAAATCTTTTATGCCCACAACCCAACAATTACATCTTTGAGCAATGCATTCCAGAATCAGCAGTGGCGGGAGCCGCAACCCCATACCTGAGGGTCTGTGACCCAATACTGGGTCTAGACCCATGGCTTGAAAACCACTGATCTAGAGCAGCAGCCACTGCAGCTATGACATAAGCCTCTAATAATCACCCACCAGTCACATTAATCATAATTCATTTCAGGGCTGGAGTTTCAACTACACGTTTGCAGGTGATGTTTTAAAGAAAGTCATGCCATTGAACTAAGCACCTGTAACCAGAGAGTTTGCTGAAGTGTTAAACCAGCTTTTGACAGCAACAGCCTCTTCTGCACACACAAAAAGAGTAATTTCTTCATTTGAACTAATTCAGAATCGATTGGGAGTTGAGAAAGCAGAAAGCTTGTCTTTCTCTTTCAGTCTATGAATAAAACTAAGGATGGAAGGGATGAGATCTACTAGTTTTAAAAGTCTGAGGGCCAGATTAAGTATTTTAAGAGACTGTTTTATTTGACAAGACTTAACTGAGTATAGGAATTTAGGCTCCAGTCACTTTCCCTTTAGGCATACATGAAAGTTTCCTCAGGCTGACCTAAAATAAATCAGTTTAATTCACTGATGACAGTTAATCTTTCTGTACCTTTAATAAATCATTAGTTGTGAAGGTGACATGTGTATCCAAAACACTGACAATTATTTTGTTTAATAAAAATACATTTTGTATGCTGTTTTGTTCATTTATTTCCAGTTACCCTTCTGAATGCAGCTTAACATATCAAGAGCAAACAGTTAATTAGCTAGTAATTAAGCAATATATCATTCACTATTTTCTAACATACTACAGTACAATTCATGAGAATCTGAAAGTATTAAGCTATACATTTATATAAGCAATTATTTATCATTATGGTGCACACAACCAAGCAACAAAAAGATGTACTAAATTTGGTATAAAGGGTTCATTTAGTTGTAAATCAACATGTTCTAATGGTTACATCAACCAATGACAAGGTACCTTTCTATAGAAAATAAAGTAAAAATTGTTTAATTAAATCACAGGTTTCCACTTTGTGATCAACATCATGGATTTAAATTGCTGATTTTAACTGCCTTGCTTTTAATCAACTCACCCTGCTGCAAAACAAGATTTACACGGTTGCTCGAAATGCCACTTCCCCAGCCCTGGCAAATGTGCACGCAGAGAAAGGTTGGTGCCTTATTTCCCGTTTGCGTTCTACTGGGTCCTTGGGATATATGGAGTTTGCTGCTCTCATCCAGTGGAGGTATGACCTTGCAACAACTTACAGGTGCTTAAGGACACAGTGCCAAATAGTTAACATTTTGATTTGGCATGTAAATGAACCGTTCACACTGGTAGTTCAGGTACAGCCTGGGGAATATAGTTCCTCAGGACAAGGACTAGCACAATTTTGGTTCCTGTCAATCAGAACCATAGTTCTATTGTAAATGAAATAAAGAAAGCAGCCCCAGATATCTTCAGCACGCCTCTATCCAGGTCCCTGTGATAAATGATATCCATGAATGATAGCAAAGAGATTACTTTCAGTGTGAGATTTTAACAACCCTTGTGGGACTCCCAAGACATCCTCCCCTTACTGTCTTTTAAAGAAGTCAATGCAGGAGAATTTCTCTGGATCTGTATTGTGTCAGTTCTCATTGTCGTCCACCTAATTTTCTGGGCAAACGATTAATTTAAAAGAAAAAAAATTTAAGATATGACACTACCTTCCTCTGTTTCATTATTTGCTTTGTCAGGTTAGTCCTGCACTATTTTCCTAGAGAGAAGTGAGTGATTGAATCCACATATCCATAAATACGTGCTTGCTTAAAACCCTGTCTTCTAATACCCGTCTACATATTCAAATTATTCTACAAATACAGAGCAGATCACTTCAGATTTACTGCATAAAACAAAGTAGATTGGGCAGTGCTGAGAGCAGCTCAGCCTGCTGAACCGTGATTTAAGTGAAATGATGCATTAATTGTAGAAAAAATATTTGTACCGCTCATTAATGTGTCAGCATTTCCATTATAAATGCATTTACAATGGCTTGAACTCTGCCATAAGAATTTGCTTTGGGCTGGAACTTGGCTCTGCTTTCTTAGCACACTTGAGCCATTTTATTTTTTAAGCAGCATTAGAAAAGGATCTTTTGTGTCATTAACCAGAGAGAGGGAAAAAGGAGATAATATATTACTGTATATTATAGACTTACAAAGACTCTTAATGAGATGTTACTATCTAGCCAATTAGTCCCATCATCTAAAAATAAGGAATGATCTGTGCAATAGATTGTGGTGTCCCCAGGCACTATTTCATTTGTAAGTGAAACTCCAAATGTTTACCGAGATCTAAATATGTGTTTGCTGGAGAGGCTATAACAATTCCAAAGAACTCATGACAGCATCAGGAAATAAGTGCTTTCACAATGACAGTGCATACCAGAATACATACAGAATTTACCCAACGCACCAGAATAACTACTTCAAATCCATTACAGCCTGCTCGGCAAATACAAGCAAATTGCTTTCTTAGTCCCCTTTGCTAGCTTTGAATAAGAATCTTGGCAAGTTTTCAGGGTTTTCTATCAATTACAAGAAATCCATGATTAAAAAAAAGTCACCTGTCTATGGCCCCCATCAAGCTAATTTACCCATCAGTACAGCTAACACGAGTTAGCAGCTGTCCACTTCACAAATGAGCTTTATGAATATTGAAGAGCATTTTCAGTTACAAAAGTCTCTATATTTGTCCTGAACTCAGCTCCTTCCTCGTTTAAACCATGGTCTGATTCAAATATTGTCCATTGATTCACATGAGCCAAGACAAACATGCTTATTGTTAACAAGTTTAAAATCATGGACAGAGCTTCTGATGCAAGACGCTTTGGTTACCCCCAGTTCCTGAATCGTGAGAAACTCCGATGTCATCCCATACTTTATTTGTTCTTATACCACTCCTGCAGCTAACACAATGGTTTACTCACTTGTTTTGAGCACCCACATGATCGGGCAGACAGTCAACACATCCAAAATGCAAGAAGTCACACACTTAAAAATAAAAGGAAGTTATGGAACTTAATGACAGTCACACAATAAGTTAAAAGTGAGCTCATTTCTTTGCCTTATACTCTGTATTTTTCAACACAATCACCTCAGAAAAAAAAATGCACCCACGAAGGCAAGGAATTAGGACCACAAGAAAGATTCAATTCTAATGAAAGATATTTAAGTACAAACAATACAAGGATCAAACTGGTAAAATGTGTGCCTTTCAAAAGGGCTCACCATGATTTTTAGTTTTCGCCACAGATTTTAGGTCCCCAATATGAGAATGTGAATGAGCTCGACATAGTCTGGAAAAAAAAAAAAAATCAGGACCTTTCAGGGCAACTGAAGTTTGGCACCCCAAAAAATACACTTTTGAAAACCACGGGCTAGATCCCCTCTCCTGGGGGAGCAGTCCTCAGCTAGGCCCAAATTAAGCAAAGTACTTACACCTGTGCTTAACTTTAAGCCTGCAAGTAAGCAGTACTCTTATTTCCTTAAATCATGCACATTACAAGAGATTTTAATGATATTTCTGATTTGTAAAAAACAGAAATGCTGTCAGGAGAAAAGTTCAGCAGGGCAATGACTGAATCTTCCAAGTTCTGCAGAACACAGAACACAGTCTCAATCCTCAGCAAAGCAGAGGGCAGTGAACAGAGGCGGCCTTTGGCTATTGGGGGCCCTAGGCAAAGGCCCATTGTGGGGCTTCCTATAGGCCTATTGTGGGGGGGGGCCCTCTGTGGCCACGGCCCTTGCCATCCGCAGCCGCAGCTCCCCACCACCGACCCTGGGAGCCAGCTTCTCCTGCTGCTGACTGAGGCAGATGCGGCTTTTGGGGTAGGTGAAACAAGCGACTGCTCGGGGCCCTAAGCGTGCGCCTGCTTCGCCTACCGCAAAAGCCGCCGCTGGCCGTGAACAATGTTTTAAAAGCTAGTTTTGCTACTATAACCATTATTTGGCATGGTGGCATGGTAGATGGTGCTTTATAATGATCCGAGGAACATATGAATGTTTACATTCAAAAGAATAAAATTTAAAAAGAATTCTATTTCTTTGAATGATACCCTAGTGAGCCTTAAACGAAGCATAGTAAGACTAACAAAGCAAAGCATTATATCCATTTTACAGAGGTGGAAACTGAGATAGCAAGAGATTAAGGGAGAGATTTACAAAGGTATTTAGGCACCTAAAGATACAGAAAGATATCTACTGAGATGGGAGTAACGTGCCTACCCTGTCCAGGCCCATTTGTAAAAACCCACTGGCCACCTAACTATATCTTTAGGCACCTAAATGTTTTTGTAAATCTGGCCCTAAGTGGCTTGGCTGGAGTCACAAATGAGTCAATGGCATCTAGGGCAAAATCCTGGCCCCATTCGACTTAATGGCAAAACTCTGGAGAACTTTTATGGGACATGAAGGAACCCTAATATGCCAGCTTCCACCAATGAGAGGATTCCCTCCCAGCACAAGCAGTAAAAGCTTGCTGGTTTAGGGGCAGGGATAAACCCAGAAGTACTGTGGAAATTCCTAGCAGTGCTGAGGCCCAGGTAGGCTGCACTAACTCAAACGGACCATTGGGGCCATTCCAACCCACAAAGCACCCAGGGATCAGAAGGCTACAAAACATGGCTTAGAGTCCTATTAGACCCCACTCCTCCTGAGCTGGGTATTCTACGCTATGCATTTTACAAGCCCAGAATAGAATCTCACCCCAGCTGTTGTGTGTCCCGTTATCAAAACTGGTCATCTGTACCTTTAGGAAAACCAGTTTAACTCAGCTTCTTTAGTTTGGGCCTAAGAAGAAAAAAGTACCTCCGAAATAAGGAAGGAAAGAAACTGGTTTATTTCAGGATACACTAAGCTGCCGGAACAGCACACCCCTTGGGACAGATGCAACACATCACAGCCCATACAAGGGGAAGCAAAAGACAATGGATGAAGTAGGGATTTTATATGCTGCTTAAACAAGGAAGTTGAAAGGCACATCATACATATTTCTAGGTATTTTGAATGGAAGGTGCAAGATTATATTTATGAGTTATGTAAGAGCAGTTACAAGTGAAACCCAGGGATGATTACAGCTTGGGAAGGAAACTAGTAATGAATAGAAAAATGGTAATTTCTGTGATAAAAAAAAACCTTTTTGTATACATCTTAATCTGTTAATTTTTCTGAAATTTAACAAATAGCTCAGCTACTGCCATTACTGTCCTTCCCTTAAGGTCATTAATAGCAGCAATATTTCCTACCAACCTAGTTGTACGTATAAGTCAGTCTTTTATAGACCATATTCCAGAAACCCATCAACTCTCCCATCAATAGCCATGTAATTAACTCACCTAGCAACAACATGATACCTGCATGCACCGCGGTGTACCATTTCTGGAACACTAGACACCTAAATCCGCATTCTTCTTTCTAAGCACTTACCAGCTATTGGATTCCCACTGAAGGGCAAAAGGAAAAAATCACACTATTGTGCCAATACATACTTGAAACACATGATTCTAGAAGAAAGCTAAATAAGTCACTTTTTTATCTTAAAACAGCAGAAAATTAAAATATATGAAGTGGACATACATATTCTTTGACAGATAAGTAACATGGATCCATCTTCCATTAGTCTGAAACAGAAATAGCTTAGTAGCAAGCCTATCATTCAAATGGATTTCTTCTCCCTTGGGTCTACAGCCACACCACCTTGCACTGTGATCTGACATATCTCCCAAGCTAAACGAGGCTGCTCATGTCAGTACACGTGATGCAGGAGGTGGTGTGGATTATTCAACAAGTGGAATTCTTCCCTCTGAATCAGTGCCATAGCAGCATCCCAGCATGGGGATGAGGGGCCACCAGAGATTGTGTCTTTCACATGAGACAGCAGAGAAACTAAGCACTTTCAGTCATAAAGATCCCATGGTACTCTCCATAAGTGATGGGTGGCTACTCAAGTTTCCAGGCCAAATTCCAAAGCTGGTAATTATACCAGTTCTCTAAATTGCCCCTGGAGATTCAGCTAGAGATGGTACTCTTCATTTCCTGTCCTAAACTGCTCTGTAGAGGCTCCTTGCTGAACAGCTATTGTGTTCACTACAGAAGTGAATGCACAACAGATGGGTAAAGAGATCACTGTACATCCCTTACCTACTTCACAGATGTGACACTAACTTAGTCTAATAATTTATAAACTCAAAAATTCTTCAGTGCAAGGTGCCAAGGAAGTATTTTTATTCTCTAAGTCGGTGGTTCTCAACCTTTTGCGGATTGCGACACACTTGGTGGCGTGTCGCGATCCTACAGGATACACCATCCCCTGCCCCAGCCAAATCTAGCCATCTCCCCAGCTCCCTGTGACACACTTACTTCTGTGTGGTGATACAGTGGTGTGCTCCGACACAGTGGTTGAGAACTGCTACTCTAAACGACAATAAATCTTAACTCAAACTTTAACTCCTTACCATAACTAATAAAGATACAAGTTTAAAATAAACAAGGAGTCCTGTGGCACTTTAAAGACAAAAATTTATTTATCGCATGAGCTTTTATGGGAGAAAATCTCACTTCGTCATATGCTTTGAAGATGGGGAACTTCCTCTATATGCTGTTCCCCAGTGTTTGAATAACATCCATTTTGATTTGCTATTACAGCCTGACCTGATCCTATATCTTACACTTCCCAGCATTTATTTTCCTCCCATTCTGTAAGTTCCCCATCTTCAAAAGCATCTGAAAAAACGGGATTTTCTCCCACAAAAGCTCATGTGATAAACAAATTTGTTAGTCTTGAGAAGTGCCACAGGACTCCTTGTTTGTTTTGCTGATCTAGACTAACACAGCTCCCCCTCTAGAATTTTAAAAATAGCGACTTGCAAAGCTTACAATGCTACACAACAGAAAGCTCTCATCATAGGCACTGGAAAACCTGAAATGGAAAATAGGGAATGGGATTGCCTAATA
This sequence comes from Pelusios castaneus, assembly GCA_007922175.1. Lineage (NCBI taxonomy): Eukaryota > Metazoa > Chordata > Testudines > Pelomedusidae > Pelusios > Pelusios castaneus. Next base: position 10,939,087 of record ML685781.1, read on the forward strand.
TGTGGGAAAGTTTCCTTACTACTTAAATTATGAAACTCTGATTGAACATGTTTACTATTCAAATATAGACAGGATACATTTTTCAAGAACCCTTCACAGTCCCTTTACCAAAAGTGATGTAAGCACTTACGGCTTGGTTACACTACCGTTTACATCAGTACAACTTACATCACTCGGGGTGCAAATAAGCCACCATTCAAACAACAAAGTACAGTGACCTCAGCACCGGCGTGGACAGCACTATATTGGTGGAGAGCTCTCTTCCGTTGGCAAAGCATCTTCCCCAGAACGTCGCATGGGTGCAGCTGTAACACTTCCAATGTAGACTAGCTCTAAATCCCATTCATCGGATTTAGGTGCTCTCGGAAATCTGAGGGGCAGTCAATAGAAATGCCTATTGTGCTAGACTAGTCGCACTATTTGGTTGAGCCTTTTAAACAAATGAAGAAGAACACAGCATGCAGAAGGGAACAAACTCAAGGCGTGTACGACAGTTCACTGATGCAGTTGGTTTTAAGCCTGTATAAACAACTGGGAGTCGTTTCTTACACAAGGGTCCTGAAAACACAACAGCTAAAAATTAGTTTAGTACATCCCAACCTTCCAGCTATATGTGGTAGAGCAGAGTACTTTTTTAAAAGTGACATTACACTTGGTAGGAAGCAAGAGCATGCACAACTGTAGTACAGACTTTTAAAAAAAATATTACTATAATTATTTTTAGCTGATGATTTAACTGACATTGTGTGTTCTTCATTTTGAAAAGGAAGCAGATGATTATCTTCTTGTCCTCAAGCTCTCTTCTTCCAAGGTCAAAAATAGATTTTATTTTTTTTTTTAAAGTTCACTGTATTGAATCCCAAAAATGAAACACGTTTCTGTTCAGTCCCATACACCAGCACACAATAAAGGTTTTTAGCAGGCATATAGACAAACACTTCACCAGATGTAGTTTTGAAAAGTAATAAAGAAGTCCATTGACTAAGAAGAAATGTTTATCACATTTCCGATTTCCAATTAGAAATGTGGGGAGGGAATAGCGCTCTCGCTCTCTCTCTCTCATACCAAAGCTAACAAAATCATGCAAACAGTTCATGGTTTGGTACTGCAACCACAGAACATGTTCCAGCAAAGTAGCCACCTCTGCATAATGCCACACTGCACACAAAATTAGGAATCTAAAAATCAGACACAAAATAGGTATCCAAGAACTAAACTAAAAGTCATACAATTTATTGAAAAGAAACCTTTTATTCACGCCGTCATGTGCATCATGCACACATTACCACAAGTTGTGTGCCCAGAAAGCACCCTACAACAAGCATCATGCTCCATAAACAACAGTTCTTCTGGAGCTTCAGAAGAGACCAGTCAAGATGCTAAAGTTATACGTTTACTTTTAATAGCTGTAAGCACTTATGTAACGTTTTTTGTAGCTCTTTTCTAGCTAAATTTCGCCTCATCCCTATTCTTTGCTTCCCTGTCTGGCTAGGAACTCGAGTAGGGGATTGTTCTCACTAGAGCAATTAATAAAGTTGTTAGTCTTTAAAAGTGCCACAGGACTCCTTGGCTGTCTTACTATAGTAGTAATTTAGAGTCAACACATTTTCATTTCATTTTGGAGTCTCTCTCTCGCTGTGCCGCTTCAACAGTCATGCCCTGCCCCATTTTCAGACAATCCCCAAATGCTATTATCGCATCATCTTTTCTCAGCACGACTTTCAAGTACAGAATTTGCTTCATTGCTTCAGAAACAATGGAGGCCTGAAGAATGTAGAGGGACATAGAAATGATAAATATCTTAAGGATGTCTTCATTCTTTAAGTGCCTAGAACATACAGCCTGTATCCAGTAAAATGGTGTTCACAGAGAGGATTATTGTTTTATGAAATATGTATTACACAAAATGTACTCAGTGTGCTATTGTACCGGGGGGGCGGCAGGGGGGAGCTGAGAATCTGACCTACATGCAACTCAATGGAGAATATTCATTGTAAAATACAAAAGAATGAATATATATAATTTTTTCAACGATAAAATAGTATCCTCTTGAGATTATAGTTTAAAAATAGAAGTAATTCTTTGTGTGTGATACCTACTACTTTTTTGTAGTTATGATATTTTTAGGACCCTATTCAATGGGAGTACTTGCTGAGTAAGGTGCTTAATAAAAATAAGGAAGGGATAATCGAACTATTAATTAGCAAGTCAGATGTCTCAGTCATTTCTCATAAATTTTAAGATATTAGGCCCAGATTCTCAAAAGGTATTTAGGGGCCTATTCCAAGACCCGGGCAAAAAGCCCAACCGTGTTCAGCTCAAAAAATCCCACTGACTTCACTTGTAGGAATCAGTAGGTTCATTACTTGTCGTGCAAATTGCTCCATCCAGAGCTGTTGCACACACTTAACAGTAGTATCACAATGCAGATTCCATTATGCACTCATGTTCCTGAAAACGAAACCATAGAGGGACAACGGGGAGGGATGAGTTACAACAAAGGAATGGGAAGAAAGCAGCAACAAGACATGAAAGGGCGAATCCAAGAAATGGAAGTTGGAGCAGGGTGGGTTGATTTAAATCTAGGTGATATTTATCACCAAATGGGGGGGGGAGGAGGCAGGATCGACTTTCCCACTTGTACTTCAGTTATTTTCTAAAGAAAGATGCCATCTCAGTGGCTGATATAAGCATTTAAACATGAGCCTTTTCACTGCACGTGGTGCATCTTTTTGCTGCCTAAGAGCGTACAACTGTGTACATTTATTTAAGCCATTATATAGCTTGATATTTTCAGTTTACTATTTGTACATTTTTAGGATGTTAGAAAAGAGTGAACAACATATTGCTTATTTACTAGATAATTAACTTTTTACTCATGATGTGTATCAAGCTGGTAACTGGTATTTAATCAAACAGAAAACACATATACAATTCATTTTTAAAAAACAAAGCAAGCCCCAAATACAGTCCATGACCTACTGTGCCGTACTTAGAATCAAGTGGAAAAAAATCTTTCTTTAGAAGAAAAGGTTTTGATAAGGACTCATGGATTCAGCATATTTTAAATTTTAAAAATTGTAAAAGATAGTACATTAAGGCCTTAACATATTTTGTTTTAAAGATGATCCTGTTTAAAAGAAAAAAGAAAAACTTCAAATTTCAAACAGAATTTTTAAAAAATCCAATCCTCTATTTTTTCAAAAAATAAATTTTTCGTCTACCCTTTGCTGGAATCAGCAATTTAAACCCACTACATTTTGGGGATCTGATTAAACAAATCACTCCAAATTTCCTTTTGACCGGTAAGATTCCAGAACCTTCGAAGAAATCAGAACCTTGCTAGGAACAAGTGGAGGCAGGTTACTCCCTCTGGTCCAGATTCCAATCCCCCTACTCACACTGCTTAGTGCCTTAGCCCCCAACTAGCCCTACTGATGCCAATGGGGCTACTTGAGGAATAAAGTGGGTAAAGGACTCAGAACCTAGCCCAATGCTGTTACACCAGGATCATCAATAATTTCAGACCACGGTGGAGCTGCTTTTTAATTTTACCTAAATATCATCTCAGCAAAGAGAAACGGTAAGTATCAGACCAAGCTGCTAGGTGTTCTCATACACAGAGGACATTACTCCTCTGTAATTGTACAAAGGAATGAGACCTGTACAAGAGCATTCAAATACACAGGTTTTATTATCTCTTACCCAAGAAACACATTAAATAGATTTTTTTTCCTATTCTAACTGAAATCATATGCCGGGGTGGACAAAATTGGCTCACAGTTAGGCGCCAGCAATTTTACTTTTGGTTGCCAGAGGGCATTCCTCCATTACATTTCTGGAGTGGAGCCATGCAACAGGCTACTGCAACTGTTCGCCATGCCAACCAGAAACATTGATTTGTTGAGGCCTGTCATATACAATGAAGATATTTCTTCACATTACCAAGAACCATAAAAATCATCTAACCAACTAGCAGCAGCAGCAGCAAAAATTCATTGGATCTCGCAAGAAAGGAAAGAGCTGGCATTGCAGTAAGTAGCAACCTGCCACTGGATTAGAAATGGATGGCATATGACAAACAGACACAAGCTGTCACATATGCATATGCAACCCTACCGCAGGGGGACTATAGTCACCCTTAAGCAATATCTGAGGTCTGTCCTTTCCATATACTTTGATAATACTTGGGTAACTTTTCATGCCAAGAACATCTGATTGAATTGGCTAGTCCTCTTCAAAGGTAAGTAGATAGGTAGAAATAGGTAAGAGGGTAGAGCAGATTTTTTTTTCTTTCTGATCATTAGGCTTTCAGCAGCATTTCAGTAATTGGGAAGTTCAGATGTGATAGTTACAGGAATTTTCTCTCCCCTTTTCACACTTCACAGAGCAGTCAAAGAAGCCGGCAGCCTAACCTCCATTTTAGTGATCAGAGCTTTCCCTACCGCATCTGATACAACTCCCACTGAAATCAACAGCCATCAATTTAAAAAATAACCAGTGATTTAGGATGCCCTGCTAGAGAAGACCTGAAGGGTAGGTACTCAGTATTTTTTGAAAATGCAGCACTTCAAGCTGGGTGCCCCAAAATCATTAGTAATCATTGAGGTTATTGGCCCATGCAAGTCACATCTACGCGGTTTCCTCTAGTATGTGATGAATACCTAAAGATATGGCCAGATCCCAGAACATTAGCTGGGTACAAACATCTACTCAAAGGACCAGTCCTGCAAGCCTCAGATGAATAGTGTGAATGTCAATGGGAGTATCCTTACAAATGGGCTACTCACATGAACAAGTGCTGAAGAAGCAGGCCTTTTGACATTACAGGTTAAGCATTTGCGGATCAGACTCCTCCTTTCCATGCACTGAACTGCTTTCCTGAATTAGGAGCTCGCTGCTTCTGTTGCTAGAGATGATGCTATCGTTAACCTCTAAAGCAGCACAAAGATCCCTGCAGTGTTCCAATGTAACTGCTGTCATTGGCTACTGCAAGAAAGTTCTCTTCTGGTCCTCTGGCCTCGCCCAGTGAAAAGCCCTTCAGGTCACCTCTGAAGCCTGTAATCAGCTGTTTTATAATTTAAACCCACTCATGTATTCTGCTAATGACAGTTTCAAGGAGCTTTTTAGAAAACAGTCACCTCCACACGAAGTAAACCCACTTCCTTAACTTTTCAACTTCTAACTGACAATCCAAGCTGTTTCCAACCCCTAAAACCACACACAGTTTGGACAAAGGTGTGGAACTTTACAGTGTATGTCCACCTCTACCTTTGGACAATGCTACAGTGCAGCAAAGCAAGTAATTCCCATGCTATCTGCTTCCAGAAAGAAGGCAAGAATCTTGACTCATTTTTAAAAAATGGCACCAGTGAGAAGATGAGCTGGACATGGATGGCACATCAGCTATTTCATAAAACTGAAGAGTCTGTCCTCTCACAACAGACAATCACCACACTCAGCAGTAACACCTGGAAAAAATTTTAGTGCACGTATGTGCACGCAGAAGTCGGCATGACTAACTACTATTCCACTGTGTTGATAGACTTTAACAAGCAATGACAAACAGCAAACTTCTATAGTTCCAGGACATTAACTTTCTAACACCTGGCGCTGCACTGAACGTTTTCTCTGGAAAACCCTGAAAAACAAGTCAGCTGACAGCCAGGGTGACCTGAGACTAAACTGTACAAAATTAACCAGTCTGACAACAAAATTCGAGAGCAGGTATACTTATTCACTAATAAATCACCAAGATTCACAGAGAAACGTATTTATTGATATTGCCAAAGCCTAACAATAGCCTAGTCCAAGCATTCTTGAGGTAAATTAGCAAATCACTTGCAGTTGACAGTAAATTAACATTCTTTAATTCACATGATCTGGTTGTTAATTCCTAAACTGGCACGAATAATAAAATAGTGCTCCCTCCTGCTCTCCTAGCAGTAGCCCCACGGCCCTCCCTGAATTAAATCAGCAGAGAATACTACTCATAAGACTGGTCCACTTAGCCCAGTATCCTGTCTGACAGTGGCTAATACCACTTGCTTTAGAGGGAATGAATAGAACAGGTGATCAAGTGATCCATCAATATTCCTCCGTTGCATGCACACCAGCCTGGTTTCCTCCAACTGCCCTTTCTTTACAATCCTTCTCACCAAACCTATACACCAGCCATCGTAACAAGTTCTAAATCTTCAAACTTGTTTTCAACTAGGAAAAAAGTGATATGCACCTCAAATCTCTGATCCTGATATTTTGAGCATGTGTCCTCATTCATCAAATTTTTCCTAAGATTTCAGGGTGGTTGGGTGCACATACGACTTTATTCTACAGGAGCATACATCCATCATTTCAATGTGTTTTCTTTAGGGATTACAGAAAAGGTCACTGATAAAGTATAAGTGAGATCTTCCTTTGCAGTGGCCTACTTAGAAATGTAATGCAACTACATACCAGGATGATCAGGGTTAGCCTTTCTCTAAAGTGTTTAAAAAGAAGAGACATCCACTCCCACTGTGGAAAGAAAGAAGCATTTCCTGGTGGTTTCGTTGGCCATTCTTTCATATCCGTTGTTGCAGATTCAACAATTCTGAAGCTCACGCTCCTACTTATCACAAACAGAGATCTCAGTCAGAAAGAGAGAGAGCAAAAAAGTCTCTCCGCTACACCAGTGCAATCCCAGCGAGTTGGCAGGAGGATGTGAACTGCAGAATTCTCTACGTTCTCATATACAATAAAGCATTATAAATGAAAAAGGTACCTGCGAAAAGCAGGATAAATTAAATGGTGTTTAGTTGCGTACAGATGTGGGTGCAATAAGACCAAAGGAGGTTTTCATTTTGCATGCTGGGCACAGAGTCAAGTATCTCAAACTGTCACTAGCACCTGCATTAACCCCCACCTACAGAGTAAACAATTGTCACTGAAAGACAAACCCTCGTGACTTTTCCTCAGCAGCTTCAACAAACCCAGTTTTAAGGGAAGCTAAATGGTCCATTCAATGACCACATCTAAAGAAGTTCTTTGTTTTGACAGTATGTGATTATGGCATTTTTTTTCCTTCTCTGAGGGTCCAAGTGGGCCGTTAAAAAGTCGCACTTCACACCTGGTGGATTAAAAGGGACTAAGTTTCACATTAGTTATACAGTGCTTCTCTCTCAGTCTTCCTTAATTAAGAGGCAATAAATAATGAGTTGAAGAAAAGACATACATACTTAGGTGCTTTTCACTATAAACGTAAGGCCCAATCCCTCCAGCATTTACTACCAGGGCTCACAGCCTAACCCAAGTTCCAAAGGGGTAACTGTGTTAGTCTAGCTCAGCAAAACAAACAAGGAGTCCTGTGGTACTTTTAAAGACTAAGAAATGTATTTATTACATGAGCTTTTGTGGGAGAAAACCCCACTTTGTCAAACACTTGAAGATGATTCCTCACCTTCAAGTGTCTGACGACGGAGGATTTTCTCCCACAAAAGCTCATGAGATAAATAAATTTCTTAGTCTTTAAAAGTGCCACAGGACTCCTTGTTTGTTTAGCTTAACCCAAAGCTCTCTGAAGCCAGTAAAAATCTTCAATGGGCTTTGAATCAGTGCCCAGAAACCTAAAACCCACGAACAGCCCCACCACTTTCCAGCAGTGCTAAAGAACTGGCCCAGCAGTAACCATTTGCAGGATGAGGCCTTTCAAGAGTCTTCATTGATTGACAAGTCACACATCGAACAGGCACAGGAACAGTAAAACCCAGTGGTTAAAGTATAATTTGACAGGCCCCGGAACCCTCCTAATCTCCGGGCCCCCTTACCATATTATTTGGGCCCCCTTCATGCATGTGTGGGCCCCAGCCCAGGCAGGCATTTGCAACCACTTCTCAGTACCACATGCATCGGTTATCGCTCCATAAAAATATTTATAATTTTATATGGCGTTTATGTCTATAGCAATTATTGTCCCAAACTAGCAAACTGCATAACACAATAAGTATTGTGATTAACAACGGTGGGGCGTAGGACCTGCCAGCAGTCAGGGCAGGGCGGAACATGTGTTCCGCCCGATTTTTCTATTTTTAGGGGCCCTGGAACTCTGGACCCTCAAATTTGTGGGCCCCGGAACTGCGTTCCAGTGCATTCCCCCTTACTTTAACCCCTGGTAAAACGTTAGGAACACAAAGACAGAAAGAAGTCGCGTGAAGGCATTTAATGTTTTGAAGCTATACACTTCTTTTATCCACCATCAGTGAAACTTTGCTACTTGAACAATGTGCTGGCTACACAATAGTCTCATCTTCAAGCCCACGACAAACGCAGTTACGTTACAGAACCAAGTCGGTATATTCTATGAACTAAAATCGTGGTATCGTGAGGTTGAGGGGAAGCCTGCTTTTCGCTCGTTTTGGGCCACGTGCACAACATTCATTCGTAATTACTCAGCAAGGAGCGAGACACACTGAAGGGAGACATGAACGTTTGTTCAGGAAGAAGGGTCATGTTGAGCTCGGCATGAAGCTGGAAAGCTACAGACTTTCACCCACCAGTTTAGTCCTTTTCAACTCTGTTCCTTTTTGCTCACCACTAACATTCACAAACAAAAATTTACTGGCACGAGTCCTCCCAAAAAATCCCACTGTTATGCAACACAAGTGATTTATAGATCATTTAAATGTGCAGCAGAGAAGAACAGAAGATTACTTTAATGGAGATGGGGCTGTGGACTGGAATGCCCAACGGATTGGTAGAAGGGATACAGAACCTTTCACCTGCTACATTGGAGTCACCCGTGGACATTTTAACTTTTTGGTACACTGCCCACTGGTACACAGACTCCCTGAAGACCCCATTGTTGTAAAGTTCATATTGTTGAACAGTTTCCTGTACTTCACACACAGCTTGTGCCACATGGGGAAGTACTTAAACCAGTCACTCCCAAAGCATTTGAATGAATTAGTTACGAAACACAAAAGCCTGCCTCAGCTCCTGAGAAGTGCTTGCAAACTTGATGAATGCCGGAGTGCATCATTGCACTCCATCCTGAAAATAAGGAAGGCACCTGGTCCAGCACACAAAAGGCTGACTCACCTGCCTGACATCCACTGCCTTTTGAAAAGACCCAGAGCCTAGCACCGCAGAGACACAATGTACTTTCAACAGGCTAAACAGAATGACTTTTCCTTGTCCTTCTCTCCAGCTGCACAATCATGCATAGCTGCAAGATTACACTCCAAAACCTGGGGGAAAAGGTAGCTGACATGACTGCCCACTCATTCGGTACAGACACTCCTCTGACCTCACTCTACCAACTTCTCCTTTCTGGGCTTGTAGAAGAAGAGCAGCACACAGGTGAAGAGCCGTAAATATGATCCCTTATTGCTTAGATCTGCAGTCCAAGCAGATTTGAATACCATCTTAACCTTCAAATCTAGTCTACAACTGAAACTTAAATTAACCTGATTATCCTGCACAGGAGTGTGAAAAATTTGCACCCCGAGAGTCTTCGTTTAGCCAACCTAAGCCACAGTGTAGACACTGCTGGGCCAATGGAAGAATTTCTTTTGTGGACCCAAATACCCGCTCTTTAGAGAAGCGGTTTAACTACAGCAACAGAAAAACCTCCTCCATCAGTGTAGTAAATATCTACATTACAGTAACATGGCTACAGAACTACGGGGGAGACATAACCCCTTTCTGGGAATGAGAAGGCAAACATCCTAACGTGAAAAAGAATTGCTCCAATTGAGTTAGTGTGTGCTTGGAAAGCTGTTCCTTCCTCTTTCACTTGGTGTCGATCTCTCGTTCATAGTCTGTTCTCACCTTCCCAACTCAGATTTCTGTCTGCGTTTAAACCATAGCTAATTGGAGGCTTTTTCCATTCCCCACGCGGAACTTTACATCAGAGTAACAGGAACTTGTTCTTGTTAGTACACATACTTGGGGATAAGTGTTAATCTCTAAAAGCATTATTCTTCAAAAAAATGTGCATTAAGTTTGCTTCATGCCCATGAGGTTATCATTAATCGTTGTTGTGAAGGTCATTTTTTTTTTAAAGCATTTTCAAATTTTTACTTCCCTTCTATGGATTCATTAGGGTAAAATAAAGACTGTTACCAACATAGACATGCCCTTATTCACCCTGATGAGTTATGTTTTGTCCAAGGCATCTTACTAATACTGTAATGGTGCCAGGGGATGGTCTGGAGGCTAATAATGAGAGACTGAACTCAGTTGGAGATTAACAGGAGCAATTTTAAACGATGAACCATAAAAAGTCCCCCACAATTTTAGACAGCAGATCCCCTTTTAGATATTTTCCAAATGTTTCTCAGCAGAGTTCCTTTCAATGAACAAACATTCACGCTATTCTCTGGAAGATCAGACAGACTAGCGTAATCAGAAAAAAAGCCTTACAGATTTTATTTACATTATATTCAAACGTGAGCTACAGTGTCTAAGCAAATGCTAACAAGCTAGAGAGAGCAGTAAATGAAAACATATTGACTTCAGTGGCGTGAATTGGGGAAATGCAGATCTTCTGAGAACTGATGAAGTGTTCTACATGGCTTCCATAAAACTACACAATGCTTCATGGGGCCTTTTATGTGACTGCAAGTAAGTCACGCACCGCCCATACTACGGAGACTCCCAACAAGGTTATGCATTAGCACCATGCACACTAGAGCAGGCCTCGACAAATAATACATTTCTGGTTGCCATGGTGACCAGTTTTAGCAGCCCATCCCCTAGCTCCACTGCAGAAATATAATGAAGGTGTGCCCTCTGGTGACCAAAAGTAAAATTGCTGGCACCTAACTGTGAGCCAATTTTGTCCACTTCTGCACTAGAGGGTTTTTGTGCGACAGACACACATGTCCAGTAGGATATGGACTGAGGCTCACTATAGGTCAGTCAGTTTCCTTTCATGGCATTATGCACTTTTATCTCATTAGGCAGATAATTATTTCTCATTGCTTCCTACAAAAACAATAGGTAAATACGGCTTAGCATACAAAATATAAAACTACTGTAATTCTCTCTGTAAGCCATGATGGTGAGAGCACGATGGCAGTGAGATCTTTTTGCATGAGTGTGACTGAGCATGCAGGTAATGAAAATATCACTGGACATAGTTGCGATTTGCACAACTAATGGAGTTTAGCAATTGACATTACCATTGTCCGTGAGTCAGCCCATGTGTGCACGGACAAATGGAAACCCCATGCAGGAATGTACACAAGTGTGAAGCAGTCTCAGGAAAGACTCAGATGCCCACCTTTAAGCTCTACTGTTCCTGTTTATAACCAGTAGCGTTCTTTTCAAGTCTTGTTTGTAGTAAGAAATAAGATATATAATTTAAAACTTGCATAGAACATATTCAAATTGCCTTGAAAATGTTTACATTCCCTCTGAATCAACTTCCACTGCCATAAACACAGAACAAATTGGGTAACACAAATAAGTGACGTTTACTTCAACCATTCTCAGTGTTAAAGAAATCCTTCCAACTCTCACAAAACAAACTAGTGCTCATATAGTGACCCAAAAACAAACATATGTAATAAGTATATATAGCCTAGTAAATATCCGTGCATGAACTCTTTAAGCAAGCACAAGTCAGATGGTCTGATGTCATTCAGTGGAACATGAAAGTCAGTCATTTAGAACGGATGACATCTTAAAGACAAGTTCACTCCCATCTCTGCACCTTCAGTCTCATGCTGTAAATAAGCCAAGACAAATATGAAGAGAAAAGTGACTGCTTTAGGACAGAAAAACAGCCTAAATCTACAGCTTTTAATTTACCATAAATAAATTGTTCATCTGCATTAAATCAACTATTTCTCAGAAAAATTGATATCGGAATAACTGATGTATATTTTTAGAAGGAAATAAACCTTTGTTTATTTTGTTTTCTGATCCTGCGAACATTTAGTGACATCTGAGGGAGCTACTTATTGAATAAAATTATTTACTTGGAAGCGGTTCAGAACTGAGCCCCATCTTTGTTACAGCCATCTTGTTTCATATTATTAAATAATTTGTTCTGCTGTAGACCTCTAAAAATTGCCTGGAAAACAAGAGCATTTAATATTTAAAAAAAAAATACTGGGGTTTTTTGGGTTTTTTTTTAAAAAGTTAACCCACCATAGATGAGGCAGAATTCCAGTTCACTGTGTGTTACCAGTGTCCAGTGAAAGAAACAAAAATGAGCAACATAAGTGATTAGAGGTATGCAAGAGCTCCCACATGAGTAGAAATTAATAAAACAGGGACTTTTCATCTTAGAAAAGAGACAACTGAGAAGGGATAGGACAGATGTCTACAGATTCATGACTGGTGTGAAGAAAGTAAATAAGGAAATGTTATTTACTCCTCGTAACACAAGAACTGTAGGTCAGCAATATGAAATTAGTAGGCTGCGGGTTTAAAATGAACAAAATGAAGTATTTCTTCACACAACGTAGAGTCAACCTTTGGTACTCTTTGCCCTTCACTTCATCTTCTGGCAAAACTATAAACAGGGTTTAAAAAAAGAACTAGGTAAGTTCATGGAGTTTAGGTCCATCAAGGGTTATTAGCCAGAATAGACAGGCATTGCTGTCAGCCAGAAAACGGGAATGGGTAACAAGATGGGTCACTTGATGATTACCTGTTCTGTTCATTCCCCAAATACTTGGGATTAGCCACTGTCAGAAGACAGGATACTGGGCTAGGTGGCCCACCAGGCTGACCCAGTATGACCGTTCCTATGTTTTTATCCATATCACTGGCATTTGTTAGTAATCCCTGCAAAGTGGGCTAGGGCTGAATGGTCATGGAAACTGAACTACCCTCTCTCACCACTAGAGATATTAGATGAGATTTCACACACATCCACACCCCATTCCAGATACTTTCTCTCAGGTTAAATGACAAGAAGGGCATTAAAAAGTGTCCTAAAATCCCTACATCCAGCTGATACTTCTCACACTGGGGAGGAGGAAAACCACTACCACAGGACTTGACAAAATTGGCTCCCACCTAGGCACCAGCAATTTTATTTTTGGTCACCAGAGGGCACTCCTCTGCTGCATTTCAGCAGCAGATCTATGAGCCAGGCTACAAACCCCAGTCGCCATGGCGATCTGGCTCCCCGGTTTTGTTAAGCCCTGTACTACCAAAACCCTCCTTGGCTGCAGCATATAGTGTTGCAGCCATTCTAGGCACTGCTACGGTCCCTGGTAGTTTGTGGACAAGTTGCCCTAATTTAGGCTGCCCCCAAGGCTGTCTCCATTACACCAGGGGCTGCTCCATACTCCAAAGCTGCCCAGAACCAGAACGACACAAAGCCACCTTAGGCCCCACTTCCCTGAAGCTGCAAGTTCTGCAGTAACATAGCCAAGAATCTCGCCCTACTGCCGTTAGAACAGGGGTCTCAAACACATGGCCCCCAGGCTGCATGCAGCCCACAAAGTTACTTCCTGCAGCCTGCGACAAGACCCAGAATTCAGGGGTTCCCAACCCCTGGCCCACGGGGCTTTCCAAGTTGGTTCGGGCCTCCTCTGGCTGGGAGTCGGCAGCTGGGCTGCGGCCGCCTGCCTCCTACCCAGGATCCTGCCGCCGACTGAGCTGAGCTCTGCACCCCCTGCTCCCCTTCCCCCCGACAGCCCTTAAGAGCCACTGCCAGGGAAGAGCCAACCGCTGCATGGGAGCTGCGCCACTCACTGGAGCCCTGGCCTGCAGCGGCAGGGGAGTGCGGCAGGCCAGGAAACCAGAGCAGGCGGATTCAGTGACCGGGGTTGGAACAGGACTCAGGAGGGGGGGCTCTAAGGAGGGGTTCGTGGGGCATGGGGAGGGTTCCCATGGGGGCTCCGTGCTGAGGGAGGCTCCATGGGGTCTCTGTGGGGGGCTCTGCCCAGCCCGCCTTCTGCCCAGTCCCAGCATGCAGCTGGGAGCCGGGCTGTGGCTGCACACTTCCCCATCCAAGCTTAGGGATGCATGCAGCCCTTTCTTTCTTTCTTCTTTCCTTTCTCCCCTTCCTCCCTTTTTTTTGTTTTTTTGTTTTAACTTTAAAAAATGTAATTTTAATTAAAAACTTTCTAAAAATTAAATTTCAAATAAAATTAATTCAAAATCAATTAATTAAACCCAATTAATTAATTTCAATTACAATCTATTTGAATTCAGTTAATTAATTTTAATTTAATTTTAATTAAACAAACTGGTGGACCTTCAGGGTTTTAAAAACTATATTTTTGGCCCTCAAGCCAAAAAGGTTGGGAACCACTAATTTATAATGTAAAATTTTAAGTGTGTTTATTTGCTTACTCTTTCTCTGTCTTATGATACCGACCGTCATCTTGAAGGGAAGTAATTCTAAAAGTAAATGTGAGTTTTGTTCAGGTCCCTAGAAAGACGTCATAAGGCTATCCAGCTGTGCTGTCTCTAGTTCTAATAATAACTCGTTGTGTGAAAAGGTTTCATTGATGCGGCCCTCGGGCCAATATCCTAGTCCTAATGTGGCGATCCAAGTCTGAGATCACAGCTCTAGAAGAAGACTAGGTGCAATAGTGGGGCAATGTTAAGGAAGCGATACTGGGGAGAGGTTTTCAGTTGCCAGAGCTGGCTCCACATCACTGCTCTTATTTATTTAAAAAGGAACCATTACATAATTTTAAACCCCTGGCAATGATCAAGAAAGTCTTGGAGTTAGGGGACCACATTATACTTCGGATAGTTAACCTGACTCAATTTTCACATGAAACATAGCAAGAACACATAAAATATTTCTTGAGTACAAGTATTTGGTTCATTTAGATATGCAGCTACAAAATTGAGAATAGACAGCATGTTGCAATTTTCTAATTACATTCAAAGTAACACACCCCATGCAAACTCATTTCCCCCAAGACTGTTATATAGCATGTATTAGATGCAATAGAGAACATGCCCCGTTATTAAAATGTTACAACACTACGTTCAATGACATCACATTATACAAGACTCTCTGCTATTAACTCACAAAACACAAGTTAAATATTAATGGAAACATGCCAGTTATGGTTATAAAAAACAAGAGATCCAAACTAAACACAGACTGAACAATAATAAATTTTCATGTGACCATAATATTGCATTTTAATGAAAATATCATTACCACCAATATGAGCATATAAAGGAGTAACACCCAAAATAAAGTTTAGTAAACAAAACCAGCTATTCCTAGACAGTTACAGTACAAGCCCAAGGGTAGTAAGCAAAATAAAACTCATTGCCTTTTCTTACACATTTCCGGCTGCAACTCGCATACCTGCTGGTACAACATACTAGTCAACGAGACACAGAACTCTACCCCGATTTTCTTTATTTTTAATAGAGCATTTCACAATTGTGCCTAGATTTTTCCATCTACTGTAATTAGCTCTAATATGCAATTATTTACTTTGCACAGTAAAACCCATCCCCCTCACATGAACAAGATGTTTGTAGATTGTTACCTTAAAAAAAAAACAACCCTAGACTGAAAAATACTATGCCATTTGTAAATGAAAATACCATGTATAATTTATGATTAGTTGCCCACTTGCTAACAACTAATACAGAACCAAATTCTGCAGTCCTCACTCAAGCAAGTGTGCAACTAATCTAACCCATTGGTATTCTTTTCCTGCATAGCTAATGCCTGAGACTAAATATTTGTAACTGCCCATTATCTACAGTACCAAAATAATAGCTGTTTGATGACTAACACTGTAAAGCTCTGGAAGAGTTATGCGTCAACAAAAATTAGACAAGCATTTCAACAGTTTTAAGAATTTCCAAATTTCAAATGACAATGGGACACACTGTCCACAAATAAATCAGAATTATGGCTACAGGCAGTTGCTCCGGTTACCTGAAAACAGAAGAGAGGCTCATTAAATATGAATACATTTCAGAGAATGCAGAGGCACTGCGCTATATTGATAAAAGCTTCATTAAATTTTCAATGATATAGCTCCTTCCATATGGGAGGGAGAGTTAAAAAAGTGGAGGCAAAGGGTGGTTTTTCTTCCCTCACTAATCCATTTGGCATTTTCTCACTTTCCATTTATAAAAAAAATAAAATGCATGAATTTTAAAAGAACAAAATATTGGATTAATGAAATTTACAGCAGGAACGAATGTAATCCATTATATTTAAAAGCTATTCTTTTCAACACATATTTGCCTTTTCTTATGGAAACTAGTGTGAAACTTCAAGTTTTCCAAAGGAGAAGGGGATTGGTAGAGCACTGTAAGTGATCTTCAATGTTATTTTGTCACAGAAACTATAGTCTCTACCTAAACCTGCCAACAAAATACTGAATATCTTTAAAAAAAGGACAGAAAAAACAGATTAATATGGAAAAAATAAAAATGTTGTCCAGTGTGTACCCACAAAGGAGTAAACTTTTAGTGCACCAAGGAGGAAAGGACAAATATAAAATTGAGTAAGAGTGTTGATTAAGTTCTCTAGCTAACAAAGTAAGTATAAAGTAGAACAGGCTTTTTTTTTATCCAAAACACAGAAAAAAATGAATGGACCTGTTACAAAAAACTACACATTTGATTTATTTTATTTTCCCAAGTCAAGTGACTACTTCTACTTTATATATGTAAATTCCACACAAAACACCCATGTTAAAAGAACTTTATCAATGTAGCAAAGTCAAGCCCTCAAAATTGAGGAGATGACAGAATTAAGGTTGCCAGTACAATCTTCTATCCTTATTGTTCAGTAAGTGGTGGTCTCATGCCTTATTTACTGCACACTATTCAAATCCTGCTCTGAATATAGAATTAGATTCCTATCTTTTTTTTTGGTGCTCACCACTACAGTATCTGAGTCTTTCACAAACATTAATTGATCTACCATCACTACAGTCCTGTAAGGTGAAAGGGTATTATTCCCATTCCACAGGTGGGGAACTGAAGCACAGAAAGATTAAGGTCAGAAGTGTTCACTAATTTTGGGAGACCAATTTGACGTGGCTAGGGTGGGATTTTTGCCAAGCACGTGGCATTGTACCACACTTCGTAAGTTTTAAGCACAGCTCCAGTGATTTCACTTGCAGCTGAGAGTGCTCAGCACTTCTACGAATCAGAACACAGGGTCTCAAGTCAAGTAACAGAAAAAAAACAATTAGTGGCAACTTATGAAAAAACAAACTAGAAGGCCTGTGGGACTTTTAAAGACTAAAATTTATTTATTGCATGAGCTTTTGTGGGAGAAAAATCCCACTTCGTCAGATGCTTGAAGATCAATCGTCTGACGAAGTGGGATTTTCTCCCAAGAAAGTCTTTAAAATGCCACCAGACTCCTTGTTTGTCTTGTTGAACTAGACTAACACGGCTACCCCTTTGGAACTTGTCAACTTATGATACGTAATTGAAGGACTTGCCCGGCATCAAAGATGTTCACATGTGTCCCTGGGGCAGAGACAGGGAGAGACTCCGATTCTCTAGGGCAGCATTGAAATGCCTTAAACACGAGGTCATTAGTTTTCTTCCTGAAATCTCTTGCCTCACTGACTACATGCCTTCCAACTTCAGTAACAAATAAAGCAGGCGGTACTACAGACAAGAGCCTCCTTCACTACAGAACCTTGCTTCACCCCCAGAGCAGGGCCTGAGAGGAAAAAAACCAGAAGTATGTCACCATGTCATTGAAGACGGTGCATGTGTTAATATCACAAGGGAACCGAATTAAGGTTGCACAGGGAAGCTTTAATCTGGCATTGCCTCGTTTGAGTGCTTGACTTTAACACATCAATAATGTTCTCAACTTAGATTTGTGTAATTTCCTAGGCTTTAAAAAAAAACAATACAAATTAGAAATTCTATCATGTGGCATCATACTTACACCCACATAACTCATAAGCAGAGTTGGAACCTTTACACCCACCACACAGACCATTGCTACCCGAACTAAGGGTATAACGGATATATCTATGGTAGGTTGTCATCCTCTACGGGGATCAGCGCTAGGGAAAGAGGAGGTACACTTTCCTAGTGGCTTTCACAGATGGTTACTGATAGCAGAGACCACTCAGGAATCTTGGGTCCTTTCCAGGCTCTGAAGGAGGACAGTGTATCTACTGGTCACAAACCTTTCTGGCTATTTCCCACCCAAGGTTGGCCCCTTCTGTCGCCTCTTCTCCAAGCTGTTGCTGTCACAGTCCTCCCTTCCTTCCAATTGCCTTCTCGTCCCAGTCCTCATCTCCTTGCCTAACCAGTTCCCTCACACCCGATTCCTCATCCAATCTGTCTCACCTCCAACACCACTGGCTCCCAGTCCAACTCTCCGCCAGTTCCCAGTTTCCTTACCCAACCATTTCTAGTCTCCCCCTCTCCTCCCAGAGCCTCATCTGATCCCAATTCCATTCCACTCCCCTGTGCTTTCCTCACTGGCTCCCAGTCTCCTCCACCAGCCAGTAACAGTGTCACCCATCCCAACCCCTACTTAGTTTGCAAGCCCCTCCCTATCTCACCAGCATACTTGTCCCCTCCTCAGTCCAGCTCTTATTCTCTCCACAGTCAAGTCAGCAGGCTCCTTCTCTCTGATGCCTGGGTGCCAACGAAGGGGTCACCAAGAACAAGCAACAGAGCCTCCCTGCTCTTAATTCAGGGCTCAATAAATCCTGGGCGCCCGGAAATTTCATCATGGTGCCTTGCTGAGTCACAGCACTTCATAAGCGGAACATCACCGGCGACGAAAAAGCCACTAGCATCAACACCTTCAATGTGTGAACCAACACACGCCCTTCACCCAAAGCGACCCTGTCAGCCGTTTTTCACAGCCGGGGGACCTGCGGCTTTTTCGCACTGCCAAACCTGCCGCTGCGGACAGCTTTTTTTTCAGCGACAGCAGGCACTCCGCTCCTGAAGTGCCTGGCTCCTTAATTTTTAGGGCTGGCTCCTAGCTGGAAGGCAAATTTGTTGAGTCCTGCCTTGGTTCCAGTGCCCAGCTGTGTCTGAGCCAGAGCAATCATTCCAGGGGAAGTCCAGATTAGCCCCAGGCTGCTCAATCAATTTCTGAGCATGGTGCATGTGTGGTCTGGTTAGTTCTAGGAGCTGAAGCTTATTCAATGGATATAGACTCTAGATTTTAGATGCTAAAAATCTCCACTCAGCTTGTGCAAGTTGAGAAAAAATTTTCCATAGCTTATAATGTGGCCAAATTCAGGTGTATTTTCAGAGCAATAACCATGATGCAAAGGCCACGACCTTGTCAATTTTCAAATCTCCAATCCAAATCATGGAGTCAAAACAGCCTCTGGCAATCTTTTCCTTGAGCATTTTTTTTTTTTTAATGACAAAACAACATTTTTCTTTAACCTCATTCTTGGAAACAGCAGAACTGTTTTGGCTGAAACTTTCAAAAAAAATTCAGCCTGAGGCTGAGGATGGAAAATTTCAGTCTCAATGGTTAATTTGGCAACGTTAGAAGTAACTGAAAAGAAGGTTTTATTAAAATTGCTCGACACTTTTCACTGTAACAGACAACATTGCCTGAATGTAACTATTACCTTCTCATTTTAGGTTATATCAAACTGCTGGGCACTTACAAGGCAGTTACGGAATACATTTTAAGGCTTTTCTGGCTTGCATTCCCCTCCCCCGGGGAAAAAAATGTTTTCTTTAATACTCAGAAAAGTTAATCCTGTTTCTGTGATGCTACAAGTCAGCATGTTCAAATCAAGGCCACAATTCTGCAAACCCTTACACACGTACTTAACTTTCCTATTGTGATTACTTGGAGCAGTACAGATAAGTGTGTGCGGGTTTGAAGCCCAATTTTTTTCCTAGTTCACTTGTAAATAGCTCCCCACTATAGATATACTTCAGGAAGTCCCGTTCTCCCCCCCCAGACTGTACAAAACAATTTACAGGGTGAGGACCCAAAGAATGGCTGCCTTTTCCCCTCTCCTCACTTATAATCAGGGGTGCTGGAACTAGGAAGGCTGGAGGTACCCCAGCACCTCCTGGGCTGAAGTGATTTCCATCATACACAGGGTATATGGTTTTGCTCAATAGCTTTCAGCACACCCACTAGAACAATTTTTGTAACAACACTGCTTATCTCTTTAAAATTTAAGCAAAAGCAAAGAAGAAATAGCATTCTCAGATCAACAAAAGAATTGTACATCTAGACCAGGGGTCTGCAACCTACCGCTCCAGAGCCGCCTCAGGCTCTTTGGCTGTCCCCTTGCTGCTCTGGGCTCCAGGCCCCTCACCACCACCAGGGGATCGTGTGGGCAGCCTGCACCACAGTCTGGGCTCCTCTGTGCCACCAGTGGACCGTGCAGGGGGCCTGCTTCTGATTCCAGGTCCCCCCGACCCCACCAAAGGAGCCTGTGGCAGGCGCCCTGGGCCAGCTCCCCCCATCAGGAGGCTACACCCATTGCAGCTCTCAAAACATTTGGTTATTGACGGATTTTTTTTTTTTAAATGGCTCTTATCTTTTGGGCTGCCAACTCCTGATCTAGGCATTCAGAACTAAGCCAAATAAATAAAGTCTAGCCTTGTCACTTACCGCATGAATCATTGCTAAAGTTCTCGCAAAAGGCCAAAACTGAAAGCAGATACTTGACAAAATAAAAACCTGAAATGAATTTGGAAAAATTCATAAGCGACCTTAATTAAGCAAAACAATTCATCCAAAATGCTGAACAGCCATGGTCAGACTCATTATTATAAGTTGAATGGCTGTACAGTGCATATGTAACCATTATTTAATACAGATCATTATTTAATACAGACTTGCCAAACTGAAGTATACACATCTAACTCAGCAGTCTGTTCCTTACTTTTTTTCTGTTTTTTACTTTTTAATTCCAGGTTTGGCGATGGTGGGCTTTTTTTTTGTTTGTTTGTTTTAATACAGGCAAAAAACAAGTCTCTTTAGAAAGCTAGCTACACGCCTGCACTGAATATTCTTTTTAGCTGCCAAGAAGATTTCAACTGGTCATCTTCAAACACCACCCTGTACCCCCCCAAAAAAGCAAAACCACATACAACCACCATCACCCCAAATATCAAGAACATGCAAACCCGGAGGAAGACAAAATTTAAATATTCTGAAGAAATATTGGTTACCAGTTTAAAGTGACTCTGCTAGACCCCCTTTCTGCTGCACTCACACACAGTCACTTACTTTAGGAATTAAAACAATATTTTTTACTGCTCTGTGCTCTTCTGAGCACTCTGGAGCCAATTCAGCTCTGTGAATGGAAATAGATTCTATTCCAGCTCATACATCAGCGGCTGTATTCATTCAACTTTCAGGTGCAAGTAGCCTCATGGTGGGCATGATATACGAACAAAGTTCTCAGAAGCATCTAGTATTTTTGGGTGCCCAACGTGAGCGGTCTCAAAGGAGTCTGATTTGAGAAAGTGCCACGCACCTATGCACTGAAAAACAATCAGGCCCCTTTTGAGTGGTTCAAGTTGGACACCCAAAGAGACTGAGGCACCCAACGTTCACAAATCAAATTTGAAGATTCAGGCCACCTGAATAAATTGCTGGGTTGCATTTTTAAGGCCTGGCATACAGACTAAAACCATCGTATTACTTGTAAACTGGCAGGTGTGAGCTGGAAGTCAGGGACACAGCAAACAAAAGCTCACGCTCCCTTTTCTTTTGTTACGTCACCTTTCTGAGCAGAACTGCAATTAATATTTCCTAAAGACTCTTACAAATATTTTCACAAGAGAGACGATCACTTACAGAGTCTTGCTACTCAAGCAAGGTAGATGACAAACCCAATAATACAATCAGAACTGAGACAAGATTTTGCAGTAAGCGCGCTCTCTCTCACTCACACACACACACACACACGCACTACAAACACCTCATCAGAATGTTAAGATTATCCTGTGACTCAAAGCCAAATCTAAGTATTTGTTCAGATATTATCCAACAAGAAAAATTCTGTCATTACAGAACTAGATAGCAAAAGAAACAAACTCCGTGGTATTTCAAAAAAATAATTTAATCTCATCCTTGAGGGACTTATAAACCACTAATGGGTGAGAATAAAGCCCAGAGAACACATAAATACACACACAAAAAAACCCAGAATAAATCCAAAAACCCCAAGGAGAAAAATTGGTCTAGGTTTCCAATTCTTAAAATGCAGATAAAAGACAGAATGTCCCTAGGAAAGTGTTAGCTGCAGAATGGTCTTTTCCACCTTCATTTAAAGAAGAAATACATCTCCCAAGTTAAGTCAAAGTTGGGCAGAACAAGCTTCTGTCTGCATGTCTTTTCCAACAAGTACTGATTTTAACAAACATAACCTCCTATGGTGAATTTAGAGTAGGTGTTTAGAAAGGAAGGAGCATACCGATTTACTGTCCCCTTAAGCACATTGTGGGACAAATTCTGCTCAGGTTCACCAACGTAAAGCTGGAGTAACTCCAATAAAGTAAGAGAATTCCTTCAGATTTACAACAGTGTTTAACTAGGAACAGAATTTTATCCCTTGTTGTTATTGTTGTCCCTAAAAGAGTGGAGAACACTCTACAGACCGTATAACTAGAAAAAGTCCCTGCGTCTGTCTAAAGACCCAATTCTACAGCCCCTTAGCTCCCCAGAAAATTGCTTCAGTCAATTGAGACTAGTCCCATGAGAAAGCGCTACTCATGGAGGTTTTGACATGACACTGAGTGTATTAAGCACAGGAAGGGATGGGGAAAGGAAAGTTGCATACATAAGGTAACATGGCTATTTAGTGTCAACGTGCAGACATTTGGCAGTTCCATTAAAGTTGGTGTGTGCTTGTGGGTAGTAAATTAATATTACCTTAGTCTATGTGGAAGATGTGGGATTAGGTCTCCTGCTAGAAACTCTATCCCAGGCGTCAGAGATAAGAAAAAAAGAAACCTGCTCAACTGTTTTCAGGTATTACTCCCACAAGGGCCAGAACAAAGCACATTATCCCCCTAATACATCTGTAGTGGAAACTGAGGCTCTGATCTTTAAACACTTATGCACATGTGGAACTTTACTGAAGTGAACAGTCTCATTCATTTCAACAGGAATACTCAATAGGGAGTAAAGTTAACGTACGCGTAAGCATTTGCAGGATTAAGGCCTTAATCTCCAGAAGTAACTCCCACTTGTCACAAACATCTTAAAAACCAATTTAGGAGTTTAAGATTTTCAGCTTTTATATTACAATTTCCACAGACTAATTTTATTCCTACGAAACCAACAATAAGTACTTTGCTAAACTTCTGCAACAGAGAGGAATGTTACACTGGATCGTACATTATACTTTCATATGGTACATTTATACCCAGAAGGTTCCAAACCTCTCTCCAGTCCTCAGGACCACGCTCAACAGACTCAGCTTTGCTGAAGCTGCACCCACTTATCCCAGTGGTGAACTTGGCTCCCACTGAACAGCTTAGAGATCAGTGGTTCTCAACCTTTTGTGGATTGCAACACACTTGGCGGCATATCACAACCCTACAGGACACACCAGCCCACCTCCTCCACTGTAAATCCAAATCCAAACATCTCCCCAGCTCTCCACAATACACTTACTTCTGTGTGGCAACATAGTACTGTATCCTGACACAGTGGTTGAGAACTGCTGGCTTAGACGCTTCTAACTAAAAAATTCAGTCTCTACTCCTTTGTCCCTATGGCCATAAAAATGGCAAAGAGGTCTGAAAAGAATGCACCTACCCTCCAAAGGAATCCCCAGAAGCCGATAGGTAGACTATGGCGTCCCCATAGAGGACTATAGTTCCCATTAGGGAACACTAGAGGTAGATGCCTCCCTGAGTGAATCTAAATTAAATTTAAAACTGTTCTAATTTGTTATGCTGCTAGCCCCATTTTGGAGCCTTATTAACAAATGAAAAAGAAAAATTAACCCGCCTTCCCCTAGGAAAAGAAAAGGGGGGGGACAATTAAAGCTTCTAATAAGGACTCCAGTCACATTACAAGAAGTCTCAGGGTAGGCTGGAAAGTCAATTTGTTCTGACAAAATAAGCTAGCTATGCCATAAGAAATCTATTAGCCAGTAGGTAGAACAAAAATTACAGTAGAACCTCAGAGTTATGAGCACCTTGGGAATGGAGGTTGTTTGTAACTCTGAAATGTTCAAAACACTGAACAAAATGTTATCATTGTCCTTTCAAACATCTGCAACTGAACATTAATTTAATACAGCTTTGAAACACAACTATGCAGAAGAAAAACCCTGCTTTTCTTTTTTTCAAAAATGTACATTTAACACAGTACTCTACTGTACTGTATTTGCTTTTTGTTCTCTCTCTCTCTGGCTGCCTGATTTTGTACTTCTTGTCCCAAATGAGGCGTGTGGTTGACTGATCATTCATAAGTCTAGTGTTCATGCCTTTGAGGTTCTACTGTGCAAACATCTATATTGCATTACACACCACAGGTAGCATGACAGAACGCAGGCCCTGCCCACTTGTGGAGTGCTTTTCTGAGACCTGCATTCCACTCTCACAGAGACATCACTCTCAGTGCTTGGAACGGCTTAAGTAACAGACCGAGAATTTCACAGAGGGGGCCTAGGGTTTGTGGGCTTGCAGTCCTTCCCATCCCCTCTCTCCATGAGTCAGAGGATCACAGGTAGTGGGAACAGCATGTCTGGCTCTTCAGGGAAGAAACCTGGGTTTGTGGGCTTGCCTCTCCAAAAGTCCAAAGGACCCATTGTTGGCTGAAGCAATGAGTCCAACAGCTTCAGGGGAGAAACCTTGGATTTAAAGGCCAGCTTCCCTCTCCCCTTTCTGAACAGGCAATCAAGGAGGTGATACATAAAGTGGGAATGGGGCAAAATTACTGGACCAGTTGCTCTAGTTAACTCTGCTTCCTCTCCCCCCCTCCACCCCCACTTTTAAATGCAAAATGTGCATACCTGATTGTTGAAGACTATATGGTGCATTTTATAGTCAACAGCAACTTTCTTTACCTGATCCCCTTTATAGTAACAGCCTTAACATTCTTTTAATGAATTTTTGGTGGATACATTTCCTTTTCTTTTTATGCAAGTAAATCAGTGGGCTACATTTAACCTGCCCACTAAAATTCAGTGTGAACAATGAAACCCAAGGAAGCAGATTAAAAGAAAATGTATGGTCTCAAATGAAGCTAGATGGATCAAAACTTCACTGGCAAGCACACACACTGCAGCTGCACACTATAAATAAAACATTAGAAGCTACCTGAGCAATAAAAAGTTTTCATGCATGCATGGAGGCTTTTTGATGCAATTCATGAGACTAAACTTTTAAAAGCAAGGCAAAGCCAACAATGAACCTTAGAAACCAGTGCCCTGCGCAACTAATGTACCATTCCTTCCTTCAATCAGACACACATTTTTCCCAAAAAGCATCTTTTTAGCCAAGTATTTACAAACTTTGGCACCTTTATTACCTTTTTTGCTTTTTTATTTTTATTCATTTTAAAAGGCATTCCTTAGTCTTGGATTGAGCACTTCTATGTTAACTCTCATTTTACATCAACTGTTTACTGCCTATTTGTCATCCTCCTGACAGGATTTATAGTGGGAAAAGGATAATAAAGCCCTACTGTGGCCTTGTACACACTGCAAAGTTATTGCGCGATAAAGCCCTTTATCGCGCAATAAGAAGCAGAGCGTACACACTGTACTTGCAGTTTTTGCGCGTTAAGACCCGTCTTGTTGCGCAAGATGTAAACCACCAAACCGAGCGTGGTATCTCAACGCGGAATAGCTATTGCGCGACAGCCCGTGTGTGTACGCTTCTCGCGCAATGTGAACATTCCGGAAATGGCCCACAATTCCAATCCCCTCCCTTCTGCACCCCCGTCAGTACTCTATTGCCGTGACGTCATTTTTCCCGACCTCCCCTTCTGCCCCGCGAATTTTTGAATTCCACACTCTCCCTTCTGGCTTGCTTTTCGGTGTTGCTGCCTCTGTGTGCTCCGTTCGCAATGTCTTCGCGGCGCAGCAAACGATCTCCGGCTTGGACGACAGCAGAGGTGATGGACTTGATAGGAATCTGGGGAGAGTCCGCCGTGCAGTCACAGTTACGTGGCAGCCGGCGGAATTTCGACATTTTCGGCCAAATATCTCAGTCCATGACTGAGAAGGGCTACGAGAGAGACACTCTGCAATGCCGGGCCAAGGTCAAGGAGCTGAGGATAACCTTCCACAGAGCCAGAGAGGCAAACAGGCGCTCTGGCTCCGCGCCAACAACATGCCGCTATTACAAGGAGTTGGAGGCGATCCTGGGAGGGGATCCCACAACCACCCCGACCTTGACCGTTGACATCTCTGCGACATCGTCAGAAAATGACAAGGGAGCTGAAGGCGAGGATGCTGTCCTGGACGAGGATGCAGAGGGGGAAGAGGACGAGGACGGTGACGACGGAGCCACTGAAATGGGGAGCCAGGAGTTATTCGCCACCCCTCCAGAGACCAGCTCCACGGATTCCTTAGGCACGCCTTCCCAGGAATCAGCCGATGGCAGCTCCGGTAAGTTGGCCTTGCGGTGATTTCTATTCTATCAGCTAAAGCTTAGCGGGTACAGGAAGAAAACGAGTTCTGTCCTCCTTTTTTCTGTCTTCTTTTGTGCGCGTAACACATGTGGCGTGGGGACACTGTCATTACATAAAAACCGCGTCAATGAATGCCTCGATTGACAAGTACTCGTCCCCTCTTAAGTCACTGAAAGCGCTCTCCAAATATTTCCAAATTCTTCTTTTAAAATTGGATGGTAGAGCGAGCCGTCGCCCTCCCCCATTCATGGAGAATTTCCCTCTCATGCTCGCTAGCACCACCGCGGGAAGCATTGCAGCGCACAGTCCTGCAGCGTAAGGTCCCGGCTTGAAGTCAGCCACATGCAGAAGATGCATTCTCGCTTGCATAGGCACTCTAAGCAGTGTCATATCAGCTTCTGTTCCAGCCATCTCTGATACAGGGTCAGAACAAGCAGTGTCAATAGTCAACTGTCCCGTGGAGCAACTCACAGCAACCCGTCCCTCGCTTTGGACAATGGTCATAACCCCCCCCCCGGTATGTACTCGCTGTAGTAGGCGAGGAATGTGTAGGGAGAACATCTTTCGTTGCACCAGACCAAGGTTTGAACAATAGCGGCATTTACAAGGTTTCATATGTACGCAGGAACGACCTTCGATGGACAATGTACAGCTGCTGTGGACCGTCCGAGAAAGATAAGGCGGAGGCCTCGAAGGAGCAAGGAAGAGATCTTCAAAGAGCTCATGGATTCCCAGGAGGCATCCGCTAGGGAGACAAGGCAGTGGAGGAGGCAGTGCAGGCAGGACAGGAGAGAGAGCAGCACAAGGAGGGAGAGGCAGAAGGATGCACTAATAGACATCCTTCACGAGCAGACAAACCTCCTGAAGACCATGGTTGGTCTGCTCCAGGCTCGCGCCCCCCCCCCCCCAGCCTCCTCTGCCTTTCCCTCCACCCACACAACATTCACCTCCAAAACAATACATAGAGCACCATGGACACCCATGGTATAATGTTACATCTACCCCTCCCCCAACTTATGTCGTGGAGTCCCGCACCTACACCCATCTTTAGACACCCCCCCTCCTGCTGTGTTATCATTTTTGATCTGTTAATAAAGTTCAGAGACTGTTTAATGAATCAAGACTTTCTTTATTTTTATTTACAGTATGATACTGATAATTGAATTTCAGTAAAGAAAGAATAAAAAAATAATAGGACTGTATTTCCCTTAACATTTGTAATTAAGAATAATATATGTATACCATGAAGTACAGAAAGGGCGATGCTGTCCTTCAATCCCCATCAAAAAAATGGGTTTTCAACGCCTCCCTGATGCGCACCGCCCTTAACTGTGCACCCCGGATACCCCTGGTGTCCGGTTGCTGGAAGGCATGTTCCAGACGTTCTGCCTCCCTTGTCCATGAGTTCATAAATCTCTCACCCCTGTTTTCACAGATATTGTGAAGGACACAACACGCGGAAATAACAACTGGTATGTTGTCCTCATGCAGGTCAAGCCTGCCATAAAGCGATCTCCACCGGGCTTTTAAGCGGCCAAAGGCACACTCCACAACCATTCTGCACCTGCTCAGCCTGTAATTAAAACGCTCCTTTGCAGGATCCAACTTCCCGGTAAAAGGCTTCATAAGCCATGGCATCAGTGGGTAGGCGGGGTCCCCAAAGATAACCACGGGCATCTCTACACCCTGCACATTCAGTTTTTCATCTGGAAAAAAGGTGCCCGAATGTAGCCTTCTGAACAGTCCTGAATTCCTGAATATGCGTGCATCGTGAACCTTCCCTGACCAACCCGCATTTATGTCCGTAAACCGACCACGATGGTCCACCAGTGCCTGAAGAACCATGGAAAAGTATCCCTTCCGGTTAATGTACTCGCTGGCGAGATGGTCGGGCGCGAGAATAGGGATGTGGGTCCCATCTATTGCACCACCACAGTTCGGGAAGCCCAAGTCCTGAAATCCCTCGATGATCTCCCTCACATTCCCCAGGGTCACCGTCCTCCTTAACAAAAGACGGTTGATGGCTCTGCACACTTGTGACAGTGCTACTCCAACGGTCGACCGTCCGACCCCGAACTGGTTTGCGACCGAGCGGTAGCAGTCCGGAGTCACCAGTTTCCACAGGGCAATAGCCACACGCTTCTCCACTGTGATGGCTGTTCTCATCCGCGTGTCCTTGCGATGCAGGGCAGGGGCAAGCTCACGGCACAGTTCCATAAATGTGGCTTTGCGCATTCTGAAGTTCTGTAGCCACTGCTCATCATCCCACAGCTGGAGAACGATTCGGTCCCACCAGTCTGTGCTTGTCTGCCGGGACCAAACACGGCGGTTCAGGCTGTGCAGCTGGTCTGCAAAACTGATCAGAATATCAGTTCTGCTCTCATGGCTGTCATTCTCCGAAGGGGAGTCATCCGAGTCCTGCTCTGAGTCAGAGCCAAAGGCGTACTGCAACAGAATCTGGGCTGTGTTCACAATGCTGAAGGCAGCATTCAAGATCACAGCTGAATCCATGGCGATTATTAAAAGGCAGTGACGGAAAGACGGTTGCTTCAGTTTGAAATTAGCGCCCGTTGCTATTGGCAACTGCTGGGTAGCGTCGGTAGCGCAATGCACCACGGGAAATGATATCGGGGACTGTGGGATAGGTACCCAGAGTGCACTTTGTTTTGCTGGAGGACTGAGAGGAGGGGGGGGGTTGTTTGATCCGTTACAGCATGCCGAGTGTGTACGCGATGTCGCGCAAC
Organism: Pelusios castaneus; assembly: GCA_007922175.1. Taxonomy (NCBI): domain Eukaryota; kingdom Metazoa; phylum Chordata; order Testudines; family Pelomedusidae; genus Pelusios; species Pelusios castaneus. Next base: position 10,968,349 of record ML685781.1, read on the forward strand.
AACAACCACGGAAGATTTAACGCGCAACAGGGTAAGTGCGCGATAGCGATGCTAGTGTGTACATGGCCTGTAACTCCACAAACACAGTTTCTTACCTAGTTACAGCTTCTATAACATTGTTCAAGCCGTGACAGTTAAGGAAAACAGTTCAACATTATGAGAACGTGTGTGGTGTTATTTCTAAAGGTCTCACATTGATCCACTAACGAAAGTTGTGACAGAGGGCTGACCAAAACCCTTATCAGCCTGCCTGCACATCACATACACAGGACCCAATCCTGCAACTAGCTACACATAGGCACACACTGCAGAGTCCTACTGATTTCCAAAGAGCTGTGCACAGGGCTATGCCCATACATAAATCAATTGCAGGATCAGAACCATGGTATCTAAAGCCAGAATTATGAGAGTACTTGATAAAGACCATGTATTACCTAATGATTTTGCACAGGAGGGCTAAGGGGCACTAGACCAAGCTTAACTCAGGACATCATTTAGACAGAACAAGAGCATGTTAACACAGACTGTGGGAACAACTCTCCCTTCTTTTGCCCCCTGACCCGGTCAACAGCGTCTCGTGGTCAGGTTTGCCATCTGGGCTTCCAACTTGGTGACGAAATGTTGGGCTATATATTTGAAATTACTAAAATAACCCCTCAGAAACAAGATTATTAAAATGGAAGGGATAAAATAAATCATTAAACTACTGGATACTCAGAAAGAGCAAAGGCTACATTTACACCACAGCAAGTGGGGAGTTTACACTTACAATGAAAACCAATAAATTCAAAGATCAGATTCCTACTCTGACCTTAAGTTTACCTCTTTCATGTATGCCTTACAGAAGACACAGTGTCAAACAGGAACGTGTTAGCCTGTTCTGGAAGAGTAAAGGATCCCTCACAGCCCTGGATAGTTTTGAACAAGAGTAAGTAGTTGGTAAAGGTGCTAATCTCTTTAGGCCTTGTCTATATCAGATTTGGAAAGGATAGGTTCAACATGTGTTAAAGGCCTTGTCTCCACTGTTAACACATGAACTAACACCTTCCATATCCTTACACAGACGAGACCAGGTGACCTTCTCCACAGTGTTTACGTGGATTACCATTGCGAGAATGTAATAACTACACCGATTCTTTCTTCCAACTGCTGCACAATTTCTTCAGTGCCTGCAACTAGCACTTTACCACAAGATACTTGCACCAACCGTTTTTAATATTTACACAAGTGACATGCCACAAACTAACAACGATTTGGACATGCAGCTGATCTTACAACCGAAGCACAAAGACTTCTGGAAATGGGGGCTTAAATCAAACCCTGGAAAAACAATAGAGAGTGCATTCCACCTTGATAACATAACTGCCAAAAAACACACAAAGTAGCCTTCCATGATTAAAATGTGTGACATGATTACACCCCTCCACCTCATATCTCAAAGTGAAACCTGAGTGCACCCTGTAATTCAGGAACTAGCAGCTACAATATGGGGTATATCAGCATCAGTGCTGCAAACATCTGCAATGGCATTTCTGTATTCGGTAGCTGGATACTGTGCACTGGTCTGGAGCAGATGCAGCCATCTCATGCGACTCGCTGACACATAGCTAAAACGTGCTGGCACATTACTGGAACTCTTAAAATCAATGTCAACCCCATGGCTACCTAGCAACTCTTCCCCACTGATACGCTAAACTGCTGGGCCATTCCACGAAGCTCAGCAAATCCAGGAAAACAGGTATCTTCCTATCCACCAAGAATCTAGACCTCTAGACCTACTTCTCAATCCTTACATCCCACAAGCCTTTCTGGGGCTATTTGCTTAGCCTCCCGCAATCAGGCCATGATCAGGATCAGGCTTGGAAAGCAGACTGGGCTAAACAAGACTTCAAAAATAAACGCCTTGTGCCGGATCTTATGCAGAATGTCCCTGAGTTCAACCTCCTATGGACATCTTATTCAACTCTTTACTAAATACAAAGCAGCCATGGTAGATGTGGACATTTAATGCACAAATGGTGGGCAGGGGAGAATCAAGGACCCCACAACAAAGCGAACAATATATCACCACCTGTTGCCCAATTTATAAATTGGAAGGAGGCAGCACTGCAATAAATTCTGCCACACCTGATGTAGTCACCTCGTTCAATTAACTTAAGGTGAAATTGAAGTTGCTGCCCTACACCAGCCCTACAAAAGAAGAACTAGTGTTTTCCTGAAGAGAAAAAAAACCAGTCAAAGCAGTGAATGGAGCATCAGTCACAGGAGCTGGTGAAGTAATGAGCAAGTGCAGAATTCCACCTACTGACCGCCAGATCGTGACAACAAGACCCATTACACAAAATGTAACTGCAATCCAGCATGCTCCTCTGGTAACTCCAACATCAGGAGGACACCTGGGATTCCCTGCTTCATTACGACTCGCCCTAACAAAAGTCCAAGAACCTTCACAGGTGGGGTTTTTACATTGTTGCACAGCAGTTACAAACAGGCTCTTTCAAGAATTTGGTTTCAGTTACCTCTAGGACCACATCTCTTTCCATTCCCTGTCATGGCAACCATGGACAGCTGATGCATTAACACCAACAGTCCCTAAATTCATCCAGCTAAGGCAGTGGTTTTCAAACCACGGATCAGGACACAGCACTGGGTTGCAGACACTCAGGTGTCATTGTTGGGTCATGGGCATAAGTTATTTTTTCCAACTGGGTCCCGAGAAATAAAGTTTGAAAACCATTGAGCTAAGAAGCTGCTTTCAGTAAAGACTCTGCAATTCTGTATTTCACTGTCCTGCACTGGTGTGAGTAAGCTGTTAAAACACAATACAAAGCTCATCTGTTTACTCTGGCTTTTATTGGAAGTGTATAGTGGTATATAGTTATACTGTGTAATCTATTATGCGGGGGAAATGTGAATGTAACTAAAGACTTATCATGCTGACTATATAGGCACAGTTCTGCCACCTTTACTTTACATTAACATCCATGGCATTTCCTTTCTTGAGTAAGTGTTCCTCAACAGCAATAAGCATCTCTTTAATCAAGCCCATATTGCACTTGTACACAACCTCATAGACACATTTGCTGAAAATAATAGTTATGAATGCACAGTATTTTTTTAAAATGCCTACATATACGTGTAGCTAAAATTACAGAAAAGGACACTAAATATAAAAATGATAATATTCCACCTGCAGTATCTTACATTTACAAGCAATAATCTACTGCATCACAGGTGCATGTTTCACAGACTTCCTTTTTCCCCTTGAAAGTTTGCCATTCAAGTACTAACCAAGGCCTGACCGGTTCTGGTTAAGTTTAACCAGGAAACAGACATATTCAAATAGACACAGTTCTGCTTCTTAAAACAAAAACAAAACATTAAATCATCCAATCCTACCTTTTGAACAGTCAGATCATATGTACACCTGCTGTATAATGTGTGTTAGACTTCTCTCTTTAAAGTTTTATAACCCACTAGAAAAGTAGTGAGTTGAAAATGAAAGACGATTGTTACTATACTAAAATGTGTTCATTCAAGTAGTAAATCCAACCTCTTTATCAATGCATCCTAGAGACTTGCATGAAAACCATGAAAGATCCTCAGAGCCAAACTAAGCACCTCCTAAAACAGGAACAGTCACTGGCAAAAATGATTCCACAAATTTCTGCATCTCAAAAAAACTTCTTCCAACCAAATGGCACATGTATTTCTATTTCCAAGGTAAACATGTGACCAAGTTTCAAAACCCTTTAAAAAAAATTAGATAGATATGGATATAAAAAGTATCTGATTAAAGATTTAATTGGTGGGAAGTGCTTTTCCTGTTTTCCCCATGCAGAAAACAATCAGAGATTTTATTAAATATCATGCTAAGCATGAAAAATTTCACACATCCCCAAGAAGTACCTTTTCATAAAAAGACGCAACTGAAAATAAGATTTTAGAGTGAGTGCTATAATATGCACCAACATTCTTGCTGAGAAATAGCTTCACAATACATACATATAGAGCAGCAAAGTCTCTTCTGATATTACTCCTGAGATATCAAAACCAGAGAAGAAAAAACAACTAACTCCACAAAACAGCTACAAACCCAGTTGGATTTTACAGTGGGTAGCAAAGTATGGTTTCAAACACAAATGCTTACCTATAACATGAATTCTTATTGCTAAACTACCTGGGCTTCCAAACAATGTGTGCTTAACAGCTAATGAGCAGTAAGGATTCATTGCTGGCTTTCAGGCCTTCCTTGCAAAGGTAAACTGAGTCCCTTGCGCACTGAGCAGCACTCTGCAGAGACTTGTATTCAACAGCTCCTCCAGAAGTCAAAACACCCATATTTAGGACCGAGGCAAGAGTGTTAACAGGGGACAAACCTTTTGCAATCCAAACGCCTGCAGAACGGTCAGGGACAAACACACACACAACATGGAGCTGATTCCCCACCAAGTTTTGCAAGAAGCAAATAAGTGGCCTTAGACCCAGCAAATGCTTTCCAAGGGTCCAGATGCTCAGCTGCTGTATAACAGTCTTCACAGCCCCCCCTCTCCAGGAATGGGAACCTCAGGCTCCACGGTGCAGTGATTTCTCACCCCCACTTGCAGCAGCAGCAGCAGCAATCCCACCCCCCACTGGATCTTGCAGCTTCACCCCAACCTGCTCCTCTCCCCATCCTGGGATACCTGCTATACTCCCCCCAATGGTCTCCCGGCGGGGTGCGGGACAGGCAGCACTTACAGCGTGTGCCCGCAGACATTCACCATCAGCTTCAAGGAGGGGTTCCGGTACTTGGTGGTCTTGCAGCGCGGGCAGCTCTGGTCATCCATGGTTTCCTCCTCCACCCAGGGGCGCCCCAGCGCACGCCCCGCCCAACCCAATGCTCTCTGTGTCGCCGCAAACACGGCCCGGCCGAGGCTGTAATGCCGCAGAACAAGCGTTCCGCCCCGGGGAGCGTCCCCGCCGCCTGCCCACCGTCCCGGGTGGGGGCAGGAAAAGGCAGGCAGGTGTGTGTGCCCCGTGTCTGTGTGTGCAGCCTCCCCCGAGCACCGGCCCCGGAGGGACGGGGAATGACAAGATTTGGTCATCCCCGCGCCTTTGAAGGCGCCAGGAGGCAAATCAGCCTCCCACCAGGAGTGCAGAGAGGCACTGGACAATGAACTTGGGAAACACGGGTCCAGAGGGAGCGCCTGTTAGTCTGGCTCAGCAAAGCAAACAAGGAGTCCTGGGGCACGTCTCAAGAAGGCTAAATAAATATCTCGTTAGTCTTTACACGTTCCCCGGGACTCTTTCTTTGTGAAATATAGGGTCTCCCCGGCTTGTGCTGGAAAGGTATGGATCAAACGATTAACGCCCAGGAAAGGGCTGGGCAACTCGTTTAAGGTCTACACGCTGGCTTTCGGGGACTGTTTTCTTGGGTCCCCAACTAGCATCGTAAATAACAAAGCCACGCTCCAGAAGGGGTTTTTATTTTAATCGTGGGGTGCTAGGGAGTCAAGGAACCTGCTCCTGCCCTTTATGCTGTCGGCAGAAGCTGTGAACAAGAGTAAAAAGTTTAAGCGAAGACTAGGGGAGAGTGTACTACTGTGCACAGCAACTTTGTTCTTGACCATGCGCTGAACCTAGTCCTTAGAATCAGCTGTTTGGATCAGCTTCTGCTCCTCATCATCAGGGATTACTCGTGTTGCTTTGATATTTTATTTGCCTTCCTGTATCATGTCTGTCTTACTTTAATTGCCAACTCGGGGTGACTTCAGGTTACCAGTACGGTTTCTCTTTCCTGCTTCGTGCATGTATGCCGCGCTATATATAGTAGACGGTTTAACATTTTAAAAAGAAGCTACGTAACATCTTCCTTGCGGGTATATTCTTCTTGATCTTTCACAATCCCATTTGATGCTTGGAATTATTAATTATATTATTTATTTATTTATTATTATTATTTCCTCTTCTTGCCGAGCTGCAGTAGTTTTTACAGAGGGTCGGACAGAGCAGAAACAAATAAATGAATGATCCCATCACTGCATGTACTGACATTCTCCAGTGGCAATACGCTCTCTGCCGTATCTATTTTTGATTTTAAAAGGTGAGTTTCTCTGCTGTTTAATGATACTTTTGGTTAGTTCCAGAAGGGTAGCTGTGTTACTCTGTATAGAGCAAAAATAAGGACGGTGGCACCTTAAAGATTAACAAATTTCTCCGGGCATAAGCATCCGACCCATGAGGCATCTGATGAGGTGGGATGCAGCCCACAAAAGCTTATGCCTGAAGAAATGTGTGAGTCTTTAAGGTGTCACAAGACTTTCCTTGTTTTTACTTTTGGTTAGCTGTCTTTTGCGCTGCTAATCATGAGTGCTGGCACTTCCTTTTAGGGAACCTAATTCACAACTCCAAGAGGGAAGCAGAAAAAAAACAACCCACCATCAGCGCTTCCTATCTCCAGGTATAGGTGTTTTCAAGTTGGAGGGGGGAAGGAATCAGCGAGTTTGATTGACGGTTTCTATAGAAACCACGGCTCCTCCGCCCCCCAAATGCGAACTGGCCAATGAGCGGGCTCGGCTGGGCCCGCAGGCCGCCTGTGCCATATAGCATGCAGCCGCGCCGCGGAGTCACGCTGGGGGGAGCGGCGGAGGCGATCCGTTTACACTACTGTGCTCTGAATGGTCGCTGCGTGGCCGGCAGGAAACCTGATCGGCTAGATCCAGCCGAAAGCTGGAGGAGCGGACGGCGGCGGGCAGCGAGAGGAAGGGGGGGAAAACATGTCCGCGGCCTCCCCCGCAGACCCGCTCCCGGGCGCGGTGGAGATCAAGCAGGAGAATGGGATGGAAAGCCGCTCCGAAGCCGGCGCGGCTCCACCGCCCCCTGCGGCTGCCCCTTTCCCCACCGAGGAGGCGGCGGCGGGTCAGCTCCTGCTGCAGACGGAACTTTTGGCCGGGAATCCCCATGCAGCCGCCAGCCCCACGCCGCTGGCTTTCTCCCCGGACCACGTCGCCTGCGTGTGCGAGGCGCTGCAGCAAGGGGGGAACCTGGACCGCCTGGCCCGCTTCCTCTGGTCGCTGCCGCAGAGCGACCTGCTACGTGGCAACGAGAGCCTGCTGAAAGCCCGGGCGCTGGTGGCTTTCCACCAGGGCATCTACCCGGAGCTGTACAGCATCCTGGAGGGCCACAGCTTCGACTCGGCCAGCCACCCGCTGCTGCAGGAGCTGTGGTACAAGGCGCGCTACAGCGAGGCGGAGCGAGCCCGCGGCAGACCCCTGGGGGCGGTGGACAAGTACCGCCTGCGGCGCAAGTTCCCGCTGCCGCGCACCATCTGGGACGGCGAGGAGACGGTGTACTGCTTCAAGGAGAAGTCCCGCAACGCGCTGAAGGAGCTCTACCGCCAGAACCGCTACCCCTCGCCGGCCGAGAAGCGCCACCTGGCCAAGGTCACCGGCCTCTCGCTCACGCAGGTCAGCAACTGGTTCAAGAACCGGCGGCAGCGGGACCGCAACCCCTCCGAGGGCCAGTCCAAAAGGTGAGCGCCCGCCCGCCTGACGCCCGCGGCGCTGCCTGCCCGGCAAACATGGCGCTTACCACCCCCCGAGCGGCGCGGTCGGGCTCCTCCTCTGCCCCAGCCGGATGCAGCCGCCCCTCACCCGGGCGGGGAGGTTTCCACCTGGGGGGCAGCGCCCCGTTCCCAGGCCACGTGCGATCCGGCTGGGAAGTGGCTACGCGCCCCCCGCCAGGGCTGCGCGGGGCGGGCTGGGGAGTGGGGCGGCTTTTTGTCTTGACAGAGTTAATCATTTGCCGGGTTTTATCCTGCCCGCGGGCTGCTGCTCTGTTTTGAAATCTGATTCGGAATTGATTCGGATCGGGTTTCACTGCGATCCCACGGGCGCTGGGCTCCCACCCGCCCTGATCCAATGGAGAGATTCGCCTTCCCCTGCTGCTCACCGGGGCTTGGTGGATAGACTCGTCCTGGGGGGCCGCAGAGGGGGCCCTGAACTCCGCACTCAGCTGGTTTGCACCCTTTACTTCTGCCCCTGCAACTCTGACTCGACGGGAGCCTCCCTCCAGCCTTGGGTCCATCCACACTGCTCGCTATTGGGATCGGTGTAGGCTGAGAGTGGGGCCGCTAGGGGGAATTCCATTGCCTGGAGCTGGCCAGGTGGAGGTGACCTACCCCCCTCCCGCAAGCCACATTCCAGCCCCCTCCCTTCTCTTTCTTATTTCCTTCCCAAAGGTTATGGGGCAGAAAAAAGCCTCACGGCATTTCTCAGCCAAGGGCGCCATTGTGTTGATCCAGCCCCCTCTGTTTTTGAGACACATCAAAGGGACAAATGGCTGTGAAGAGAGAGGCACACACAGCGGTGCCCCCTTCCCCCCCCCCCCCCCGAAAAAAAACCTAAACAAGAAAAAAAATGCACTCAAGAGCAGACAAGTCAGCAAAAGCCAAGCACTGGGTGACTCAAAAGCAGTGGGGACTCGGGACTGGGATGCTGGCAGGAGAAGCAGGGGGCTAGATGGCACACAGCACATTTAACACGCCATTCTCCCCCATTTCCTAATGTTCTTGGGGATGTTGTTGAGATCTCCAGAGTGTGATCCATGGAAGTTTTGAGCACCCAAATCCTTTTCAGTATTAATTGGCTGCTTGTGCAAAGGAGAGTGGGAAGATGAACCCTTCTTTTCATTTCCAAGTCCCTGGGGGCAAAGTTGAGCTGCAGCTCTTTCTGGATCTGCCTCCACGAGTCACTCTCTCTCAAACTATTAAAAAGGTTCAGTCTCAATTAATAAATCCAAGCCGTGCTGCTTTTAAAGCCTGACAGTCGGTAATCCCACTGGTCTTCAGAAATAAAAATTAATCAGAGATAAGGACATGTGATCATACCATATGCAACCACAGTAGGTTCTCCCCCTCCCCCAGGAAGTCTGGGATATGTTCTTTGTCTCTGTTGTAAATTAAGGTCCCAGCGAGTCACCTTTCCCTTTTGGGAAAGGAGAAATGAGAGCACAATGAAGTCTTCATGATAGATCTATTCTAGATGCTTGAGAAATGGAACTTGCTCCTAGGTGGGGGGGGGGGGGTGTCCTGGCACCTTTTCCCTTTAGACTGTCAGTGGGCATGGCTTTATATAACAGGAGAGAGTAGATACTTTCAGTGTTCAACACTGCTCCCTGATTTACCTCTTCCAGCTGCGGCACGCCACAGTGTAACTTACCAAATGGCTGCTCCCGGGATTGCTGAATTTCACACATGCACACACCATTCCATAAGGCAATTTAACAGGAGGGAGGTGGTCCTGAGGCAGTTCCCTTTGATTATTCTGGTTACATGACCACCAAGAGAGCGTTTACTTACAGGTCTACAGTACAGTCTGTAAAGTTTCACACTCTTGATTGGCTTTCCTTTTATCTATCTATCTATTTATTTTTAAAATCCTTTACTGTCTCTTAACCGGACTTAAGGCTTGCTTTAAAAACCAAATGCAAACAATAAACGTCACTGGGTGACATTCGGTGGCTTGTGATACCCAGTGACCCTTTTTGGTCTTAAAACCTATTTATTACTGTAATAAAATGTCACTGTAATAAAATGTCATATTTCCATCTTTCCCTGTAGTGAGTCAGATGGCAACCCTAGCACAGAAGATGAATCCAGTAAGGGACTGGAGGATTTATCTCCACACCCACTCCCCAACTCGTCTGATGGAGCTACCAGCCTGGATCCCAATCACATGGAGCCAGTTTACATGCAGCAGCTTGGAAACACGAAAATATCTTTAAGTTCTTCTGGTGTTTTATTTAATGGAAACCTCGTGCCTGCCAGTGCTTCTTCCGTCTTTCTTAATGGGAGCTCTTTTCTTCAGGGACCCAATGGAGTAATCCTCAATGGTCTCAACATGGGGACTTCACAGGCAGTAACTTTAAATCCACCCAAAACAACTTCAAGTGCCATGAGCAATGGGGTGTCAATCACTGACATATTGGTGTCTTCTTCTGAAGATGTCAAGGACTTCAAAATCCTCCAGGCTTCGGTGTCTAACCCTGCAGCAGTATCCACAACATACAGTCCCAATAATGTACCTGTCTCGTTCCCAGGGTTAATACCAAGCAGTGAGGTGAAAAGGGAAAACATACCAACAGTTGCTTCTCAAGATGGAGGGTCTGTAGTTACTTTTACTGCTCCTGTCCAAATAAACCAGTATGGCATTGTCCAGATCCCTAATTCAGGAACAAATGGCCAGTTGCTTAATGGAAGCATCGGGTTTTCTCCTCTGCAGCTGCCTCCTGTTTCTGTGGCAGCTTCACAAGGTAAAAGTTTTGTTTGCTAAAGTAAAGACTTTTGCAGGGGGGAAAATGAATACATTTAATCTTTAATAGGGCATAATATTTGTGCAATGGTGTATGGTTACAGCGTCCTGGCAGCTGCAATGTGCAGTACATGAAATCATACATTACAACATCTCCCTGTAACATTCAGTTTCCTCGATTCTCAGTGATCAAGTTATATGGGAAATGAACTTTTCTTCTAATGCAGCAAAAAGGAAGGTCTGGTATTTTATTGTCTTTTTTTAAATACCATGCTAGGAATTCTTCAGTATTAATCTTCACAATTCCAGAAATGTGTTAAATCAATAAGTACTTAGCCATTCAAAATAATTCCCTGCTTGCCTTTTTAAAAAAGAAAAGATTATTGATTCATACTGTCAAAATGAGAACCAGCCCAGCAGCTAGTGAGAAAGCATTTCCTGCCTTTTAAACCAAAGCGTTTTGTAAAAGTAAGTTAAAGCCGCTAAACATACAGGCACAACAGGACAGGTCAGTTGTGCTTGTAATTTGTCCATCCTATAATTAAAGAGTGACTAATCTAAAGAGAAATCATAGAAATATGTGATTCCTTGCAGATACAAAATGTTTTGCGTAAAAGTAACCTTAGCCCTTGGGAAATGTATGTTACCGTGGATTAAATCAGTGGGTTTCAAACTATGAGTTGGGACCCAGTACTGAGTCGCGGCACCCCCTGCTGCCACCAAAAAACTGGAATGCATTGCTCAAAGATGTCATTGTTGATTAGTAGGCATTCATTTTTTTTCAACTGGGTCCTGAGAAAAAAGAGTTTGAAAACCACTGGATTAACATACTGACTAAAAGAGGCGCCCTCCCCTCCCCCCCAGCTATTGCTTTGAAGGTTGACTTAACGTTTATCATAGATAGATTTTTCTGAGCAGTGGGGAAGAAAACCCACCTAAAGTAAATCTAGTTCTGGATCATTATTTTGATGTGGTGAATTATAAAGTAAATGCAAAGCTGAAATACCCTATAATTTATTAATCTTCAGCATCAGGGTGTTAGGAAAATGATGAAACTGAATATGAATCTCTAATAGCAAGAACCATGAATAATATAAGATATATGTGTGTAAGGCGTTCTTTTTCCAGTAAAGAGGAATTTAAGGAGGGATGGACATTGAGTGGAAACTATAAATCCACACACACACACACACACTCTCTCTCTCTTCCAATGACAGTGAGTTCCATAGTTTATATATATTTAAACTATGAAACTCACTCTCATTAGAAATTATTGGACAAATAGCTTAGTAAGATGAAAAAAGATTAGACATTTTTACTTGAATACCATCTGAAATGACGAGGGCTAGCATAAAATCAGAAGGGTTATTAATGTACATGTTCCAAGGCACAGGCTGACAGCCTGTAAAGGTGAGGAAGAAATTTCTCTGCTTAGAATAGTATTGGATAATTGCATACATGAGCCTTAAGAAGTGGTGTAAAGCTTTATCTGAAGCAGTGAGTATTTTTCCTGTTAGAGATAGAACACCTGAGTGGGCCGAGTGTGATCAATCCCCAATGAGGATTCCAGTACAGAAGAAAATCAGAAACCTTCATGTTTGGTGCTTAATTGTTTTAAAATTGAGAAACCAGTTGGTAACTGGTACATTGCATGGTATCTAAGCAAGCTGCTAGAATTTATTTATATCTTATTCCCACGTAGCTTTCAATTTCCTTCCTTCATTTTTTCTAGTGTATTCACTATGTAGAAATAATTATGACAACCAAAAAATGCCTCTAGGAACATCTTGAAAATATTGGCTAATGAAAACTAAGGGGAGGTAAAGAATCCCCATTTAAAACGCTCCCCCAGTGAGGTGTGCACTGTATAAATTATAAAACAGATATCGCCAGAATCAATTAAGCCCTTACAAGACCATCCTAATAACTTACTGAAAGAGATGGAGAATTGGAGATGCTGAAAGGTAGAAACAGCTGGGGAAGCCAATTTATCTTGTGCACAGAGACACGTTATAATAATGACGATTACTCGACTCGCTGAATAACCTATTTTGGTTCCAATTCTGCAACCTTTATTCACATTGCGTAGCCCCTGACTCTCACAAGTAGTCCCAAGGATTTTAATGGGAGAACCCAGCTTCAGTAATATTCTATCGAACATGATTAGAAGTGGCAGGACTGGGCTCTTAGAAATACGTCAAATATTAAATTGAGATGTATAGAAAGCCTGGTGAAAGATATTGTTCTGAACATGTCTCTACAGGGATTACGTTCTTAACTTTTAGCTCAGTAGTCTCTTACTTTATGAGGTATTTTTTATAATTTTCCATGTGTAATTTTAGTCTGTCGTTGAGACTATTTAGAAGCTTTTTATGTTTTTAGACTTGGGTGGAAATTTAGTGGTAGCTACTAGAGAAGACTAAATTATGTTCATTTTAATCACACAGGAGTGAACTCTCTGGCCACTCAATGAGAGCTTGAAAGGTGTTAACATATCAGAAACTTTTTTCTCAGTTCAGAAGTCATTCAGCTATTCTGGGGCTTTTAGTCATTCGTATCCAGTGTTCTCTAAAATGCTCCAAAGAATATTGCTTCTATCTTGCCTATAGTGCTAGCTTAAATTTCCTAAAACTGGGGAGACCAAGTTAATGCTAGAATCAATTGCATCATTACACAACTTCCCATCAACTATAATCTATACTTTCTTTTTTTCCTAGGTAACATTTCAGTAAATCCAAGCACATCAGATGGGGGGACTTTTACAAGTGATTCTTCAACAGTGCAGCAAGGAAAAGTTTTCTTTAGCCCGCTTGCTCCCAGTGCAGTGGTTTATACAGTTCCCAATTCAGGTCAGGCAATAGGATCTGTTAAACAAGAAGGACTGGAAAGAAGTCTTGTATTCTCTCAGTTAATGCCAGTCAGTCAGAACACACAGCTAAATGTAAATGTGTCTTCTGAAAATATGTCTGGTAGAGGCCTCCAGTCCATGGCTTCTTCATTAGTAAATGTAACACCCTCACATAATTTTTCCCTAGCTCCATCTTCTCTTTTAAATGCTACAGAACTGACCTCTGGCATCTCAGAGAGTCAATCTATGTCAGCATCTGGCACAAATACATCTACTGTGATATCAATCAGCAACACTAACTATGCAACTCTTCAGAACTGTTCCCTCATTACCAGTCAAGATCTCATGTCAGTTTCTACAGCACAGCCTGCCCTGGCGGAAATAGTTTCTACAACTGGAGACCATGTCAGTCATCCATCTGCACAAGTTCATCCGGATTTTGTCAGAGAGCACAGGTTAGTTCTGGAGACAGCACCCGACATCAAGGGAAATTTCTTATCCAATTCTGAGAGCAAGTCAGCCAGCAACTTAATGACGCTGGACGCAAAATCCAAATATGTTATGAGTAATATGGTCGACACGGTCTGTGAAGAACTGGAAACAGACAAAAAAGAGCTTGCCAAACTCCAAACAGTTCAGATGGATGAAGATATGCAAGACTTGTAACTTTCTCTCGCTTTTGGTTTCAATAGATAAGTCTCACAAGACCCTAAAACATACCACATTTTTTCTCCTTTAAAGAAAATACTAATACACTCAAAACACAAGAATATATGAATAGTCTGCATTAAAGAACATAGGAAACTACAACAGTGGATATTAGGTTGCCACATTTTGTTTGCATGCTGTGTGCTCTTTTAACCAGATTAAGGGAAGAGGGTTAGAGGAAACACAAGGAAATAACCAAGCAAATGTGGGTCGGTCTAGTTTACTAACACGACCCTAAGGGTTTAAGCATACATTTTTAATATTAGCTAGGAGAATGAAATGTCTTCATAAAAAGATAGAAACAGTTCAGTCTTTTATCATTGTTTACTTCTAGTCCATGGGCATTGAACAGATTTTAAGAAACTCTAGACGATACCTCACAAGCTACTTTCATGTTGTTCGAGGTTAAGAAACTACATAATTGCAAATAATACTGTTGCTGGTTTTTCCAGCAGACTTCTGTTCATACCAAAAATCTTGCATCGAACTTTATTATATTTCTAAATATTATGACTAGCATTTTGCCAGTTTAACAGGAAAAAAAAATTTGAAACTCTAATTATGCAATCCTAAACTTTCACTCCAGTATGAATGTAAATATTGTTTCAGTTATTATAAAGGAGACTTTTTTATTAGTACAATGGACTTTATTTATGGTTTATGTTGGTCTCTTTCACTTTAGAGACGATGCATTGAAATGTTTTCTGACTGTTTAATTTATTTTTATTGTTTGAACAGGAGGTAAACAGTTATTTTCAGCAAGGTTTTACTTTTTTGTAGGATTTTCAAGTGATGACTTTTATCAGTAGATTGTAAAAGTACGTTAATCACACTGAAGCTAGAAAATGAACTCCCAGTATTGCAAGTCTGGGACATTTTTTCCCTCACATCTTTGTGTTTGAGGTTTTTTTGTTATGTTTTGTTTGTTTAGAACTTTTCAAATTAGTTTAAAGTTTTATGTATTTTTTACAGAATTCCATGTGCCTTTCTTCCTAGTGGCCTTATATCCTTGTTACTGAAGCACAGTGGCAAGAGGAATGAAAACACTTGTGTGCAATTATCCATCCTCAGGGCCAGATTCTGCCTGCCTTACTCTTGTGAGTAGCTCCATGGAAGTCAGTATGCCTACTTCCCTGAGTAAGACAAGTGGGTCTCTTGGTCATTTTGGGTGAAATTTGCCAGTTGTGTAGAGGACCAGAGTTAGGCCTTCTGTATCATTTATACCCTGCAGAGGGGGTCATCAGAGCTAGCAGCAGATGTGATGGGCTAGGCCAGGATAGAGGGTTCTGTATTTACAAGGATCCACTGGCCCCGACCCCTGATGCAACTGGTGTGGAGGGGTTATCGCTTCTGTTGCACATAGAGTCTCTGATGCAGGAGCGCATTTAAGTGTGTATTTATGTGTCCTTCCTAAGCAAAAGGATGCTTTCCTCAGCTGGGGCCATAGGCTGCAATAGGAATGGCTAGAGGAGGCTGTGCAGCAGCATTGTGGGCTGGCTCTGGATTGGGGAGAGATTTCATTTTGTTAGCCCCTCTGCACTCCACCCTTACATCTCGCAAACCCTGGCTCTACCGCTGGAACAGATTTCACCCTTTGTCTTTAGAAATGTTTTTAACCTGAAAAAGCACGCCCTTAAGCTTTAATAATAATAATGCAGATCTATGAAGAACTACTTTCTGTTGATTTTTTTGACTCTCATGAATATAAACATTATTTAAAGCATTAATTAACCAATCCTCATAAAGGGCCTGGTCCAAAGCCCATTGAAATCAATAGAAAGGCTTCCAGGTTATGTCTACACTTATGAAGTTAAGTCGACTTCACAGCAGAGATAGCTGTTATATTGGCTTTAAGTCGACTTAATAAAGTCGACTTAGCGTTAATCCCCGTCTACACGGGCCTTCGGTCAACTTCATGAGTTGACTTAAGGCTTAAGTAAACCTAAAAGGAGGTGTTATTAAGGCGACTTAAGCTTTCCTTGAGTCGATTTAAGAAAAGCCCGGTGTGGACACGACTTTGTTTAAGTCAACTTAAGCGTCCTTAAGTCGACCTAACTTGCCAGTGTAGACGCACCCCCAGAGACTTCAGTGGGCCTTGAAGCAGGCCAGAAACGAACTGATGTATAACATCTTTTTAAAAAAGAATTTAAAAGAAAGCAAATAGAGATCATGTCAACTCTGTCCAGGACCGTTCCCGTCCCATCCTGTCTTGATAGCTAACTGGTTTTGTTGAACATTTTTAAAGGAATGGCTTTTCCCCTGTGCTGTGGGACAGTGACAGCCTCACTGGTTTTGCACTATATTTCATACAACTTATTCTTGTAAATAACTGCATGGAACCTCTGAGCTGCCGCTAATTGTTCCATTCAACACTGCAGCAATGAGGTATATGTTTTATAGTAAGAAGAGGCTTTCCAAGGTTTATGGAGAAAAGAAAGAAACTAGCCATTTGGCTACTTTCCTGACTAGCATAAATGTTGTTTAAAGCAAGCAATTTAAAACATTTATTATTATTATTCAAAACAAACCTTGGAGCCATGAACTGCCCTTTGGCTGCATACAGGCCCGCTGCTGACGTGAAGTGTGGTT
Organism: Pelusios castaneus; assembly: GCA_007922175.1. Taxonomy (NCBI): domain Eukaryota; kingdom Metazoa; phylum Chordata; order Testudines; family Pelomedusidae; genus Pelusios; species Pelusios castaneus. The sequence continues at coordinate 10,984,786 of ML685781.1, forward strand.
TGAGCGCAAGATGGAAGGCCATAGATCAGGGCTTGACAAAACCCAGGCGCCAAGTCACCATGGTGATCGGGGTTTGTAGTCTGGCTCCTAGCTCCACTGCAGAAATGCAGTGGAGAAGCACCCTCTGGTGGCCAAAAAATAAAACTGCTGGCGCCTAGCTGGGAGCCAATTTTGTTGAGCCCTGTCATAGAATCAGAATTCCACTCCTTGCTCTGACACTATTTATCTCTGTAGCATCTGAGCACCTCGCATACATTCTCTATGGCCCAGGGCAAGACATGTAACCCGTCCGCCTCAATTTCTTCATCCATAAAATGAGGATAACAATAGCAATTATCTGCTTCGCAAGAATCTTGCAAGAATTAATTTGTTGTGTGAAGAGTAGAAACCTCACATGTTAATATGTATTATTAATACGTGAACGGAAATTGTATGCATGCATTGAAAGCTGTGTGTGGCTCTAGAAGTTGTTCGGAGCCTCATGTTTTGTTCTGCAAAACTCAGAGAGTCTTTAGGGGGAAGTTAGTGAATATTTCAGATAACTTCCTCAGCTGTTAAAACAATCTAATATTATAATAGAATTGCTATGCTGTTCTGCCAGCACACATGCGTCTGGTAACTTTTCTCTTTGTATTAATTATCTTAGTGAGGCTCTGAATTAATTGGCTATGAAGTGTGGTTGACATGAAAATGGTATTTGTCATAACAGTGGTGTATATTGCAAGAGTGTCTGGTACTTTTAACAAGAGTATTGCCCATTCTACAATTTGGGGATGGGGAGGCCAAAAAAGCACATAAAGCAATGGATCAGGACAGAGTTAGATAAGTCTATTCTAGTCTTCCAGAAAGCAAGTAATTTATTTTCTTTCTACTCCTTATCCCCATCAAACATAAGTGTCATTCCCTCCATATGATCTAATTATAACCTCACATTTTCTGCAGGTCCATATGCACAACATAGAGTATCATTATCCAGTACAGTGTTTTTATAGTAGCTATTTAAATGGTATTTTTACTCCTATAGTAAAATAAGGGTCAGTTTTTTATAATGTGGTCCTTGCATGTCTGCTCAGACAAGCAGACCACCTGCTTTCTCTACAGAGTACACATAGCCCTTTTAGAATACTTAGGGCCAGATCTTCAACTGCTGTAAATAGGCAAAGGTCCCCTAAAAGCAGCTTTGAAAATCTCACCTTTAGTCTTTACTAGGATGTTCTCTTGTTTAAAGGGAAGATGTATTTATATTTCTCCCAAGCATAAGATATCCTTTTTCCCTAATGTGGATGGATATAAAGGATCATTTAAACTTTACTATGCAGTATGTATGTGTATTCTTCTTTTTGGCTTCTAAAGTGAAAGTCAGGTTGGCATCACACTATGGCCATCTACAGGTAGTAAAATGCACAGTGCTCTAAAGCTGACTTATTGGAAATCATACAGGAAAGCTTGCCAAATTGTGCTACATGTTTGTCCCAGATTTTACAGAAATGTTTGAGAAATCTGCTGAAAGCTTCTTAAGCAAATTCCCTCAAAATACTGTAAAGCTTTTTTTAAACAAATTTATTATTTTTCATTTCATCCAGACTTTGCTAAGAGCCAACAGACTCCTTTGTCTGGCAGAGCATCCAGTCAGTTGCATCTTTAAATCTTGCAATCTGAAGTGTCCTTTCAGCTGTGTCCAACCACATTGAATAAGCATGTCATGGGCACCATTTGGCCAGATCCTCAGCTGGTGTAAATCAGGAGAGCTCCACTGAAGTCCATGAAGCTATGTACACCCGCTCAGTCTGTGGCCCATTCGTTTCACTGGATTTATACCAGCATTGAATTTGGCCCCATATAAAGTGGCAGCAATGAAATAATTAACAAAGTTAATGTATTCAGAGTGTTGTAACCAGATTTCCAATTTAACACCCTATAGAAATTATTGGGGCAGTTTATACCTCTTACAGGTATTGTTTCACCATGTCTGTGGATTAAGAAAAACAGAATCCCATCAATTTACATTAAGAAAATTGTTTTCCCAACCAGAAGGGCTAAAATCAATTCGTTTTTTTTTTAATAAAAGCTTAAGTTCTGCGGTGAACGTTGGAAATACTGCAAATCCATGGGGAGGCAATAAGGGCTTAGGTTCTGCCCTCAAATCCTATAAAACTCCATTGATTTCAATGAAATTACAGAGGGCAGAATTTGGCCCAAATTTGTGTGGAACTCTTGGAAATGTCCCTGTGCTTAGATTTCCAGTGCCTGTGTACTTTTCATGCAAAAGTACAAGATACATCCCTCCTGCTTCATATGAAACAGGTGTATGGAACTCCACTAGGCATGTGTCATAGAGGCTTCATGATCAAGAAATCTTGTCATTAAAATATTAATAATTTTGAAACTCTGGAAACAGAAATTTTACAAGAAAGGAGACCATCATCTTCCTATATTTCTTAGAAATCCTATCTTGAAGATATTTTATATTTAACTTGTACATTTCATATAATTTAAAACTACCTTCTTACATTTCAACACTCAAGGAGCATGTGAATCTTTCGTCTTGTAGGATTCTCATTCAAAGGGTATTGACTTTTTTGCTGCATGTACGGTTTGTTCAGAACTAACTGTAATCAGTATGGGTTTATTGTGCCTTATTACAAAGATGATGCTTTACAGAATGTATGCATTGGGGCAGAGAGTAACCAGAATTCTTTATTGCACCATTATGTTACACAAACCCTCTCACCAAATGATTTTGTGCTTATGACCCAACCAAAGAGATCTAAGGTATGTATGTTTGTTGTACTGTAATAGGGGTTGTGCCTGGACAGTTAAGTGTTTTATTTGTATTCTGAGATGATGTGAACTTATTTTTCTAAACACTATACTGAATAAACTTTATATTTATACACATTTTGTGCTACAAGCAACTCTATTTATGTATTACCCCTGAATGCAGAACTTCTGTTCGAAAAATAATCTGAACTGGTGATAACATTGTTGAGGGTTTAGTCTAAAGGTAATGGTAATAGTAAAGATGTATTCACTATATGCCTGATTCATGCTCCCTGGAAGGCAGTATAGTCTTTCTAAAAGTATCATGTCTGCTATTTCATATTGAACTACGCCATTCAAAATCCATCTACAGTACTGCATTTTACACCGAAGTTACGCAGATATAACATCGAAACAGGCTTCTGATTACTAAATTATTCGGAATTCACAGGTAGTTTATTTTTCATGCAGGTACTTCCTAAATTGTCTCATTTATTGTCTTATTTATTTTGTAAAGGAATGTCGACATAATTTCAATTTAAATTGAACGATTTAAAAGTTGTGCAAAATACGTGACATCTGTTTATGGCCAATTTGAGAGCAGACTGATTCCTGCACCACCAGCCTACTGAAGTATTTAAAGGCCGCTGAATTATTTTCATGACCTTCACCACGTTTTAGGGTTACTCGTGCTGTTCTTGGTCCCCGAACAAATTTAATATCAGTAAATTCAGCTAGAAGACACATCTATATGTGGGATAGGAGATTATTTACCTCAGCGAACATCAAGCTGCAGGAAATACAGCTGTAAAACTTACCACGCAAGCAAATAAGAAAACAGCCCTTAACCTGTTCAAACCTTGGATGTTTCAAGTAATGCAAGTTGAGGTTTGACTCCAGTTTAAAAATTTGACATGGGTTTTTCCTGTTCAGAGACAGCTTTGTCGCTTTTAATCTATAGTTCACTAGCCCTCTGTTTTCCTTTATTCACTGTAACAGCCTTCACTCGGGTTTGGTTGGGAGGGAAGTGCTTCCTAGTGGTTATTAGGGCTTCAGCCCAATCCCCTCCCACCCCACTGGACTCTAACCCGGGACCCTTTGAGAGTTGTCTGTGCTCTGATGACTGGGGAATGCAAGGCAGTCACTTCCTATCACCTGCCTGCAATTGTCCGAAGGTCACCGGCTGTGGTAAAGCAGCAGGAGGGCAACTGCCTCCTCCCGGGGTATATTGCAGCCCCGTGGGCCAGCACAGTCCAAGACTCTCTCCTGCTGGGTAGTCCCAACAAAACTAAAGGGGATCAATGCAGGCCAGAGCTCTTAGGAGAGGGCAGTGCTTTCAATGGTGCAGGCCCTCCCTTCCCTCAGCGAGAGGCCTTCGTTTTGGAAGAGATTCTGCCTTCCCTCAGCTCATCTCCCTCGCTGCCGGTAGCAGATCTGCCTGGAGATGAGCTGCTCTCCTGCCTTTTCACCCTTTTTCTAGTGAGTGCATTTGGTGCAGGGGTGGTGGGCTGGCTGAGTCCAGAGTAGTTCCGTAACCCTTTGTGGCTCAGAGTGAAGTTCGTACACCCCATCGTGTTCGCTGAGCCACAGTCTTGTCCAACTCCTTATTCAGCTCTCTTTACTCCCGTAATAAACCCTACTGAAGCCAGTGGCTCAGGTTGTGAGCTGCACTCAGCACCCCTTACACCATCACTGCTGTCCCAGTTCTGAGACCAGCTGACAGCCAGTGTGGCCTAAAGTAAAGCAACCTTGGGGCTGCTCTACTCTGCACAGATTCCCAACAGTCTGTACGGACTGTTCTCTCAGCAGCTCACTAGGGCTATGTCTACACTTGGCCAAATAAGTCGACTTAGCATGGCCACACTCAAAAATTAAGTCTACTTAAAGGGGACACTGCCAAATCGACCTAGAGCGTCCACACTGGATGCCTAAGTCGACTTCTAGGGGCTAGGTGGACCTGGGACTGGTCCACGGTGGCAGGGGGCTCAGCATTTGCCCCATTGTACCTAGGTACAATGGGGGCTGAGCAGGACAGGGACATTGGCAGGGCATAGGAGTGGGGTGGGCAGGGCTGTGTCCTGCCCTCTGGGGGGGGGCATTCCAGGTTCTGACTGTGCCAGCCACCCTGGCAGGGAGGGCAGTGGGGGAGCCCTGGAGCCCTTTAAGTTGACTTTAAATCAACTTAGGGCTACTCTGCGTCCACACTGGCTAAGTTGACTTTGCCAGTAAAGTTGACTTTAAATGAGGTTTTATAAAGTCAACTTTAAATTTCCTTAAGTCGACTTAAGCAGCAGCTTAAATCTATTTAAGGAAATTGTAGTGTAGATGCAGATTAAATTAAGTCGATTTAAGCAAGCTTAAATCGACTTAATTTGTAAGTGTAGATGCACGCTGGGGGTTTAGAGACACCACATCCATGGCCCCTTCCCCATTTATGTCCCCTTTCCCAGGAGCCTGGAGGTGAGCCACTGTAATAATTCTACACCACTCAACGATTTCCTCATGTAAGGAGATCCTCAGAGGACAGGATCTGCTGGAGCAAAGCGCTAGAACACAGACCAGGATCCGGTCTATTGTATATAGTTGCCTGTAGCAACGCGGCCACTTGGCAATATTAGGATTTGCTCCCGGTGTGTAATTCAAATGCTGCAGAAGTTTGTTCTTTTTCTGAAACCCCAAATCATCGTGTGTGATGCAGCTGATTTTTACATCTCAGTCCCTCGATTTATTTAAGCCGTCAAAAAGAGACCATCCATTCTGAAAGCACGTTTCAGGCTCTTGGCTTGTCAAACTTCAGCAAAGTCTTCCTGACGTACAGGAGCAGGAGAATGATCTCAAATCATTGGCTGGATTATTAGGAGGGGAAAGTGTCTGTGTCCGGGGAGCAGAAAGTGACAGCCAGCACTGCCTCCATTTCTGCTTTCATAGCTTGTGGTTTGGTTTCTGAATTTTGTTTAAAGGAATCAAATGGCAAGTTTAAAAACAGCAACAATAAATGCACAATTAAGGCCTGATTTTTCAGATGTTTGGAGAACCTCCAGCTCCCACTGACTTCAGTTGGAGAGGCAGTTACTTAGCGCTTGTGAAAAAGCTGGCCCATATTGTCTTGATCATTGTAATTATATTTCATAGGCTAACTCCATGCTCCAGCTCCTTTTACAGAATTCTATGAGCCTCCCGGGCTCTGCTGCTGCTGAAGCTAATGTGGATCCTGAGGAGAAACATCTCTAAGATACATGAGTGACACACGGCTGCCCAACGCTCCTCCTTCCCAAGAGCAGAGTCCACGACTCCATTTCCATTGCCCATGTCACGTCACTGCCTCAGTATTCCTTCCTGTAAAATAGAGATAATATGTTCCTACCTCCCACGCCTGTCATGATACTTAATTCATTAATGCTTGTTCTGCTTCCAGATGGCAGCTCCATTCAGCTGAACTCAGAGCAGGAACCAGGAGCTTAAAGCCACCTTAGGGTATTGGGGTCAGCTGGGGGTGGGAGCAGTTTCATGTAAACTGAGGTAGCCCAAGTCTTCTCCTACATATGCTGATCTGCAACAGCCAGGGAGGATGGCAAAGGATTATCAGGCTGGCTTGGCACCATCAGGGAATCATGCTTACCCCCAAAGGAGGATTTGTTGGCTCTGCAGAGCAGAGGCGGATGGGAACCTCGGTACTTACCCAATAGCAGAGTTATAGCTAGAAAGCTCCCCTTGCAGATGGGGTGTGAATTGTGCCATGAAGTAGCACGTCTGTTTCTACAGGCCTTTGGCAATGTGTTCCATTTCCCCTGGGGTGAGAAAACAGCACAAATCCATAGTTGTTTATTCTCTGGCAGCGTGGGAGCACATGGAGAAAGGGGGCCGTAACACTCAGAAGGGAGGGCACGTTGCTCTCCCAGGCCAGCCCCTTTTACACTGGACACCTTGAAGGGCGGCGAGAGAACCATGTGTTGTCAGTCCAGTATTCAATCCAGCTGGAGTAAAGCAGCCTGGCAGGACTTCCAGAGTCACCGCTGTAGCTAATCTGCTGGCGAGGATACTTGGTGTGAGATGAGCACCCACTCCCATCCAGCAGGATGGCCAACTAGAAGATGAGCCCACGGTTGAAGATCAGGGTCTCCTGCCCTGCAGTTTTTGACCGGCTGGGCATTCTAGCCATTAAGCAGCTCCATCTCCCACAATACCAGGGTCAGGGTGAATATTTTTATTCCCAGGGCAGGACACAAGGATATTTTAATGGAGAGTTGCCCAGATATTTCCTATACATGCTCTCACTGCCTGTAAAGCACCTGTCTTTAGGTTACTATACCAAACCAGTGACTGCTCTATAGACGTATCTGTTGGAAATTTGGCCCTATGGGTCCGGTTGATGTATCAACTCAGACATGAATCTAGATTTTGTTTTTAATTGAAAAAGATCCATAGAGATAGGAATTTAACTACCAAAATACAAATATAAGCAACTTAAAAGCCAGTCAGAAAATTCAGCATTTGAGGCTAACAATTTTGACTGACACACCTGTGAAAATCTACTGCCCTGCGGTCAGAATCAATCAAAATAACACTTAGTTCATATGTTCCAGAAGCTGGTGTGAGGCTGTGATAGTACAAAGAGAAGGAAGAAATGTCTGGGAGCTGCACACAGTTCAGGGAAACTGAACAGAGTTATAGTAAATCTGGGGGGTTAATCAGGCTACATAACCATGTAAGAAATTCACTCTTAATGCTGCAATGTCTCGTGAAGAAAGACCTGGTGTGAAATATTTTGGGTTAAACGACATGCGCTGTTGTTGCAGCAAAAGTACTTTAAAATGCACTTACTGGAAATGCCATAGAACATTAAATTCTCCCATTTCCCCATTCTTGGTTGTTGCAAAGTGCCATCAATTCGTAATATTCTAGTGGTGCCTTACATCCTCAGTTGAGGTCTGACCACATTGTGCTTGGAGCTGTCCACACATCATAAAAATCAGTCCCTACCCTGAGGAGCTTACAATTAAAATATGCAAGGCAGTCAAAGGGTGGGAGGGAAACCAAAGCACAGAGAAGGGAAGTGACTTGCCCAGCGTCGCACAGGGAGTTAGTGGTAAAGCTGGCATGCAAATCCAGCTTTGATGTCCAGCTAAGTGCCTTATCTACTGGACCACAGTGCCTGTCGGTGAACAAAGTGTAATCAAATGAGGAATCCTGTGGCACCTTAAAGACTAACGCATTTACTTGAGCATAAGCTTTTGATGCATCTGAAGAAGTGGAAAAGAAGCCCAGGAAAGCTTATGGTCAAATAAATGTGTTAGCCTTTAAGATCCAGCAGGACTCCTTGTTTGTTTTGCTGAAACAGACAAGCATGGCTCCCCGCTCTGGAAAGTGTAATCAAATTCAGCTCAGGTGCTGGCCCAGTGAAAGCAATTGGTAGAGTGCTGTGGAAATACAAAAATTTGGGTCCCCATCTGCAATAATTAGCATGTACTCAGGCCATGATCTGCATTCCATCTCTTACATGTATTCATGTCCACACCTGCACCAGTTCTCGATCTCACAGTTAGAGTCCTGCGCAACACACCAGTCAGCACAGCTGAACTGTTGTTGCACTGAAGTAGCCTGCACCAGATAAAGGCTAGCATAGATTACTGCCCTCTACCCCCACAACCAAAGGCGGAACCAGACAGTAACTAGGAATGACTCTCTGGAGGGGCTCTCCAGATAACTCCTCTTATTGGAGAGTCAGTCCATCAAAACCATCAGCCTCCTCTAGAGTGCAGGGGACTGAAGAACCCATCACTGCTGAATTTATGGACCCCTTCCCCAGGTCCAGAATGGAAATCTGCAGGAGAGACCATTTTTCTCAATTTTATCCCCAGTTGGGAAACTACTTTATCTTCATTTTTTTTCAAGTACCATTTTTTATTTACTTTCTAAAATATATCTTCCAAAGAGCTAATCTGTTCTTGCTACTTCTAACATTACCAACGCCAAGTGTTCGACAATCGTGAATATGGCCCCTCAAAAAACACGACATCGACTTTAAAATTACGAGATTTTTTTTTTAAATTATATATTTTTTGTTCTTTTTTTATATGTCTTCTGGTTTCTGAGTCTTTAGGGCACGCTCAGGTCATGTCTTCAGACTACTCTGAAACACGACAAATAATAACTTTATTTTTTTTTAAATTTAAACTGAATTTCACCTAATCCCATGCCTATGGGAGGTGAGGTGTTGAGAAAAACATCAAATATTGTGGGATTCATGATAAAATTGTAAGAGTTGGCAACACTGATATGGCCTCAAGGTTAACGCATGAATCTCGGGGGCAGGCAATCTGGGTCAGGCCCCAGCTCTTCAATAATTTTATGAATGGGATTATATTATGCGGTTGCCTGTGATAGCTGAGGACTGGATTCAGTGACCCAAGAGGTCCATCCCAGACCTATGTCCTGTGTATTTTCATAGACTTCCTGTGTGACCTGAGGCAAGCCACTTGCTGGTAACCTTGCTGGACTTTGGTTTCCCCCAGCTATAAAATGGGGATAGTAAGACCTGCTTACTTCACTGGGCTGTGGAGAGGTTTAATTCACTAATGCTTTTAAAGTGATACTAGATCCTCAGCTAGAAGCTGCTGTAGAAATACACAGCGATATTGTATTACCTCTGGTAATGTACACTTTAGACATTAATCTGAGGGGCTGATTCTGCAATCCCACACACAAATGAATAGCCTTGCTGATATGAATTTTCTCACTAAAGGTTATGCACACAAGTAAGGGCTTGTAAGCGAAGCTATGAAGATTCAGGCCTTCAGTGGGGAAATTTTAATTGAACCTGAGCATTTCCAAATGTTGTAGCAATTTTCCACAGTACAGAGTAACAGATGTATAAACTGAAAGCAACCTGTCTAAGTAGTTTCCCGTTCAGACAGCTAACATTTTCAGACATGCAGAGAAGCTATTTCAGATTGTATCTGTTCACATGACTCCTGTCTTTGCTTTGCACAAGAAGGCCAATAAGAAGAAGAAAGTATGTTTCTTTCTATAATAGATTGAGAGCCCAAGGGGATTGTTAGATCATCTGTTCTGACCCCCGGCATAGCACAAGCCATGTAATTTCATCCAGTTATTCCTCTATTGAGCCCAACAACCTGTGTTTGGCTAAAGTGTGCTTTTCAAAAAGACATCTAGTCTTGATCTAAAGACTTCATGAGATGGAGAATCATCCACTTCTCTTGGCTGTCTTAGCCAATAGTTAATTACCTTCACTGTAAGAAATCTGTGCCTTATTTCTTTGGCCAATAGATACATTATTTCCTGAGGCAGTGCAAGATAGCTGCCTTCTTGGTAAATGAATACTTACACGATTAGGGAAAGATATAAAAATCTACAGTTGACTTTTAAAGAAAAGAGACAGTGATGTGAATTTTATTGTCAACAGATGGTTTTGAATCTTTGGGATATACATTATGATATGACATTCACATCCAAGAAAAAAGAAGGGTATGCACAACATTTAGGAACACGGTATCCTCCCTGTGGGGTGTACTGCATATAAATCCCTGTGCAAGGATACAGAGTCATGCCCGCTAGTCAGCTGCAGTTTTCACCTCTGTTATTGATACAGCTCAAAAATGGTAGCTAGCTACTCTTAAAAATAATCAGAATAAATCCTTCTGAATAAAGCATTCTGTAATTAGAGCCCTGCAAATCTGTGGATATCCGCATTATATCCACAGATATCCTCATCCATGGATACAATGTGGATACCTGTAAACTGTTTCTTGCAGCTGCAGATCGGATACAGATCCACATATTTTTATCTGTGCAGGGCTAGAGCCCTATAAGTACATGGATATCTGCGGATATCCGCATCTGCGGTTACAACATGGATATGCGCGGACCATTTCTTGCAGATGCAGATCGGATGCGGATCCACATATTTGTATCTGTGCAAGGCTCTATCTGTAATTATTGTGGCTGCCACATACACCAAACCCTGAGGGTGCCAGTAGTATTGCAGGGGAACCTGAACTGAGAGGCAAGCACTGTAGGTCCTTCAGCATCTAGGCCGTGTGGTCAATATCCCTACAAGGTGGCTCCCAATAACCACTTAGACACGTGGCTAGCAAAGCATATTTTGCTAGGGCCAGCAGGGAAGGAAAAGGTTGCTGATACCCTAGGTACAGAGGCTTAAACAGTTACAGTTCAAGGTACAAGTGCTGCAGGAATCAGCTAGGACCGTGCTCCTCTTGACCTGCTGCTCACAAACAAGGAAGAATTGATAGAGGAAGCTGAAGGAGATGGCAATCTGGGCAGCAGTGACCATAAGATGGCTGAGTTCAAGGTCCTGGTGAGAGGAAGAAAGGAGAACAGCAGAACACGGGCTCTGGACTTCAGAAAAGCAGATTTTGACTCCCTCATGGAGCTGATGGGCAGGCCAGGATCCCCTGGGAGGCTAATATGAGGAGGGAAGGAGAGTTGGCTATATTTTAAAAAGCCTTATTGAAGGAGCAGGAATACATCATCCCAATGTGCAGAAAGCATAGCAAAGATAGCAGGCCACCAGTGTGGCTTCACAGAGTGAGCTTCGGTGAGCTTAAACACAAAAAGGAAGCGTGCAAGAAATGGAAGCTTGGAGAGATGACGAGGGAGGAGTATAAAAATACTGTTCAGAGTCTGCTCTTAGGAGGGAAGACTCCCATGCACTGCCACATTCTGGGGACTGACTGGCTAGGCAGCAGTTCTGCAGAAAAGGACCTAGGGGTCAAAGTGGACAAGAAGCTGGATATGTGTCAACCACCTGCCCTTACTGCCAAGGAGGCTAACGGCATATTGCGCTGCATTTGTGGGAACATTGCCAGCCGTTTGAGGGAAGATTATTCCCTTCTATGAATAATTAGAGGTCTGATTACAGTGGTAGCTTTGAAGAATTTTTGGACATGTGGGCAGTGGGGTCTGGTAGGTTGACCCACAGCTGCCAAAACAGAGACCATAACTGATGCTTAAGTTCTGAGTGTGTTGTTCTATAGCCCAAGAGACAGGTCTACTTTTAAGAATTCTAGGAGCAATAAGAATGAAGCCAGGTCTGCCATGTAGCCTCTTGATGTGCACCAGGAACCAGATCTTCTCTGTATTATTGGTGGAAATCTTTCTGTACTACAGCAGGATTGAGAACACATCATTGGGCTATCCTCAGCTTCTTTTAAAATACGACTACTCAATAACCAGGTAGTCAGGCTCAGAGACGCCACGCCGTGATGGAACAACCCTGTGACTGTAGATTGTCAATCCAGTGTGGATTATAATGCTAGTGAAGGGAGCCATAGACATCTCCAAAAGGCCTGAAAACCAGTATGGTGTGATCAGTATCACTGGGTGCGTCTACACTTACAAATTAAGTCGATTTACGGAGACTTCAGTCGACTTAAAATACTCTGCGTCTACAATGGGCTTTCCTTAAATCGACTTAAGCTGCTACTTAAGTCAAATTAAGAAAAAGTTAGTTCAAATTAATAACACCTCGTTTTAATTCGAACTAGCGCTTAAATCGACTTTATTAAGGCGACTTAAGTCAGTGGAGACGGGGATTAGCACCTTGGTGTAGCTTATTAAGTTGATTTAAAACATTAAGTCGACTTAATAAGGTCAAAAAGGGGCCACATCTACACTTGAAAAGTTGTCAACTTTTGTTAAGTCGACTTAATAAGGTGCACTTTAAGTCGACTCAAAGTCGACTTTATTAAGTCGACTTCACAAAGTCAACCTAACTTTTCAAGTGTAGACATAGCCACTGAGACTATTGTCTCAATATCCATTAAATTCTGTGTGTTATCATGGGAAAAAGAGGGAATGCATATAGCAGAGCCCTTGGCCATACCTGAGAGAAGGTGGGATTCCCTCTCCTCCTTCAATAGAAGTTGTTCATCTTGATATTGGAGCTGGATATAAAGATGCCACAGTGCTTTCCTGAAAATCTGGACTGTGTGATCAACCTCCCTCTGGTGGAGGCACCATTCCCCCAGGCCTGGCTTTTACAGCCCGGTCAATCCACCACAACATCAGTTTTCCTTTGATATGTATGGTTTGGACAGAATGTTTCTCTTAGCCCATCTGATGAAGGTCATGGCTTCTGCTTGTAACAAGCACTCTGAGATGTCCTCTGAGAAAGCAAGTCAGAAGCCAATTAGAGAGTGACTGCCTGTGAGCTCCCAACTCTAAAACAGCTGCCTTGACCCTGATATGTAGGGAAGAGTGGACAGTGGCGTGAAAATTATTTCTCTGTGGGGAAGTGGGGTGTCCTGATCACAGTACACTCACTAGCAGGGGCGTGGGTGGTCCCTGACAACACGTATTATAATCGGCTGGTGAAGGGGAGAAAGGAAGGTTTACCCTGCACTGGAGCTTCTGAGGTCTCTGTGGTTTACCCTTCAGAGGTGGGACACCTAGCAATGGGATCTGCTCTGTGTCAGTGGTCGCAGATTGAGCCCTTGGTGTCTTGGGTAGTTCGTTCAGCTCCTGAGGTCTCTGCTGTTTACCCCCTGGCAGTGAGACAAACAACGTTGGACCCAATCTGCATCCATGGCTGTGGATTGAGCCCCGGGTGTTACCAGCTAGCATTTCTGGGCCTCTTATTAATACACAATCGCCACTGCACAGTCCTGTTGGGGCACACCGGCAATCTGTTTCCTAATCATGGTATCACCAAGGTTTGAGGATCAAAAGAAATACTTTTCCTCTTTAGTGGATTAAGTCTCCTATGCTCCCTCCTCCATAGAGTCTACTGGTATTTACATGGCTCCCTTATCAGGGTATTTGAGCACCACACAGTCTTTAGTGTGCTAACCTTAAGACTCCCCTGTGAGACAGGGAAATGCTATTTATCCCCATTTTACAGATGGGGAAGTGAAGCATGAATGTTATAGTGCCCTTAGTTTTGACCCAAAGTTGCAGGCATCGGCTATTTTTGTGAGATTTTCACCCTCTGGTGTGACGTCTGAGCCAGACCCCGAAAATAAGGGACATTTAATGTTTTCACCAGCTCCGCAATATGATCAAAAAGCAGGAGAAAAGGTCCAACACTGACCTCTTTCCTCCCACTCTTCCGTCTAACTTTTGATGAATTTTTGGGCTGAAATTAAAATAATGTTGATCAGCTCAGTTATTACTATTATCGCAATATTGTCACATTGAATTCTCAAACCAGAACTTTAAATCTAACCCAAATCCAGGGCAGCAGTACCTTATGATCAATTGTACTGTAAGTTATGGTGGGGGCAGGGGATTTACTACCTGTCCCCTGACTCCTTCCTCCTTGTTCCTGGCCCTGCCACCCTTCCCACCTTTTGCTCTGAGGTCCTGCACTGTGAAGTGGCTGGAGCAGACAGTCACTGAAGAGAAGGGGAATAACACCTTGTAGCTGCCTTTCCACTTTGCTCAGCCTTCCCTGCCAGCGTCTGGGGTATCTGCATGGTTCTTCTTCCATGCCATTTATGGAGGAGGGAGCATAGGAGACTCAATTATGAACCTTTTTGCTTAGTCCCTAGTGCTCCATTGGTGCCTGTCTCTCTGAACTGACACCAGCACAACAGAGATCAGACACTGCCCCTTAGTCAGATATACGTCTACACTTACTAAAGTTAATTCGAATTAGTTAATTCGAACTAACTAATTCGAACTAATTTTAGTTAGTTCGAATTAACTTAATTCAAACTAGCAAAATTTAGTTCAAATTAGCGAATTGCATTGAGTTCAATGGGCCGTTTAGTTCGAACTAAGCAATTAGTTCGAACTAACATGGCCACATTGGTTAATTCGAACTAACTAGTTTGAATTAACCCTTAGTTCGAATAGCATATTCAAATGTATTAGTTCGGATTAAGAAAGCCCTTCATTCAAACTAATGAAAGCCCAGAGTAGCCATGGCTTTAGTTAGTTCAAATTAAGCTTCCTTAATTCGAACTAACTCGCCAGTGTGGACATAGCCATAGTGTATTCTAAGTACAGTTGCTTGGAAAGAATGGAAATCACACATCCAGCCTGTCTTTGCCTTTGTCCCGCACCTCACTTCACCAACACAGGATTGTCCCCCATATTAGACTTTCATGAGCTTGGTGAGGAACAGTATCAGTTGACCCAAGTGGTGGCACTTGCAACACTTTCCTTGACAGACAATTCCTCGACCCAACAGATCTCAGCATTTGGAATTTTTTCCTCACATACAGCTTAATTTTGCCCTTCCAGGATGTGAAATGCTATCTGACACATACTAGCCCAGTTGGCTAATCTGTGTAAATCCTATTAGTAGCATTTTGACTGACAACCTACCACTCACGTTTTGTCTAACAAATCTACAACGATTGGTTTTACTTCTCCTCATTTCTGTGTTTTCAGAGTAAGTCTTAACGCCTGCGTTTGGCTTTGCCATCTGGAATACTGCTAGCTCCTGTCATTAGCAGAAAACTTTGGTTTATGATCCAACCATTTCTGCATTCTCTTCCATTTTCCTACAGGTGGAACAGGTGCTCAGCTGGTGTGGATTGGCAGAGTTCCATTGATGTCAACAGAGCTCTGCCAGTTTACACCAGATGAAGATTGGACCTACTCGTTTTCACATAGGTCTCCTTTGTTGTTAATTAGCCGGTGTCTTCCCTTCCTTCTCCAGCTCTCAATACATAGCTCAAAAACAAAGTCCACATGCACTGGGAAGACAGAGTGCCCATTTATGGGAAAAAACGATTGAGTCCTTAAGGGGTTCGTTCAGAATAGTAGCCTTGTCACCTCATGGGGAAGAATGAGCTTGTTTGGCATCAAGGCCTGTCACTGTCTGAAAACACAGCCTCACAGGCAGCTGTGTTGGCGACTGGCCCCAATTAGCTTAGTGTGGTCTCAAAAATAGAACGCACCCTGTGTTCTGTTATATAATAAACCACTTGCTATTTGAAATGACAATATTTAATTTTCCTATAGCGGACTCCCGCGGCTTCCTGCATCACAGTCAAACAGCAGAGGAGGTCAACTTGGAAATGGGAGAGCACTGTTTAGTTCATACCGCTTGCTGCAACTTCCTACGTGACCTATGAGTAATTAGATGACCCCCCTCAATACCTCTCTCCCCCTGTCTCTGGTTTAAAAAGTAACATGGAGCCCACGAGTCTGTAAGGCTCCAGGAATAGTCACTCTGCAAAGCAGGCTTCTGGCTATCCTACCGCAGCCTGGGTATATAATAACAAGGACCAGATGCCATCCTGATACTCACAGCAACACATTTATTATCCGCTAGTAAACACAGTTCTCTGTCCACACCCCAGGTGTACCCTCTCCTCTCGGTGCTTTCCTTTGCAGAGTTTAGGCCTTCTGCAAGCACTGATCCAGATCTGTTCTGTGCTGTAATCACGGCTGACCTTTTCCTCCCTAAGCCCCACTGGATGGGGAGGCGGATGTGGTAAGCAGTTAATTAAATATAACAATCATCTGCAGGCTAAACTATTACTAATATGAAATGTTTCATACATATTTGGGGGGAGAATAACTGCACAATTCGTAAAATCTTCCAAGAACTCACTAGGGTTAAAAACATCTTTCAAAGACACCTGGAAAGAAATAAGTCCCAGTTACAGAAAAGGTTTTGAGTTGAAACATGTACAGTTTTACAGAATTCCACAAACCCAGTTCTCTCTGAACTTTCCAAGCTAAAGGACAGTCTTCCAACTGGAGTCTGTAAGCATAACTCCAAGGTCTGACTATCCAGTTCTTCCTCTTTTGAAGGACCAAAAGAGAGCTCTTAAGTGCTTTTACAAACCTCAATATAGCTCAAACCTCGTGGTGCAGAACCCATTCCACCCTAATCCTGTATAAGTACTTCTAATAGCTTTTCTACCTGAGGGTTAAACTAATTGTCCTATAGATCCTCTTTTCCATTCTTATACAGCTAATGACATTTGCTCCCTCCCAAAAGTATGGATTATTTCTAGTCACTACAGAAACATTACAAATATTAGCTCACTATCATCACCGAACCTTATAGCTTCTCCTAAATTGCCTTTATTGTTGAATTATTTAAATAAATTCCTGTTGCTTTATGCTAACAGATATTGCTTATAATGCCCCAGGGTGGGAGGTGGGGGGAAATGACACAGAAGACATTAACCATATCCAGTAAATTCTCCCCAAACTCTGTTTAAGGGATTCCTTTATTTGTTTCATAGCTTAAAGCCTGGTCTATTTTATATAAACTGGTTCTAAACATTCCTGTTGTGAAACACTGAAATGTTGCACTGTAAAAATCAAATGCAAAATAGAATAAAACCTAAAAAAAGAACCAACGAGCCAAACACAATACACGGTCAGACAGAATAAGAAATTCTGGCTTCAGTACAAACCCAATAGGCATTTGGCAAACCTCCCCACCCACAACGGGATCGGTTCCCAACTAGTAAAAGGAATGCAGAAAACAAAAGGGCAAGGAGAAGGCCCAGAAAAGAATGGTCACAAACAGATCAGCTGAAATGTATGAGACTTGTACTGCGTCCAAATGCAGCCAGCAAGGGAGCCTACCCCTGGGAGAGAATTATACAACAAACAAGGACCCTCTTCTACGATGGCCCTGTCTCCAGACCAGAGGTTAAAGTAAGGGGGAATGCACCGGAACGCAGTTCCGGGGCCCACAAATTTGAGGAACCAGAGTTCCGGGGCCCCTAAAAATAGAAGAATCCGGTGGAACTCATGTTCTGCCCTGCCCTGACTGCTGGCAGGTCCTACGCCCCACCGTTGTTAATCACAATACTTATTGTGTGATGCAATGTTTGCTAGTGTGTGACAATAATTGCTATAGACATAAACGCCATATAAAATTATAAATATTTTTATGGAGCGATAACCGATGCATGTGGTACTGAGAAGTGGTTGCAAATGCCTACCTGGGCTGGGGCCCACACATGCATAAAGGGGGCCCAGACAATACGGGAAGAAGGCCCGGAGATTAGGAGGGTCCGGGGCCCGACAAATTATACTTTAACCACTGCTCCAGACTGACCCTAGTGAGTTACAGGAGACCTTTCCAACTGTAACTGAACGTGGAAAAAGGGATCACTCAAGTACTTGGGGGCCAGATTATGCGGGGCTCTAAAGACTAGTGCTAAGAACCTGTATTGCATCCTCTAAGGTACCAGCAGCCACGGTAGATTGAAGAGAATGAGCATGGTCTCCTTGCGCCTAACCTCAGAGGCTTGTGAGCAGCCTCATTCTGCCACTGTTGTAGCCTTTGGATGAATTTCCAGGGAAGCTCAGTTCTGCGAGCATTGAGGCATTCGCAGCCAAGAAACTCAGCGAACTTTATGGATAAAGCAGAGATGGCCACAGCCTCTCTTTAACCCATGTCTAGGATGTAGGCTGGTCTTGTGGCATCTGATGGGGACTCAGGAAATGTGGGTTCAGCTCCCAGCTCCACCACAGATTCTCTGTGTGATTTTGGCCAATTATTTATTCTCTCTGCATCCCAGTTCACCAATTGTAAAACCAAAATAACAATCTTTCTTTTGTCTGTCTTGTTGGTCTGCAGTTTAAGCTCTTTAATACAGGGACAGTCTCATGTATACACCTATGTCTATTAGAGTGGGGCCCAATCTCATCCGGTAACTAATCAATAAAATTAATAATAATAGCATTGTTCCATGCTGAAAAAGCAAGTGATTCCAAGCCTGTCTCTCCCACCACAGGGACCTCCATGGTGGCTATCTGCACTCTCTGGCTATGTCTTCACTGGCAAGTTAGGTCGAATTAAGGAAGCTTAATTCGAACTAACTAAAGCCCTGGCTACACTAGGCTTTAATTAGTTTGAATTAAGGGCTTCCTTAATTCAAACTAATAAGTTTGAATAGCTATTCGAACTAAGGGTTAATTAGAACTAACTAGTTCGAATTAACCAATGTGGCCATGTTAGTTCGAACTAATTGCTTAGTTCGAACTAACCGGCCCATTGAAATCAATGTAAATCGCTAATTCGAACTAAGCAAGTGCCATGAATTTAAAATTAGTTTGAATTAGTTAGTTCGAATTAACTAATTCGAACTAATTTTAGTAAGTGTAGACATAGAGTCTGTGTACCAGCTATACACAAGTTACCAACAAATTTCACAAACATGCATCTTTTCTAGAAATTCTGCTAATTCTTTCATACTAGAAAGAAAGAAAGAAAGAAAGAAAGAAAGAAAGAAAGAAAATTGTGCATTACACAGCAATGACCAAGTTCACTTAAAAATGAAGAACTGGTTTGAAAAGGGACACTGTACAAATACAAAATGCCATCCTCATACTTAGTCTGTCCCCTTCCTGTGAGCATTCCGGAGCCTATTTTTTCAGTTTAATAACAAGATCAGATTTTACTATTGTCACCCTATCTCAAAGAGAAACCAGCGGAAACAGAATGAGTTAGAGCTGGGCTATGAGACTAACCAGAGGCATGGAAAAGCTTCCTTGGAAAGAAAGATTCTAAAAGATTGGGCAGGTTTAGAGCAGAGTGAATGAGCGGGAACCAGATATTGATATTCAGAACATAGATTCTCACCTTTATCACTACCCAACAAGGGGGCTGTAGTAACCTTGGGAGGGAAAGGGTTAACAGTGAGTCCTAGAGAAGTCTCAAGAGAGCCAATAGAAACAGAGTGCAAGTTTTTGAATTGGAGCAACAGACCTGCCTGTTTCCTGTTTGGTGGCAGCGGAGCTCCTGGAAGGAGCAGGAGGAGGCCAGGCAGCCAGGCCTGGAGAATCCAACAACATCTGGGCTTAAAAAAGGCTCAGATCTGTAAATGGCCATGTGTGAATAGAACGGGGCATTTTCCAAAGGGGGAGCCGTGTTAGTCTACTGTAGAAAGACAACAGAGTCCAGTGGCACTTTTAAAGACTAACAGATTTATTTATTGCATGAGCTTTCGTGGGAAAATCGCACGAAAGCTCATGTGATAAATAAATCTGTTAGTCTTTAAAAGTGCCACTGGACTCTGTTGTCTTAGAACAGGGCATGTTTAGCTAGACGCATTCAGGGTATTTTCTTTGTTTTGGTCCTTTTTTGGATTCATCTGTGCTGAGCACATGTATTCTCTCCCGCTCCCCCCCCATCCTGTTACTACAAGCTAAATCCCAGAGAAGCAAGTCTTTGTGGCTATGTCTACACTTGTTAATTTAAGTCAACTTTAGCTAAGTCGACTTAACTAAGTCGACTTAAAGTAGACTTAGTTAAGTCAACTTAGCATGTCCACACTTAAATTTAAAGTTGACCTACAGCGTCCACACTGGATGCCTAGGTCGACTTCTAGGGGCTAAGGGGACCTTGGGCAGGTCCACGGTGGCAGGGGGGCACCCCTTGCCCAGTGCCAGGGGGCTCAGCCTTTGCCACATTGTATCTGGGTACAATGGGGCAAAGGGGGACAGGGACTCTGGCAGGGCATAGGGGCAGGGTGGGCAGGGCTCTGCCCTGCCCTGTGGGGGGGCATGTCAGGCTCCCCCTGTGCCCCCCCAGCAGGGAGGGCAGTGGGGGAGTCCTGGAGAGCCCTAAGTCGACTTTAAGTCGACTTAGGGCTACTCCAGGTCTACACTGGCTTAAGTCGACTTTAGGAAGTCGATTTAAGCCTAAAGTCGAATTAAAATGAGATTTAATAAAGTCGACTTAATTTTCATTAAGTTGACTTTATTTTCCTTAAGTCGGCTTAAGCAGCTTGCTTAAGTTGACTTAAGGAGAGTGTAGTGTAGACACAGGGTAAATTAAGTCGACTTAAGCAAGCTTAAGTCGACTTAATTTACAAGTGTAGATGCACCCTGTGTTCCTCAGCTGTCCTTTTAATTAAAGAGCATGTATCCTTTTAAAATAAGTTTGTTCCTGTGTCCTAAAAGGCAAGAGGTTTTGTGTGCATGTGCCTCAGACTGCACAGCCAACTACTAAAGGGAAATCAGTTTTATTTTCAGCTGATATCACAGCTAAGGTTCAATCACTCTCCTGAGGGAGGAATAGAGAAGATTGAGGGTACCTTGCAGGAAGGTATTCCCAAGTGCACCTTCCTGGGTTTTCAAGAGGTTTTCCATTTGGGTGGTGTCAGCAATACCACTCCAAGGCCAGGAAATTGGTAGCCTTGGAGAGTTTTAGGACAAGGCTTTAGGACCAGTGTTTTTAAGACCTTTTGCAGGTCCCCACCTTCTGCACTCGAAGTGCTAGAGCGGGGAAACAGTCTTAATAGGGGCATTCAATTATAACGAAAGCCATCAAACTTAAAACTTACAAGCAACGTGTTGTTAGCCTGAAGAACTCATTGCAACAAGATATCGCTGAGGCCAAGTATTTAGCAGGATGCAAAAAAAGGATTGGACATTTATACAGATAAACAACATATCCTGAAATACAATAGTGAGGATTTAAAAAAATTACCTCACAAGAGTTTGGGTAGGGCTATAAAATTGAGATGGGGGCCAGTAATAGGTGCTTATATGAGACAAAGCCTCAAATATCAGGACTGACTGATCCTATAAAATTGGGAAATCTGGTCACCCTAAGTGGAACCTTCTCTAGCTCACACTTCAGCTGACTGATTTACCGATTGCAGGATCTTTTTTCTGAATGACGTATAAGCCAGAAAGATCTGTTTGATGTTCAGATGATAGGCTGAGTCTGTGGGGCAAGCACTTGGGTGGGGAAAACCCTCATCTTTTTCCTTAAAAGCTGATCAGATTTGTTCTGAAATCAAGGAGAGTGACAAACCTTTTACTTTCACTTTGTAAAGTAGACCCAGATTTTCAGTTCCTTGGCACCCTTTAATTTGGAGAGATTGGATAGCTTTCTAGTGTCTTTAATTGCTGATTCAGAAACATTTTCATTCCTTATATAAAAGTGTAACACAAAGACAGAGAGGAAGACTAAATCAAAACTAGTGGATCTCAACCAGAGGTATATGTGCCTCTGGTGGTCTGCATAGGTCTTCCAGAAGGTACATCAGCTCATCTAGATATTTGACTAGTTTTACAACAGGCTGCTTAAAAAGCACTAGCAAAATCAGTACAAACTAAAATTTCGTACTGATAATGACCTGTTTATATTGCTCTATATACTATACACTGAAATGTAAGTACAATGTTTATATTCCAATTGATTTGTTTTATAACTATATGGTAAAAATGAGAAAATAAAGACCGTTTCAGTAACAGCATGCTGTGTCATTTTTGTATTTTTATGTCTGCTTTGTAAGCAAGTAGTTTTTAAATAAGATGAAACTTGGGACTATGCATGACAAATCAAAGTCCTGAAAGGGACACAGTAGTCTGGAAAGGTTCAGAGCCACTGATCTATGCAACAATACATTGTAGAATGGCACCTTCCCAAAGCATCCTGGATATCTATTAGCTAGACTTTTTGGATTGCCAATGTACCAAATGTTTCATTGCCTAGGGCCTTACAGAGCCAACTTGCTTTTTTAGCTGGTGAAAGCACTAATGTAGAAAGGCATTTGGGAATTAATTATTTAATGTGATTCTCATTGGTACAAAGGTTTTGCTCCTTCAGTTGCCATTATATATATGTTGCTCTGCAGCAAATTATGAGCTAAATCCTTCACGCCTTTACAGCGGCTCCTCTTACATCAATGAATCTACACCAGTGTGACTAAGAGCAGAATTCAGCCCCAGGTTCTGAAAATGTTCTTTGAGACAAAGAGAAAAGCAATCAGTTTATCTCACCAAGGAGCCCCTTTTTAATGCAGTCTAATCTAATAACGCAATTACTGACACTCTTTTGACACACCTGTTGCAAGGCTAGTCCTTTTAATTAGTAAAAGCCTGTTCGTTTGGGAAGTAGGATATATGGATCAGTTCCCCTTAAGTGTGCTTTCTGGATGCCTTTGCTGAAGACGGGGCAGCCAAAAGCATAGGAAGGTGTAGGTCTGAATTTGCACTGCACATTGATTTGGCTAACTCACCTGCAAGTCTCAGTTATTCTATACATAATCACATGTTGTGTTTAAAGTGTTTTTAAAAATGACTGATGTGGAAGTAAATGTCCTTTGGGGCTGTCTCTGTAGTGGCTGCACGTAACTCCTATTTATGTCACTGCATGAGCTGAAGAATTGTGCCCTTTCTGTTTTTCTAAAGAATTATGCAATGCTTGGCTCTGCAAAAGAATTTATTTTGAATTCAAATCAATCAATCACCTGAAGCACTGAGGTAAAATCATGTCAGATCCTCCTACCCTTATACGTCTGCTAGTCCTCGTACCACCAAATTACTACTGAAGAAGTCTTTCAGGGCTGGTTTGACTAGTAGTAAAGTTGAAGTTAATGGAGTCATGCCAGCAATTAATTTCTTAGACTGTCTTATATCACCAAACACAAAGTCTATTGAGTGTTTGATTTTTTTTTAATCTTCTCCAGTGAAAGAAAAGTAACTCTAACAATGTGCTTTTTTATAAGAGCCCAATAAATGAGATTCCAATAAAAATCCCAACAAATGAGGCTTGAAGGACTATATTACCTCAGGAAGATTCAGAAACAAGAACTTTTAATAACTATGGAAGTCTGAAGCTCCTGGAGCACCATCAAATTATATTGTGTATAACACTGATGTCTGGGAACTGTAAACCTATACATCTGTGTTCACCTATCCTGATAGACAGCTTAACCTCATTTTCTCCTGGAAAGCTGCCATATGTCACTCATAACAGACAGTTTTATGACTGTAAGAAGGGAAAAATAGAGAGCCAGCTTTTTTTTTTTTCTTGAAAAAGCCAACTTGAGAGTATTAGCAAAAATTGGAATGATTCCATGTGAGGCAAAAGTGGAAAAGGACTCAGCATCTCTTCAAATTAGATAGAGCAACTTGGGAGATGATTGAGGCATATGGACACCCACACAGTTTGCACAGAAAGAACTGAGAACCCCCAGACTTTAGCTTATTAAAGATGACCTTTCCCCTCTCTAAAATTTCAAAGCTGAGGTTCCAAGCCCTGAACAGACTGTGTGCCATATGTAACATGACCTCAGCTCTGCTCTTCCAAAGCGCTGATGGCATCACTAATGAGAGGTGAAAGGTCCTTTTCTTGCAGCTTTCTCAAAAACCCACCAACACTGTCTGTGCACTGTCTGCCCCACTCCCACCCCCTGTACAGACTAATTTCATTTAATACAGAGCCTTAGAACATTTTAAATAATAATCGTAATCATAATAATAATTAATACAAGGCTGGCTGGCTTCTGACCACAGCTGGACTGCAATATGCACAGCGCCAGAGTAAAGAAAATGTTTGTTTTGTCTCAGAATGCAAAGGGTGTAGGTAAGCAGAGCCCTTCATGTAAATCTCCTCTCTCATTCATTCGACAGCCATATGAACTGAAAGCTGTGTTGCTTTTTAAAGAATGGGCAAACACTTTGCAGCAGCCAGGTGTGTGTGTATGTTTTGGGTGTTTGTTTGTTTAACTTGAGGAAGGAAGGGGGGAGGGGGAAGCTTTGCACGTGTGCAAAACTGATCTGCTAATGCTCTTCGAGCTCTAACGATCAAATAAACAGTGGAGCGAGGTCCTGGAAAACGCTGCAAGCCACAGTCCAAGGAGCTTCCCTCGGCTTGTTGGCTGCGAAGAAAACAAAGTCAATTTTTTGCAGGGGCCCTGCTTGTTGCTTTCTGTCACAAACAAAATCTGACATTACAAATTAGGAGAGAAAGTTGCTGAATGTAAGAACCTTTGCTCCTCAAAGACGTGTATATTTCCCTCAAACCACACACGAGTCATGATACACAGGGGACCATAGCTATTTGTGTAGTACAGCATACAGTCATCCAAGGCTGCTGGATAGATGTGTCCCTGAGTGTGGATGGCTTTGTGGAAGTCTGGGAGCATGAATCTGCTGGAGGGTGCGGAGGAAAGTGGGCGGCTGGGGACTAAGGAGAGGTAACAGGTGTCTGGGAAAGATGCACCGACGTCTGTGCAAGTCACACCCTGCCTGCGGCGTTTCCAGGGGCGCTATCAAAGCCAGGCCAGCTGGGAGGCTCCGCCCTCGTGCGGTTCCCCAGATTGGATCCAGGGCCTGATTTCTAAAGCAGACTCAGCTGAAGGTTCAAGGCTGGATCTAAGTCCTAAATACGCCTTTGAAAGTGGCTCTCCAAACAGGTGGCGACTGCGAAGGACAGAGCGCGCGTCTCGGTTCTTTCTTCTTTATTTGTCATCCGCTTCAAGCATCTTTGCCGGCCACTTCTCCGGCGCTAGTAGGGTAGTCTGGCTGATGGCAGCGGGGGTGTGGTGCCTGCGCCGTGTGCCCGATCCCCAGCAAAACCTCGTGTGCGTCTGTCTGTCTCCTTCCCTCTGGTCTCTTCCCTCCGCGGGCAGAGGGGGAGGGTGCCTTTGGGGCGCGAGTGGGGACATCTTTAAAGGGCGATGGGGGATTTCTTGGCTTCTCTGGCATTAAAGCGGTGACTCACCTTTAACCGGCTCCTGGGAGGAATGAATACTGATGCAGGCATAAAAAAAAGCAGGCCGAGGAAAGAGCTGCAGAAGCTGGCATGTTGGCTAGATCCCCACCAGGTACTTCGCCCTTCTGAGAGGAGACCGGCCCTACTGCTTTCCTCCAGTAAAAGAGCGCCCTCTTTTCCTCCCTGTCCCCTTCCTCTTTCTCTCCTTCCATCCCCTCCCCGCTCCCCCCGGCCCGTCTCCCCCTTTCAGCCTCTTTCCAGACGCTGCCGCCTCCTTTCTGCCCCTCCCCACACCCAGCCCGTTCTCCGAAGCGCAGTGGCTCAGTGTGAACGCCCACAAGATGAAACTCCAGAAGCCAGACCCCAGCAACACAGACAACAGAAAGCCTCCAAGGGCGGCCGAGGAAGCAGGAATTGGCATTGGAGGGGATAAAACTGGGCCAAGCTTTCCGCATCTCGCCTTTTCCCAGGGAAAAAAACCGGAAAGTACTCCCCTCCCCCGCAATTTTTTTTGGCGAAAAAGTCCAAGTTTCTGCCTCCGGTCCCAGCTTGTGACCACACCTCAATGATCGTCAGCTAACGGCTGAGTAATAGTGTCAGGAGCCTTGGATGAGGAGCCTGCCAGGGTTTACATCTTTCCTCATGTTGATGTTCTGTCTACTCATGCAAGAAAAGCCGAACCAACCCAAACAAAACATCCTCCCCCCCAAACAAGAGCCTGGTCCAGGGACCGACTGTCTGTGAGCAGGCTTTTAACATGGGAACGGGCCCTGTATCCAGGCCTGAAGCCTGCATTTCTGGAAGGTTTTCTTCATGGCCATAAGAGCTAGAAACGGAATGTGTCTTTAATAGTATGCTGGGTGTGTGTGTACATGCTATTACAGTATAAATATATTATAATTTTCTATATAGCTACACAGCTAAACCATAACTAAACTACAGAGAAGGTCTCTATGAAATGCCACCAGCTGAGTGAGTCCAACCTCCAGAAATGATTAATCTCGGAAAACGCCCCTCAGATCAAAGAGCCTCAGAGACTGGAGGGAAGGGGCCGAATGTAATGCCTGGATTTACCCTGCACTGGGGCGGCTTTCAGCTACCTTCACGGGCATTTATTTGGTTCCGCTTCTCAGTAAGCGATTTGGTTAAAACCTGCTCTAGTGATGGCTCCCCAAACTAACCATCCCACAAAGCAGCTCTGGGTAACACGTCCCAGCCCTAATCAACAAGCCTGGCGGCCAATGTAATGTCAACAGGTAGGAAACAGGTGTTTGTTTTTGTCCTATTCATGCATCAGGGCTTTGGGGATGAATTTACAGTGTCGGGCCAGCCTTTCCGAGGCCATTCGTCAGCCAGGGAAAATTCCCATTAGCATGGAGAGGAGCGTCCCCGGTGAGCAGGATCGGGGGGTTGGAGAGTGTGGAATAGTTCTGTGGACACACAGGAGGGGACTCCACGCGAAACTGGTCAGCTGGCGAGCAGGATTCCAGCCCAGCTGAATCAACCTCTGTGTGAGTGTGTGTCTCTATATTTGCGCACGCACAGGCCCTGGAGCTTGTGAGATCTCACCTATGCTCTTGTGAGAGCTGGCGGCCCAGGCCCACGGGGGTTTTTTGGTAGTGAATGATGATTGGACTCGTGTTGTGGGTAAGCTGGTGCGGTAATTGTAATTGTGTGCAGCATACAGTTTGTGCGCCTAGAGTGCTGTAGTGGGAGGACACACACACACACACTGTGTGCGTCGACAGGACAGGGCTGGCTTTGTCGATGTCCTTTGTGGGCTGGAAGCTGGTGCGGAGTCACCAAGCCATCTAGAGCGCTCTGACCGAAGGATCAATGCCCAATTTGGCGGCAGCACTTCCCAGCCTAATTCCAGATGCATTATCTTATTTGAAAGGGGCTATGGCAAGAAGTTGCAATTATCCGTGTCTCGGGTTACGGCAAATTCCATTATGCTGAGAACTGGGAGGAAAGCAGCGCCGTGGAAATGCGAATTGTCTTGCTAGTAATGCGCCCAGCGCATGGATGCGGCTTGTTCTCTGTCTGAGCAAAAGGGCACGAGGCGGCTTCCAGTCCTTTCATGCGAGGGGCTAATCTTGATAAATGATGGGAATTTAATTCCCTCGCTGGAGCACATCTCCGTTCTCGCAGTCGGTGATGCAAGGTGCCACGTCTGAGCTGGATGCCAAGGGAAATGCACCCCATGGGCTAGCGGTGCAAAAGTTTCTGGCTGGTGGGAAAAGCGAATGAAAACGGAAAGGCATTAGCAACCTGAGAGTTGCTAAACCAGGTGGGTGTGGGCACAATCCTGTTGCACAAAATGTCACAGACCCAGGAAACCTGGCAATAAGGGAAGTGGAAACGCTCAATAGCCGAACGATGAAAAAAATCGGTGGGCATCAGCGCAGGAAAGGGGTTAAAGGACGCTGTTGTCCTTGGATTTAGGAAGCTGCTCATCCAATTCAGTCTCAGATTATCCAGGGGCAGACATATTCTCTCTCTCTCTCCAAACCAGCCCCAACATCTTGAAGCAATCAGCAGCTGAGAAGGGACTCGTCCCCCTGGCATCTCAGGTTAAAGAAGGAGGTCCAGGAAAATGTGGTGGAGCCATTACAAGAAACCTGAGATGCATTCATCAGGGACTCCAATTGCCATCGCATTAGGATTGATTAGAGACCAGCAGTACCGTAATGACCCGGAAAGAAGGGCATCCAGGGATTATTAATACCAACATTTTCTAAAAGGGGATCTATATTACCACGATTGCTGTGTGTGTGCAAATTCACCTGAGGAAAACAGACAGTTGGGGAGCTGCAAGATTGTACGCCTAACTCCAACTAAAAATGTCCCGTGGAAATATGTCTTAACACCTAAAACCTGCATGACTTCTATATGGCAAAGGCAGAAGTCACATGGACTGTCTCTCAGCCTTGATCATGTAGGGCTGCTGAGAGCGGCCTCTGAGCCATGAAGCCATCAGGCCCCTCGGTATAACGGGCTCCTGTTTGTTTTTTGAAAGTCGCCCTTTCCTCTCGGGTGCTTTTGTTTGATCGGATTGGGGGGTGTTGGATGCTGTGCGGATCAGCCTGAATTGCAGAGACAGTAAATAGGGTGAAGATTTCTTTTTAGTTGACGTCTCCGTTTTAAAAATGAAAACGGAATCCTCCACACACATTGATGAATGCAAAATAAAAATAAAATAAAAAATCCCTGAGCAAGCGAGGGATTCCAAAAGGAGCTGTACAAACAGCGATGGCGAGTCTGCTTCTTAATGCTGTGCGCCAAAACAAATCAACCCCTCATGGTCTCGGTTTAAATGCAGCTCACTGGATAATTAACTCCATCTTTCCAGCCCAACTTAACTGTTTATTTAGTGTCACCCTGCATTACCGTCACTAGCACTTTCCTCTGAACAGGAGGAGCTGGAGGCTTTCACCTCCCAAAAGGAAATTCTTCTTAGCTTAGACAGATTCAGCATCCAGGAAGTACATTAGTGCAAAAGAAAGGCGGGGGGGGGGGGGTACCTTTGATTGAGAACTCAGGAGAAAATAAGGGAGGGGAGGATGCAAAGAAATACATACACGAACTTTGTCAGCTCAGGTAAAGAAAGAAAACGCGTGATCACCTCTAATCCTTGGAAAAATGTGCCGGTAAATAGCCAAAGAAAAAACTCTTTGTATGTGACTATATCTTAAGTGAATCCTGTCAAACGCTGGTCTTTTGGGGGCTGGGTGGGGGCACCTGAGAAAGGCCTTTCCTTCTGCTATCTCCTGCTCTCTCGTTCTGTTCTTTGCAGGTCCCAGAGCAGCCAGGCAACTTTCAGTGCCCCTCTCCCCCCAAAAGCCTCGTGTTTTCTGAGCAGCCCCAAGCGAAGCGTTCAGCCCCAATGTGCATCCAGAGGAAACTCTTGTTCTCCTTCGCTTTTGTGGCAATCAAAACGACGAAGCATCACCGGAGCAACAGGCACAAGTGTCAGAAAGAAGGGACAGTAGCAATCTGCACCCCCACCCCCGCAATTTGAAGCCAAGGGAGACGAATCCCAAACATCCCCTTTTCCACCCTTCCAAAAACTGCCCCTGATAGTTTTTCCTTGTGGCTGGGCTCTAACGCCACGATGCGCATCCAGGACAAAAGGGAGGCGATATTTTCTGGAGACAGACAAACCGGACAGATTTAAAAAGACGTCCCCTGCCCTGCCCTTCCTAAAATGCCTGCTGACACCAACTTTGTTTTCACAGGTGTCTCGGGGCAATTACGAACAAGCAATTAAAGGTTCCATTGGTTTCCAGGCATCTTGGGCCAAGGGCTTCTCTACAGAACACCAAGTAATATGGAAAGAGTTTTGTCCTTCTCCAATTTTTTTAAAAAAGAAAATACAAATCCTTATTGTTTAGAAATAAGCCAAGGAAACTGGCTGTCTCCCCGTGCCTTGCAGCTGGGCAGGAGGGCTGCAGAGATCCGGTGTCACGTTGCAGATTCTCACTAAAGATAAGGAAATGTGATCTATTTTTCAGAACAGCAAGTGGATGGGAAAGAAACTCTTTACAACGCAAAATTCATTTGCTAATGGCCCGGTTTTGTGTTTCCCCGCTCTCAAGGTTCGGTAATCGTCCGCCCAGCGTTACTGACCCGTTCCAAGGAGCCCATTTTATTCTGATTAGCAGCCTGGCTCCTCAGATCTGCGGCCGCCCTTGTTTGTTGTTATTGTTTTAATCTTTATGGGGCAGGGAGGCCACAGATGTGTATTCTAGCCGTGGTCATTTTAACTGGACACTAGAAACTGAGGGAGTAAATCCATAAACCAAAAATGGGAACCAAACTCTTTCCAAAACGGGGTGCTGTCAGTTGGCTTCGATCTTAATGTGAAAGGGTATGCTAACAACCCTCCGAATAGCTCGAGGGGGAAATCTTATGATATAGAACTACAAAATAATGGCCTGTTTAATATTAAATCTGGAAAGACATTTGATTAAAGGCCTGGAAATGGAGGGGTGGTACCTTCATCATTTGTCTTTACTTTTAAGAAAAAATATTGCAGTGAAAGGCATATTCAATTATCCCTTACGATTGTTTTTAAATAAAATATTCTAACAATCATTATGTACAATTTTTGTACATAATCAAGACTAGGAATTGAGATTTGAAATGTTGCTCATTTTCTTTCTACAAAGGGGGGGGGAATCTATGGAGTCTCTACCCTGTTTTGTTCTTTGGTTATTGACATCAAAGGGGTCCTCCTGGAATAACTAAACCTTTCCTGTGTGATTTTAAAAGGAGAAATCGGTTAGTGTGGTTTGTAAATTCATGTCATTTTACCTCTTCCAGTGATATAAAGTGAAGGGTTTCCATTTGGGGAAAAACCACTCCGGCCAATAATTAACATTCTTAATAACTGGTTCTCATATGCCGGATTGAAATAGCAGGTAGGACTCGGTGAACAAGGAATTCCTCCCCGCCCTGTATGGGATTTTTGATTACACAGAATAACCACTTTGGAATAGGGAAGGACCCGGTGAAACACTCGTTCTTGTCGATTTCAGCTCAACCAGTGGCCCCTTCGGTACAATTTGCTTATTCTTAACACGAGCAGTGTTTATCTGGTCACACTTTCAAATGCACACAACAGAAGAAATTGAAAGAGCATAGAACATCGGCTTTAAAAATGGGAAGTATCTCCACCAGGGATAAATTTCTCTCTCTGCTCACTACCTCGTCCTGTGGGTATAATTTGTCAGATCTATGCTCCTTGAAAAAATTACAAATCATTTCTTTATTTAAAAATAACAGCCCCCCCCACCTAGAGAATTCGCGTTCGGCCGTCGAATCTCTATTGCAGGAGACAATCGCTGGCCGTGCAAACTCGTACATTATAATTCTGCGCACTTGCTCTAGACTTTAGGGTATTAGTTGATTTTAGAGCTGGGTTTAAAACTCCGTTCCGGTCCCCACACAGCTGCCTTGTCAATAAGGATCTGTTCCAAGTAGAGACATTCCTTCTGGCAGGACATTGCAGCTCTTTAAGACTTCATCTGAAACATCATAAGTACTAAAATAAAATGGCAAGGGAAAATTACCAGACACACGGTCATGGGATATAGAAGTGCCAAGACTCCAGTTTAGTAAGTAAAGCTATTGTACACACAGACTGTGGGGCAGTGGCTTATTTTAAGTAGCTTCCACAGCCATTAAATGTATTTCAAAAAAACAAAAACAAAAAAACCCCCATCCAGGCATACAAAATATCAGCATCTGCCTTCAGTATATTGCATTCATACACACACGCACATCTCCCTATGGCCTTTTAGATAACTATTTTTTTTCTCTCTCTAGAGGACCGCAAAACTCAGTGATCTGTGGAAAATAAAGAGGCTGCTGGCATGTAAGTGGAGGGAAATGGCAGCGAGTCCGGGATCCTGGGCATCAGCGTGCACAAACAATGGAGCGATGCCACTACACGCTCATTCTGTGTCACCCACAGACGTTCTGCACTCCGCTTTAAGCGTCTACAGTCAAATCAGTCTAAACGCATTTCCCGAAGACAAACAGGTTTTAAAGAGCGCCGCGATTGTTATTAGCACCCACTAAGTGACCCCATTCTTAAATCAAAAGCATTCTCAAGTGTACTTAAAATTCTGTTCTCTACTTATCTCACCAAAGATAAATACAGTCATAAAGACACTCTCTTCCCACCATTCTGCTTCCCTTATCTCAACCATTGTTCTTATCTCCTGCCCTGTCCCCTGCTACCGACCAAACATTATCTTTGTTTAGGGAAGCTAATTGTTTGCAGAATCTTTTGCTTTTCAATAATTTCGGCTTTTGAACAAGGTGTGCAAATGAGGATTAGGATAATTAAATCGCTTTTTGTTGGTGCAGGTTTGCGCGCGCGCGCACATACACAAACACACACACACACACACGCCGAAGATGATGTAATTTGCACCTTTCATTCCCACCCCATTGGGGCGCAGGTTCCTTAGGCATTCGCTTCTTACTTATTCTCCTCAGTTGTGATCCTACACGGGGGGGCTAGGTCCGAGTCACAGCTGTTACATGTCAAGGATTGCCTGACGAATTGGGATTCGGATCTGCTTCAGTCTGAACGCTCCCCCGGCCCCCAAAAGCTGCACTTTCAGTTTTGCACAGCAATCTATGGCGAAGAGACTAGGGCTTGGAAAATGCTCCCCGCCCCCTCCATATCTCCCCAGCCCCAGTGAGGACTCTCCGGTATTATTTATCCCGGCCATCCGCCGTTCACCGGGCCGTTATTTATTCATCCCGGCATTAAGGTAATTAAATAGGAGTGCACATGGCCCGGGCAGTCGAGCAGGACCCGGCGTGGGGGCGGGGGGTTGCAATAGTTGATTTGTGCAGAGATGAGCCCCGCTCCCCTTAGGTGACACATGAGACCGGGCTCATGTTGCAGGGCCCTGACGTGTCTCCCCTCCCGGGAGCCAGCGCCCCCCCCGCGCGCTCTCCTACAAGCCCAGCCACTCACTCAGCAGCCAGCAGCAGCAGCAGCGCGCGGGCCTCCCCCTTCAGCCTCGCAGGCCGCGCGCCTCCGGCCGCAGCCTCCGATAGGCGCTGGGCGCGTCCAATCAGCGCCGCCCGGCCGCTCGGGCGCTTTAAGCCAGGCTGCGGCGGACTAGCCACCAAGTTCCCCCAGCAACACTCGGAGCATCCCATTCTCACCGGCCCCCCCGCGCCCGGGGCTCCGCGCGCGCCCCCCGCCGCCGCACCTGGGAGCGCCCGGCTCGGCGCGCCGGCTCTTCCCCTGGCTGCCCGCTCGCTCGCTCGCCATGTCCATGCTGCCGTCCTTCGGCTTCACGCAGGAGCAAGTGGCCTGCGTGTGCGAGGTGCTGCAGCAAGGGGGGAACCTGGAGCGGCTGGGCCGCTTCCTCTGGTCGCTGCCCGCCTGCGACCACCTGCACAAGAACGAGAGCGTGCTCAAGGCCAAGGCGGTGGTGGCTTTCCACCGCGGCAACTTCCGCGAGCTCTACAAGATCCTGGAGAGCCACCAGTTCTCGGCGCACAACCACCCCAAGCTGCAGCAGCTGTGGCTCAAGGCGCACTACGTGGAGGCCGAGAAGCTGCGCGGCCGGCCGCTGGGCGCTGTGGGCAAGTACC
This sequence comes from Pelusios castaneus, assembly GCA_007922175.1. Classification (NCBI taxonomy): domain Eukaryota; kingdom Metazoa; phylum Chordata; order Testudines; family Pelomedusidae; genus Pelusios; species Pelusios castaneus. The sequence continues at coordinate 11,018,090 of ML685781.1, forward strand.
GCGTCCGGCGCAAGTTCCCGCTGCCGCGCACCATCTGGGACGGCGAGGAGACCAGCTACTGCTTCAAGGAGAAGTCGCGCGGCGTGCTGCGGGAGTGGTACGCCCACAACCCCTACCCCTCGCCCCGCGAGAAGCGGGAGCTGGCCGAGGCCACCGGCCTCACCACCACCCAGGTCAGCAACTGGTTCAAGAACCGGCGGCAGCGGGACCGAGCCGCAGAGGCGAAGGAAAGGTACCGGCTCCGCCGTGCGCCCCGGGAAGGGGGATCCGGCCCCGCCGTGCGCCCGGGAAGGGGGATCCGGCCCCGCCGCGCGCCCCGGGGAGGATCCGCGCCTGTTCCAAGCCGGATCAGGCTCCCCACGGGGCCTCTGCTCGGGCGCTGGGGTGTTCGCAGCCGGGGGGTTACGCCCCGCACGGGAAAGGGGAGCCCGGCTCTGCCTTGCTCGGCTGGAGGGGGATATTTCCCGGCCGTGAGCCCTCCCCGCCCGGTTGGTAACCGGAGCTGGGTGCAGAGAAACCGGGCCGGGGCTTTTGGCGCACAAGGCGGGGGGAGCGATTTTTCCAGCCCGGGAGATGCTCCCTGAACCCCCCAAAGCTTTTCCTGCTCACGGCCGGGCACCGCGGGCGGCCCAGCCCACCTGCCTGACCCCAGGGCGAAACAAGCGCCTGGCGGGTCGCGGGGCCCCTTGGCGGGGAAGGAGAAGCCGGTGGCCGGGGAGATCAATAAACACGAGCGAGGCGAGCGCCCCATTTCCTCGGTTTATCCGCCCCCGTCTCTCCGGGCGGCGGCCAGGGCCGGGAGAAGAGAAACCCGTGTGAAATGAACCAGGCAGAGTGCCGCAGCCCGCGCACCGAGCGAGGCTCGCAGGAGCCGGTGGGGCTCCCAGCGTTTGATTCAGCGGAGCCCTCGCCCCCGCGGTCAGCCTGCCTGTCGGGGACCCCAGGCCGAGCCGCTATGTAAATAGGAGCCCCCGTGGCAGCTCCGCGATTAATCCCGCCGGAGATCCCCAGCCCTCCCCGGGGGGATTGGCATATTGGCGCGGGGGTTTAGTCCTGGTCTCCAATGTTTGGTTCCAAACCCCCGTCAAAACGTTCCTGGCCTGGATTTAGCTTCTCCCCTTGACACGGGCGCGTCGGTGAACCGCTGCTTTCCGCGCCCCTTCGGAGTCTGGTAGCTGCCCCTGCGTGCTAACCAACCGGCTCCTTCTCTTTTCCCAGGGAGAACACCGAGAACAACGCGTCCAGCAACAAACCCAACCAGCTCTCTCCCCTGGACGGGGGCAAACCGCTTCTGTCCAGCTCCGAGGAAGAATTCTCGCCCCCGCAGAGTCCGGATCAGAACTCAGTCCTGCTTTTACAGGGCAACCTCGGCCACGCCAGGGGCTCCAGCTACTCCCTGTCCGGCTTAACCGCCTCACAGACCAGCCACAGCCTTCAGGACTCCCTGCTAGGACCCCTCACCTCCAGCCTGGTAGACCTCGGCTCCTAAAACCGGGGCCAGCCGCCGCCACAGCAGTGGGAACGAAGGTTTACCGCGGCGATAAGACACTCGATTGTAAATAGAGGACAGGCCACGATTTTACAGCTTCTCTGGTGATTCTTAACCCGACTTGAAACTCGATTTTAAAACGCGCCCAAGAAGTCTCCTCTCCCACTCAACGCGCTTTCAGCTGGCCATTGTTTGTCTCCAAGTAGCCAAACGCAGAAACCAGCGGTTCCCTGTTATTTTCTCCCGCGATGTTCCTCCGAATTCAATTCAGATTTTACCAGCAGGAATTACAAAATAACTGGAGTCGATTCCAAAAAACCCGACGAAGATCCAGTCTTTCATGGACAGGGGAAAACAAAGAGATTGATGCCGAATCTTCTGTAGCTGGGGAAATTTATTCTCCTTTGAATTCTTAAGAAAGAAGGGGGTAATTTACAAGGCCTTTTATCTGGGAGGTAGGCGGGAGGGAAAACTCCGTTTACATTTTTTCACCTTTAGTGTTAACAAAAGATTTGGGGGTAGATTAAATACTAAAAGATGCAGTATTAGAATAAAAACCAGCGCCTTTGTCTTAAAGCAGATGCACGAGGCAATTAGCTAGAGGAACTTCAATGACCATGAATAGAGCAAACATTCTTGTCTTTTTTTTTTTTGTGGTGAACTTTCCAAATGCATCAATGTGACAAACTACAAATAATAAATAAATACGGCTTCCGCTGAACCATATTTCTCCTAATACCCTGATAGTTTCCATGTCGATATCGCATACTCGAGATAGCTTGCCCCTTTTCCCCCTCCCTAGTTTGTCTCGAAAAGGGTGCAAAGCTGGTCCTGAGAGTATTTGTTACCAAAACAGCATGTGTTTTCAGGTTTCTTTTCTATTGTACCTAAACAAGCCTAAATTAAATACCAATCATTACTAATAGAATAGAGAGACTGCTATTTTATTCGGAAAGGTGAGTGCTGTCTTACTCCAGGGTTTTCTTTTCAAATGGAGTCACCATTTCCTTTGCTGAGACTGGGGAAAAACCAGGCAAACCGGCCGACTAAGTGGCTTGGTGTCGCGCTGAGGATCTGAGGTGTGGGCTCATTATTTGGTGTTGAGAAGCACGCTTTACCCCCTAGCTCTTTTCGGGCCTGTCCGTCGTTAGCTCAGGGTTGACAGTCTTCTTGACAAGAACGTGGAAGGGCCACAGCGCCTTTAAACACACAAAGAAAAGGAAAGCCACCCTAAAAACAAGCCCTTCCGTGATCAGCTTGTAGTGGGGCGCTTTCTGCAGGCGTGGGCAACTCTTGCTGCTAGAAAACGACAGGATTATTAAGAGCAATACATTTGGGTACTGTTTAGGGGGTAAACGTCTCACATTTGGGCCTAAAAAGTAGCAGGAGAAATGAACTCGTCATTAAAACTAAGCTGGGAGGATTCCCCCCGGTGAAAGGCGTCCCCTTCACAGCTCAGTCTCCTATCAGCGGCGAATTTTTGTCCCCCTGAGGCGCCTGCTAGCGACGGGCCCGATCCTGCCGTTCCTGGCTGAACGTTTGCTTTTGATGCGGGCCCTTTACAGAGCAAGGATTCCGGGACCTGGCGATTGGGGGAATAGTCCAAGCCATAGTCCGTTAGTGGCCACCCGGGAAGGGGGGGGGGGGGCGCCTGGCTGCTTTCCAGGAGCTGGGCGTTTGAATCCCCATTTTTCTCTCGCTTTCTCCAGCCTTTCCTCTGTTCGCTTGGGTTTAGCGCTAACGATCCCTATCTCTCTGTTAGTGTTTTGGATCATTGAGTGTGTGTTTGTTTAAGTCGCTGCGGTGTTTACTCTCCAGGTCTTGGGCCATGGAGAAATGTCACCCTCTGCAGGAAGGTCTTTTCAGGGGGGATCTCTCCGCATTCTTCCCAGGAACGCCAGAAGGGGACCCAGGCAGCGCTTCAAAGACCACGGCGGAAATCTCCCTGCAAACTCGCTTCCATTTCTAACACAGCTCCCTCCGGATTCTGCACCCGTGTAAATGCCGAGCGTGGCGATGGAGTTCTACTCCGCTTTGACACCGCAGTAACAGAATAGCCTTTCGATTTAGCAAGCCACATGGCAAAGCTAGCCTCTTGTTTGTTTTGGTTACAACCCTGTATTGTGCCTCGCTCCTGTAAAGCGCAGGGCAGAATCGGACCAAATCGGAATGGCGCATATATTGCAAAACCTACGGCGATTATTGCTGAGCCCCGAGGAGACTCGCCTCTGGTGCACACAGACTGTTACCATCCAGCCTCTCCCCAGCGCTCAGCTGCCCCCCGCTCTCCCGGAGTGAAAGTCAGGCCGAGGAGAAAACCCTGGGAATTACTTTCATCTTCTCTTTCACGCAAAACAGGCTTCTGTTAACCTGGTCCTCTCAGCGAGGGAAAAATCCTGAGCCGGGCTTCACCAGGGCGGTGGAGCCATGAGGCCTGCATTTCACAGCTCCCCTTTCTCACTTGGAAGAGTTTTGTTCAAGTCCAGCTCCTTATATTACAGTGTAGAAACAGAAGGATGAGGCCAAGTTCCAAAGCGGTAGCCCTGTTAGCCTGGTTCAGCAAAACAAATGAGGCCTGTGGCATTTTTAAAGACTAACACATTTATTTATTGCATGAGCTTTCCTGGGAGAAAATCCTACCCCATCTTCAAAGGTCTGACAAGTGGGATTTTCTCCAAAAGCTCATGAAATAAATACATTCGTTAGTCTTTAAAAGTGCCACAGGACTCCTTGTTTGTTTTGCTGAACTAGACTGACAGGGCTACTCCTTTGGAATTTATTTATTGCATGAGTTTTCCTAGGAGAGTTCTCCCAGGAAATCTCATGCGATAAATAACTGTTAGTCTTTTAAAAGTGCCACAGGACTCCTTGATCTCATAAGGTTGATGGGTATACTTAGCAATCACTATCTGATAGTCTTTTGTGGAAACAACTCAGCCACCTTTGCAAAGTAAAATTTAATTGGCGGGGGGAAAGGAAATTAATAGGGAGAAGAGCGACCTTTCCCCATCCTTCCCGAGCCCTATTTCGGCCGTACAATCCGGAGTCCCGCCTAAAGCTGCCAAAGAAACGACTCAACGCTTTATTTCCCTTCACCAGGTGCCCCATCGCACTAGTTCCCATAAGGAATTGACTACAATATGCTCCAAGGAAAGGAAGGGTTTCAGAGGCCCAGCGGCTTTCTGACGCCTCGCTCAGCTCCTGGGTGGGGTCCGGTCGTAGCGCTCAGGGTGGACAGTTAATAGGATCCGACGCAACCGGTGATCGGCTTGGAAGAAGGCAGAACTGAGCGAAAGAAAAGTAAGCGCAGAGAGAAAATCGCGCGCAGGAGTCCCTCTGCGCCCCGTTGGGCACAATGTGAATTCTGTGTGTGGCAGGCGGCTGGGATCTAGGCACGGCTCTCGGTAGACCAAGAGGCATTTTCCGGATTTAGGGCGAGATCCTGATTCCCGAGACACCTGCGCTAATGCGGAGTCACTCTACCAAACTCGGAGTACCCGAGCCGGCCCTTCACACCCACATCTTCGTTCCTTTGGGAAAGAACAATGTCAGAGGCGTGAGAGGTTTTCAGCTTGCCAAAGGCGCAGCAGCTGGGGAAGAGATCCCTCTGGGCTGGGGCACCGGTCCTGCAAGCCGCTCCCGCAAAGCGCCGTCTCACCGGGCCCGCTCTGTGTACACGGCCCCACAGCGAAGTGGGGTGGCTTGTGCTTCCCGACCCCGGCCCGAGCCCTGCCCGTCGCGCTGGGGCAAAGAGCGCCGCGGGGATTCCCCTTCAATTCGAATCCGAGGCCTCTTCTCAGCCGGGGCCCGTTTACACTGGAGCGCACGGGAGCTGGGCAACGTAGCAGTTTACGGCTCCGGCTGGGGAGCGCAGAGCCGGGCTAGGGCCGCGACACGCCCTGCCTCCACCACGGGATTGCAGCCGTCCTGGGAGTGGCTTTGGCGCGGTCCCCTGGCTCCGTGTGGCCGGGCTGGGGACGGGCCTGGCCTCCACCCCTCCGGCCCTGCAAACCTGGCACCCGGCGAGCCCTCCTCCGCCCAGGCAGGGCCCCCCCGCGCCCGCTGGCAGGGCCTGGAGTGAGGTGTGGGGCACGGAGGGACAGTTCAGGCCGGGTGCTGCGCTAGCCAGAGCCGCCAGCCCCTGACCCGCACCGATCCCCTTCACTGCCTGGGTCTACACGGGGCTGGGGGACAAGGACCCCTGCCTTCAAGTGTCTGGTCCTGCCAGCTGCCTGGAGGGATCGCTGGAATTTGGGGGGCATGGGGTGGGAAGGACGCCAGGATCAGGAGGGCTGGATGGCTTTCTGTGCGGGGCTGGGTCCCCCCACTCACGCCTCCCCACTCACGCCTCCCCCCAGGTGGGCTGAGTGGCTTCTTTCGCAGCCCCGACTGGGATACACACAGGGCCCCATTCTGCTCCCAGCGGAGTGGGGGCACAGCCCCCAGTGCCGTCGATGGGCGCAAGGCCGGGCCCAGCGGTGACCCCTGGTTTGCGGCGGTAAAAGATAGCACCAGTTCCACCGATTGCCCTCTCTCGGCTCCGTCTGCGCTCAGGGGCCTTTACCAGACCCGGTTGTGGCAGGAACGTCCACACGATAAAGAAACCGAGTTTGTCGCCTCTGAGCAGCATCGCCCCACACCCCCCAAAACGTGGCACAGGCAGATATGGGATCAGATGGGAAGGTACTGAGCTGGGGGTTTGTGTAATATTAAAGGGCGGGGGGGAATACTGGATACAAAGCCTGGATAGAAGCTGGTTTCCTATATAATTAAAGTGTACAAATCCCATGGATCTGTTTCTGGTGGGATCCACTGCTGACAGACAAACAAGGAGTCCTGTGGCACCTTTAAAGACTAACAAATTTGTTTATGGTATGAGCTTTCCTGGGTAGAATCCCACTTCTTCAAATATTGATCAAACTCTACAAAGGAAACTGCTCTCTGAGGGTGAAGAGATTTTTTAAAAAAGTCTTTAAAAACTATATGTCCTTCCACCAGTTGGAGGGCAGGAGCCAAGGCCTACAGGTCCTGTCTGGCCTTCTTAATCTGCCTACACCTGGGATCCAACCTGCCCAACCTTAAAAAAAAATTGCCCTGAAATCACATGGGAGCTTGAGTTTCAGAGGATTAGGCCCTGGCTGCTTTGAAAGGGAAACAGAAGGAGAAGCTGCCAGAAGCAGGTAGCTAAGGGCTACCTGTTAGCATAGCAAACAAGGAGTCCTACGGCACTTTTAAAGTCTAACAAATTTATTTATCGCATGAGCTTTCATGGGAGAAAATCCCACTTCGTCAGATGCTTTGAAGATGGGGAATTTACAGAACTGGCAGCATGAATAATCTTAGCTATGGGGCAGCCTGGGCATTTGCCCAGTGCCACATGCTGGGAGAGACCCCTGCCCACGGAGGTAGGGTGGAACTGGTTGTTGGGATTGGGCTGGGGCAGTCTGTAAATCTCCTGGCTGCCTGCCTGGCGCACACTCACATGGTCAGGGTGGGAGCAGCTGGTCCAGGGAGCAGTTCCAGGCCATCAGCCAGCTGAGGTTGGGGGCTGGGAGGGAGTAAGTGGGTTGGGGAGGTCTACTGTGGAGGCCAGTGGAGAGGTGACCGGAGGCTAGTGGCTAGGTGGCTAGGAGAGGAGGTGGGCCCCAGTGAGGTGGGAGGGGAGTAAAGGATGGGGCCCCCTATGTGGCACTAAGACTGCCCCTGTCTGTCAGGAGTTAGGATTTCTCAGGCCAAGTCCAGGGCCCTTGGCGTTGATTTTAAATTTTTGATGGGATCCTGGATCCCTGACTGTGCTGAGCAATCGGGGCTAGCAGAAGGGGCTCAGTGGCAGACACAAACCCAGTGGAGAGACAAAGAGAAACCAGGCCAAACAATACACTGAAATAAACCCTCTGGTCCTTCCTCTGGTCTGATTGTGGCCCATCACTGTCTGAGTAGCCATGGTCACTTGAAAGGAAAAAAAATAGCTTGGGAAACCTAGGTGAATGCTCAGGGATTGGGGCAGATTTCAACTTATCCCTGATTTTTTGTTCTAAAAAAAATTGTTACTCTAAAAAAATAACTCCAGTCAAAAATCATCTCGTAGTTCCTTCAATTTCATCAGTCATTACCCAAGGGTCCCATCACAAGGGGTTTGTTTCTCTTCCCTCCATTATACAGGAACTGAACATCCACACAGAATTTGCTGATAGACAGGTTTTAACCCAATTTCAAAGCGCTGGAAAGGAGTAAACGCATGTAATGGAGCTTCCTAATTTCTTTAAAGCAATATTTTACATGAGTGTTGATGACTCTTACTGCACAGCACTACAGACAGCCCCAGTCCAGAGGGTACTCACTGCTGTCTATTCAAAACCAGCAAACATCACTTTATATCAAATAAGGTTCCATCAAACAAAGGTGGTAAGACTGGGTACAAAGTGTGGCCTTTAGCTGTCAGTGCTTGACTTGGATTCTGCCTGCCCCGGCTATTTGCCATCTTGCTTTCTTTTTATTTGTGTGATTTGCAGCAGAGTCCCCTGCAAAATATAATTTTTAAATGCTGATTGACTTATAGGCCCAACCCTGCAAGACCACTGGAAAGGTGCTCGCACTAAAGACAATGCAAGCCTTGACAAAGGAGGACAGAAATAAGCGAAAAGTCATCGATTTGAGAAAAATCAAGGGGCCTTAACATCTATGGAATGAAAAAAGTAATTGAGCATTTAACAGATGAGGTCTTGCCTCTCAGTAGGGATGTGGGGAGGATTCTATGTGGCTGACAGATACTGGGTAAACATGAGGCAGGTTCCTGACTTAGGTACTATATTGCCCACAGCAGTCGCTCTACACAAACAACTAGTGTAGGAAAATCAGTGAGGGGAATCTATAACCTATGGCTATTTTCAAAATAAACAGACTAGTGCCTACTTCATATAGAAAGCAGGAAGATTGTCTTACACAATAGCCTTCTCCAGACCCCTGCTTAGAAAAAAAACCCTATCATTCCAAACCACCAGGCAAAAAATGACAATATAGCTTTTACCACACTGCTCCTTCAAAAGAGTGTCTTTGATTTGGTTTGTTTGATTTTTTTGCAGCAACCAAGGACTCCGGTTACAGGAGAAGGAAAGAGATACAACAAATTCAGCTGAGATTAAGAGGACGTTAGATAATATTTTAATTAATTAATTTTCTTGAAGAAGAAAAAAAGATGGATGATATTGGAGGAAATCCTTTAAAAAGCCCTCCTTTACTTAGAAAAGTATGTTGTAATTATTTGCCAACTATCTGGAAATGGAGACAGGTTTAAATAGCGGTAGCCATTGCAGAGAGGGAGACACAGACAGGCTAAGGAGCCATAGACTGACAAACTGGGAACAGAGACAGAGACAAGTAGGGGAAGACAGACCAGAGGACAGATGGTTCCCTCCTTTATTGCCACAACACCTCACTTGTCTGCAGTCTGCGATTCTTAGCTAGCTCCTGTCCATACACTGAACTCCCAGTAAGTATTTTCATAGGCAGGACACGGCAACCTAGCACGTATTGTTTTTCTTACCTTGCTCTTCTTTGTTTTTCTACAGGCAAGAAGGAGTTAATCTGATTTTTTTTAAAAACAGATTTCACGCTGTGTGTGGGTCGGCCAAAAAGGAGAGGAAATGGAGAACAGCCAAATGATTAATTCTACCTGCTTTTCCCATGAGTGATCACCTGCTTTAGGGGTCATGAATAGCAGGTAGCTCTCTCAGTCTCCGGCTCTGAGAAGCTCATTTGTTTGGTGACAGCTGAGTGACAGGACCTGAAACCTGAGCTCTCAGCTTTGCCTGATGTGTGGATAAAACCCTGGATGTTCCCTCAAACATTTCAGGAAATGAAAGTTGTAATGCGATCGCTTTTGCGCCCACATCTCCCCCAGCAAACACAAAAGCTCAAAGAAGCCTTCTCAGATTAAATTCAGCCTGGAGATGATGGAAGGAAAATGGAGAACAGGCTGAGAAAGCTGGAGCTGGCTGGCTTTTCTTCAGCACTTATTGGAAATGTCTGTCCAAGCAGGGATTTAGAAAGGTCACCCATTTCACAAGTGCTTCTTCCTCTTGCAGAAGCATACCTTGCTGCCTGGATTAAAATGGCATCCCCTCTTCTAGCTATCCTAGCAAAGGCTTTGCAGGGTTGTACATTCAGATCCATGAGCATGAAACTCTGTATATGAAGAAAACAAACCAGAAAACCAACTCCCGTATTTCATATACTGGTTCGTGGCAATCAGATATCAGGGCATCACTCATATTCTAACCCGCCCCACTGTATTTTAATCATACTTAGTACTGAGTGTGTTCAAAAAAACATCGCCATTATTAACTAATAAATCTGCAGGAAAGCCTCGTGAGTTAGGAAGCATGGAGCATTTGGAGTTAAGGCCAGAACTTTCAAAGTCGGCTATTGCATTCATATTTCAGCACCTAATTCAAATCTGGATTTTCAGGGCTGAGAATTGATGGTAGTAGGAGTTACATGTGTGCTATGTCTTTGAAAATCAGGCCTTGTTATGTAGGTGTCTGCATATGGATTTAGGACCCCAATTTTAGGCATCCGTGTTTGAGATGTTGACCTAATTGACTTGCTCAGAATCACCCTGGGAGTGAGAGGTAGGGTCAGAGCCCCCCCTAAATTCCTCCCTTGGGCTTAATTCACTAAATCATGCTACCTTTAAAGAGCCATTCAGGTGTTGCTTGATGTATTATCCATTTTTAAAACAAGTTATTTAATACTTAAGACTGTGGGATGCGGCAACTCACCGCAGAAATATTGGCCCAAACACCCATGGTACCTCTTCACTGCACAGGGCTTAGGTCCTCATTTTTCTTTGCTGCTTCCTCCAGCTTTATGACAGTGTAGCTGCAATGGATGAGGACAGAATTAACAGTGTAACTCCACGGACCATCCTACCCAGGTGTTCTTTACTTGTAATGTATTGACAGTTTTGTAACTAAAGACTGAACCACACAGGATGAATTCTGCACCAGACTCATCTCTTGTGCCCCTGGTTTTGCTTGTTAGTTAGAAGTGTATCTCTGAAAGCATCTTCCCAAATTTTGCCATCTCCCGAAATTCACTTGTCTTTGAATCTGCATATTGTGTGAAGCCCCATGGACATCCTATTAGGAATAGCACAAGCACATCAATGGCAGGATATGGCCAACCTGTGTGCAGCAGTAAATCTGAGAGGGCTAATTTCTGTTATCCTTACTTGGGTTGAATCCAAAAGAATTTTTCATAGAGTATGGTGGCAGAATCTGACCCTAAAGGCAGCATGGTTTGAGTCAAAATGAACAGAATAGCTGCATTATGTTATTCACATGAGACCATCATTCCAGCTGGACACAGATTTACATATAGAAGTCCTAGCTAACCTTTGATGGAATAATATGCATTTTAGTTTCCTGACTAGGTAGGCAAGATCTGTCAGTTTATCAATCTTTGCTCTTAATGTACACATTTTTGGTTTGGATTTAATGATGAAACGAGTTTAAAATTTATCCATGCCTCTGGCCTCGTTTGTTTTTCTTGCTGTCAAAGCCTGTCAGAAGCAATATTCCAGTGAATAGCCAGAAGTGTCACAAAAAAACCCTTTTTACCCCAGTATCTACCTTTCATCCATCTCCCAATTTTAAATGCAGACTGAGGTCTCCTTGAAGCATATAATCCCAGTACTAATTTTAAAATTAAAGTTACAAATTTAGATTCATTAAATTGTCTTGTTTTTACTTGATGAAAAATTCACCTTCGGGACAAGGGACTCTTGTCAATTTCTGTGTTAGTTCTTTATTTAAAATGGACCCACTCAGTGCACAAGAAGCATGTACAACATTTAGGTCACCCAAAGAAAAGTTTTCTATGTGTGGTCTAAGACCAATAGTGATCATGGTGGGAAATGTAAAGGAAGTCCCCTTAATGTATTCTGAGTCATGCAAGAGTGAGGGAGGGGGGTATCCTTTCTTCTACATTTTTCAGCTTAAGAAAATGGTGAGACTTTTTTTTTAAAAAAAATTGCTCACTAATAATAATTCACTTCTCATCAGTAGAAATCAAAGCACTTTACAAAGTATCATTAGCCCCATTGTACAGATGGGAAAACTGAGACAAAAGCACTTGCCCCATGTCATACAACAGACCAGTAGCAGAGCTAGAACTAGAACCCAGGTCTCCTGCATTACAGGCCAGTGAGCTAGCCAGTAGGATGTACTGTCTCTGCTTATGTACATAATCAATTATATTTTATCATGTTATATTATTCCCAGTAATACAACACAAAGCCATTGCAACAAAAAATTCCAAATTGGTTTGTGGCTAAAACTTCCTGAAGCAATAGCCTATTTGCTGAGTTTGGAAAAACATTTAAAATAAACAAGCCACAAATGACTGAAAAGGAATTTCCACCTAAAAATGATCCATAAATATCACACCAAATATAAAGGTGTCTGGGCGTCCCTCTGCTTTTTTGCTATAGGGACAGATATCATTTCAGGACCCTAACATATTGGATGGAAGCTGGTATCTGCAGGTCTGGCTAGAGGCAGACTGAAAATGATGGGAGCCAGCGCCACACATGCTTCTCCTTCCTCACCACCTCCTCCACATGGCCTCTGTGGGGATGCATATGTAGGCATACAATCACATCCCAAAAACAACAGAGTCCTGTGGCACTTTTAAAGACTAACAGATTTATTTATCGCATGAGCTTTCGTGGGAGAAAATCCCACTTCGTCAGACGCTTTGAAGATGGGAAAGTTACAGAATGGGAGGAAATTAAATGCAGGGGAGTGTATGACATAGGATCAGGTCACAACAAGTGATTTGACCTCACCCTCCTCTATGTGCTGTTCCCCAGTGTTTGCATCCTAACACCTATTTTGATTTGCTGTTACAGCCTGACCTGATCCTATGTCTACACTTGGCCAAATAAGTCGACTTAGCATGGCCACACTCACAAATTAAGTCGATTTAAAGGGGACCCTGCCAAATCGACTTAGAGTGTCCACACTGGACGCCTAAGTCGACTTCTAGGGGCTAGGTGGACCTGGGACTGGTCCACGGTGGCGGGGGGGGGGGGGTACCAATTGCCAAGTGCCAGAGGGCTCAGCATTTGCCCCATTGTACCTCGGTATAATGGGGGCTGAGCAGGACAGGGACACTGGCAGGGCATAGGAGCGGGGTGGGCAGGGCTGTGTCCTGCCCTGTGGGGGGGGCACGCCAGACTCTGGCTGTGCCAGCCACCCTGGCAGGGAGGGCAGTGGGAGAGCCCTGGAGCCCTTTAACTCGACTTTAAATGAGGTTTTATAAAGTCGCCTTTAAATTTCCTTAAGTCGACTTAAGCAGCAGCTTCAGTCGATTTAAGGAAAGTGTAGTGTAGATGCAGATTAAATTAACTCAACTTAAACAAGCTTAAATCGACTTAATTTGTAAGTGTAGACACACCCAAAGATCTGGCCCCACTGAGGCTGGCAAAATGCCAGCCAGGCCTTGGGGGCATTGGGAGGGGCCTAACCCATGCTTGGGAGGTCAAGGCCTTGGGACCAGAGGCCACAGTCCCTGTTCCCAGATTGGCTGGTCTGTCCCAAGGGGTGAGGCAGGGTGGGCTGGCCCAGCCTGGTGTGTGGCTGCTGTGCTCCAGGGCAGGGCTGGCAGGGTTGAGGTGGGTTGGTGTGTAATGCGGCCTTCAGCGGCAGCTTCAGGGGCAGGATCCCTGTTGGGCCTCTGTGCCCAGGCCCCATGGCTCAGGCTGGCCTGGCTGGTCCCCTCTGCCAGGCTTCTGGGGCCCCCGGTGCAGCAGCATGACAGCCCTCCTGGCCCTGGAGCATCTCCAGAGAGGCCGCACCATGCACCAGCCAGCCCATCCCTGGAGTGCCCGGGACCTGCTGGGGCAGACCAGCCAGCCCTGGAGTGGGGCAGGATGGGATGGACAAGACGGGGCAGGGTGGGGCAGGATGGGGCAGGAGCCGAGTGCCAGTCCTGCAGCTGGCCAGTCTGCAGGCCTTGCCAGCCCCCTCAGCACCGAGCACTGCTCTACCCCCAGGCAGGATGCCACCACAATGGAAGGGGCCCAAAAGAGTGGGAAGCCCGGGGCTCCCAGGAGTCTTAATTTGGCCCTTCAAACGGCAGTGTATGGTGGAACTCTGAATACCCAGAAAGACCCCACTGACTTCAGTGAGGCTTCCTGTGGACAAAGGAGTTTGCTCACAAGGACAATGTCTACACGAGAAAAGTTAAGTCGACTTTGTTAAGTTGACTTAACTTTTCTAGTGTAGACATAGCCCCTTGTCGACATTATTAAGTTGACTTAAAAAAGTCGACTTAGGCGCTAATCCCCGTCGACACTGGTTTTAAGTCAATTTAAGGCTTAAGTCAACCTAAAATGAGGTGTTATTAAGTCGGCTTAAGGAAATGCTGAAGTCGACTTAATAAAAACCCAGTGTGGACATGACTTTGTTTAGGTCGACTTAAGCCTTCTTAAGTTGACCTAAGTTGCCAGTGTAGACGCACCCAAGGAGCTGCTTGCCCAGTCAGACTCTTAAAAGTGAGTATGGCCTTGGTTACCCACCTCATCCATGGCCGTCCCTTGGGGGGAGCAGGGCCCAGGGCCAATCAGCCTAGGCAAGGCCCCCACCCCTCCCCATGCTGGAGGGGAGTGTGGCAGGTCCACCAGCTCTGCATCCCAGGGAGCTGGCCCTGTCCCCGGGAAGCTGAGGCCACCCACCGGGCAGTGGGGAGAGCTGGCTTTGGCCCTGGCCCCGGCCCTGGCCCAAGAAGCCGATGCTGACTGCTGGGCGGCAGGGAGAGCCAGCCCTGGCCCCGGGACGGCAAGCCGAGGCTGCCCGCCAGGTGGTGTGAAGAGCTGGCCCCGGCCCGGAAAGCCGAGGCCGCCTGCCAGGTGGTGGGGAGCTGGCTCCAGCTGTGGCTGTGGACATGTGGCTGTGTATGGGGCAGGCCCCAGGAAGCAGGCTGGCCCAGAGGCCAGGCCCCAAGCACCTGCCCCACCCCTGGGCCTGCCTGCTCCACCCTGGGGGCGGGGAGGGCCAGCCCAGAGTCTGGGCGAAATACTCCCGGTCCGCTCCGCTTGCTGCTGAAGATAGTGGGGAGCAGAGTGAAGTGTGACCGTGGGGGGAGGCTGCTGGGACTGGGACAGTGCGGGGCCCACATAACCGGGGGGCCCAGGGCACTCACCCCATTCGGCCCACCCTAAAGAAGGCCATGACCTCATCCAATAGACAGCACAATGGCCCTCAGACTGTGCTGCAGAAGAACAAATGAAATGCTTATTCTGGAGAGGAAAAAGATATCCCTCCCCACCATTACTGGGACTTAGTAAAGATATAGGAGAAGGCACAAAGTCAAATAAAATCTAGGGCTCACCCTTCTTGTGCCTGCTCCTTTAAATGACCAAAGTGCCAGAAATAAACACATCTATGTGCCATTCAAACATAACAGCCACAAGAGGTTTATCGGAAAGCTCAAAATATAAAGGAAAATAGGGGAAATGTTCTTTAGGGTCAGTTTGTGGAGCCTCTACTCAAACTAGTGACTGTTTAGTTCCCCACAAGACTCCATTGCCTCCAAGAGTTAGTAGCTGCTCCCTATTCCCCTCTGGCCTCTTTCCCAAGTCCAGGTAATTAGGTAAGAGGGGAGGGGTTCAAATTTGGCCTTTACAGAGTGAAGTAACTTGTTGAAATTAGAGGAGTATTTTGGTGTGGGTGCTTCAGGGAGGTCTGGGTAGAGGCCAAACTCCAGCACATCAATCAAGAAAGAAGTCCCAGAGCTTTCCAAAAAGGCTGCCTGCTGGCCAGTGATTTCAGATAACAAATACGATACCGCCCTTCTGGAGCCGATGGGGCATCTCCTATATCGCTGGTTTATGGACGCAGGGTGAACAAAAACACAGAACAGGAACCAGTGTCTTGGCTAGACAGCCTTTACCTGCGATTTATGCTGGTGAAACTTCAGTTTGTGCTGGTTGGTTTCCACGTGACGCTCTGTGTCTGAGGACAACACCCAACACCCCAGAAACTCCATATTCACCAGTGTCATGGAATTATGACGTGTACAAAGTAAGCCTGGTCTGGTATTGTTTTAAAAGTCTTGTTCGACTGAACATTCATATGTTATTGGATTAGTTCTTGGGTGGCTGGAAAGCGTTCATTGAACTAAGCTGGATATGGTCCCTGCCTATGGAATTCCCCTTTGGAATTTGACTATATGGAGGCCTGTGTAAGTGCAGCACCTGCTGAAGGTTTTATGGTCTGTCACAGCATCACAGTGGGAGAGGGAGTCTAGGCTGGTCTGACAGAGGGCTGAGTGGTACCTCAGCTCTCAGGCAGCACCCCAGGATTCTGCATACCGTCACATCCCTCCTGCACCAGCAGAGCAGAAACAAAGAACCGTGCTTTCATGGTGTGCATTAATTGGAATTATGTTGTCATAGCCAGCCTCTGTTTTCTGGTCAGGCTCCTGCGTCTGCAGAGTGGCAGTTAAAATTAGAGAAATTCAGAAGAGAAATAAGTTGCACATCTATTCTCCATCACTGGAAAATTTTAAATCAAGAGTGGATGTTTTTCTAAACAATAAGCTCTAGTTCAAACAGGAATTATTTCAGGGACGTTGTATGGCTTGTGTTATATAGCAAGTTAGATGGTCACAGCCATCCCTTCTGACCTTATACTCTATGAATCTATTTAGTTAATCCAAGAGAGCATTAAAAGGGATCATGATCTACAAGCATCTACATGGGGAAAGGGATTTCTGACAGACGTCTCTTTGGTCTAGTAGAAAAAATCACAAGGTCCAATGGTCTAATGAAAGATCCAGTGGTCCAAAGAGCTAATGGAAACTGAAAATTCAGACTAGAAACAACACGTACCTTTTTAAGTGAGAGTAATAAACAACTGGGAGAATGTACCTCTGGACAGGATGGAACCTCCATCAACTAAACTCTTTAAATCAAGAGTGAATGTCTTCCTAAAAGATATGCTATACCTCAACTAGAAGTTATCAGTGATTACTTGGTAAAATTCCATGAGCCTATGACATGCAGGAGGTCAGACTAGATGACCGTACTAGCCCCTTCTGGTCTTAAAGCAATGAATTCATGAATATAAGGTGCCAATGTGAGGTGAGGGTTTGTTGTATCTCCTAGGACGGGACCCCTAGATAATGGGACAATTAGAAATGTGCTCAAAATTAAATGTACTTTTCAAAAGTGGGACCTTTGTGTGAAAAGAGCTGTTTGCAGGACTGGGCCATTAGGCTTGAGCCAAACCCAGTGAAATCAACACTCCCACAAATGGTAGACACTGAAAGCATCAAAAAATGCCTTCATCTTAAAAGGGCCCAATAGTGTTAATATAGAACTATCATGATTGATTGCTGGAACTAACCAAAGGCAATGCCTTCATTTCTACAATTACTTTTAGTTCATCTTATCTTAACAGACGAGGTCAGGGGATGGCAATTTATACAGTGATCTGAGGGCTCTAAAATTATAGAATGATGAGAACAAAACTCAGGAAAGCGCAAGAGAGATCAAACCCACCAGGCCAGCTGTGACTGTCTGACCCTCCCAAGGTGCAGCATGTTAGCAGACACCACGCTGGCGTGTATAAAACAAATGGCTGGAAGTGGTGTGCTCAGTACCGTCACAAGGGCCTGTCTATTTTGCATTCCTCCCAATTTGTGCTTCTGTTAAGGTTGTTTTTCCTTTTATTAGGGGAAATTTGGAGACTCAAAAGCCAGCCTCTGCACTGCCCTCAAACTCCAATTCTGTAACGTAAGCCTTGCTGATTGCATGTGTCAAGGGTCCATAACACATTGCAGGGTTGGGCCCTTGTACTCTGGTCCAGCATGGGGCTGTAGCATGCCAGGTGGAAGATGTTCCTATTAATGTTGTTACACATCCGACACGGATGTCTGTTTGGCTGTGTGTGTGAGTCTCTGTATGCGTGTTCCCTCAGGATTACCCCTGGACTTTAAGTGGGGACTCCGTTAGCCCAGTGATTTAGAGCCTGGCTTGACTCTCTAAGCAGGGACTGAGTTAGACCGGTGCTAAGATGAGGTGCTCCTTTGGTTAACGCTTTGGGTTACCTTTGGCTCAAGTCTCTAGTGAGAACTTAGTTAGCTCATTGACCTTAAGCGTAGGCATACCCTGTGTGAAAGAGGTAAATTGAGGCAACATTCATGATTGAAGAAACCAACACGACCACAGATCCTTGTAGAAACGAAGGTGCTAGGCTAGGCTTTATTATAATGTAGCACAATGACAAATGACTGATTTAAACAGATTTGCTGGCAACATTCATGCTCTCAATGCAATGGAACAGCTCAGCTGAAAGCAGGACACTCCGTCACCCCTATCAGCTGTATGAAATCTGGGCTCCAGGCTCCTGCTTTTATACCCTGCTCAGACCTACTGACCTGGCCCTCTTTAGGGTCTGAATTTACCTTGATTGGCTCACGAACCTCTTTTTTGATGCCACCCATTAATCTGATAGGTCCACGCATCACTGGATATCTCCATCCATCAAGGTATCAGGTTTGGCTGAAACATCACCTTTATCTCCTTGGTGCTAGGCCAACCCAATACCTCCCCCTTTCAGGTACTTTCCCACTCTTACTGTAGCGGCAGCTTACTTCTTGCCAATTTCTGTGATGTCACTTTTTTAGCCTAACTCCTTAAAACCTGACCATTTATCCAACTCAGGCCTACTGTTTTCATCTGTTTCGCTAGGCCTTAAGCCTCATTCCTGACTGTTTCTATTTGTCTTTTTAATTTAACCTATTACTTCCTCCTACAGGGGTCAGTGATGAAAGCCAGATATGAATTGCTCCCCAGCTGCCAATGAAGGATTCGGGGTGGTGTGTGAGTGGCAGGATGGCTCCTCAGGGAGATCTGATGCCAAGGGAAACGTAGGAATCAGTAGGGGCAGAGAGTGGCCCTCACAGCTGCTCCAAAACCCCTGTGTTTTCTATTGCAGTCTTGGGACATGTGTGGTTAGAGGGCTTTCCCCCTGCCATTTCCAGGGACCAGAAAAACCCATCTATTGGCTTGGAAGGGGGTCTGTTTCCTTCCCTTTTCCTTTCATCCATTGTTGCATGGGAGGAAATGAATTAGGCCCTAACCACTGACCCTGCCACATTGAAGTCAATAGGAATCTAAAATTTGAAGATCCCCTTAATCTTTTAGGCTCCTTTTCTGCAGATGCCCCAAAGCAAATAGTAACTAGCAGTGTTTCAAGATTCATTTTTTGAGACGGTAGCCATTTTGCCTTCATGCCCCATCTCCTGCAGGCTAATGTACCCTCAGTGAGCTGCTGGTATTCTCCAAGGAAGCTGCATATCCAGCCTTTGAAACTGGAGAGAGAGGGCAACCTGTTAGAAAGAGGTACTTGCAGGGGGGAAGTGGCCCAGATGGGTGTACCAAGAGCTGAGGAAATCCTAACCATCCTGGAGCAGAAAAATTCCCATCATCACACACAGAGAAGCACCAACAGGATCTGAAGTTACACTCTTAGACGGAATCTGTGCTTAGTGTTGAGGTCATACATAATTTTAATGCCCTGTCTAGTGATCTATGAGGAAGATTTGATCACTCAATCACTCAAGAATTACGGTTAAACCCATTCGGAAGAAAAATGGAGTCTCCCTAGTACGGGCTCGGGTGTGCTGCGTGCATGTAACCCTATCCAAAGGTGCAATATCTCGGTGTACAATCTTGGCTGATAAGATTGTTCTCAACTGAAAATGAAAACCACAGGGCTACCAAACGGCTGAACTGGAGTCATATCATCCACGTGACAAAGAAAGCACGTTCATGTGAAAAATACTATCGCATTGTGTTTCATAGACATGGCTCTTGACTGGTTTTAAAATGGTTTAAAAAATGACTAATTGCACCTATTCTGGGCATAAGGGATTCCAGTTGCCAGGGCTATGAATCCAGCACCTTTCATGAGTGCTAAATTCATGAGACATTTTAAAAAGGGACAGCAACATAAATGCAGTGTCTGTAAACAGCCTGGGCCCAGAGGACAGATGTTCATGTTGAGTGAAATTAACCATGAAGCAGAGAACATGAACCGCCATAAGCCCCACTGGGTTTTTGGGAGAGATGGTGGTTGTACACAGCTACCAGAACAGAGGTGAAATTCCCTCATGCAGTTTAATTGTCAGAGTTTTCACCCATAGTGTAAAACTCCTGCCTTTAGAACCTTTCTATGATTATATCTGACTGGTGCCATGAAAGCGAGCCTTGTTCATGTGAATTATTCTTATGGTTGGGAGCCATCCCATTAAGTCAATTGCTGAAAAGTTCTCACAGTGCAGCCTTGCATTCACGGATGTCTATTCAATGAGACCACTCACCTGAGCAAAGATTATTCACACAGAGAAGAGTTGGCAGGTTAAGATCCCATGCCTGCAGCTGTGCAGTATGCATTATCCCTGTACCCACCTTAGTTCATAAGTCATGGTAGCCCTGATGCAGCACAATACAGGACCACATGCTTAAAATGAAGCCTCCAATGATGTGCTTTGCTGAACCAAGCCCTTTGTGTTTTGAATGTCTGATAATTCCATTTTGATTTTCTAAAGAAATTCTAGTTATAAAATTCTTTAAGAGGGGGAAAAAAGAGCGTGGCAGGGAACTATGTGCTTGTGTGCTCTCCCCCTGGAATGTCAGGTGCTCATCCCCCTTCCAGGTTTGGTCATTCAGCATCTCAGATACCAGGCTTTGTGACAGAACTGGAAAAGGCCACAAAAGCACTGGCTCCCATTTAAAAACAAGTTCACTTTGGCAGTATTCCTGTCCCTTCCACAACTGTTTTCCATGGATCATGCACAGCAATATTTGTGGGAAGCAAATTCTGAGCTTGCACACTCAAGTTCTCATGGAAAACAAAACTTTCCAGGTGCTACTACACAGAGGGGAAATGGTACGTTTGAGTTGAGATGGGACTTAGCTTGACACAAGGAGGGGACAGTGTTCCCAATCACCATGCCAGGGCCCTGAGACAAAGGCAAATAACTGAACTAGACAAAGATCTGATTATGCCTTTCTCACCGAGGTCTGCCCAAGCAAGTGCCATTATTTTGGGTCAGTAGCTCCAGGGATTACAGAATGTTGGACTAATGCAATATACTTGGTAAGTTATAAAAGGATGGGATGCTGCTTAACGGGGACATTAAGAACTTGAAATCTAATAAATAAAAAAACATTAAAAGTAGTTTCTGGTTTCACTCCCACTCTAATACCTCCATGTACTCCTGTGGTTCTGCAATAATTTTTTCCTGCGTGGATTTTTGAATGTGTTTCTCTCTCCTGCCACTGTGTGAAAGACCCATGCAATCAACAAGGGAAACATTAACTGACAATACAGTACAAAGAATGAAACTGATAGCCTCCACAGTGCTATCAAATGCAAAGAATAAACAGAATGAAAAACAAAAAGAATTTCTCCACTCTAGTCTCTTTCAGCTACAATAAATCTTAGATATCACTTGGAACAATGATAGGAAAAAACTCAAACAGAAAAGTGATATTTAGAAGGGATTCGTCCCTTAAATACAGTGGGGGAACAGAGTTCCCATCACCACTTGCCATACCTCTGACATTCAATGGCAGTTATGCCTAACAAGTAGGATTGAATGCGTGTGCGCACGCAAACCATCACAATTACTTCGCATGACTGCCGAGTAAAAGAAATAACCTCTGCTGACAGCCAGTACATCTTGCTACATGGAGCCTTATTTTCTAGGAATGATGATTCTGGCAAAGATTGTTTGAAGGAGAAGAAAATGTCTGGAATTTTCTAAAATTCCCTAATCCTGTTTATTTGTTCCCTTTCCCTGGGAGATTCAAAGCCACAGTAGCCTCTTTAAACTTTCCAACTAATTATAAGAAAGAGACTCAACCAGTCAGAGAACAGAAACAGTATCACCTGACCAAACACAGCTCCTGTTTCTGACTACTGAGTAGTGAATATTTGCAGCAAACTGGTTTGGACACCAGCCACAAAGAGTCAGAGGCCCAAACAAACAGTTTACTGAGCAGATCTGAAAAAAATGTAAAAGAAACCTCAAGAAAACCGATCTGCTCACAAATGCATTCCATAATCAGAAAAAAGAGAGGCTACATTCACTGAGAAATGACACGATGGCAATTATTCACTGAACTCTAGTTTACAGCATGTTCTTTCAATGCCTTTTTAGCAGGCTCAGCTGGAAATTCTTGGGAACAGATCCTTGGGTGGTATGATTCAGCAGAGCTCTACTGACATTTTTTTTTATTTCAGTAGGGCTCCATTGATTTGCACCAGCTCACTTCTTACCTGAGACTGGCGTGGTTTGCGGTTGCCTCTGGCTACATTCTGTCACTGTGTTATCTGGTCTTCCTAGGTTTTCTTGTATTGTCTTTCTTGACTTTAGAACGCTAAGAAGTATGCACTTTTAGCCATCTGCAATCCTGTCTATGATCGAAGGGTCCACATGCAGCCCCCTTCCTATGCTATTAAGAAAATTTCTTCCTTAGACCCAGATTAGTTTATGTACAATAACTTTTTGGACTGAATATCATTTGTGTACTCAGTTTCTCCATGCATTAGGAATGAGATCCAAAGTTTTTCTGCTCAGCAATGCATTATATAATCAATTGAGGACACCTCCTCAAGCTGGTGTACTTTCATGGGCTTCAGTGAAGCTTTGCTGATTGACACCAGCTGAGTCTCTGGCCCTGCATGGGTGCCAGAACAAAACCTTCACTGGAAAACTGGGAGTTTTTAGGCCTTTGCTAAGCACATCTGCAGACTGGAGTTTGGGTGCCATCTGTTGGCTGGATTGGTTTATAACCTTTTCATCATTCCAGCTGCTATGCAAAACCAAGGCCTTTGTCAGAGGCAAGGGAAAATAAAACTAAAAATGAATATATGGCACAAGAGCAACATGATTACTTTTAATTCGTAAAGATCATTATGGATCTGTGTCAGATCCTATGTGTAAAAAATGATCCACTAACATGTTTAAACCCACAGCTGGAGAAAGTCAAGATAGGGGACCAGAAAGTCTCCAAATATATACTTGAGAAGTTTCCTGAAAATCATCTCTTTGGGATTGAGGTTTTGGTCCCTTCCTCTCTTCTACTCCCAGGAAGAGGCAGGAGATTTAACTTGCTAAACCAAAGAATATCCCAAGTTTCTTGTGGCTCCCCAGGAAACCAGGTCTGCCCAGATGGAACCTCCCTCCACACCTCTCCCTGGACACTGCACTCCCATGTTGGTGTGAACTTCTTTAGGAGTTCTGGTCCTTTGTTGTCCCTAACTAGTGCTGCTTCCCATAGATTCTGCATTGTCTTACTCTACATAATCCCCCTGGGAATGGGAAAATGATGCAGCAGAAAGCAACTGTCTTCCAGCCCAACCTCTTCCACTTGAGACCTTCGCCTGACTATTGAAGCACAAATCCCATGTTGAGTATGAAGGCTGAAAAGCTGGCACAGCTGGAAGACTATACATCTAGTACTACCAATATTCTTAGCAGTGCTGGGCAGGTTGCCTCCCAACACGATGCAAAAAATGCCAAGGCATGCAGATGTTTGTTTTGGTTGAAAACCTGGAAACTCAAAAAATAAAATATGTTGGATAATAACAATTCTTCAGCAAAAGCCAACTGAAAACCATGTGGTTGTTTTGGGGTGCCTAGTTTTCAACCCCCCCCCCCATCATTTTCTAGGAAGGCAGATACTTTCCACTCAACTTTTCATTTAATTGAAAACCCAACACTCTGCTGGAGAAACGTTTCAATGAGAAATTGTTGACCAGCCATAATTATTTGTTGAGAGTTGACAATAAGTTCAGCGCTGAACAAGACACAAAATATTGACCATTTCTGTCCTGAAGAATGTATGGTCTGAGCAAAACTGAGCCAGTCCAGTTAGGATGCACCAGGAAGTACTGAGGAGAGAATAAATAGGTTGTTCTGTCTTTTTGTTTTTAGTATGTATCTATAATTTATATCAGCCATTCATTTCTTGTGGGCTATGTGGGAGAAATGCTTCCTTAGAAGGATTTGAATGAAAGCCCAGATCTTCAGCTGATATAAATGAGCATTGCTCCATTGATTTGCAGGTAAGGAAAGCCATGCCAATTTACTCCATGAGAGGATCTGGCTTGAAGATGGCATAATGGGTTGGCAGGTGAGATAGGGAGAACATTCCCTGTGAAGAATATGGCATGGAAGAAGCCATGGACATGGGGATGGAAGAGAGACATTTTAGGAAGAATAGTGTAAAGACTTCACACAAGAGAGAGACAAGAATTTATTCAGTCACATCTGCAAAGTGGCCTCCAATTTGGCAAATCTTAATTTCTGGGTGCCCATCCATAGCTGTCTGACAAACTGAGGTACCCCATATTGGAAGTCACTGTAGTAGGTACAGGCCCGGTATAAGGCCTCTAGCCTGAACCAAAATAATGTCAAGACATTTCTAAACTGAGATACGTCAAAAGTTACATAAACACAACTCAGCACATTCTATAAACCAGGCACCAAGACACCCAGGCACATTCCATAGATAAGGAAGAACAGGCTGACCCATCGCAGTAACAGGAACATGATGGATAGGTAGAACCAACATGTACAAGGTAATAGGCGGCACCTAACTACATCAAGGGGTCGAACCTTAATACGTCAGAAACATTGCGAAAGTTTCATCCGAATGTATAAAAATGTATCTCTGGCGTGTGTTCGGGGTCCGGCCTAGGGGGCAGTGGAAAATCCCGCCACTGACTGAGCCGAGTCCATTGTCCTAGGGTCAGTATCCGCAGTGTGTCTCTGGATGAGTCTTAGAGCACTCCAGGGGAACTGCTACTGTATCCATCGTGACAATAAACCTGGTCGACGTGCCTTCGTACCTTACTAGACTCTGTGGTTATTGGGGGTTCTCTTCGGGTCTGCTGTGTCAGCTATCTGCAGGAGCTGGGGCAGTGCTTAGAGGGAGCACACACACGCAGCCGAGTGATATCAACATTGAAGAGAGCAGAGCACCACAGCGGGAGCCTCTGACAACAGTCACCTTTGAAAATGTCAGTCTGAAGCTTAAAGAAAAAGTGTAGGCCTGCTTTTCAGAGACGGGGAGACCCAAAGGTCCCACTGACTTTTCTAACAGAGCTTTGTACCTCTAGAAATCAAATCTGGACTCCTTTAAGCAATGTCTCCAAAAGATGGAATAGAGAAATGGGTTGCCTTGGAAATGCATGTTCATAGAATACCGCTGGGAAGAAAAATCAAAAGGAAAGACTTGATTTTAAATCCAGGCTATGACCAACTGGTTTGGAATTAAATAATACGGAACAGAAAAAGTAAAATGAGAGAAAGTTGGCCACAGCTGTTTCTTTCACAAGCTCTTCACTGTTGGTCATAACAAACAAATCCACGGAGAGATTATTTGTTACCATTTGAAGCTGCAATGTCCTAGAAGCTGGGAAAATTGTCTAGATTAAGAACAAACCATGGAAAGTAGCCCATGGTGTGTGCCAGTGTTGAGTGCCAAGCTCAGGAAACCAGTGAAAGTAATGAACACCACCACCAGGAAAGGCACTTTGTTCCTCCCTCCTCTGCTACCATCGCCAGGTCTGTGAAAAGCTCAGGAGTGGCTATGGAACAGGGGACAGTGAAATATTTGTAGCTGCTGGCTGTCGCTGTTCCAGCCAAACAATCTCCTCTCAAGTAATATGTGCAGAAGAATAAAAGTAGTGATTCAAAAACAAGGGTCAAAAGGGAGGCAAGTGGCTCTGGCTCAAAACTGGAGCATGGCAGGAAAGAGGCTTACAGGATTAGTTCCAATAGAGGTGGAGTGCTTGCTCTCTGTGGCTATGTCTACACTTGTTAATTTAGGTCAATGTAGCTAAGTCGACTTAGCATGTCCACACTTAAATTTTAAGTTGACTTAGGGGGGCATAGGGGCAGGGTGGGCAGGGTGGGTGCCAGCCATCCTGGCAGGGAGGGCAGTGGGGAAGCCCTGGAGTCCCCTAAGTTGACTTAAAGCGCTAGTTTGAATAAAAACGAGGTGTTATTAATTCGCACTAACTTTTCCTCAATTCGACTTAAGGAACAGCCCAGTGTAGACGCGGAGTAGATTAAGTTGACTTAATTTGTAAGTGTAGACGCCCCCTTTGTGTCTCAATTCCCCCATCTGTAAAGTGGGATTATAATTACTTGGTTTTGCTCATATTGCTTGTCCCACCTATTTGGCTTGTGAGCTCTTTGGGGCAGGGACTGCCTTTCACGATGCATTTGAACAGCTCTGAAAACAGTTGGGCCTGGTTTGTGACTGGGGCTGCTATGTGCTGCTAAAAGATTATTAACAAGAACTTGCTCTCAAACTTTCCTGTCTTGCAAATCATAGTCTAGCAGGTGGCCACCTAGGCTGTATGTCTGGCTCCAGTGCTGCGCCCCATTAGCAATGTGCTCTCCTTGGTCTATTTAGGAGACAGACTTCATTGAGACACTTCTTTCCTTCCTTTCCCTGGCCTCCTTTTATCTCTTCTCCTTTCCCTCCAGCAGATAATGACGCTAACTGCTGTTTCAAGGAGCACCAGTCCACCGTGTAACCCGACAGGCTCATTGCCGTACTGGCTGAAAGCCCTTTTTCCTGGCATCAGGCCTCCTTGGCTTCTTTGCTAGACTGATTTTTATTGTTTTATTTTTCCTGTCTATAAAAGTTCCACAGTTGATGTTAATTAGGTGACCACAGGCCTGTGATTGTCGTGAGGGCTGAGAGCTTTCAAAAGCCCCCTGCTAGAGCCCTGGCATAGCAAGCAGACGCTCCGCAACTTGCCCCAGTTTGACCAGAACCTGAGAGAACAGCTCTGCTGGCACCATCTGATGCAATGGAGCTGTCCTAGTCCTGGCAAAGCTCCCCCTGCTGGACACTCACCAGGCTACTGTGTCCTGTTCAGGGCTGTATGTTCCTAAGCTTCCGCTTGTCTAAGTAGGCTGCAGCCCTATCTCTTCTCTGGGGTCTCTGGCGCACATCCTGGGCACAGAATCTCTGTTGCCTGTTACTCCTTTGTGGAAAAGGGCCTTGCAGGTCAGCTGCCCTCAGGCCCCCGGGATCAGTGCTGATTCCCTGGACTCCCTTGTAGCTTAAGCCAGGGCTTGACAAAATTGGCTCCCAGCTAGGTGCCAGCAGCTTTATTTTTGTTCATCAGAGGGTGGTCCTCTGCAGTGGAGCTAGGAGCCAGGCTACAAGCCCCACTCATCATGGCAACCTGGCACCCGGGTTACGTCGAGCCCTGACTTAAGTGCACCTTTGCCCAGAGCTCCAACCTTATGGGTACTCTGGGTTTACAGTTCACCTCTTCAGGGACACGTCATCATGGCTTTGTAAGGGAACCAAAGGGTTCTGATCTTTTCTTAGTTCACACAAAAAATATACAGCTCTAGACAAAAGTAGTTAAAACCCTACATACAGGTCCCTGCCTCAGTTTCCTCACCACTCTGGAGTGTCCTTTGGGCTTAGGTCAGAATCCTCTAAGAAATCCAGGTCTCCCCCCACAATGTATCTGACCGCATCTCCAAATCATGGTGTCTCCTTCCTCTGCAGTCACTTTCCTTCCTCCTTAGTTGGTCCGACAGGTACAAAAGTCCTCTCAGCAACAAAAACAATGTCATTCTCTTCCTCTCTCCTGCCCAAGCTTTCTATGTCTCTCTGGCTGTGTCTACACTCGTAAATTAAGTCGACTTAAGCTTGCTTAAGTCGACTTAATTTACCCTGCGTCTACACTACAGTTTCCTTAAGTCGACTTAAGCAAGTTGCTTAAGTCGACTTAAGGAAAATAAAGTGGACTTAATGAAAATTAAGTTGACTTTATAAAACCTCATTTTAATTCGACCTAAGGCTTAAGTCGACTTTTTCAAGTCGACTTAAGCCAGTGTAGACCTGGAGTAGCTCTAAGTCGACTTAGGGCTACTCCAGGACTCCACCACTGCCCTCCCTGCCGGGGGGGGGTACAGGGGGAGCCTGGCATGCCCCCCCACAGGGCAGGGCAGAGCCCTGCCCACCCTGCCCCTATGCCCTGCCAGGGTCCCTGTTCTCCTTTGCCCCATTGTACCCATGTACAATGGGGAAAGGCTGAGCCCCCTGGCACTTGGCAAGGGGTGCCCCTCCTTCCCCCGTGGACCTACCCTAGGTCCCCCTAGCCCCTAGAAGTCGACCTAGCCATCCAGTGTGGACGCTCTAGGTCGACTTTGTAAGTTCCCCCCAAAGTCGACTTTAAATTTAGGTGTAGACGCACTAAGTTGACTTAGCTAAAGTCGACCTAAATTTACAAGTGTAGACATAGCCTCTGAGTCCCCTTGAGTCAGGTTTGGTGGGTTTTAAGTTCCAGTATTAACACTTGATTGCTTAGCTCTCCTGTCTGGGGTTTTTCCACTCTCCCTAGCCCAGCCCACTGAAGAGAGGTAGGAGAAAACTGGTATCTACTAGGAGGTGGACATCCCTTTGTCTAAAGATGCTTCCATTTGAATGGGAGCCAACAAGGTTTGACAGCCCTCTGCCAGTTCATAAAATCAACCAGATTTACATAGACAGTCTCCTCAGATCCTCAGTGGAGTGGTTTTCGCATTGCAAGGAAAAAAGGGTGTTACCTAGGGATCTCCTAGGTTGGATATTTGCATAATAGCTCACCAACAGGTAGCATGTGAGGTCTCTTCCAAAAGCCAGTTTCCACACTCATCATCACAGTCACTGTGAAATGTCTGTTCTCTTTGCATCAAATTATAACAATAAAAATTATAACAATACAAAGGCTCTGAACTTCCTGCCAACTTGTTAAAAATTTCCATCTCAAATGCAAATTCCAGTATACCTGTAGTAAAAATGTACAAGGCGCCCCACTGATTCACTGAATGTCTCTCTTCATGGGTGATTCTTTTAATGAATACAGGCACTTCAGAGAATTTGTAGTGTCCTCGTTGGAATGGACTGAGCCTCTGAAGGAATCTTTTAAAAAATAAGTCTGTGCACTTGAAGTGAAATAAATAATTCAACCGTTTAATCTAAATCAAATGGAGGAATTCGTTAATGCATGTTGTCTTATCTTCAATTCAGCAACCATGGAAAGAAATGTGAGATGATTAGTGATCAAATATACCAGCAAGACACAAAATGGCAGATGAAGATTGATAAAGACAGAATCCAGCATGATCTATAATGATAAAGTGTTGCTCAGTATATATCTTATTTTTATTGATCATAAGCAGTGGAGTAGAATGAAAGATGGGAAGGCTATTCTAGTGCTTAAGTCACTGGTTTGGGACTCAGGAGACCTCTATACAATTCCCAGCTCTGCCACAGACCTCCTGTGTGACCATCGACAAGTTACTTAGTGTGCCTCTGTCCCTGTCTGTGTAAAATAAAAATCCTTTATCCACCTTATCCACTTGGATTACCAGCTCCTTAGGGGAGGGACTGCTCCTTTCTATGCGTTTATTAAGTGTACAAGGAGGACTTGATCTTGATTGGGGTGACTACATGCTACTCTAATACAAATAATAAAGGAAGATACAGAAAAAAAACAAACTCTCTGTATGCTAAGACAGAGGCAGGGAAAAGTGCACTGTATATATCCTCAGAAACTGCCATGCACAGATGTAGAATGAGACCATGCATGCCTATGGGAGAAAAGAAGCCAGACTTGCCTGAAATCTGTTGATCTCTGATGAGGGAAAGGTATTTTTATTTTAAAAGGTGCAGTAGATAAAAGCCACCGAGCTGAATCACCCCATTTTCTGAAGCAGAAACATGCCCAGGAATAATTTGAACACATACCCAGTAAAAACCGTTCCTCTGGTTGTTAAAGAGTAAGGCAAAGTAATGAGAATGACTGAATGCAATGCGAGCTTTGTGACCTGTACATTTATAGTCAAAGTCGATTTTCAATATCTTCCCCCTACCAAATGAACTGGCACACACCTTCCATCTGAGCGACTGTTTAGACTCTGAGAAATGAGAGGACAATAGTACAGACTTCTGTGAGGGACTACAATGTATCAGTCCTCTAAACATCCAGCGTTCACTGTCTCATCAATCAACAGCAACCTTTGCAGAGATTTTGGACTGGTCAGTTTTTCTCAACCTTTAGTGGACCGGGGAACGTGTAAGGGTATTAATTACTTTATGCGGAACACCTGATGAAAACTTTCTGGAAAAAGCCAGAATATACCTACCCACTGTAATGTTCATAATATCTGTGTACTCTCCATGCCTGTGAAAATGATTCAGGAAACCTAATTAAATACAATGTTATGAGTATAACACATTTATTTCTAAAATATAGCTACCTAATGATTATGCACACATTTTAAAACTGAAAATATTACTCAAGTTTTAAGGGGAATTTTGGGCCTGCATGTTTGAACAAAGTTCATCTATTTTTGGAGTCAAGTTTGCCAAAGAAACTCTTACTGAGGAAGTTATTATGGCCAAGCGATTTCGATGCTGGTGGTAACAGTGGCGGGAAATGTAAAATGCCCCAACTGCAGTAAAGGAGAAAGGCAGTGGCAGATGCCCATGAGCACCTGGAAGATTTGCTGTGGCTGGGGCATTTTCAATCTCCCAGGCATGCGCTAGTTTGCCAAGTTGCTCCTCCTCACGTCCCCAGTCAGCCCTCCCCTAAGAGGGAGGGTCAGGGTTAGGGTCGGTCACGGAAGACCTTCATTATGTCCAAGGAGCACCAGTGTTCTGCGGAAGACCAGTGGAGAAACATTAGTCTACATTGTCTGCCCTTTGCGGTGGCAGTCGAATGGAGATACGCAAGTTACCTAAAATAATTTACGTATATGCGTTCGGCTTCCCTAGTCCCAGCATGTCCACCAGGGAGGGGACCTTCAACTCAGCACTACCCAGTTACTGGGGTGGTATTCAGGGATCGAACTTCCTGGTTGGCTGAGTGGGTCTTCACAGACCCGATCAATTGATCATGAAGTTCGACCTGACGGCGGTGGATTTGCTGCCGTCAGTGAAGACAGGCTCAGTCTAAATGAGGGATCAGGGGGATGGTCTTGGATAAAAGCACCAGTTTGGATCTCAGGAGATCTGTGTTCAAATCTAGGCCTTGTTACAGCCACCCTGAACCCCCTTGTCCATGTTATTTTCTCTCTTAGTTCCTATCTGTCAAAAGGGGACACTGTTACTCCCTTTGTTTGTTTTTTCCATTTAGAAGGAAAGCTCTTTCTTTTTGGGGAACTGTCTTTGTGCGTGTTTGTGCAGCACCAATCCCCAAGAGCCCCTGATCATGGCTGAGGTCTCCAGTGTCTACTGATATTAAGAATCTGGTACAGTTCCGATAAAACAAAGCTGTAACCACACACTGCATCCATGATGCTATCAGGGCAAATGCTAGTTCAGCTGATTGGCCTTCAAAGATCCGACTATGCAGCGCTCCCACTAAAGTTACCCAGGAAGAGCTGGATCAGACCTTAATACTTTTAGCCAGGAGTTTTGCAGGATTTGGGGGCAAAGTTAAATACAAAACTAAGGAGAGCTCTGCATTGTATTAAGCATAAAGAGAATGAAATGGAAAAGAGCAATACAAAGTCTTTCCCCCCACAAAAGTCTTGTGACTACATAAACTGGAACAAAGCCACTTCTACTCCTACGTAGGCTGTGCCAGCCAAAACAAAGAGTTGCAGGGAAGCAAGATTGGATGAGTTGTTCTGGAGTAAAGCCCAAGTAATAACAGAGGTGGAGTCACTGCAGGGTCATGCTTCAATGACCCCAAAAAGAAACATGTTGATTCTTGGCAGTCATCTGAAAAGCGTGGTAGGAAAAGGTGCCGGCTGGCAGCAAACCAGGGCATGGTACCCTGTTCCTCACAGATAGGCCCTCCTGAGGAATGGCTTAGAACTAATGGTCATTCCGGGTGCAGCTGTTGCAAGTGCCACTCCCCAGGCCAAACAGGACTCTATGGCAAAATATGAAAAAGAAGGCACCTTGGGACAGTGGAGAAACAAACCCAGAGAATAAACATCTGCATGAGGAACAAGGAGGGAAACCAAAACGTTGGGAGAAGCCAGGAAAAATAGGAACCAAAAACAAATGGAAAAGGGCTAATGGAGCAGCGGTTCTAAAAATAAAATATCAGGGTGGAGAGACGAGGGTGGCTCAGGAAAATGGCGAGGTCATGCTGAGCCTTTATCCACTGGTTATAATCTACCCTGGGCTGGTAGCTACTGGCCTTGAAAGAGACCCATAGCTCTACTCTGAATCCAGATTCAGGTTGCAACTGTCTGTGGTGAGTTAAATCCAGCCTTCCTGAAATGTGGGGAGTGGTGGGTTCTGATGTGCCAGTTGGTGCCCACACGGCAGTGTTTTTATAACAATCTGAGGCTGCATATACAGCGGCATTGTTAGCAAGGATTCATCCCCGGCCACTTTGCACTAACAACTCAGCTGAGGGAAAAGAGAGTTTCTTGAGCTGCTGAAAGATTTGATCACCATCTCTAAGCCTGTGCATGACATCGGGATGGCAGCTTTTTGGTTTGACTCAGGATGGAGACAAGATGTTCAGATTCAGATCCAGTGGCTCGAGACGCGACTTGGCTGTTTGTTGGCCTGGGTGAAATGAGATGGCGGTGTGCTCTTCCAGCTCAGTTCTAGTGGAGAGATGTTCCTTGTGTAATTCCCTGGTGAGCGTTCTGATTGGCTGTCTCAGTAGAGGCCAAGAAGTGAGGGAGTCTCATATGTAAGTGGTCCCTTCAGGGCAGCGTGGAAGTGCATTGCTGGGGCATTGAGGAAGCCTGCTGTGTTGTCTGTCCAGAATCTTTCACTAGCTCTGACATTTATATATGTATTAAACCACTGGAAAATCAAAACTCTTAAACAT
Source organism: Pelusios castaneus (assembly GCA_007922175.1). NCBI lineage: Eukaryota > Metazoa > Chordata > Testudines > Pelomedusidae > Pelusios > Pelusios castaneus. Next base: position 11,050,487 of record ML685781.1, read on the forward strand.
TCTTTGTTGGCTTAGATTCTCTGAAGCATTTCACTACTAAAGGCCTAAAATCACATGGAATCAATATAAAAAGCAGTTTTTAGAAAATTTAATTAGAGCTTCAAACAAATTTACCAACAGCAGAAAAGCTTTATGCTCATGATGTCCTACCAGGCATGCCCACATGGGCAGCGAGCTTTTTATGAAAAAGCATTGTGTGTGAAAGTGAAGGGGGGAGGACCTTAGAAGTGCCATAGCCAGTAGTCATAGCTAAAATTTATGATTATTATTGTTATAGTATTCATCTGAGATCAGTTTATAAAAACGCTGCTTCTAGATGCCTTTCCATTGCTCAACAAATTACAATTCACAGCATCAAGTGACATCAACACATGCTTCACAATGAATGTCCACAGTTAACAACACTAATAAAAATGACCCTGGTCACAGGACTCCTGTCTTATTATTATAGTCATCCTATGCAAGACCCAGGCCCCCACTGTATTAGGAGTTGTACAAACACTTAGGCTATGTCTACACTTGAAAAATTAAGTTGACTTTATTAAGTCAACTTAATAAGGTTGACTTTAAGTCGACTTAAAGTCGACCTTATTTTAAGTCGACTTAACAAAAGTCGACTTAACTTTTCAAGTGTAGACATAGCCCCTTTTCGACCTTATTAAGTCAACTTAACACTTTAAGTCGACTTAATAAGGTGGATTTAGGCGCTAATCCCCATCCACACTGGCTTAAGTTGACCTAATAAGGTTGATTTAAGCGTTAAGTCGACCTAAATCGAGGTGTTATTAAGTTGACGTAACTTTTCCTTAAGTCAACTTAAGGAAATGCTTGAGTTGACTTAAGGAAAGCCCAGTGTGGACGCAGAGGAGTTTATGTCGACTTAAGCCTCCTTAAATCGACTTAATTTGTAAGTGTAGATGCACCCATAGACAGGACAGTCCTTGCTCAGCTGAGCTTAGAATCTAAACAGACAAAGAAAGTAGTATTGCTCCCATTTGGCAGATAGGGAGCAGAAGGATTGAGGACCCACAGGGAGTGAGTAGCAGAGCTGGGAAATGTTTCACTTAGTGCCTTCATCACAAACCCATTCTGCTTCTCACAAGGTAGCTAGGGTGCTCCTGAGCACCCTGGCTACCTTGTGAACACTCAGATTTGATTTTCCTTGTTTGGGGCCACATCTCCTGACTGGCTCTTGTTTGGTTTTAGCAGCCTGGGCTAATTTTCCAGTGTTCTGGAATGGATGCTACAAAACCTTTCCACTAGACAGAAAGGCATGGAAACAGAAAGCACGCTGTTCCGTAGGCTCTAGTGAGAGCTGATGTAGACCTTCAGTCCCCAAGCAGGATTTATGGTAATAGTGTTATTATGTTAGGAGCCTGAGACTGCAGGCTGTAGAAGGTGGATTTAGGAATGGGATTTTATATTATTGAGTTTATGTAGTTATAGAAATAGAAGTTTGCTAGAATAGGCCCAAGCCTGAACCAGTTTTCAAAGGCCTTAGCATACAACTCACATGAACCAATGCCAGAACTCAGACGCCATATAGTCTGCCTCAGCAACCTTGGAAACTTACAATGTTACAAGGAATACCCTGCACATAGCGTGTGAGAACTGAGGGCTATGTTGCAAAGCCTTGTAATGGCTATGTTGCAAAGATTTGGCCCCGCTTAGAACGTATGGGAACTGATAGCTATGTTGCAGATGTGTAAAAGCGTATGGGAGCCAAGGGGCATTGTTGCAAAGAGTGTAAAAGCATATGGGAACCAAGGGGCCATGTTGCAAAGACGTGGGACCCTCTGAGAAAGCAGGAGGGGAACTCTATAAATATTAGTCCCAAAGATGGGGAGGGAGACAGTAGGCTGGACATGACTCAAGATGCCCCGTGGCTCCGGCTACGATAGCAAGTGGGGTCTGTCCATAGCCAAAGACAGAGAAAGGTCAGGTCCTGGTCTTGAAGCTGACTGGGCTGGCACGTAGGCCCGAGCTCATCAAAGAGAGGTCAGCACCTGATCCCTGATGGTGGCAAACTGACACGTTGGTACAGAGTTCGGTGAGTATCAAGAAATCACCAATAGACCTCGGTGAACACTGGTTTGATAGTAGCTACAGGTATATAAGATATTAGTAACAGTAAAGGTAACAGAAGTATTTAGCACCCCAGGTCCTGGTGTTAGGACTAAAGTAGGTTAGCATCCCCACCCCTGAGGGTTTGGGGAGGTAGGTATAAGGTTAGGGAACAAGCAGTTTAGCACCCCAGCCTGGTAATACAGGTAGATAGCCTGCCATCCCCTTTGAAGTTAGGGGCACCCCTTTGAAGCGAGGGGCAAGTGCAGAGTAATAAGAATAGTTTTAGTAATTAAATAGTTAATAATGCACATTTACTTTGATTTGTAAGGCCTGCTGCAGCACAATAATATTATTAGCATAACAGTAAAGTTTTTAATCTTGCAAGCTAAAAAGAGTGTACACTTACAACAAGAAAAAGTGCATAAGTGTTATTGTACTCATGATGATCTGCAATAAACATTTTATGCTTATAACTCTCCTGATTCCATTCCTATTTTCCCTGATGCTGTTAATCTTTAGTACTCCTTTACCCCCCTTGTTCTTCCCCTTATGGGAACAGTATTTAATTCCTATACTAATCACTTGGGTTATCGGCTGGCTCGGTTTAACCCTTTATAATCTGGTTCCCTTGACTACTGATGTACCTGTAAATGCCTCCTCTCCATCAGATCAAGGCTGGGCTATTATCCCGGTGGAAAAAGAACCTGTTGTCCAAGCGCACCCCTCAATGAATACCACCCCGAGGGTAGATAGTGCTATGCACAGGCCTGTATGCCTGTAGCGGTGCGGTTTCCCCACTATGGAGGGGAAGGAGTTAAAAAGGGCCTGGAAGCGACAGTCAATGGGCTGAAGGCAGCTGAGGACAAATCAGGAGCCAGCAGCTGGGTATATAAGGGAGCTGTGGAGACTGGGTCAGGGAGCTCAGTGAGGAAGGTTGTCTCCCAGGCTGGCTGGCTGAAGGAGCCAGCACCCTAGAAAAATCACTATGTGCCACTGGGAGCTGTTTGGAACTGAGGTCTTGAAGGCGTGGATGGCAGTAGAGGTTCAGAGAGGCGCAGTCTAGAGATGAAGGGGTCGGTGTGGAATAAGTGGCAGCAGAAGTTCTGGGAGGTATGCTGAGAGTGGACTACAGAGGCGTGGCCCAGAGGTGAGGGTCTGTGTGAGACTGGGGGCTGTGGGGAAAGCGGCCCAGGGAATACAGACAGAGTAACTGGAGGGAGGTGGTGTCATCAGTGTTGAGATCATAACACTTAGGGTCTCTGGGTTGGGGCCTGGAGAAGTGGGTGGGCCTGGGTCCCTCCCCACTTCCCCAGAGTGCCAGGAGCAGCACGGCATGATACTGAAACACATGCAGGGTTGTATAACTAAGTCATAAGACACTATGGCTGCGTCTACACTGGCCAATTAAGTCGACTTAAGCTTGGCTTAAGTCGACTTAATTGGCCCTGCGTCTTCATTACACTTTGCTTAAGTCGACTTAAGCAGCTTATTTAAGTCGACTTAAGCAAAATTAAGTCGACTTCCTAACACCCCCTTCCTAATCGACCTAAGGCTTAAGTCG
>ML685781.1:11054514-11081942 GCA_007922175.1 Pelusios castaneus
CTCAGGGGCTTGCTGCCCCAGGGAGAGTCAGCCCCATGCGGGGCTGGCTCTCCCTGGAGCAACCAAGTCGACTTAGAGAGTCCAGTGAGGACTCTCTAAGTCGATTTACTAAGGGCCCCTTTAAGTCGACTTCAGAGTCCAGTGTGGACTCTCTAAGTCGACTTAATAAGGTCGACTTAAAGTCGACTTATTAAAGTCAACCTTCTTAAAGTTGACCTTAATTCCCTAGTGTAGACATAGCCTATGATTCCCAGTGACTTTTTCTGCCTCATGGCATTTTGATGCTTACCGGACGAAGACAGAGGGAAAGATCAGGTCATGCTTGGGAAGAACAAGCAGGATGCTATACAGCATTCCTAAGGCCACCACGCAGAGCGGGACCCCACAGGTCTGACCAACCATGTTGGATAATTATTCATTTCCCACAGGGACCAGAGGACTATTTAACATTTAAGCAAAATGTTTTACTAAAGACCGTGGACACACTTTCATCTTTCACAGCCTCCCCCATATTAATGCAAATTAGGTACCGCTAAATAGATATGCTTCATGAGGGCTTCTTGGCCCACCACTCAAACACAGCTGAATGAGACAGAGTTTAGTAGTAGACATCAGAACCCTTGCAGACATGTCTAGACATGAAGGGCGGGCTAGAGTTAAAGCTGAGCACTGTCCTGGTTTGAATGAAAAACAGGAATGGGAGTGAGGTCACATGGTCAAAACAAGGGAACTGGAAGGGGGTGCCGATGAAAGAAAGAGGTAAGGGTTTTTTCACTCTCTGCCCCATCACAGCATTATCATAGAATCTAGAGGATCTAGCCCAGATCAGGCCTCATTGCCCTATGCATCATGCAAAGAAAGCGAGAGCCAGTCCCTGCCCTCCAGAGCTTACAGTCTAAATAGACAAGACAAAGGGAGGGAGGAGAAACAGAGGCAGAGAGAGGTGAAGACACTTGTCCAAGGTCACATAGCAAGTCAGTGGCAGAGCAGGGAAAAGAACCTGATTCTGCCTTGTCTCTTGCATAGACAAACTCCTTACAACCTGGAGCTTTTGCTTCTTATTCCCAAAAGGGGAAGGCTCAGCTTCAGTTCCCAGAATCACACCACCCCAGCCCTAGAAGCCAAGAAGAATTGCTCTGCGGACCTCGCCTCAGAAGACCTTAATATTTCCTAGGTTCCAGCAGCAGGCTGGGAAACACTGCCTGCCAGCAGTCCGTGCATGGCTTTGTTTTCGCTTGTTCTACTTTTTTTCAGGGAAGGGACCATGAGTAACCTGGACTCTTAAGTCAGTTTGGTTCTTTTGGGCAAGTTCCATTTTCCACAGTGGAGGCTAAATGTTTTTGTCACTTTTGAAAATAGAATTTAGGCTTAAAAAGGGGGTAAAATTTTCAAATCTTTCTAAATAAACTTGTTGACTTTAGGCACTAGTATTAGGGAAATGGAAACAATTTGAGGCCTGTGATATGCCCAGAGAGGATTAAGGAGGGCCGAGGGAGATCGGCCAATCAGGCAGAGGGGCTTCTGGACCAATCAGGGCCCAGGTTAGAGTAGAAAAGCTGGCTGCAGAGTCAGACCAGGGGCAGTCTTCCTGAGGTGCTTGAGGGAGAAGGTCCTGACAGCTCAGGGGCTGTGAGATCAGCAGCTGGAGTAGCTCTCTTGGACAGCAGGGCTCAGAAGAGGACTGGGCCTGAGACCTGGAGAAGGAGGCCTGTGGAGAGAGCCCTGAGGCTATGTCTACACTTAGAAAGTTAAGTGGACTTAACAAAGTTGACTTAATAAGGGTGACTTTAAGTTGACTTAAAGTGGACCTTATTAAATTGACTTAACAAAAGTTGACTTAACTTTTCTAGTGTAGCTATAGCCCCTTTTCGACCTTATTAAGTTGACTTAACACTTTAAATGGACTTAATACGGTGGATTTAGGCACTAATCCCCATCCACACTGGTTTAAGTCGACCTAAATTGAGACGTCATTAAGTCAACTTAACTTTTCCTTAAGTAAACTTAAGGAAATGCTTAAGTTGACTTAAGGAAAGTCCAGTATGGATGTGGAGTAGTTTAAGTTGACTTAAGCCTCCTTAAGTTGACTTAATTTGTAAGTGTAGATGCACCCTGAAAGAGGGAGAAAGCACAGACTGCTGGGACTTGGGATGAGCCAGAGTGACCCTGAGAAGAGGCAGCTGAAGGTATGGGGACTGCAGGGATCTTCTTGGATTGGGGATTGAGGTGATGCCTAGTTTAAGGCATACAGGATCCTTGGGCTGGGGCCTGGAGAAGCAGGTGGGCACAGGTCCCTCCACTGTCTCCCCTGCATTGCTGGAGAGTGGTCAAGGATCTGAGGCAGCCTTTGCTACCAAATCAGTCTGGTGGGACCCAGCTGAAGGGTTGTGTTGCCTTCAAAAAAGCTTACAAGACATGAACAGCACTGGACACTGGGTATGTGTGACTGAGCTATTCCGCAAATATCATCAGCAGGGGTGCCTGCCAGGGAGTCTGGGCTGAGGGGTTCATGACCGGGCCGAAGATTCAAAAGAGATGGATGCAAGGAGAGAAGAATGAAGGGGGGATTTGATAGCAGCCTTCAACTACCTTAAAGGGATTCCAGGGAGGATGGAGCGAGGCTGTTCTCTGTGATAGTAGACGGTGAAACTAGGAACAATGGTCTCAAATTTAAGTTGGGGTGGTCTAGGTTGAATATTAGGGAAAAACTTTTTCATTGATGTAAGCAAGGTTAAGAATCTGAGCACCTCTCTTGGGGTGCGTCTACACTTAGGCCTTGTACACACTACAAAGTTATTGTGCAATAACGCTCATTATCACGCGATAACAAGGACAGCGTCCACACACAAATCCAGGTTGTTGCGCAGTAACAGCCGTCTTACCGCGCAACATGTAAACCACCAAAATGAGGGTGGTAGCGGCTACTGTGGAACAGCTGTTTCACGATAGTTCATGTGTGTACGGTTGCCGCACAATATGAAGCCTCCGGAAATGTCCCAGAATTCTAATTCCATCCCTTCTGCATTTCCTTCTGTGCTCTGTGGCTGTGACGTGACTGTACCCACCCTCCCATCATTCCCGGGAATTTTTGAATTGTTCACTCTTCCTGTTTGTTTGGTGTGGAGTGCGGCTGTGTTCTCCAAGAGCAATGGCGGCTCAACGCAGCAAACATGCTCCAGTGTGGACCACAGCCGAGGTGCTTGATCTCATAGGCATCTGGGGAGAGTCCTCTGTGCAGGTACAGTTACGTGGCAGCAGGTGAAATTTTGATATTTTTGGCCAGATTTCTTGGGCCATGGCAGAGAAGGGATATGAGAGAAACACTCTTCAGCGCAGGTCGAAGGTGAAGGAGTTGAGGATAACGTACCACAGAGCCAGAGAAGCAAACCGGCGCTCCAGCTCAGTGCCAGTTACATGCCAATTTTACAAGGAGCTGGAAGCAATCTTGAGCGGGGATCCTACAACCACTCCAAAAGCTCCTGTGGACATGTCGCCTCCCCCCACAATGAAAAGGATACCAGAGCAGACGGTGACGAGCAATTTGTGGATGAGGAAGTGGAGGTGGAGGATGACCTGGAGGCTGATAGTGGTGCAGCTGACCTAGGGAGCCAGGAGCTGTTCTCCACGCCACCCGACATGTGCTGCCCAGATTCCTTCTCCATGCTGTCTTCGGATGCAGCAGAGGGGAGCTCTGGTAAGTTTAATCGGAACTGGCTTCTGTGCTTGCTGGATAAGCTTTGCGGGCAAATGAAGAGTGGGCGGGAGATGGGCGTTTTGAGTTTCATCCTTTCTTTTTTTTTTGGATGGGGGGGGTCTACCCCGCTACATGAGCAGTGCATCAACGCATGCTGTAATTCTCAAGAAATCCTCTCTGTTGAGCTCCCTGAAGGTCCCCTGGATGTACTTCCACAGCCTCCTAGTTAAATTCGATGGGAGAGCAACAGTGTTCCCTCCCCCATAGAGGGATACTCTCCCTCGCCAGTTGCAAAGCACGGCAGTGGGAACCATGGCTGCGCAGAAGCCTGCTGTGTACGGTCCTGGCTTATATCCAGTGACACGCAGAATATGCATTCCGGCTTGCAGGGTCACTCTAAGCAGCGAGATATCGGTGCTGTGTGTGAACTAATCGCCCAAAGCACTGGAAATAGTTAATGGAGCTGTGTGTCTTGTCTCGGCAACCCGAACCTCCCTTTGCAAAAGTCCTTTCAGTCCCTGGCAATGACCTGTCCCGTGGGCACTGAGGAATGTGGCGGCAGAGCATATTACCGGCTCTTTAACCAAAGTGAGAACAATAGCACTACTTATGATGTTTCATTTTTCCTTAGAAGCGACCTTTGCCAGTCGGTGGTCTGTGCCAGCTGACCGGCTGAGACAGATAAGGAGGCCTTGCAGGAGCAAGGAGAATATCTTCCAAGAGCTGATGCAGTCCAATGAGGCAGCAGCAAGGGAGACTAGACTATGGAGGCAAGAGTGCCGGCAGGAGTGTAAGGAAAACAATTTGAGGAGGCAGAAGCAGAAGGATGTCCTAATCAGCATCTTGCAGGAGCAAACCCAACTGCTGAAGACCATGGTTGGTCTGCAGACCCAGCTGCTCCAGGCTCCCCCCTCCCCATGCACCCACAGCAATACTTTCTGACCCCACCACCCCATTCTCCCACAAAGCAGTTCTTTGAAGGCCAGGAACCCTCCTGGTACAATGTTACATCCACTCCTGCACAAAGCTATGGCATTGAGCCATGCACCTACACGCATCGATAGCCCCTGATGCAGGCACTGCTTACTGTTATTATTTAATGTTTTATAATAATAAGATTGAATCACTTGAATTGTGCACAGTCTTTATTGATACACAAATATGTTAGTTGTTGCATGTTTACTATTCTCTCATTCGAGCGTAGTACAGTGGCCTGCGGCAGTGCCAGCAGATGGTGTGAGTGGTCAGCGGGTGGCATGAGCAGACCCAGAAGTGGCAGAAGATTTGAGGGGAGGGCTGAGGGCCGCCCCCCCACACCTTTTCAGAGATGGACAATACAAATATGATGGTCAGTATGGAGGGGCGGGGGTAATGAAGAAGTGAAGCACACACTATGCACATTGGCGTAAACTGAGTTCTGTCTGTTGAGTTTAGTGGGAATCCTGCTTTGCACTGTATACCAATCAGTGCTGCATTTTGATATTGCCTCTACATAGTCTTTATTAAAAGTCTTATGTACCGCACTCAGGCTCGTGCTTGCAAGAGGGGAAGCATTGCCCTTCTAGGGCACCCAGGGAATAATGCGTAATTTCCCAGGAGACTGGGTTGGGGCTCGAGCAGATGTGTTGTGACATTGTTTGGGAACCCCTAAATGTAGAACCCGGCCTTTTTCTGCCGCCATCTTGGCCTGGCAAAAGGGTTACATTAGGAGAGTGGTGAAGCACTGGCATGGGTTACCTAGGATAACGTCTACACTGGCAACTTCGGTTGACTTAAGGAGGCTTAAATCAACCTACACAAAGCCGTGTCCACACTGGGATTTTATTAAGTGGACTTGTCCCAGGGAGCCACGGCTCCATTCTCCCTGGGGAGTCATGGCTCCCTTCTCACCGGAGAACCCCTGCTCCCACTCCTTTCCCCCAAGCCATGGTTCTCAGTCGACCTAGCAACTGCCAGTGTGGGCATAGGCAGTCAACTTAAGTTTCTAGGGTGGACTCTCTAAGTTCACTTAACAAAGTCAATTTTAAGTCGACCTTGTTCAGTCGACTTAAGAGAGTTGACTTAGCTTTATAAGTGTAGACATAGCCCTAGGGAGGCGGTGGAATCTTCATCCTTAGAGGATTTTAAGGTGTGGCTCGACAAAGCCCTGGCTGGTATGATTTAGTTGAGGGTGGTCCTGCTTTGGACTTGATGGGGGTTGAACTTGATGACCTCCTGAGGTTCCTTTTCTAAACCGAATCATCTATGATTCTATGAGGTCAAAGAAAATAGCCATACAGATGTCTTTTAAAATATGGACAGATTTCTTTTTGTCTATAAACTCAGTTTCATGATTAATCATGTCTGTTATAAAATATGTTATGATACTAAGTGAATTAACATCAGATGTGTGTGATTGGAGTTAAATCTTCTTCTAAAATAGAATGTGCCTGATATGATTTTTTTTCCCTCTGGTTCAGTTTGCAGGGGCTGAGTGGTGGAGAGAGATCAGCTGACCCCAGTTAGTGGTGGGGCTTCCCTGCTGAAGGAGCTATAAAGGCCGCCACTCCAGCAGGCAACAGCACATAGGGGCTGTGAATAGAGGAGATGGAGTGAGCCTTTAGGGTTGTGGAGGAGTCCTGAGGGAGTTGTAGTGCTTGTATTTTTGTTTGTTTTTCTTTTTTCCTTTCCCTTCCTTTTTTTTTTTCTTTCTCTTGTTCAGTTTGCAGGGGCTGAGTGGTGGAGAGAGATCAGTTGACTCCAGTTAGGGGTGGGGCTTCCCTGCTGAGGGAGCTATAAAGGCAGCTACTCCAGCAGGCAGTGGCACACAGCAGCAGAGGCAGTGAACAGGGCTGTGAACAGGGGAGTTTGGGAGGAGGGTGGGTGGGTTTCTTGTATTGCTTTGTTTGCAGTTTATTTTGTGCAGACTGGGAATAGGAGAAGCGCTATGGCAGATACAGAGGCAACCGTAGCAGACACTCAAGCTGGGGAAGCAACAGCAAAGATGACAGGATGTGGAAGCTGCGGGATGCACTTGATCTTGGAAGGATTGCCTCCAAAGACCTAAATGTGCATGAAGTGCCGCCGCATAGGGTTGATGGAGGAGAAAATTCGGGGGTTAGAGATGCAGGTGGAAACTGCTTAGGGAATGCGGATGGGGGCTGAGGAGGACATGGGGAAAGAGGGTCTGATGTGGGCACTAGTGGAGAAGGTTGGGCTGATGTGGATTTGAGGCTGTGCTTCATTCGTGAGGAAAGAGCTGGTGGGGCTCAAGCAGTTTGTTTTGCACTCATATCTGTTTGTAGTGTAGACATAGCCAAAAAGTAATTCAGTGAAGTACATCCCAGTGGGAATCCTCCTCAGTTTCGTTTCCTTTCCTTCCCCTTCCCCTTAATCAAATATGAGGCCCCAGGCAACCCAACTCTTTCCCCACTAAATTATAATATGTAATATAAAATCAACTTGGAAAAAAATATTTACTTGTTTTCCCCCTCAAGCTATGTTCAGTCCTGGAGCAGAGGAACGAACATAACACATTAATGATCCAAAATGTTGTAGCCTTGCAGAGCTTTCCACCTTTCTGTGGGATCCAATGCTCACTTCTACCCTTGGAGGGGCCCAGAACAATGGATCTGACTTTTATATGCATGGACAAGCTGTCTCATGCAACTTTTAGGAGGTCTGACTTTTTATATGCATAGACAAGCTGTCTCATGCAACTTTGAGGCTTTTGTGTCTTCCTCTGACCCAAGGAACACTGAACTCATGGTAACTAATACACCTGCTGTTATAGTGAGAGTTTGAAAAATATTTGCAATAAATGTTTTTTAAGTCTCTAAAGCATTCCTACAATAACTTTTTTCATGTAATGTAAGTATCATTACAGAGTATATGATGGATTGTAGTTGGCATAAATTGAGGATGATCTGCATAACTCCTTTTGTCACTCATGAACTGCTTCCTCAGACTCATGATGATAGAATACTTACACTACTATATCATGTATTCTCTATAGGAAGAATAATACTTGACTGCCTAATGTTTTAGAAGCCCACTATTCTTAGTTGTTTATAAGAATTAACATTCTCATGTGGGCTGCTCACTCTCTGCCTCAAGCTCAGTTTTTAAGTTTCAATAAAAGTGGCTCATCCCTTTCCAAGAGCGAGCTTTGTGAAAAATAGCTAATTTTGCTAATGTTATGTCTTTTCCTTGAAGAACTCTAGTGCCTCCATGGTAAAACTGATAGACTGATTGTTCTGGGGACAGAAAGGTCCCCATGAAAATACACCCAGATTTGGTCAAGTCATAAGCCTTTGAAAATCACCATTTGTGTATTTAGAGCTTTATGGATGTTTGCTAATAGAATTTCTGAACCTTCCATCATGAGGTTGACCTTGACTCTATATGTCGGCTGGAAATGTGACAAAGACAGGCGACAAAATCTGTGAGGTGTAGATGATGGTAGAGGCTAGATAGGCGCGACAGCAAGTGTCATCGTCTCACATTTGTTTAGTAAATTAATAAAACTTCAGTATTTCAGTTTAACATTTTTATTAAAGTTTGAATGAAAACACATCTATGCATTTCTTTTGAATTGAGGTACTTAGGCATGCTGAGGCTTCCGATGCCAAAAAACTGTTACCCGTGTGGCACCATGCCTCACAAACAGCTGCTCAGCAAATACCATAACTAAGCATCATCAGCTTAGAGGGAACATTGCTGGCATCCATGGTGTGTTTGCTAAAAATGTTCTGACACGCTGCACATGTGGTGTTACAGTGGTCAAAGGGAAATTGTCTACAGGGTTACGGTCTAAATAGTTTTTACTAGTGAATGGTTTAATACTCCTTAAGATCCTAATGAAAAATGCATTCATCTCTGTGCAAAGATGGTTTGCCGGGTGTGGAGGGCTGATTAAAGCATGAGAGTCTTGAGTTCTGGGTCTTAGTCCTAGCGCTGCCATGAAACTGCTGTGGGACTTTGGGCGAAGTCACTTCACAACTCTGTGTCTCAGTTTCCTAATCTGCAAAATGAGGTTAGTGTGTCCCTTTCAGACAAGGGCTCTCACATGGGAGTCGCAACCCCTTAGGGGGTCACATGGTTATTATGCGGGGGTTGTGAGCCACCCAGAGCTGCCAATAGCTGTGCAGAAGCAAGGGAGGCAATGGGGCGCTAAGTTTGCTCTGAAAAGCTGTATTGATACAAATTCTTTGCGCCCACCAGTATTAAACAGTAACAATTTAAAAAATAACTTCTCTGTGTCTAAAAATAATTCCATAAAATTTGGTTTAATCTTAAGTTCAAAGTGGTGAGAAAAGATAAATTCATTTTAGGCAGAAGGTTTGGTTATAAATTTAGCATTTAAAATAGTGTTGCCTAGAAAAAAATGTATTTTTAATTTGGCAGGGGTCCACACCTGGAGGCTGGCTGTGTGAAAGGGATCACCAATGTGAAAAGTTGAGAACCACTGCTTTAGGAGGTGGTACAAAGCTTGGTTCATTATCCCTTGTAAAGTGATTTCAACTTTTCAGATAGAAGGTGCTATGGAAAAGTGAGGCCTGATTTTATCAATCGCAAGTCGTGGTGATTTTAATGCCATCTTCCCTTTTCTATCTATGTTTAAGTAACATATTTCCAAGTACTTCAACCAGCCCCCAAGCTATTGGCAATGCTACAGAAGTCATATACTGGGGAAGTCTTCATTATAGCCTTGTGTAACTTAGCATTTTTTAGGAAAGTTCCCACCAGGGATAAGACCAGTGGAAACCATATGGTAGATAAGTTCCAAAGGAGTAGCTGTGTTAGTTCAGCTAGTTCAGCAAAACAAACAAAGAGTCCCGTGGCACTTTTAAAGACTAATACATTTATTTATTGCATGAGCTTTCATCATCATACTTGAGTTAATGAGGCAGGGGAGGGGGTGATCTGATGGTCTTGTGTTATGCAGTGTTTGCTAGTTTGTGACAATAATTGCTATAGACATAAATGCCATATAAAATTATAAATATTTTTATGGAGCGATAACTGATGCATGTGGTACTGAGAAGTGGTTGCAAATGCCTACCTGGGCTGGGGCCCGCACATGCATGAAGGGGGCCCAGACAATACGGGTAGGGGGCCCGGAGATTAGGAGGGTTCCGGGGCCTGTCAAATTATACTTTAACCACTGAGAGTGAGAAAGGCAAAAAGTCAAGCTGAGCTGGACCTTGCGAAGGGAATTAAAACCAATCGTAAAAGGTTCTTTAGCCATATAAATACAGTAGAAAGAAAACAAAGAAAGAAGAAGTGGGACCGTTAAAAACTGAGGATGGGGTGGAGGTCAAGGATAATCTAGGCATGGCTCAATGTCTAAATAAGTACTTTGCATCTGTTTTCAATGAGAGTGAAGTTGAGCTGGGGGATAGAGATAGGGAAGCTAATGGGAATGAGGTCATGAATGTGGAAATTACCATTGCTGAGGTAGAAGCCAAACTTGAGCTGCTGGATGTGACTAAATCGGGGGGCCTGGACAATCTCCATCTGAGGATACTAAAGGAACTGGCTCATGAAATTGCCAGCCCTTTAACGAGGATTTTTAATGAATCTGTAAACTCGGGGGTTGTACCGTATAACTGGAGAATTGCTAATATAGTTCCTATTTTCAAGAAAGGGAATAAAAGGATCCGGGTAACTACATGCCTGTTAGTTTGACCTCAGTAATATGCAAGGTCTTGGAGAAAATTTTGAATGAGAAAGTACTTAAGGCTGTAGAGGATAACGGTAACTGTGATAAAATACAACATGGCTTTACAAAAGGGAGATCGTACCAGCCCAACTTGATCTCCTTTTTTGAAAGGATAACAGATTTTTTAGATAAAGGGAATGCAGTGGAACTGGTTAAAAGGGAGACTACAGTGGGTCATACTGAAGGGTGAACTGTCAAGCTTGGAGGAAGGTTACCAGTGGAGTCCCTCAGGGATCTGTCTTGGGACCAATCTTGTTCAACCTTTTTATTACTGACCTTGGCACAAAAAGCAGGAATGTGCTAATAAAGTTTGCGGATGACACCAAGCTGGGAGGTATTGCTGATACAGAGAAGGATCGGGGTACCATACAGAAAGATCTGGATGACCTTGTAAACTGGAGTATCAGGAATAGGATGAAATTTAATAATGGGAAGTGCAAGGTCATGCATTTAGGGACAAACAACAAGCATTTTTCCTATAAGTTGGGGACGCATCAGTTGGAATGGACTGAGGAGGAGAAGGATCTGGGAGTACTGGTTGATCATAGGATGACTATAAGCAGCCAATGTGAGGTGGCCGTGAAAAAAGCTAACGCGGTTCTAGGATGTATCAGGAGAGGTATTTCAAGTAGAGACAGGGAGGTGTTAGTGCCACTGTACAAGGCACTGGTGGGACCCCATCTGGAATATTGTGTGCAGTTCTGGTCCCCCATGTTTAAAAAGGATGAATTTAAATTGGAACAGGTGCAGAGAAGGGCTACAAGGATGGTCTGTGGAGTGGAAAACCTGCCCTATGAGGGGAGACTCAAGAAACTTGGCTTGTTTCACCTAACCAAAAGAAGGTTGAGGGGGGATATGATTGCTTTCTATAAATACATCAGAGGGATTAATATCAGGGAGGTAGAGGAATTATTTGAGTACAGCACCAATGTGGACACCAGAACAAATGTTTATAAACTGTCCGTCAAGAAATTTAGGCTTGAAATTAGACGCAGGTTTCTAACCATTAGAGGAGTAAAGTTCTGGAATAGCCTTCCAAGGGGATTTGTGAGAGCCAAAACCATAAGTGTTTTCAAAACTGAGCTTGATAAATTTATGGAGGGGATGGTATGATTAGCCTATTTTGGAAATTGACTGATATTTGGCTACGTGTGGTGGATATACAAGTGGTCTAAGGGGGGAGAGTACATGGGGTGGGTTCTGAGTTATTACAGAGAATGGCTTCTTGGGTAAGTGGCTGTTGAGACTTGCCCAAGTGCTCAGGGTTTAACTGATCACCATATTTGGGGTTGGGAAGGAATTTTCCCCCAGGGCTGATTGGCCTGGGCTCTGGGGGGTTTTCGCCTTCCTCTGTAGCACAGGGCATGGCTCACCTACCGGTGAATTCTCTGTATCTTAAAGTCCTTAAATCATGATTTAAGGAGGTAAATAACTCAGTCATAGGTTGGTGGCCTATTGCTGGAGTGGGTGGGTGAGGTCTTGAAGCCTGCATTTTGCAGGAGGTCAGCCTAGATGATCGTACTGGTCCCTTCTGACCTTAAAGTGTATGGCTATGTCTACACTTGCTAAACTTAGTTTGAATTAGTTAGTTCGAACTATCATGGCCGCATTGCAAAAGTTAGTTCAAACTAAGTTAGTTCGAATTAGCGATCCCCATTCACTTCAATGGCCGGTTAGTTCGAACTAAGAAATTAGTTTGAACTAACATGGCCACATTGGTTAATTCGAACTAGTTAGTTCGAATTAACCCCTTAGTTCGAATACCCTATTGGAACTTATTAGTTCGAAGTAAAGAAGCCCTTAATTCGAATTAACTAAAGCCTAGTGTAGCCATGGCTTTCGTTAGTTTGAATTAAGCCTCCTTAATTGGAACTAACTTGCCAGTGTAGACATAGCCTAAGAGTCTATGAGAAATCCAGTCACTCTTCAGAGCCTCATTCTACTTCCAACTTTGACTTCTTTATCATATCTTAAGAAAGCCTGAATGTTTGTATTTGCTTCTTCTTGTTAGCTTTAGGAATATCAAGTCTTGTGTTCCCTGCATTTCCTGGAGGATTCCTTGGCAAACTAGAGAAATGGAGTGGAAGCTTTCTTACCACTCGGAAAACACATGCTCACCTAGCCCCTCTGCTCACCTGGTCATGTGGTGTGTGTAACCTTCTGCCAGCTTGGTCCCTTCTGCTGGGAAGCCGCAGGTCCAGGGGAGAAGGGAGCCCGGCTTCTTTGTCCCCAGCCTTAGGTCGACTTTGGGAATTAAGTCAACCTAGGGCATCTACACCGGTTTTAGGTTGACTTAACAAATCGACTTAGCCGTTAAGTTGACCTAAAGAGCGGTAGTTATTAAGTCGACTTAAGGAAAGCCTGGGGTGGACATAGCGTTCTTTAGGTGGACTGAAGCATCCTTAAGTCGACCTAACTTGCAAGTGTAGACGTACCTTTTGGGGCAGACATTGCTCTTTTGTTGTTGTGAAGCACCTAATACAATAGTGATGGGGCCCTACAATCGACGTACCACGGACATTAACCTCAAGGCAAGACAAGTCTGAGTTTTTGCCTTTGGGAATATTGTTTCAGAATGACTTTCTGTTGGGCCTTGTTCATTCTTACTCTGAGTAACATTTATTTTAAGTGTAAACAGAAACGCTTTTACCACAGGCCAGTATTAGAAGCAAGTAAAAAGTAAAGAGAGACTTCGATAATGAAGCTCAAGAGCATCTGCAGGCAGAAAACAATTAGACTGTGGTAACATCTAGTGTTAGTGGTGCAATGAGATGTCTCTCCTCCCCCCCCAAAAACAATATGTCCCTTTTAAAAATAAATGCACGGCATTCATTTTGTAATTTGCCTGAAGAAAGGCAGTTCTACAATTGCCGTTTCAATGCTGGCTGATAAAATGAGATATTGATGCTTTGTCATTTCAGTCCCTTTCTGTGTTCTAGTGAAGGATCTGTCCTCTGCTGTGAAGACTACAAAAAGCCGTGACAACCGTTAGGCCTCTGTTGTGCTGAGATCAATGCTAATCACTCTGATTGTACCTTGTGTTCCTTTGTACCAGCTGTCCCATCTGCTGTCTCTTGTCTCATACTTGGATGGTAAACTCTTTGGGTCAAGGGACAAGCTTTTTGTCCCTTGTCTGTGTTGCGCCCAACACAATGGGCTGCTGGTCCATTCCTAGGGCTTCCAGGTGCTATGGTAATATGAGTAATACCTGAAATGTATAGAGGCCAGATCCTCAGCTGGTGTAAATCAGTATAGCTCCATGGACTTCAACAACTCACTGCAAGCACCAAAGTGAATGGAGCTAAACCCTTCACACCACCTGAGGATCTGGCTCACATATTTTAAGAAGCTGACTTTTTCTTCTCCTTTTATTTCCAGTGCTTGAGAATATTAACACAATGTGGAGGGAGAGACAACGCATAGCACTTTCAGGGAGCATGACGACTTTTATTCCCCCAGTATGTAAGCGAGAAGGGAAACAGTCCGCCCTGTACAGTATCTCTAACACTGCTCTTTGACAGATGAGTTGTGACCTACTTTTCACGTGAGCCAGATGTTTACATTTATGAATGCAGATACATTTCCATAAGCCTGTCTGTGTGGTCTCTTGGGCCGAGCCACTGAACTTCATGTAAAAATACAGTTTGTGTTTAATGCAAGAGGCTTTAAAGGCAAAGAAAACATGGGAGAATAGCACTAGGCATTTTAAATGCCACCTCAGATACAGAAGAAATGTTTTTATAACAAGCTGCGAATTTCTTTCAATTTTAAGATAATAGTCAACTGCAGTCTTTTTACCAGGTCAAGATTTTACAATGCTTCAGCTTCATGTCAGAAATCTCACTGTATCAACCTTTCCCACTTTCCAGCTAGCTAAGTAATCCAGGGTAAATACATAGAACTTGCCCTAATTCAGTCTACTGAATTTTTTCTTTCTTGATACTGTCCCAGTGAGCCTTTTTTATAGTCCCAATGACAAACCCAGCCTTCTTCAAGTTGTAGAGTCACATCTAAGAGTGCGTCTACACTGACAACAGAGGTCGACTTAAGGAGGCTTAAGTCGACCTACACAAAGCCGTGTCCATGTAACCTTCGGGTGGGCTAAATTCATTCAGTTGCCCTTCTCCAGTGCCTCACAGAAATACACCCCAACCCCTATGGGGAAAGCAGCTGGAGACCCAGGATCCAGTCTGTACAGGACTCACAGCGAAGCTTGCTCAGAGCTACACTCACACATTAAAATACTACTACAATAAACATAACAATGAACTTTATTAACTACTAACTAAATGAACCTTAACCTAAGAAAACAAACTACAATTAACCAAGAACAATCCCTTGCATGAAAGATACCCAAGAGTCCCAAAGTCTGTGTGGAGTTCACCCAACTCTCAGCTACAGTCTCTGTTCCAGTGTGGAAGCTTGCATGGCAAGAAATCGCTGTCCTCTTCTTCCTTTGCTGGGATCCTCTGTAGCATTACATTCAGGCTTTCTCTTCTCCTCTGCAACCAGCCCTCAGTCCCATATGCATGTCTGCAAGGTCTGGTGCAAATAACTCCTTTACATGGAGAAAACATCTTGTTCACTCCTGGCTCAGCTCCTCTCCAGAACACTGAGCACATGGTCTCCCCTCAAGGCAGCTCCTGCCTGCTGTCTGCTCAGGCTGCTGCTCTCCAGTCATCTGACTGAGAACATCACATCACAGCAGCAGGGTACACTGTGGAGCATGCTCAAATTGCTACCACTCCCTGCTTCTGGAAGTTTCCAGTTGTGGGTCGCTAATCTGCCCAACAACAGTAACCCACCCTTAGCAGGTCTCTCAGAGGTAGCCTTTTCAGGCATATGGGTTACATCCACACTGGGCTCTTATTAAGTCGACTTAATAACCCCACCTCTGAAGGTTGACTTAAGGCTTAAGTCAACCTTCTTAAGTCGACTTAAAGCCAGTGTGGATGGCTATGTCTACTGTTAACTCAACTTAACAAGGTCAACTTAAGTCGACTTAAAGTGTAGCAGCTCTATTAAGTCGACTTAACAGAGTCAACTTCACTTTACAAGTGTAGACATAGCCTAAGATTGCACCATTTTGTGGCTCAGTTTCCCCATTTTTAGAATGGGGACAATATTTACTTCCTATGGTGAGGGGGTGTGGCCTCTCTTGGAGACAGACCGGGAGGGACAGCCTGGCCCCTGCTGGGAGGAGCCAGAGCCATCCTTGTCTATCTCCTGGGAAGCAAGGGGGAGGAGCAGGAAGTATAAAAGGAGAGCTGGAGTGCTCACTCTGGGCTGAGCTGCTGGGGGAAGACACCTCGCCCCTCCCTTCTGGAGCCTATGCTGTGGAAGAGTGTCCTGCAGCCCCAAGGAACTGCCAGAGCTGCCTGCTACTGGTGAAGCAGAGAAGCTGCCAGCTGCCTACACCTGGGAAGAGATCGTGCCTGGGTGCAACTGGAGGAGCCTCTGTCTGCTGCTGACCCCATGGCATTTCCCAGCCCTGCGACCCACTGAGGAGATGGACTGTGCAACCTTCCTCTGGTGGAGTACCCCAAGGAGGTTGAAGATGACCCAGAGCAGTGGTGGGCAAACTTATTAGTCAACTGAGCCAAATATCAACAAAACAGCAATTGAAATTTCTTTTGAGTGCCAAATTTTTTAAACTTAAAATATATAGGAAGGTACATTGTTATTAACTTAATAAGGGTATTCCTAACGATCTCAACATACCTTTCTCAATTCTCGACACTACATCTTCTTTCACTCCACAATGTTTCCCGTGAAAGAAAGAAAGAAAGAAAGAAAGAAAGAAAGAAAGAAAGAAAGAAAGAAAGAAAGGCTGGCTGGCTGGCTGGCTGGCTCCGGAAAGCCACTGCTGAAGATCCTGGCTCCGTGCTGAGAGGCAGACGGCAGGTGGGACCCCAGGAGCCCGCCGCGGCCGCAGCCACCCCCTGCCCCAGCCGCGTGGGGCAGGCAGACCCGCGCTCCTGTCCCACCCTGGGGGCGGGGACAGCCAGCCCAGAGGCTGGGTCTGCCGCAGCTTCCCTCCACCCCTCGCCCCCCCCACTCTCCTCGTCCCCCCCACCCACTCTCCTCGTCCCCCCCACCCCTCTCCAGGCCTCCCTCCAGCCCCCTTACCCGGCCGGAAGCTCGCAGCTGCAGGGACGCCCGGCAGAGCTGCTCCTCGGCCAGGCCGCTCCCACCCTGAGCACGCTCTGTCTGCGCATGCTCAGGGCGGGAGATTTGAATCTCCCCAGCCCGGCCGCAGCAGCAGTCTGCATTTAAAGGGAACAAGGCCTGCACCTGGAAGAGCCAAATTCAAGGGGCTAAAGAGCCGCTTGTGGCTCGCGAGCCGCAGTTTGCCGACCACTGACCCAGAGGATCAGGTACTTCAGGGAGAGGAGGAAGGAAGCAGCCCAGGGTAGCTGAATGATTGTCTGGCAGCCTGCAGGCATATCAGCAGGCAGGGCCGTCCCTTGGGGGGAGTGGGGCCCTGGACCAATTGGCCTAGGTGGGGCCCCGCCCCTCACCCCCCAATGCTGCAGGGGAGCGTGGCGGTCCCACTGGCCCTCTTCACCCCCCAGGGAGGTGCTCTGGAGGCCAAGGCCACTGGCGGGCGGAGCCAGCTCCGGCCCCAGGCTGGGAGGCAGAGCCGTCCCTGGGGGGTGTGAATGGGGCGAGCCGAAGGCAGCGGGGCGGGGCAGGCTGAGAGCGCTATGCCCAGCCCTGGGTCAGCCCTCCCTGCCCCCAGGGCGGAGCAGGCAGGCCGAGGGGTGGAGCACGTGTGTGGGGCCCGGCCTCTGGGCTGGCCTGCCCCACACGGCCACATGCGATCGCCCCAGTCGTCCCCCACTAAGGACGGCCGTGAAGGTACAGTGTGAGAGACTCTTTGGGGCAAGTGAAGAGAAAAAAAAAGAGTTTGGTGGGATTATCTTCAGTGACAGGACCTGGCCTCCGCAGGCTGCTGTCTCTGCCTCCAGAAACCATCTCCTCATCAGGGTGCCTTCGCCATCATCCCATCACTACGGAGCAGTCGTGGGGTGGTAATGGGGGGCACTAGAGAGAGACGCTTCTTGTGGACATATAAAATCCCTTAAAATGTGGTAAAAAGGCACAGCAAGCGAAGAAAGGGTGTGTGCGGCTATGGAATTAATGTCAAATAGCGAGAAGGAACTATTCTACAGCTTGCCCTGTGATGCCTGACTTTGCAGAGGGCCCAGTACTGCCAGAGAGGGGCCCAGCTGCTGGGCAGTGCTAGCCCCTGAAAGAGTAAAGGACTGAAAATCAAACCTCCAGGCAACAGTGAAGCTCTGTTACTAGGAAGCTCCTGCCTTCCGTCCTGCAAATACCCACACTTTCCTCCCCCCACAGTCCCGTGAGCCTTAGATCTCCAGTGCAGCCTCTGAAATAAATGGGTCTAATTCTTCTTGTGGTTTCATGGTTTACACCAGGCAAGTGCCATTCACTTTCCGGAGGTATCTCCTAATAAAGAGCAGCATAACTGACAAGAGAGTCAGGCCTTTGGTGTTTTGTAGCAGCTGGAACGTCCTGGTAAAACATACCTGCCATACTGGGCCCATCTGGCCCAGTGTCCTGTCTTAAATAGCGTCCAATGCCAGGAGCTCCAGAGGGAATAAATAGAAAGATAATCAAGTGACCCATCCCATCGCTCATTCCCAGCTTCTGGCTAACAACAAACACTATCTGTATAACTTAGGTATACATGTGAATGGGAGTCTCTTTGGCCACTAATCCATGGGTATTTTCCATATATGAATGGCTGTTTCATTTCCTCATTCTGCAGTCCTCTTCATAAGAGATCTTGCACTCCCGGCTCCCAACCACAACTCCATATCTTTCTGTCTCCTGACTATCAGGAATGACTCCACGAATATTCATGTGAGAAGGACTGAAATCCCAATGGCTCATCTTTGAATTATTTGTTCACTCATTAAGAATGGTAAATATGGATATCTACACACGGTGGCGCTACTGCTCCATATCTAGCAGAAGTTGCAACCTCCTGAACTGCTATGGGAAGTCAAAGCAACTAAAGGTTCTATGGAACCATTCAGTAAAGAAATATCATTCTCTTAAATCTCAGGTTTTGACATGGCAAATGGCTTATTACAACAGAGGGGAGGAATGCAGTTTTGTTTCCACCACGGCGGATTTCTAATCAAACACTTAATTCAAACAGCCACTATATTTGGTGTCAAAGCAAAGTACAGGTAGCTGTGAACTCCAGATTCAGCTCCAAGTGCTGTTCTTCTACAGTGGTATTTGCAGTTCAAAGCCAAACTTTTCAACAGTCGGGGTGTTTAATTTAATTGATCAGCTTTGGTTCATTGTAGAGACAGATAAAAGCTGGAAATTTGAGTGCAGACCCAGATCCAAAGTTTTGCTTCAGGCTCATCCTCCTCTACCAGGAAAAGAAAAATACAGCCAGTCATCTTAAATTGGAAGCTGATATTTTTTTTAAGTGACTAGTGATTTGGGATGCCTCAGTTTCTGGCTCCCCATCTTCACACTTCCAAGTGGCTTGATTTTTCAGAAAGAGCTGAGTACCCATCCTCTGAAAATCAGGCTCCTGTTAAGGTGTCTCAGACTGGGCACCTAAAAATTGGAGCATCCCAAATCACTAATCACTCTTGATAATCTTGACCCAATTATTTAAATTAAAGTATTTGGTTTTGTGGCTTCATCTAGTGATAGAAACAAAGGTTCCTGACACTCTCACTGTGCGACCTGGAGCAAAGGCATTTAACCATACTGCGCTTTAGCGCCTCCATCTGTAAATGGGGAATAGGAGTATTTATGTAACTAGTTAATCCTTGCAAACAGCATCAATTATTGTTAATCAGATGTTGCTTGTAGCTGGATAGGTAAGCACTTGGGGTGCATCTACACTTACAAATTAAGTTGTCTTAAGGAGGCTTCAGTCGACTTAAACTACTCTGCGTCCACACTGGGCTTTCCTTAAGTAGACTTAAGTATGTCCTTAAGTCGACTTAACACCTAGTTTTAGGTTGACTTAGCACTTAAGTTGAACTTATTAAATCGATTTAAGCCGGTGTAGATGCAAAGTAGCCCTAAGTCAACCTCCATGGCCTCCAGACCCCTCTCCCAGGGTTCCTGGTGCAGGAAGAGCCTGCCTGGCCAACCACAGGGCAGGAGAGTTCCCTGACCAGCCTGCTCCCCAGAGCTGGCCAGGCCTGCTTTTCTTTTGCTCTTGAGCAACAAATGTTAAACGAATGGATGTTTAAAGTATAACTAATGGGGAGCCGTTATCTCACCAGGCTAGCCCTGAGTCTCCATTGTGTTAGGCAGAACATTTTTACAGATATATGCTGTGAAATTTTTGCACGAAAGCAATTCTTACTTTGTCTTCAAAAGACCAATCAAAGCAGACCACTGGAAAACTACCCACACTGCGTGTCTTTATAGATCAGAGATTTGGGCTATAGCTATACTACAAATTACTTCAATAAAGTTTATATTAATCCACCCCACTGTCCCTGAGCAACACAAGTTATACTGACCTAAGCATCACTGTGGACAATGCGATGTCGGCAGGAGTTATTAAGGTGATGGGAGAGCTGAGCGACTATAGCAAAGACATAGCCGTAGTAAGGTGAGAGAATACAAGAAATAGAGGCTGAAAGCTGACTCATTTTTCTGGCTTGACAAAGAGGATCTGCTAGGGAATGGGGCTGTTAACGGATATGCGAGTGGACCATCACTATATGGTCCCACCTGTGCTGTTTGATATTAGCTATGCTTGATATTGTTTAAAATTCTAGGGTATGTCTACACTGGCAATTTATATTGACTTAAGTAGCCTTAAGTCGACATAAATTACTCCCTGTCCACACTGGAGCTTCATTAAGTCGACTTAAGAAATTTCTTAAGTTGACTTAATAAGAACTGCTGGTTAGGTCGACCTAACCCTTAAGTCAACTCCTTCATTAAGTCGATTTAAGGGCAGTTAGGTCAACTTACTAAGTCCATGTTCAGGGTAACCACTTTAAGTCGACTTAATAAGGTTAACTTTAAGTTGACTTAAAGTTGACCTTATTAAGTCGACTTAACAAAGTCGACCTAACTTTTTCTATTGTAGACATAGTAGATTTCTGTGGGACAAACCAACTACACCTGAGAAACGGTCAAAATAGGAAGTTTAGTGCAACTCCCTCACACATCGTTGTTCAGGTAGTGACATTCTTTTCCAGGGGTCTAGGGACTTGGGGCCTAATCTGGCGAAGCACTGAGCTCCTTGTACAAAGTACCAAGTACCCTCACGTCATTGGGAGTGGAGGTTGCTCATATGTTTGTACAGGAAATTGAGCAGCTTGCTGGTTCAGGTCCCCACCAATTCTACCTTCCCTGTTTTGTCTCCTATAATAATTAATAAGGAGAAAAATTCTAATCAGAGTCCTTTAGGGAAACTCTATACAACAGCAACACAGTGTGAGACTGTGGGATAGCTTCTCAGTTACTCCATTCCGGGAACTGACAGGTAAGCAAAGATAATTGTCAGCCACTTTTGCCCTCCTAATTCTAGGGTTGTGCAGGGACCTACCCAGCCATACAGATGGCTCTACTTTATGCTGGTCTTCCTATAGCCCTGTATGGGTCCTGGGTCACCAAGAATAGAAACAGTGCAGGGCACTTTGACTACACCCAATCTATCCCCTCTGCTGGAGACAAAGATCACAGCTCAGCACTGTCCAGGGAAGTCCCCTCTGCAGAGGGGATTTACAGGAGGTTGTTTCCATCTGCTTTAAAGCTCCTTTTTGCTGCCACAGTGTCATGAGGGAACCCTGATAAAACAGAATTAGAGTCAGTTCCCTCCACCTCCTGCACTCTGTACTACTCCAGGTCTCACTATAGGATTTTACAGAGCTGACCTCTGACCTTGCTGCTATTTGGACGTTAATTGTTTTCATCTCACAAGCCACCTTTGGGTCGTGGCAGTAATCTGGAAGCATCTGCTCCAAATCATCCTGGATTACAGGAATTAAAGGTCCCAATTAGAGGCCTGGGGTCCTGGAAGTGTAAATCTGTTTAACCTTAATCCAGTGGAGGAAGGGGCTGTTACCCCTTTCCAAAGGGCACAGGAGTAGTCCCCTCGCTGTGTTCTTCAGCACTATTTCCTCATCTCCTTTAAAGTGATTTACAGAACAACAGATTCTGCAGGCTGCAGGCTGAGTATTGCAAGTGAGACACACACATCATTGGGGTTTAGTGTCTGGGATTCACCTCAGCCCCCTGGACACTGGAGATCTGATCTTATTTTCTATCCCTATAAAATGTCTGTCAATAGAAAATGAGAGGAATGGGGGAAAAGAGTGAAAGCAAAATTCATAGGTTTAAACTACCACAGCAGACCTGAAATCCAGAGAGGAAAATAGGGGGAGTGACTGAAGAACAGCTGGGAAGGAATAGAATGATCATGTCTCATTGGTATCAGTATGTGACTGTTACAAAGGAAGACAGTATTTAATACAAGGGAAATTCTTCTTTAAACTCAACCATCTACCTGACCTTTGCAAACCAAGATGGCTGCCACCTTGGTGAACCCAGGGACTCCCAGAGATAGCATGAGAAGCTTGAGCTGAGGAACTGGGGTTTGAACAGACGCCTGTGCTCTGGCGGTCAGGTGCAAAGGGGGACCTGGCACACCCTAACTGTTGGGTACAAAAAGGGTTTGAGACAATGAACGAGCCTGGGTTCCTCAGCCTACACTAAAGAAACTATAGAAATATTCCAAAGGGGTAGCCGTGTTAGTCTATTGTAGAAAGACAACAGAGTCTTGTGGCACTTTTAAAGACTAACAGATTTATTAATCGCATGAGCTTTCGTGGGAGAAAATCCCACTTCGTCAGACGCTTTGAAGATAGGAAAGTTACAGAGTGGGAGGAAATTAAATGCAGGGGAGTGTATGACATAGCATCAGGTCAGGCTGTAACAGCAAATCAAAATAGGTGTTAGGATTCAAAACACTGGGGAACAGCACATAGAGGAGGGGGAGGTCAATTCACTTGATGTAATGCGAGAAAAATCCATAGTCCCTGTTTAACCCCAAGACAACTGAGTCAAATTTGCATATAAGTTCGAGTTCTGCAGACTCTCTTTGAAGCTGTGATTTGTAGGTGGGTGGGGAGTTTGCAGGACTCCACACATACAGGGTATGTGAGGGTGGCTTTACTTCCTTTTGTCCTCACATTAGGCCATCACCTCAATTTCCCCTCATAGGTCGCTCTTTGACTAAGCCAACAAATACCCCCAACCTCGCTTCCTGCTGGGGGTATCAACCCACAATACAGTGCCCCATCAAACTGGATGGGTCACTTGACTCCCTGATCTGTCCTCCTGGAGATGTGTTAAAAAACAAAGAACCAGAAGCCCCAAAGCAGAAAGCTACTTCTCAGGTCTCCTCTGGAGAACCCAGCTTCCTGCTAGAGTCCCTATAACTGGGCACACCACTCGCCACTTGTCTAGTGTCTCCTCCTGGCCATTCTGGGGATTAGCTCAACGCCCCTTTCCATGTTCGCACGCCATCGCCCCAGGAACTGCAGCATCCTCTTCTTCACTCGGCCCTTCCAGCTAGGTCACTGTGCATTACCCCCTTGCAGGGCCCAGTCCTTTAGCATTCTGCCACTCCCCACTGTGACCCAGGCAGTGTGCTGCTGGTCTGTACCAAGCCCTCTGTAGCTGATGGGGAGCCTGGGCTTGCCCACTACACTCGGCTCCAATCAAGGGATCCTACACCCAATAGTTCTGGGCTTTCTTCTCACTGCTCCTTCACTGGACTGCTTCCTTCAACTCCTGGTTTCCCTTCTTGCCCTGGTTATACCAGTTCCAAAGTCTCTTCCCAGGGAGTGCTCTTCCCCAACAGCAGCCCTTGCCTGTTGCCAACTTCCTGGTTTTATGGCCCCACCCATTGCTGGTCAGCTGAACCCACTTGTAATCTATCCCCTGCTCCCCGGCTTTTCCTCCAGGTACAGACTGTGGAGTTAGTAGGCCTTCATGGCCACTGTAATCCCTTCAGTCCTGTGTGGAGTAGACACCTCATCACAGTGCCCACATCACTCTTTTCTCCATGATTCCTTAAGTATGCTGAGCAGGTTTCCAGGAGATGGTAGGTCCTTTCAGAGGTACCCACAAGCCACTCCTTCTCCCTCCAGGACTACATTTCATTGTATGTCAGTCTGTCATGTTAGAGAGACAAGCTGGGTGAGGGAATATCTTTTACTGGACCAACTTCTGTTGGTGACAGAGACAAGCGTCTGAGCCACAGAGGGCTCTTCTTCAGGTCTGGTAAAGGTATTGGCATCACAGCTAAATGCAAAATGGAATAAATTCTTTGTTTAGATTATTCTAAGGGAATAAGTGGTCACTATTTCCAACAAACAATCTAAACACCAATTCGTCTTGCACCTCAGCTTAAGTCTTTGCTAAAGCACCGGCCAGAGCTTTGTTTCTTCAGATACAAAAGCCTTGATGTTTACCTCAGTGTAATGCACTATAAAACCCTGATCTGTAGGTGTTAACATTTCCCAGTCAACTTGAAAGAGAGACAGCATCAGTTTCTTAGTAAACAAATATTCAGTGTGTAACCTTCAGGTGGGCTAAAATTAATTAAATTGCCCTTCTCCAGTGCCCCACAGAAATACACCCCAACCCCTGTGGAGAAAAGCAGCTGCAGACCCAGGATCCAGTCTGTACAGGACTCACAGCGAAGCTTGCTCAGAGCTACACTCACACATTAAAATACTACTACATTAAACATAACAATGAACTTTATTAACTACTAACTAAATGAACCTTAACCTAAGAAAACAAACTACAATTAACCAAGAACAATCCTTGCATGAAAGATACCCAAGAGTCCCAAAGTCTGTGTGGAGTTCACCCAACTCTCAGCTACAGTCTCTGTTCCAGTGTGGAAGCTTGAGTGGCAAGAAATAGCTGTCCTCTTCTTTCTTTGCTGGGATCCTCTGTAGCATTCCATGCAGGCTTTCTCTTCTTCTCTGCAACCAGCCCTCAGTCCCATATGCATGTCTGCAAGGTCTGGTGCAAATGACTCCTTTACATGGAGAAAACATCTTGTTCACTCCTGGCTCAGCTCCTCTCCAGAACACTGAGCACGTGGTCTCCCCTCAAGGCAGCTCCTGCCTGCTGTCTGCTCAGGCTGCTGCTCTCCAGTCATCTGACTGATCACACCAGCAGGGTACACTGTGGAGCATGCTCAAATTGCTACCACACCCTGCCTCTGGAAGTTTCCAGTTGTGGGTCACTAATCTGCCCAACAACAGTAACCCACCCTCAGCAGGTCTCTCAGAGATAGCCTTTTCAGGCATATGGGTTACAAGTGCACATAGGAAACATAGGAAATAGTATAAAACACTGTAAATAGCATTTGGAGTAGTATGAATAACGGTTAAACAACAAAACAAACAAGGAGTCTTGTGGCGCCTTTAAAGACTAACAAATTTATTTATCACATGATTTCTTAGTCTTTAAAAGTGCCACAAGACTCCTTGTTTGTTTTGATGACCTAGGCTAATATGGCTAGTGCTTTGGAACTAGTTAAACAACAGCTGTTAGTAAATCGATTGATGTTTGTCATGCACGCTTCCCCCTTTGTTGCGGTTATATATTTAAATTTAACATCTATGCTTAAGCATACATGTCTGCTCACGCATTCACACATCCTGCCCTTTCTAATCCTCTCTCAGAGAGGACATCTCAGTCTTGGGGCTAGTCTGCACCTAGGCAGGATTTCGGCGGCAATCAAGGGAGATACACAAAGTACTTAAAATACCTTGCGTATCTCTCTTCAATTGCCTACCACCCAGTTACCACAGTGTCTGCAGCGCTGGGTCGGAGGGAAACCCCAGACCGTCAGTGTGGGGATTTCCACAGCTAGTAAGATTCCAGCCCTTGGGTTAATACGTGACCAGTCTTCTCCATTGCTAGTGACAGAGAAATCGGTAACTTGAATTCCAAGTGGGGCCTAAACCTCACAGCAAATATATCACTTGGTCCCGCCTTAATCCTCTGTGCTGTCTATAGCCTAACACATATTTTTCTAACCTTCCTCAATCGCACTCCAGTTGGCTCAGCTCTCTGATAGTGACTGGATGTGACCAGTCAGATAGGTAGCCACAATGAAATTTTTCTATTCACTTTCAAAAGTATATCCAGTATCTGCCACATCCTGTTTCTGAAGGTCTCTGGACCCTTCTAGCTGAGTTGTCCTGCCTTTTCCATGTGGGCAGAGACACATAGAAGTACAGCTAAAATCCGTGTTTCCTACTAGGCACTTCTCTCCCTTTCTTTGGGCTGAAAAAGAAAAATCAAGCACTGCTTTATATAGCACATGGTTATACTTTGCCACTGTCACCCCCAAGTCACCCAGCAGGCTTTACCTCTTATTCCTAGGTCTTTCCCCACAGCAAGCAGATGAGTGTGCTTTTATATTGCTTTCCTTCCCAGCATTCCTTGCTGTGAAGCCTGCAGCTTCCATCAGCTGTTAACTACAAATCCCAGAATGCCTTGGTAGCTGCCTTTAAAAGGTCAACATTTAATTTGAAAGGCTAGCCAGACTGTCTAGTACGAAGCCCAAAGTGCTAGTCTGGATGTTTACTCCTGGGACAGGAATTCTGTTTATGGACAGGACAAGCAGAGCCTATATATGACTCCTTCCCAAGAGGGAGACCCATCACAGTGCAGGTGTGTTTTGCAGGAAGCGCTTGTTAAAAAGAGGAGGAAAAGAGGAGAGGCTCAGAGGGGATCCAGTATTATGGACCCAATCCTATGAGAGGCAGAGTGACAACTGTTAGATACTGATGCCTAGATTCACAAATCATCAGTTCATCCCCTTGGCAGGCTGCAGTTCCATTCTTAGCTTCTGTGCAGTTTGTGAGATGCTTGAAAAAAGTTACATCTGAATACCACGAGAGCCAGTAGATCCAATGCTGCAATTGTTACTCAACGAATAATCCCTACTCATGAGAGTAAACTCAACGATATCAGTGGGTGAATAAGAACTATGCCATCCATTGTGTTCTTCCAGAAAATCCACAATTGTGTGCTTGTTAAGTAATGACACTTGGTGTGCACTTCACATTTCTCTGTAACTTCTCCACTCCTAACAAACAAGGAGTCTGGTAGCACTTGACTAACAAATGTATTTATTGCATGAGCTTTTTGTGGGAGAAAATCCCACTTCGTCCATCTTCAAGTATTTGACGAAGTGGGATTTTCTCCCAAGAAAGCTCATGTGATAAATAAATTTGTCAGTCTTTAAAAGTGCCACTGGACTCCTTGTTCGTGCTGAACTAGACTAACACGGCTACCCCTTTGGAATTTCTCCATGCATGTTATCCCTTCCTCTGCTACTTGCACCCATTTCACTTGGATAAAGAAGTCTTTGTCAATCAATATCCTTTTATTTGACAGTAGGTGGAAGTCTACTGACTTTGGTATACTTTTTTTTGGCAAACATTCCAAATAAAAATCATGGCACACTTTACTAGTCTTCAGTACAATGGAGTGTGCTGTAAACTTTCTTGTGACATTTCAGCATGAGTTATATAACATTGTGATCCTGCATAGCAGGGGCTCTTCTCCCCAGTTTTGACATGCTGTTGGTAATGTTGTCCTGCAAACTAAAAACAGTTCATTAAAAATATATGGCTGAAGTTACACAACTATGTAATTCAATAAGGGTTTGATCCAACCCCCCTGATATCAATAAGAGATTTTCCCTTGACTTTAACAGGCTTTGTGTCAGACCCTAACTAGGGTTTAACAAATTCCAAAGGGGTAGCCGTGAATTATATAGTAAGACACAAATCCACAAAGAAAGGTTTATTGATTGAACAGCTAATTCTTACCATCCTATTACATATACATTTATAGTTCATTACACTTATCTTGCAGTGTTTCCAAGGAGTTCATCATCTTTATTGCTTGTAGTCAGGCGGCCAGCCCTCCCCGGCTGGGGCCTGACTCGTCCCTCCGTCCCTG
>ML685781.1:11082342-11101673 GCA_007922175.1 Pelusios castaneus
GGTCCCTGGCCCCTCGGGCGGGGCAGGCAGGGAAAACAAACTGTCTCTAGCCCCTCAGGCAGGGCAGGCAGGTAAGAGAACTGACTCTGGCCCCGGGGTCAGGGCCGGCAGCAAGCCAAACTGTCTCTGGCCCCTCGGGCGGGGCAGGCAGGAACACAAACTGTCTCTTTAACCGGGCACTTAAGTCTCTAGCTCCGGCTGCAAAGACTCTTTGCTTGGTGAGGCTTCTGGGACGGTACCAGAAGGGGGGAGGCAGGGGGACGCAGGCCCACCCAACTCCACTGCGTCCCAGCCCAGGGCCCTATCCGTGGCAGGAGGTTCTACCACGGATCCGGCGAACTCCTTACCAGTATTCAGTGACTCAGGCTCGGGAACCGCTGAGTCATAATAGGCCTCCCGATCCCCTGGGCCACTTCCTGCCCCCATCCCCGCTGGTACCTGCTCGGGGCCCTCATCACCCTCTTCCTCGGGGTAGTCACCCAGTGGGAGGTCACATAGTCCGGCCACGTCCTCTGCTGAGGGCAACTCCTCCAGGTCGCACCCCACCTCTGGAGGTGGTGCGTCTTCCTCGGCCAGGGGGAGCTCCTCCAGGTCGCAGCCCGGTACTGGGAGGGAATCATCTGAACGACCCGCCGGCGGTGTGGGGAGCGGAAGATCCAAATAGTCCTCTGCGCGCCGGCTCCGGGGGGGCTGGTCTCGGCAGGCAGTCCCGGTGGGGTCCAGGTGACCATCGGGGCCCCAGGCAGCAGGCAGGTTCTCCGCAGGGTAAGGGTCAGGCGGCTGCTGGGGAGGGAACAGAGGGACACCCTTCCCCTTCGGCTGCCTCCCTTCCACTGGGCTCTCCGGCCTTCCCCTTATGTTTCTTGTCCCGCCCACCTGCTTCCGGTCTGACAGACAGGTTGCCTCTGGCTCCGCCCACTCAGGTGTACCTGGGCCCAGGTTGTCCATCTCCGAGGGGGGCCATACTCTCTCCCTACATTGCTGCTTGTACCTTTGGCTTTGTGGAAGCCGCAAGCTGTATTGCATCTTTCTGGAGCTATGTCTCTGCAAATCTGTATGTTTCACTGATACAAAATAAATAGACTCATTAGTGACTGGGCCAGAGTGACCGAAATCTTTTCATTGACTGGGGCCAGCTTTAGATCAGACTCTCTGTGCATTCGAACATCCTTATTTTACTTTGAAACCATGAAACACAAAGGCTACGTCTACAATGGCAAGTTAGTTCGAATTAAGGAAGCTTATTTCAAACTAACGAAAGCCATGGCTACACTAGGCTTTAATTAGTTCGAATTAAGGGCTTCCTTAATTCGAACTACTAAGTTCGAATAGCCTATTCGAACTAAGGGTTAATTCGAACTAGTTAATTTGAATTAACCAATGTGGCCATGTTAGTTCAAACTAATTGCTTAGTTCGAACTAACTGGCCCATTGAAAACAATGTAAATCGCTAATTCGAACTAAGCAAGTGCCATGAATGGCACTTGCTTAGTTCGAACTAAAATTTGCTAGTTCAAATTAAGTTAATTCGAACTAACTAAAATTAGTTTGAATTAATTAGTTCAAATTAACTAATTCAAACTAATTTTAGTAAGTGTAGACATAAAGAATTAACATGGACCTTTGTTTTTAACTTCACAAATCTTCATCTATTTAGGATTTCATACTGTGTCCTTCTCTGTAACAGCCAAGTAGGTCTAATAACTCAAAAGATGATCTGTACTGTGAAGGCAAAAGCACAAGACGATATTTAGGTGCAAATAAAGAGTTTTCTAGCTCGTGAAAGCAGTTCAGCAACAGAAAATGCCATCAGAATCTAAATGGGGTTGATCCTGCTTGGCTTTCTACAAAAGACAACAAAGTATGATAATGTGATGCCATGCACCTCCATGTTCGCCTTTACAATATAATCGTGTATTGTTTTTAAATCAAAGTATGTCGTATAAGATGTCTTTGGTATGCTCATGAGGTACTAGTCATTATTGTTGTAATAATATGTTTGTTGAAATTTCATGTGTATGGCTATGAGCCTTTGCTATGTAATATTCCCAAAGATGTGTCCTCATGGCCTAAAACAGATCCAGGCAAAACTGTCCAGGGGTGCATCTACACTTGTAAATTTAGTCGACTTAAGCTTGCTTAAGTCGACTTAATTTACTCTGCGTCTACACTACATTTTCCTTAAGTCGACTTAAGCAAGCTGCTTAAGTTGACTTAAGGAAAATTAAGTCGACTTTGTTAAACCTCATTTAAAGTCGACTTTAGGCTTAAGTCGACTTTCTAAAGTCAACTTAAGCCAGTGTAGACCTGGAGTAGCCCTAAATCGACTTAGGGCTCTCCAGGACTCCCCCACTGCTCTCCCTGCCAGGGGGGTGGCACAGGGAGAGCCTGGCATTACCCCTCAAAGGGCAGGGCAGAGACCTGCCCACCCTGCCCCTATGCCCTGCCAGGGTCCCTATCCCCCTTTGCCCCACTGTACTCAAGTACAATGGGGCAAAGGCTGAGCCCCCTGGCACTGGGAAACGGGTGCCCCCCCTGCCACCATGGACCTGTCCAAGGTCCCCCTAGCCCCTACAAGTCGACCTAGGCATCTAGTGTGGACGCTCTAGGTCAACTTTGTAGGGTCCCCCCAAAGTCGACTTAAAATTTAAGTGTGGACATGCTAAGTCGACATAACAAAGTCGACTTAAAGTCGACTTTGTTAAGTCGACTTAACTAAAGTCGAACTAAATTTAAAGGGTAGACATAGCCCAGGAGCAGAGAGGCAGTTACTCCACACCTTATCAAGGAATATCAAGGATAAACTTAGCTCAACCTTCCATGAACAAAGGACTGGGCTGGACATCAATGGAGGATCACTTTGATTTTCAAGTGAATCATTTCCCTTCCCTTGGCTAGCTTTGGATCCCTAATGAGGTAATGCTCTCTGACTCAGGACATGAATGAATCATAAAAAGACATTGTTTGTCACCTGACCCTGGAGCGGTGGGGCCAAAGCCCCAGAGGGGAGAAGGAACATTATAAAAAGAGAGACATTTGTTATGTTCTCTCTATTCGAACACCATCTACAAACACCACCAAGCAACTGAAGTGCTGGCCAAAGGGGAGAGCCTGGTTGAAGATAAACCCACCAGCCTGTGGTGAGAATCATCTGTTTGTAAGGTTGCTGAAAGTATTGAGCTTAGTTTAGAATGCGTTTCGCTTTCATTGCTCTTAAAAACTTCGTCTTAAAATCTTTCTGTAGTTAATAAATTTGTTTGTTTGTTTGACCTAAAACAGTGCATTTGATTTGAAGAGTGTTGGAGACTCCACTTGGAGTAACAAGGCTGGTGCAGATCAATTTCTTTGTTAAAATGATGAACTTGTATAATTTGCATTGTTCAGTGGGCTTAATTGAACATTAGAAGACAGAGGTTCCTAGGGTGACATATGGGACAAGGGTCTTGACTGGGGTCATTCTGTTGCATAATCCAAAGAGTGGCTGTCTAGACTCGCTCACTCACAGCTTACATACTGGAGGTTGTTCATGAACAGCTCAAAAGTGGGGGTTGTCACAGGGGAGCAAGCTGGGTTCCAAGAGCAGGGGACTGGGGTGACACAGCAGTTCACCAGTCCAGATTGCACCCGTGGAACATCACAGATAGCAAATAAAATCTATCAGCTAAGAATCATACTGGTATACAAACTCTGGAACATGCATTTCCTACAAATCCTTGTTCATGCAAGTAGTCCCTATTGCCATGAATAGTCCCACTGACTTCAGTGGAACTACTTGTGGGAGTAAGGACTACTCGCAGGAGTAAGATTTGCAGATCTGTGATCTGAAAGATGCGTGCAATAATAAAAAAAGAAACTTAGAATCAATGTCACGTCTGTACTGCAGAAGGGCAAAAAAATAAAATCAGTGTTTTTTTATTGACGCTTATGGAAGAAGCTGAAACAATGCAGAGTCCTCTTCAGTGGATTTTCTATTACAGTTTTATACTGAATCTCTAGAAAATGAGCTGCTCTGTTTGCTGTTGCCAGCAATTGAGAAACTGTCCAAGTTGCCCCATTCATCAATGTATGAACTCTGAAAGCACTTCATCAGTGCCGCCTCCGTGCATTTCAGCTCGAAGAGCCAGGGTTGGTAATGTAATGATGATGAACCTAAAGATAATAAAATCTCCTTGTTGAAAATGTAAAGTGCTATGCAACGATTTTAGTGGCCTCTCCAGCTGAGATAATGTAGCAAGCCAGTTAAAAGTTGACATCCATCTTAGGTAAATTGATTCTTACAGTTTGCAAACCAAGGTGAACTACAGAAGGTTAATGTTTTTGCTCAAAGAGATGAGATTTCTGCTATATAAATGGATGTATACTGTACATACAAAGAAATAGCCCATTAAGTATCTAATGTGTCTGCATAGGGTTTGGGTTTTTTTTTTTCCAGACATGTTTGTTTCTGTAACAGGCGTTTATTTCAGTCAGTTGCTTGGTGCATGTGGAAGCAACAGCTCTAATGCCAGGGCATGAGGACTTTCAAACAACTAAGCAGTGCATTATAACTGCATGGTTTAATGTTGTGTTAGGGGGAGGGTATCAAAGCATTTTAAGTGCCTGTTTTTGAAGTGTGAAGACAAAGAATTTTAAATGAGTAGACCTCCTCCCCACAGGAATGTAAGTAAGCCAAAGATTTCAAACCTATTTAGACAACTCAGTGAAAATGCTGAGCACCTGCGCTTTCATTAACTACAACAAAAATGGGAGCAGATGGGGACTGGCAAAACCAGACAAATATATTAGGAGCAGTGTGGTAAGTACTTTATACTACTTGAGGCAGAAGGGCCATCCCTACACACCCCCTCCTGACAGGCGCTGGTACTGCAGCAACTTTTACGTTCATCTCCCCTGCTCTCTTTCGGCCTACCCCAGCCGGAAGAGTGGTCTGGCCTCTGGACCCCCAGCAAGACTGTTTTGGGGAGTTCTGTGCCTTCTGGGGCCCAGGGTTTTGGCAGTGTCCTAAAGTAATATAGAAAAGCCACACCTTTAGCCCAGCTGGCCGCTACCTCACCACTACTGCTGTAGACCATCCTTCTGCTATCAATCCATGCCCCAGTCTTCCTATTCTCCTTACTTAGGGGATCAGACAGGCTTAACTTAGGCCTCCAGCCACCACTGGAGCCTGTTTGATCTTTCCCCTTTTCTCCCTCTTAGCTTTCATTCAGGTTGCCTCTCAGACACCAGAAAGTCCTCCCTGCACTCCTCAGGAGCCCCATATTTACTCTCTCCAAGGCTCATTAATCTCTTCATAGCAAAACCCCTGCTCTTCTCCACCTAGGCTTGATTTCTAATGAAACCTCGTCCACCCTCCAGGTGCCAGCCGGCAGATTAACTGGCCTCTCCGGACCAAACTAACCTTTTCACTGCCTATGTGGGGTTTTCCCATCAAACTACTCAAAACTCATTTCTTCCAGAAACACTTCCAGCAAAACGATCTAGTCATGTACAGAGGTGGGCAAACTACAGCCTGCAGGCTGGATTCAGCCCACCTGAGCCTTTTGTCTGGCCCACCGGGTGGGCCTGATTGGCAATCCAGAGCATGGCTGACACAACCACTCTCCCCTTCTGGCTGGGCAGCCCCACTCCTCGCCCACTATGTGGGCCCAGCAGTGGCTTCCCCCCCCCCTTCCTTCCAGCTGCACCCCTTCCTCCTGTAGGCGGGCCCAGCGGTGACCTCCCTGGAGCACAGTAGCCATCCCCCCAGGGCCAGAGCCCAACAGTATCCAGGCCCCTCTTCCCAGCTCCCACTTCCCCCTGTGGTACCAATAAAAAGGGAAAAAAGAAAAAAACAGAGCAAAAAAGGTGAACAGTTTAAAAAGAGCAGTGAAAAAAACTGTGAACATTGCAAATGAAACTGCAAAGAAAAGGGACAATGAGTAGGTTTTTTATTTATCTATATTTACTTATGTTTATCTATTATATTTATTTATGCGAACGTTAGCTGTAATACTATGTCACCCTTCCAGACCCACCCTTCTCCTGACTACTCCCACCACATGGTTGGAACGGCAGCTGCTCCCACCTCTTCTCCCACCTCTCTTTCACCACGTGTGGCTCGCCATAGAGTGGATGTGACCCTCAGGCCAAAAAAATTGCTGATCCCTTCTCTAGTACCTCACTTCAGAACACTTTCATTTAGCTCAAATTACAATTAACACACTAAACATGAATATCTTGGATCTAACAAAGTGACAGGCAGAACAGTGTACTCACTTTGCTCCACATCCCAGTTATCTGTGTTTTCTCTGTTTAAACCCCAGTTTGCAAAACCTTAAGCATGAGAAGAACCTTGTCAAGGGGAGTAGTCCTTTCGAAGTCAATGGACGGTGAACTGTGAGCTGGCCTGAAGCTTCAGAATACAGACCCTCTGATGCAGGAAACCATGTTTTCCAAGTGCTTTTCTCAGCCGTATGATAGCCTGATTTTTAACAGGTTCCTGCTGATTTCATTTGGTAGCTAGGTTTTGGAACAGAGAAATGGGTCTCTTGGTCCATTGGCTCCTCTGGGGATGCTGATCTTCCTTCCAACAGAAGCAAAAGCTAACAAATGGCTTTTTCCTAATGATCTGTGATGCAGCTGTAGTCAATTTGAGGCTATGTCGCATATCATGGTCGAGTGCCCACTGACTTATTTCGATAGTGAGCTACCGGCACTCCACTTGACTGGTGATGACGCCATTAAATGACTGGGCGCATTGACATGTGCTGATGAAACAAAAACAAACAGTAGAGAATGATAGAGACCAACCAAAATATTCCTGTGGCGCCTACTGGAGTTTTTACTACAAGTGTATAATAATTAAGAAAACATTTCCTACAGGAGAACAGATTTGCTAAGGAATCTTTAACCATGGTGTCACCCCAAATACCAACCTAAGGCTATTGCACACACAGATCTCATTTACTTCATTGGCTATAATACATGGAAAAGGAGCAAATGAATCAGAACATGAGCCTGGTCGATAATAATTTTGAAGAACTGGTTGTCAGACATTCAAACAGACTTTGAAAATAATTAAAGAACAGATCTGAAAAACCCATCTTCAGTGTAGAAAATGCATGTGTATAGATGGGGATGTTTACTAGCATATACTTATTTCTTATTTTTAAAAACCTTATTATAAATGCAACAGGTCAGTTCCTGAAGCACAGCTATGGTAGATGTCCCTGCATTTCTTGAAGTGGCTGAAATCATTTGTCCTGTATAAACATACACTTTATTGGGTGTTATGGTTTACAGGTAGTAGAAGGAACTTCTAAATTACACTCTCAAAGCCCGGGAAATTCAGAAGGAAGGCTGTCACTCTTGATCCTTGTATCTTGGTATTGCAGCTAATATGGTGTAAAAGTGTTCTAAAGAAGCATGTGAGCTTCATTTAAAGTAATCAAAGGGGATAAGATGAAAAAAGATTCAATGCAGGCTACAAAAGTTTCTCAGTAGAAGAAAACAATCCCAATTCAGAGGACCATTGCCTACGGCCTGTTTATAGAGCTTTGAAATCCATTAGTTATTAAAAAGCTAAATGGTTGGTAGACTATAACCTGAATCATAAGACACATCCTAGTAAAGTCTACACAAAAGACAGCATCCATTACATGTGATGTTGTGGGGTGTTCTGGAACCTTGAGTAAAGAGCAACTGATAACAAAAACCTTTTTCTCCCAGCAAGTATGTGTGTACGTGGCTCTGTCTCGGCAGCATTGAAGTAGTTTCCTGAAATCTACATTCAATCCACAGTTTGAGGCGTAAAACGGGAGAGAACTTTCCTGAGACTATCGCAACTAAAAAATTCAAAGTGGACCCTTCAAACAAAATCTTTCCCCTCCTGCTAGTGTGTGTCTCCCTATGTAATGATAGTCCAATATGTTTGCATTGTTTCTTCTAGGTCAAACTGCTTATATTTTCTTACACAAGGGGAATGTGAGCGAAACAAATGTAACTACCAAATAACCTCAGTTTTTCAAAGTATTCTAAGGGGTTTAAACACAACTCTTCCATTCAAATTGATCAAAAGGAATAAATGTGTCTAAAACCCTTAGATAGTTTTCAAAATCTCAGATGATTATTCCTCTGTGGCATAATAGGGACCTGGTCTGTGACTGACTCCTAGGCACTATGGCTACGTCTACACTAGAAAATTTAAGTCGAGTTTAAGTCGACTTAATACAGTTGACTTTAAGTTGACTTAAAGTTGACCTTATTAAGTTGACTTAACAAAGTCGACTTAACTTTTCTAGTATAGACATAGCTCCTTGTCGACCTTATTAAGTTGACTTAATGCTATAAATTGACTTAATAAGATTGACTTAGGTGCTAATCCCCATCCACACTGGCTTAAGTCGATTTAAGGAGTCAATTTAAGCCTTACGTTGACCTAAAATGAGGTGTTTTAAGTCAATTTAAGTTTTCCTTAAGTCGACTTAACTTGTAAGTATAGACACACCCTGAGGTAATAAATAAATAATAAGGGACTAATATGTCCCCAAGCATTTTGAAGCAGGTGTCTCCACTGAAATCAGCAGAAAGCCCTGCCAAAAATAGATGCCTTGCCGTGACCAAAGATTCCCAAATATAAACATGCATAACCAGTTTACAAGGCCATCCCGGCTATTTGAGAACAAGCATGTGGCAGATGCAGTCACTTGTGTTCCACCAATGGTTTTCTATGAGTTAAGACTTAGCACACTCAAACCACAGGCATTTTTAATCATGTCTGCTTCTTGGTTTGCTGCTTTTGGGGGATGGATGGAGAAAGCCTTTTTTGGAGAGCAAATTCTGGTCCTGTTCTTTTATTCTAGTACGTCACCATCTCTTTAATAATCATCCATCCTGTAGTTTCCACAGCAACCCTGATTCCTTCCCACAGTTATCCACTCCGCTCCCCAAACATCTGCTCACAGGTCACTAGGGATGAGAGTGATAGTTCTTCCTCTGCAGTACAACACTGTCCCACGCCACTCCGTGCTAACTTTGGCTATGTCTACACTTGTTAATTTAAGTCGACTTAGGATGTCTACACTTAAATTTCAAGTTGACTTAAAGGGGACCCAACAAAGTTGACCTAGAGCATCCACACTGGACGCCTAGGTCGACTGCTAGGGGCTAGGTGGACCTGGGACAGGCCATGCTCACTGCAGCTGGCGCTGTGGGTGGTGATGTGTGTAAGCAATCTTAAACAAAAGTGTTGATATGTAAGATTTGTTAAAAACTGTAGGGGAGCAAGGGAAAGGAGATCTAAACCTGAAGCTTCACTTTCTGTTGCAACTATACCAGCAATGGTACCTCTAGGTGTTTTATCTTCAGCTGCTGCCATTGAGGCCTTGAGGGGTTCCCCCTCCATACCTGCAAATGCCTGAGCCCGATAAAGAAGAGAAAGACTAGGACTCAGTATAATATGTTCAGTGAGATCCTGCCAAGCAGTGCTGCCTTGGACGGTGAGCACAGGGTCTTGAGAGTGAACCCTGCAGGTGGCGTGGAGAAGGAAAGAGTGGAGAAGACAAAGGCCCAGGGGTGCCAGCAGAAAAGGAGAGGTAGAAGTACCAGGACATAATGGGGTTTCTTTGGGAGCAAACAGATGCTGCAGACTCTTGTGGACATCCAGGCAGCTCGCCACACCAACATAGCAGGTGGCATCCAGGGTCACCACACTACGCTACCACTCCTGTGGGCATTAAAGCCAACCACAGCTTCACATACTGTGACGTGCCAGAGTGCAATCCAGACAAGTGAATGGCTGTGTCGCTTCTGCCTGCAGCCATGGGTACCTAGCAGCAACTTGCTGCAGCAGCTTCTACCTGAGCCTCTCACAAACAGCCTTCCTGCATGCAAGCCACTGCCTATCTGTGTGCAACTGCAGCTGGCCAGCCATATCTGAGTTAAATGCTAGCTTTTACCAGCCTGAGTTACTTCTGTAAGATGACCCCAACACACTCCCAGTCCTGGATTTCCCCTTTTCTGGACAGTACAAATATATTAGGTCTATTATTCCCTTAAGGGAATAAAATACACCAGTTTATTACCTTAAATGGAGTTACCCAGATACTTTAACTGAAACACTCTGCATTAGATAAAACAATAAAACAGGTTTATTAACTACAAAGAGAAAGATTTTAAGTGAACACAAACAATGGGGCAAAAGACTCAGAAATGGTTATAAGAAAAATAAAGGTAATAAGCTTTTCAGTGCTTAAAGTAACAAACTATATTAGATTCAAAGCAAAGTTTCTGACCACATACTTCCAAGAGCATTACTGACCAACCTTTGTCAGGACTCCATAATCCAACAGCTGCTTCTTCAGTCTTCTCAGATGCAAAGAGTGAGATGGACAGGGAGAGACAAAAAAAAGGCATTTGAGGGTGTCTGCCTTTCCTTTTTATAGTTTCCAAACCCTTCTTGAAAAGTATTTCCAGCTGAGAACAGGCTATGTCTACACTTACTAAAATTAGTTCGGATTAGTTAGTTCAAGCTAACTAATTCTAGTTAGTTCGAATTAGCTTAATTCGAACTAGGATGGCCACACTGGAATGTTAGTTGGAACTAAGCAAGCACTTGCTTAGTTCGAATTAGCGATCCCCATTCATTCCAATAGCTGGTTAATTCGAACTAAGAAATTAGTTCGAATTAACATGGCCACATTGGTTAATTCGAACTAGTTAGTTCGAATTAACCCCTTAGTTCGAATACCCTTTTCGAATTTATTAGTTCGAATTAAGGAAGCCCTTAATTCAAACTAACTAAAGCCTAGTGTAGCCATGGCTTTAGTTAGTTCAAATTAAGCTTCCTTAATTCAAACTAACTTGCCAGTGTAGACAGAGCGAAGGAGACAAAGAGTCTTGGTGGAAGGATGTAACCTTTTACCTTTTACCTGCATGAGCTTCCTATATTTCTCCATTCCCTCTTTCTGCTCTGTGACTCTGTTTACTGCTTAAATGCAAATTAAACAAGAATACATTCCTTTGTTCAAGACAGGTTTGTTGGTCCCGTTTGGTACTATGGCTATGTCTACACTTAGAAAGTTAAGTTGACTTAAAGCAGACTTTATTAAGTCCACACTAGACTCTTAAGTCAACTTGGAGGAGTTGGAGGGTGCATTGTGGGAAGTGTGTCAGCGTGGCAGCAGAGAAGGTCCCCTCTCCTCCAGCTACTCCTTTAAAGAAGGGGGAGGGGCCAGTGCTAGTGGCCTCCTGAAGGCGGGTCCAGGGCCTGCAGACATGTGCCCTGAGTCCTGGCCTGCTGGCGAGGAGGGCTGCCTCTGGGGCGCAGGACGGGGTCCTGAGGGAACAGGTGCTCCTTAAGGTACTCCAGGCTCAGGAAGAAGCTATGAGGTCGAGCATTCGCTCGAACAGCCTCTGCTTGCCCCTCTGCAGCCCCTGATCACCCCTCCAGTGGGCATCCTCCTGCTCCTGCCGCACCGCCAGGCATGCCTTGGTCTGCTCGCTGACATGGATCAGGTCTTCGAGAGTTCGTCCTGATCGGGCCTGGTGTGGTGCCGGGAGTGCCGTGTGTCAAGGGCACAGGGGCTGCTGTGGAGAAGCAAGGAAGACAGTCGCTCCCATTAGCTGGTGCGGTGTGCAGTTTGACAGCAGCTGCTGTCCCCTGACCATCCCTCTGCTTCCCACTCCCTGTCCTTCGGGACAGGCACCCCTTGGTACACGCCGGCGTGCTCTGCTGCACAGGTCGGGTGCGGTGCCCATGGTGCTGAGCTGCAGGCAGCCCTGCCTCGGGGGTCTCTCCTGAGGCCAGGTGCCAGCGGTGTTGGGTGTATGCTGTCTGGCCTTGGTGCTCCCGCCTACGGTCCCCCCACCCCATCTCCAGACACGCCACTGCACCGCTCGGCTCCAGCTCCCCCCTCCGCCACACAGCCCCCAGCCCCTCTGCCCCTGTGGAAAGCCCTATGCACCCCCCAACCCTGTCTGTCCCTGGGCCATGTCCCCCTGCCGGCCAGGGCCGTCCTTTGGGGGGGGGGGTGAATGGAGCGATCGCCCCAGCCCTGCGGTTAGGTGGGCCCCGCGCTGTCCCGCTCCCAGCAGGGCAGTGTGGGGCCCATGCCACAGCTCCCCCCTCGCCCCATGGCCATGCTTTGCCCTCCCTGCTTTGGCAGCAAGCAAAGGTGGAGGGGCGGGGTTAGGCAGGAGGCTTCCCCCAGCCTCTGGCCCTGGGCCGTCCTGTCCCGCCCCCAGGGCGGAGCAGGCCAGCCCAGGGGCGGGGCAGTTGAGCGGGACCCAGCCACTCAGGCGGCCAGCCTGCCTCACATGGTCGGTCGGCATGGTGCTGGCCCCCGCCGGTGGCAGGGCCTCGGCCAACCAGATCCCGGCGGTGGCCTCAGGGCCCGCTCCCCAGCCCGGCGCTGGTGGTGGAGCCTGGGGTCCCAGCTGGGGCCGGCTCTGGGGACCCCAGGCCGCGCTGCCGCCGGGAGCCTAACCCTGGGCCTGCTGCTCCACCCTGGGGGCAGAGCAGGGGCTGGCCTACAGGCTGGTCAAAGCTCGGCCTGGCAGGGGGCTGCTGGGGTCCCT
Organism: Pelusios castaneus; assembly: GCA_007922175.1. NCBI lineage: Eukaryota > Metazoa > Chordata > Testudines > Pelomedusidae > Pelusios > Pelusios castaneus. The sequence continues at coordinate 11,094,898 of ML685781.1, forward strand.
GGCCATGACCAGCTCCCCCAGGGCCAGCTCCACCAGGGCCAGCTCCCAGCAGCAGCCTCAGACCCGCGGCCAGGGCTGGCTCCCTCTGGTGGTGGGGCCTCGGCTTGCCGGGGTCCTGGAGGCAAAGTGGGGTCCGCCCTTCCCCCCTCCAGCATGGGGTGGGGGCCCCCCAAGGCCAATTGGCCCTGGACCATACTCCCCCCTAGGGATGGCCTTGGGCATGGCCAGCCCTGCCCGCAGGGAGGGAGGGAGAGAAGGAGGGAGCACTCACCAGCAGGTGCAGCAGGTGTCTGGTGAGCTGTCTCCTCGCCTGGGTCTTCTTCGGCAGGGGGTGGTCTCGGCAGGGGGTGGTCAGGGCTGTGTCCTGCCCAGTGGTTGGCCAGGGCAGGCTCTTCCTGTGCCAGGAACCCTGGGAGGGAGGTCTGGAGGCCATGGAGGTTAACGGGGCTACTCTGCGTCTACACTGGCTTAAGTCAACTTAATAAGGTTGACTTAAGCACAAAGTCGACCTAAAAGGAGGTGTTATTAAGTTGACTTAACTTTTCCTTAAGTTGACTTAAGGATAGCCCAGTGTGGACGCAGAGTGGTTTAAGTCGACTTAATTTATAAGTGTAGACTCCCTCCATGAGTCTAAACGTGTATTTTTAACATCATACAGGAGAAAACATATTACTTTACACATTATGCTACTCTCCATGATGTTACTGATCAGCGAGCATTAGGTTTTCAAATGATACCTCACAAGGTATACTTTGTACAAAGATTATCGCAATACTGAGTGGGGTGTGAATATAGGGATACATTCCATCGCACATACACTGACATGTGAGCGCCTTGGTTGGTGTATGTGTAGTTAAAACAAACATGATTTTTTCCCCCTTCATAAGTTCTCTTCTATTAATTTATTACAATTTTGATATATTTTCTTTTACATTGCACACATTTTTCTTTGTCCTGGTTTTCTTACACACAAAAATTCTATTATTTGGGAAAAGAAATCATCTTTATTTGTTCACAGAATAGGTTGTGGAGTGCCTCATGATTCTAAAAGCACCTTGTTACAGTGCAGTGTGGCAGAACACATAGAACAGACAAACAATATTAATAGGTATATTGAAAGTGTTATATCCACATATGTACCCCAAGCAACACACAATTCCAAACAGGCCCCCAAACAGCAGAACCTGGTAGAGCACCGTACACTGTGACTCACTGTTAAGATGTTCCTTCAAAGCCTTCCTGCATGTACAGCTCAGCAGACAGCTGCATCATCTCCGCCCTGCACCCCAGCAGCAACTTTCCCCTTCTTAGCTTTACAGACACATGCGGGACACAGCAGGTAGCCATTGGGCTCTGTTTCCCACTGAGGTCCAATCTTGCAAGTAAACAATACTAGTGTCCTTTCAATGTACCAAAAGCGCATTTTACTGGCATTCTGCACTTGCTGAATTAGTAGCTGAATCTCTCCTTAGTGCTGTTGAGGTGGCTTCATGAACCAGGGGAGAAGGTGATAGTCTGGGTCCCACAGGATTACTACTGGCATTTTCAACATCCCCAACGCTAACCTACCGATCAGGAAAGATGCTTGTAGCTTTCTAAAAAATCTTGCATTCTTAAAGATGCGAGCATCAGGCACCTTCTCTGACAAGCTAGCAGTGATCCCCAGTGATCCACCAATGCTTGTATAACCACTGGAAAGTAACCTTTTCTGTTGATGTGCCCTGTGACAAGGTGGTCAGATATGAAAAGATGGCCACTGTGGATGCTCTCTTGCTTTATCACACTGTGCAATTGCCACTCACTTTTCAACAGTCAGTGCAACTCCCATTTTGGTGACCCTGGGCTGGAGGATTTGGGTGACCTCAGGGCACAGTTCCAGGAATATGGCTGTGCACATTCGAAAATTCTGCAGTCACGGCATGTCATCCCAAGCCTACATGCCTATGCAGTCCCACCAGCAATCACTTCTCCGGCCCAGAACCAGCACTCTACCATCTGCTGCTGCTCTGTGAATGCCACCAACAAACTTGAATCGGTTCTCCTGTGTCCCACATCAATCTGCCCTCCAGGAAATCATCATTTTCCCCACGGATTTGGCTTGTCTTGTGGCTCGGTAAATACTGAACAATCATGCGTCCTTGGCTTGTAATGCTCATGACAATAGTGCAGAGCTGTGCAGGCTCCATGCTTCTGTCAGAGATGGTGGGTGGACAGCCAGGAGAGCCGTGAGGGTCTGTGGGATTTTTTTTAAAAAGCAGTGAAAATTATGGGATAATGATGATATTTTGGGATGGAGACAGAAGGTCACTGGAAAGTCAACCCCTTGCTCCTAGTCACTCCTATGCAACTCATTTCTTTCCCGCCATGCATTGTGAAATCTTCCCCAAAAACAGTGCACTGGACAGTGGCAGGTTTCCTATTGGGCTATTACCCTGGTGCTCCACACTGTGCATTGACACAAGCACGTCTGGGGAGTACACGCATCGCCGACACAAGGATATACGTACACATGTACATAAGTGGACAGCTATATGCCAATGTAAATTGTGTCAGCCAAACTTTGTGGTGTAGAGGTGGCCTTATTCTCCCGCTAGTCCCTTAAAACACACAGTGTAGAACAGTTCTTTGGTTCACAAGAAACAAATTCGCTTAATTCTGCACCAAGATGTGTGTGAGAGGGATTTGGAATCCATGTGGCAGATTCCGATCACTGTTCATCCAGAGTAGCTCCAGTCAGAACTGGCCTTAGGGAGAATAGTGCCATGAGTGAACTTATATTCTGGTGCCCTTTCTTTTCTGTGCTATGGCACCCCTCCTTCTGTGCTGCTGCTGGCAATAGCACCCCCTTCAGAGCTGGGCGCCCTGCCTCATGACCTCCTCCCCCTACAATAGCCTTGTGACCCACATTTGGGTCCAGATCTCTGTTTGAGAGTCACTGCAAGAGTCTGGACATCCCTATGATCAGGGCACCCTGGGCAGTTCCCCACATCAGCCACAGGGAAGGCCAGCACTGGCTCCAGTGGCAAGCTTAGGGCATTTTAGATTGGAAGAGTACCTTGATGATAGAGGACTCTGCCACAGCGCCATCCAAGGCAAGCCAACGGTGTAATCCATTTGCTCCAAACCAGCCCCAGCCCCATAGAGATCTCTTGCATTTCTCGGGATCTCCCATTTCCTCCCTGCCCATGCCCTAACAGTGCCATGTCAAAGCCACCCTTCCTCCAGCAGGGAAAAGGGAGCAAGCCATTCCTTGTACCCGCCTGTCCAGAGCTACCAAACCCACAGCCCAGCGGCCCCATCCAGCACTCTTAGGCCCCGGGCAGGCAACTGAGGCAGGGTGAGCCGGATCTGTAGGATCCCGCAGGAGGAGGACGCGGTACCATCCTCTGTAAGAAATGTGATTTTGCCAAACGCGGGCCCGGCCCAATCACCCGACCTCGCCTCCCGAATCCCAGCTCTTGACCCGCCCTGTAACAGGCAAAGCCAGCTGGGTGGGTGTATGCGGGCCCCGGGGCGCTGCACTCGGCCCCGAAGGGAGAGAACAGGGCGGCAGTCTGCACTAGGCGGCGGCAGACTCGCCTGCGCGGCTTCACTTCGGACACCTGGCCTAGTGGTTAGAGCTACGCGGTTGCAGCTGTTCTGCTCTCCCAGCGCTGCGCTTTAGCCGGCCTCCCGGGTGGCCCAGTGGGCGTGCAGGCGGCCCTATTTCCTCTGACCTTTCCTTGGTACCCTTAGAGCCTCGAAAATAAGACTTGCAGAAGCGAGCTGCCTAAGCGCGCAGCCTCCCGCCTTCATCTAAAGCAGTGGCACAGATGTAAATGATTGGCTCCCCTCCTATGCGAGATAACACGACGGAGTGGTGTGGGTGTGTGGGGGGGGGGGGGGGGGGGGTGTTTGCTACCCAAAGCCCTATTAAAAACCAAGGGGGTCTCGCTCTGTCTCTTCTACCAGGGCTTTTGGCTGCAAAAATAGCGCGCAACAAAGGTGCAAAATACGAACGCGCAGCAATTGATTCTTCTCACGCCGAGCGCTCAGAATCCACTGTCTACTGAGCAGTATTCACGACTGTTCTGAGGGCGGGGGGAAGCCCCAGCTGATTAATTTTAATTGGATTTCGCTTATTAAAAATAGGAAAGGAGAGGCAAAACGTGATAATTTACCTGATGACTCCGCTGGCTCTTTCAGCGCGTGTAAACCGTGCCAGGATCTGACCCCCACTGTTTAATAGTCAAATAAATCAAATCTTTGTGGTTATTATTGTAATCGAAATACCTTTCTAGCACCCAGTGAGTTAGTGTTGGCGACTGCCAACAAAAAAGAAGCTAAACCATTTTAAAACCCCGAGAGAAAACAATATTTCTCATCTCCCCCCATCAAAATAATTCTTGAAAAGTAAAAGAGGAGAATGGGACCGAAGGGAGCCGGCTGGAGCCAGGAAGCCACCCGATGTGATCTGGAACAGGGGAATTACAACCTGGGAAGAGGAACGGCGAGCTGGAGACTGGACTGGCTGGTTTCCTAACGTCATTTCTTATAAAAAATGTTCCAAGGGCGCCGGAGAACTGAACTGCTCATTCCCTCTGAATTTGCAAACTGCTAACCACATCAGTGGGTTGCCATTAAAGCGCCCAGTTTCAGATCAAAGCAACCAGACTGGGTCCGGGGCTGCAGAGAGCTGCCCCCCCTCCCCAAAGCCCGGCTCAGCCCGCCCTCGCCGCTCCTGGGATTTTCCAGCCCTGCGCCGTATTTTAGAGGGACTGACAATCGGATGCACCGAAGACTCCGTCCCCCGGTGGGGCTGAGGTGGAGTTTTCCCTGCGCAGATGTGATGGGGTGTCAGGCTCCCCCCCCCTTGGGCCCCCTCCTCTTGAGGATTTGGCCCCTGGGGGCCGGGAGCGCCCTGAGATCCTGGTTTAGCTGGAAGGACCCGGAGGCCGCTGGCTGGGATTTATGCTGGTCTTTAGGAAGGGGGATGTTTCAGTGGCTCCTCCCGGCTTCTCCAGCTGTGCGCCAGCCTTATAGGCAGGGGTCAGTGAGGCCCGCGGGGCAATTCCCCACGCCAATGCAGAGGCTCAGGGGCCGCTGGAAAAGACCCTGGGAACATGCAGGAGGGCACCCCACGTTCCCTTGTACTCCAGCCAGGCCGGCCCCGCACCGCCTCGTCTTCCCGTCGGATCAAACGCCTCGCTGGGTTTTCAGTGGGGGAGGGCACCGGATCTGTGCCCCCCAGCACTCCTGAAACAGACCTTTGCCCGATAGCGGCCGGAGAGACGGGCTCAGGATCCGGATCGCCCCGAAATCGCCAGTGTGGACACAGTCGGGGAGCAGGGACAGTCTCTGGTCCTCCCACGGGCTCCGCCGGAGGCGGGAATGGGCCAGCCTGCAAAACCTGCCGGGTTTAGCCCCCAAACACCCGCTCGCCTCCTTTGCGGAGCCCTGCGCACGTCTCCAGTCCACACAGGGCCACGGCTGCCAGCTAACGAGGGAGCCCATCCAGGCTCGCCGGGCGGCCTTGGGGACAGAGCAGCTTTCTCAGCCGTTGATTTCCAGCCCCACTTTGGTGTGCGGGGCTGGCCCTCGGCGAGAGATTGTCCGGGGACAGTGTGGGGCAGGGCGGGGCGAGGACACGGGAGGGAGAGGGACCCCGTCTGCACAGGCTTGTGCGCTGCCCTTTCCCCCTCCCCGGCTGGCGCCCACTCCCCAGGCCCGGCACAATGCGATGGGGCCCCAGCCTCGCTCTTTCTTGCTTCGGCGGATCAATGCGCTCAGCTCGCTCCGCTCCCCCCGCAGACCGGCTCAGCTATTCAGCCTAGCCGGGCCCTTTGTCCCGGGGACGACTCGAGCCCCTGACAGCCCTGCCCGGCCGGAATCTCCCAGCTCCCCCCAGCTGCAGGGAAAGCAGCCGCCTCTCCCCGCCCCGGTCCCCCGGGGCACACTGTCTGCTTTGTTCGCTCCCGCGAGGGCGAGGCTTTGCTTCCGCTTTGGGGTCAATGTCAGCCCAGGATGCGAGGGTTTCCTTCTAAGCACCCGGAGTGGGAGAGAAAGCCACGGAGTGCCCAGCGCTGGCTGGGGAGGAGAAAATATCCGGGCGTGTCCGTGGGAGAGAAGATTCCTGCCTCGACGCCTCGGCCAGGGCTAACCTCAGAGAGCAGGGCGCTGAGAAAGGAGAGGAGCTGAAGGACTTCCCAGCCTCTGCAGTAAAATGTAGGACGATCAGAGAAACGTTACACCCTCAGGACACGGACAGCTCACATCTCTCCCTCTTCCACACACCCGCGGTTTATGAGGAGCGAAATGAAGCCATCTCTGAAGGGGGATGAGCTACCGTAATGGATGAGCTGTATGAATCTATACATATGAGGATATAATATGGCTCCGAGTGTTTATATTTTGCCATAGTGCGTAATTAAGATAGCCAAATGTTTCTCTCATCCCCCTGCATTCCCCGAATACTGAAATTATCCTTTTAAGATCCATACATCTATAGTGAATGATATTATAGCCTCATCGCACACCTATAGAGTTAATTCTACAAGGCTATACACATAAAAATATTAAACCGATAAAACCCTAGCTAGTTAGCCAGATAGATACCATGAAGATATAAAGCAAAGAAAATCCTAAAAACGACCAGCAGGCTTGTGGTTATAATATTTAGATAGTTATCTAACTAGATAGAAAAATCTTCGAGCTATAGATAGATATTTAGAATATCTATATGGATATATTTCTCTCTGGTAAGGATAGATAGATAGATAGATAGATAGATAGATAGA
>ML685781.1:11119554-11131478 GCA_007922175.1 Pelusios castaneus
GGGGAGGGGAGAGCTGGGGCCGGCCGGGTATTTACCCTGGGACCCCCAACTGCTCCCACCGTGCCCCAAGAGGGGAGAGTCTGGTGCAGGCCCTGGGTATTTACCCCTGTGACCGCAGCTCATTCCTCATAGCGCTGAGTGGGGAGAGGTTGGGCAGGCCTGGCTACTTAACCCGGTTCTCTGTCTTGTTAGCATTTTTGAGGGTTTCTTTTCTTTTCTTTTCTTTTCTCATGGAAACATCTATATTCTGTAGCATCCGCCATACATAGTAATACAACTCCAGAATCTCTTGTCAGTGCATCTCGGGTTTGAGGGCTCCCTATAGGTTTATTTTTTAAGGCCATGACTTCTTTTTATTCTCATTTTTCATTAAAGCCCCGCATCCCCATTATCTTCCCAGGGCTGGACTCAGTTCATGGGCTCTGAGAAACAGTAGTGCAACGTCACCAGGTAAAAGTGAGGCTTCAAGCTGCCAGAGGTGGAAAGATTGTGTCTGTATATTGGCTTCCTCCATGGTCTTGCTGACAGGAGGATTGGGGCAATGCTGAGGAGTCTCCCCTAGGTGCCTAGCATTTGTGTTGCTTCTGCTTAAAGGTAACCCTGGGTGGTGCCTTCTGCTTATGAGTAGTTTTTTGTTCCATCATCTCTTCTGTATCGTCCCTGAAACTCTTTCAGTTCCTGTAAAGTTCCTTAGACCAGTGGTTTTCAAACTGTAGGTCAGGACCCAGTACTGGGTTGCAGACCCTCAGGTACTAGGTTGCGGTGCCCCCTTCTGTCACTGCAAGACTGGAATGCATTGCGGAAAGGTGTAATTGTTGGGTCATGGGCATACATGATTTTTTTCAACTGAGTCTTGAGAAAAAAAGTTTGAAAACCACTGCCTTACACCATGTTCTGCTAATTTTTCAACACAGAACCTAATAAGCTCACCCAAAATACATATACCGCCTTAGCAGTTGCACCTGCAAAATTACATGTGAAATTTTGTGGCTGCAACTGGCATACAGGTGCACAGTTTTGGGCTGCACCTTTTCTATCCTGCTTTGAGAATTTAGCATATACTGATTAGTATTTTAGTGTTTATCCACAGCCAGGGGTCTGCAACCTGTGGCTCTGGAGCCACATGCAACTCTTTGGCTGCCCCTTTGCGGCTCTGGGCTCCCCCAACCACCGGGGTACCTTGCAGGAGGCCCATGCCTGGCTCTGGGCTTCCCCCAGCCACCAGGGACCCCACGGGCAGCCCATGCCAAGCTCCAGGCTTCCCTCCCCCCTGCATAAGGGGACCCTGCAGCAGAAATCCTGGCTCACCTCCCTGCACCTCCCACCAGGAGGCTACACCCATTGTGGCTCTCAAAACACTTTGTTATTGAAGGAATTTTCAGAAATGGCTCTTCTTATCTTTTGGGTTGCAGACCCCTGTCCACAGCCAACAAGATGGCGTGAAAGATTTTCTTTCTATTGTTTTGCAGACTGTAGACTTGCTTTCCAGTCCTGGAAAACTTCTTCAGTAAAATACTTCTATTTGGTGCATTTCAGCAGAAGTAGAACATGTCAATTAAGCAATCATTCTGATTATCTGAAGATTTTAGGGATGTGTTGTGCTGGCAGAAATGAATGAAGATGCTGCAAATGAATGCAAAGAAAACCTTTTTTTAATGAAATGCTCAGTTTGAAAATATAAACGCTAAACATTGAGAAGTTCATAAATAAAAAAAACCCAACAGGGAGTCCTGTGGCACTTTTAAAGTCTAACCAATTTATTTATCGCATGAGCTTTCGTGGGAGAAAATCCCACTTGGTCAGACACTCTTCAAAGCATCTGACGAAGTGGGATTTTCTCCCGTGAAAGCTCATGCGATAAATAAATTGGTTAGACTTTAAAAATGCCACAGAACTCCTTGTTTTTTTGGCTGACCTAGACTAACATGGCTAGCCCTTTGGAACTCATAAATCAAAGTACCCCACAATAATGGTAGCTCCGCCACATTCATTGTAATTACCTGTAACCCATTAAGAAAAGGACCTATATGTCACTGTGAGCAGCTCGCTTAAAATGTTTGCTTACAGCATAGTAGAGATTAAAAAAAATCCCCACAAGATTCTAGGTTGTGTTAAGAAGGAGATGGAGAATAATACTGAAAGTAAAATGCAATTACATAAATAGATGGCATGGCCCTTGCCTTGAATATTGTGTTCAATCCTGGTCAATCCGATCTCAGAAAGAATATGGAAGAAATAGAAAGAGGATGGAGAAAGGCAACAAAAATTATTAGAGATATATGAGAAGAAATTGAAAAAAGATGATTACTACATTTAGAGAGATATACAACAAAAGACATAAAGAGTCAATAATAGCATAGGGATGCTGCCCCCTGCGACAACATATAAGGGTAATCCCAATGAAATGTAAAGGCAGAACATTTGAAACTGATAAAACAATACTTTTTTTATACAGTGCATAATAATATGCGGAATTCACTACTGCAAGATATTACTGAGGCAAGTCTAGTAGGATTTTAAAAAATAGAGTCGTGAGTAATATGAGAACTACCCATAGGTATTCTAGCTAGGGTGAACATTTGTAAGGGAGGCTATTCCTCATGCTTCAGGTCATAAATCAATCACTAATTGCTAGAGATTAAGAAGAAATTTTACCTATAGACTTGTCATCGATTATGGGTTTTTTCATGTTTATCTGAAGTCTATTACTGTACTGTGCCAGTAGTTAGACAGGGCTATACTATTAGTATTTATTATTAGTATTATGCAAGTGCCTAGAGATTCCAGTCAAACTAGATGCCATACAACATACTGTTGGTCTAATCGGCTATGCCATTTCCTAAGTATACAAGGCAAGTATATAGTGTTTTTATAACTGTTCAACCTGTAATTTGGGCCTTAACTATGTTGCAGCTGCTCCAACAGGTGTACACAAAGTAGGAATTAGCTTCTTCCGTGTCGACGTGGCCTTTGACAGAATGGATAAGTTGGGGAGAACAATGGCTGCGCCTTTTGTACATGTTTAGCAAGAGGCACCATTCCTGCACCTCCCCAGGCCTCTGGAGGCAATAGGCCTTTTAGAGGTATTATTTCTCTAGGCAGCTTGGCTCAGGTGATGCATCTCCTTCTCTCCTCAGCATGGCTCAAAGTCATAATGGAGTTCATTACGATTTCAGTGAAATACTCATGAAAGTGCCATCAAATTTCTTAGACAATTTATTTATACTTTTAAAAACATTTTATTTTTGTCTGAAAATATCTGTTTCTTGTAATTTTAACTTGCTTATTCTATCAGTATGAACTTTTAAATTTCTTTTTGTAAGTCCATGTATTCCTTTTTTCTTTTGCTATAGTCCACAAAATGAATGACACTCTCTTGAGCAACCTAGACAAACTTCTGCTAGAACTTGGTAGGTCACTATGTAGTATATTGAGAGTTCTGGAATTAAATGCTATTTGATGGAAGGACTGATTTATAATGAAAATGTCAACTTTAATGAATCATTCTGCCTTTAAGTAATCAATTTTTATATTTGTCTTTGTTTTATTCTGTTATGCATGGGGGATTTTTGGAGGTTGGAACTAGGAGTTAGTTAATAACTGGGCTATATGTAGGGAAAGATAATGATTATTGGTAGTTCTTGTAAAAAATCCTGATAAAGACATGATATTAAAAAAAATCAAGTTGTGTTGTAAAATGTTAACTGTATAATCATTCAATTTCTGTTTAGAAATTGATAGTAAACCAAAAATGAATATTTCTATTTCAGTTTTCCAGCTTGAGCAAACGTCTTATGCTACAGAACATGTGAAGCAGCAGATAAACTGTGAGTAGTCTTACTTTATAGGACTTTTTTTTTCTTCTTCAGATATTTGAACATATTGCATGTAACTCATTACTCCAGTATATCAGGACTGTTGTGAAGTCAAAGGGTGGAAGAATAACAATGAAAGATGCTCTGCATCTACTTTTATTCTCTCTCATCTAGGAGCCATTACTCTTCCCTTTCACTATTAATCTGGTGGTGCTCAGTTTCTTATGTACATTCAGGAGCATGCTGCTCAAGAACCTGTTCCTAGCTCTGGCCCTGCTCTGCTGGGCACACAGCTTTAACTCTTCATGTCTGGCTGGCGCTCCTTCCTCGCAGCATCTATCATCTGCCCTACCTGCCTCTCCTGTTTTTTCTATCCTATCCCTAAAGCTGGTGAGGAACTTTTGGATTATTTTTGTTTTGGTTGGTTGGAAGATGCTGTTTTGTCAGAATGAAAACTTTTGAAATCTATCAGTTCAGAGAAAGCTTTTGTCAGGAACATTTCTCCAGAATGGAATATCTGATCAAAACCACAGCAAGAGCCTCACCCCAGAACAGCCACTAGGTGGTAAAGATGAGATATGATAGACTCAGGTTCAAGTCTCTGTTTTGAGTCAATGAGAGTAGATTGGAACTTGGATTTGTCACATCTCAGATGAGTGCTCCAACTGTTAGTCTGTGTGGGGTGGTCTACACTGGTAATGGCAGTCAATGGGAGATATGCAAACTACATAATGTATTTACGTTGACATACCACGGTGTCTTCATGGTGCTGCATCAACCGGAGATGTCCACCCGTCAATGCAGCCTATCTCCTTTTGAGGAGGTGGACTAATGCCAGGGGCAGTCTTAGCGATTCTAGGGCCCTGGGCAAAAGTCAAGGACAGGACCCTCCCACACCACATGGGGGGCCCCATGATTGACTTTGCCCCCTCCCTCCATTGCTGGGGCCCCACCAGCTCCCCATATCCCCTAAGGGGCCCCAGTTCTCCACTGGATCCCTGCCCGGCTCCCTGCCAGACCCCTGGCCAGCTCCCTGTCCCCCCGCTGAATCCCCGGCCAGCTCCCCAGCCCTCTGCCGAACCCCTGGCCAGCTCCCTGGCCCCCAAGGGCCCTCGACAAACTCCTGCTGAACCCCCGCTGCCGGGCCCCCCAGCTGGCTGCAGCGGGCTGCCCTCCACTGCCCTCTCTCTCTCTCTCTCTCCGTCTCTGCCTCCCTCCCCTGCCCCTAACAGATACATTTCTCCACAAGTCTCAGGGTGTATCTCTCTTGCGTGAAAATATGTCCTGATATGGAATGGGGAAATTCTTGGAATCTCAGAATTTTTTTTGGAACAGGAAAATTGTTTCTCCTTCAGCTTTTGTTCTTCCCCTGTTTGTACCTCTGTCTCATTGCTCCTTCCACTCTCACTTTCTGTGTCACGTTTCTTTCTTTAAGTTCAGCTAGGATCAAATTTGAAGATGTAACAGACACTTCAAAAACCCAGAACCATACTGCAAGTGACCTGAAGTAATGGAGCAGTAGTTCTCAAACATCCATACTAGGCCCTCCCCAAGACCACTTTCCTGTCTAGCCAAGATGCTCTTCCTTTAGCAATTTGGGAAGGCCAGAGGGTTGTGACTGCTTGATACCTGTTTGTGAACCCAGTGCATTAAAGCAGCAGGGATTGCAGGTAATAAAGAACTATTTGGTACTAATAAATGTAAAATTCTGCATAAAAGTATAGGAAATGAACAACACATACAAAAAGTACAAGCAGCTGTGCTTATCACATTGAAATGAGGGCATATATGACAGACTTCACAGCCCTTATTTATAAAAAGCACATGTCCCATCTTGATCTGACTTGGATCCTCCACTAGCCATTCTTTATAGCAGTCATTGGATCTTACATTAGGATGCTTTTTATTGAAAAATATTAGCATTAAGGCTTCTAGCACCTCTAAATGCTCCCGTTTGCAGACTCATTAATACAGAGTGTTTGAATAATGTCTATTTATTACCTCCTATCTTTTAATCAGTGTTTGAGTTTTCCATTCAGTACCTCACTTGTACTTCGAGCAAATTCCCTTTTTGTTTGGATTTACTCTGCTGCTGGCTTCTCACTCGTACTTTCTTAGTACCCTTAGCAAATTACGTATTTCCTTCTTTCTATACCCAGCATCCTCAGTCAACACAATTGTATAGCAGGCATTACCAGAAGGGGTAGAAATTTAAAATTTGATTTCCCCCTGTCCCATTTTCAGTGGCATGAAGCTAGGTGCTTGCTAGTGGGTCTACAAAATCATAGGTCAGATTTGATACTCAGTAAAATTATTTTGGTTCTCCCCCCATAAACTGCCACTCTAGTTTGACAGGCTGAGCTTCAGATGGATTTAGGAACAGCACAAGTTAGTATTCTCTGTTTCATACTCATTGCTCTGACATTACATAAACCGTAAAGTATTCATCACTCAGCTCAAACATTTTAACTGTTAGGGCTCTGTTGCTGCTTTGCTTAGTGGCAGACTTCCTGCTCAGCTGGTGTTGTTGAGCTCAAGTGTGCTGGAAAAAATTTTGAATCCTCCAGAATTCAGGTCTTTCTGCTTTATGTGGATACGTTGATAATGCTTGTGTACACAGCTCACTAGCTCTAAGGCATAAGGAGCTTTGAGTGCATTGACTATTATAAAGAAGAGAAAGATCCTGTTCCAAGATTTTTATCCATGTTTCTGAGAAGAGAGACTATAATAGAATGTTCTTCTCTCAAAGAAAGCATAAGATTCTTGATATGATAATCTGTGCCACTTTATTCATTCATAAATTCATAATGGTGCTCTCTATTTATTTCCTGTCCTCTAGGGGGGTCAAAATTTTCAGACTCCCTGCAAGCCCCACGCTCAGCTGCAGGAACTAGCCTATTCACTGCAATATATAATCATTTATCTAACCTGTCTACAAATACCTCAGGTTATTTCTGCACAGCTATCTTTATATATTTACTAAGAAAATTGTGCAACCCCCCCCAAACTTACTGTATTTTGCAGAAGGTCAAGATAATACATATTTTAAAAAATGGGAGTTAGAATAGATTCAGACAAAAGTAAAACAATGGAAATATTATAACTACATGAAACCTCTCTTAAAGACTGGTTTATGGCTTAAAGAACTTCTTTAAAGAACACCTAATGCAGATCCTCAACTGGTGTAAATCAGTGTCATGCTTTTGCTCTCGCTAGAGCTACATCAGTTGATATCAGCTGAAAAGTACAATTTTCCTGCACCTTTATTGGGAGATCACCTCAAATAAGCAACTTGTTTTGTCAATCTCTTCAGGTAGGTTTTGCTACACTACAAAATTATGAATTAGATGACAACAACTTAAATTTGCACCTCAATTTAAATATCACCATTTTTCTGAACATTTTTACTTCTTACAAGAAACATTTAAGATGACTATAACTAAGCCTATGTCTACACTTACTAAAATTAGTTCCAATTAGTTAGTTCGAAGTAACTAATTCGAACTAATTTTAGTTAGTTCGAATTAGGTTAATTCGAACTAGAAAAAATTAGTTTGAACTAAGCAAGTGCCATTCATGGCACTTGCTTAGTTCGAATTAGCGATCTCCATGGATTTCAATGGGCTGGTTAGTTCGAACTAAGAAATTAGTTCGAATTAACATGGCCACATTGGTTAATTCGAACTAGTTAGTTCGAATTAACCCTTACTTCTAATACCCTATGCGAAGTTATTAGTTCAAATTAAGGAAACCCTTAATTCGAACTAATTAAAGCCTAGTGTAGCCATGGCTTTAGTTAGTTCAAATTAAGCTTCCTTAATTCGAACTAACTTGCCAGTGTGGACATAGCCTAAGAGATTAGAGAAAATATTTTATTAATATTTTCTTTATTAATATTTTCTCTACATTCTGCCTGTTTTGCTTCATGCATTTGTTATTCTTTATATGCATAGTTAATTTCACTGTTTCCCCTGTACAAATGTTGAGTTACATTTCTATCTATGTGAGTATTTCACACAGCAACGGGGGGAAAGAAAAGCATTTTAAAAGAGAGAGAAATGTGAATGAAAATCTACAAATACTGACATGAGAATTCAGGGGAAGGTGAGACTAGTTTTAACTTATTTTTAAAAATCTTGCTAGATATTAAGTTGGTGGAATCCATTTAAAATTTCTGCCAATTATGCAACCACAAAATAATGGGAATTTCTTATTTATATTAAAGAAGCACTGCAATCAGGGTTGGGGCCTGAGTACAGAGTAAAGCACAGAGTAGAGCACAGAGTAAAAGATGACTCCTACCCTAAGAGCTGAGTTTATAATTAAATCTTGAATATATAATATGCAGGAATACTGTAACTGTCAAAACCTCAGTTTCTTTGATTTCCCTAGTCTCCTCACACCAACATAAGGGGAGAAGAGAAAAAGTTAAAAAAAAATGGGAAAGGAGGGTAAGTTAAGGAGAGAAGGGGAGAAGAAGAGCAACATCTTAGTTTCCATGCACTAGGAATTAATCAAAGATTTCTAAAAAGTTAGATGAAATCTTTTCAGATTTGTCTGATGTCCCTGTCCTTCAGAACTTAACCTGATCTTTAGCTGTCAGGTCAGCCAACCCTTGGTGCCAAGCTTCTATCCCTGGAAGGAGTCTGCTGTTCCATCTAAGCAATGAGAGTCATTTGACTAGAAGTTCTGCTTTAGAGAAGAAAGCTTTCCGTGAGTTGGAGGGTTTCTAAGATGATGGGATATATTTCAAAATACAGTTCTAGGAAGTCATTTTTAAGGAGATATCCATTATCTCATATTAATCCTCCTGCTTACGTCTAGCCGAAAGGATTTTATCCTAGGACAGTCTCAAAAGATGAGCCATTGTGACTCTGGGAAACACACATCTGCTGGAGCAATCTGTTTTGGCAAGATTCATGCACTGTAACCTACTTGGGAACTAGTATGATTGAAACGTAATTTTCTGCTGGATCACCCTAGCCTCAGATACTTCATTGTATTGGTTAGAATGTCAGTTAACAAAATATACTGGTTTTTATTCAAATAGTGTCCCTATAGGTGCTCCACTTCAGGCATGCATGTACCGTTGTGCCTTTGATAAGAGATTTTTGGAAGCAGTGCCCTATTCAGCCTTCTCATAAGTCCCCCTTGAGGCAGTATAGGGCTGTGCAGTTCTCAATCACTTTCAGTCTGAGATGGAGCATCTAGGGTGCCTGCTTCATTTTTACCTTAGCATGGTTTAAATAGATGGTTTGGTTTAGTTTAGCTTAGTTTTAGTAGCTATAGTTGGGATATGCTGCGGTTTTTTCCCCCTTTCTTTTCTCTTTCCTCATTTTGAGGAGTCGTTCTGGACTTTTCATTCTCTGTGGTATATCCTGGGATCATGAGGCATTAAACGCTTTCTTTCCTTCTGGGAGACTCTCCCTGAGTGATGGTTAGCCCTGCTATCTCCAGTGTTTGGGAGACATACACATAATGGCTCTGTGTATACAAAAGGAGATCTCGTAAAAACGGGGAAGTAAAGTTCAAGTTCTTGATGATGGAGCTTCTGATCTGGGCTCTGAGAACCCCATTATACATCAGCCCCCTGAGCACATTTAGTGTCTTGAGAAGTTTCAGAGACATTAAGCCCCAAAGGGAGTACTATTGGAGCTTCAAGTTATTCCTTTACCAGGAAGACATCTAAGGCTACTTCTAAGAGCCATGCTTCTACCAAACAAGAGTTGGTACCAAAGTCGTCTTTTAGTTCAAGCGTTTGTCCTCATATGAGCATGAACTTTACTTCAAAGTGGTCTGCACTATCAGATGCCTCAGTGTCCATGATGGTGCACCAGACTTATGCATTGAAATTGCCTGAGTTTGAGTCCGGATGGAAGCATTTGTTGTCCATAGCATTAACACATTCCAGAGAGGTACCTATCTATCTTGCTATTGAAGTTAGCCTCCACAGGATCATATTTACCTCCTGCCTGTGCACCATTGATACCACAGAAATTTAGATATTCAAAAAATCTTGTTGTGTCGAAGGAGCTGGACTCTCCAGTACTTACTGGTACCAAACAGCTCTCCACATTGAAGTCTTCTGGGACACCAACCTCACATTGATATCTCATTCCACCCTCATGTTGACCATCCAGGCTGAACATATTTCCCTGTGGAATATGTTGATGATGAGTCTTCTGATTCAGAGATTTTGATTCAGGGTTGTTTCTGTTCTGAAGGACATCATTCTTCTACCTATTCTCAGAGAACAGATGACTTCATCTTCCTTCCATATCATTTGATGAGCAGTGGATGTATTCTTTGCTGGGTGAGCTCCCCCCCAATGGCTTACTGAAACCCTGGGACATATATCACCAACAATTTCAAAGGACTCTGGGCCATTCTCACCAGAAGCATAGGCAGACTTGTTCCCCTGAGCCTCCAGTGCCATCTTACCTACCAGAATCTATGGTGGACATCTTTGAATAGCAGGAGACAAGGGCTGACAAGGAGGTGACTCATCACATGGACATTTCCTCATCATTGTCAGATAAGACTGCAATGCCTCCACACCTTCATGGAAGTTGACTTTAGACAAATCCAGGAAATGATGAAGCAAATCATTGATACGTTTTAAATCCCTCTGGAAGAGGTCCAGGACTTTCATCATAAGCTCCTGAACATTTTATATACTTCAGCTTCTGCACGTATGGCCCTCCTTGTAAATGAGGATTTTCTAGAGTTTGCAAAAACCACATGCCAGCATTGAGCTATGACATCACACACTTTTAAATATGCCAACAAAAAATATTATTTCTGGCCAAGGACTTGGAGTTTTTATTTTCACACCTGCACTCAATTCCCTGATGGCAGAAGAAGTAAATGAGTGCCGGATTAGAAGTGACTCAATTTCTTTGAACACCAGAGTTCTGCAACATTGTATTTCAGAATAGCAAACCACCAAGCAGTCATGTAAAAATATTAGTATCTGAATTATAGTAAATTCAACATCTTTATTGATCAGAGAGCACCAGTTTAAGGCCATCATAAATGAAGGTCAGCTCTTAGTGGAAATATCATTACAGGCCTCCTTAGATGCTGCCTATACTGCAACTTGGTCCATTTCCCCTGCATCTGTGATGCAATGAGGATCTTTGCTCCAGTTGTCCAACTTCCCTAGGGAGATACAGAGTACTATTGAAGACCTTCACTTGGATGGCCATATGTTGTTTTCAGAGTCTAGGGTTGACTCACTTTGCACCTTGAAAGACTTGAGGACCGCACTTAGGTCCCTCAGGTTTTATATACCTGCATATAAAAGAAAATTTAGCAAGTGTCAAACAACCCAGAGATATTGCTCAATTCACTTCTGTGTTTTCCATAGGCCATCTGAACCATCTGCTGAAGAGTGTAAGATATTCAAAAAAGAAATCAACATCTGCCACAGCTACCTCATCCCAGCCATTCATTTCCAAATGCAAGTTTTGATTGCTTTGTCTAGAGTCCAGATTATCTACTCCGCAAGAATCTATGGTTTCACTATGCCATCCTTTCCCTGCCTTACAGATACTCTTTTTCCCATTGCCAGCCTTTATGGGAGAGAATAACAACTGATGAATGGGTTTGGACATCTAAACTACTGATTATTCAGTCCATTTCACCTTCCTCTCTCCCCTTCATTCTTCTTGTTCATCCTTTTTCAGGGTCCATCTCATGATCAGTTGCCGAGAAAGTAAGTCACCTCTCTTTTATGCTCAGGGGTCATAGAACCAGTGCTTGTCCAGAACAGGGGAAAGGATTTTATTCCAAGTACTTTCTGGTCCCCAAAAAGAAGGGATGATGGAAACTAATATTATATCTCAGAAATCTAAACATCGATGTAAAGCAATAGAAATTCAGAATGGTGATTCCTGTAGATATAATTCCTTTATTAAATTTGAGAGTTTGGTTTGTGACTCTCAGCCTCCAAAATGTGTTTTATCATGTCACAATTCACCCCTCTCATAGAGATTTCTTCATTTTACAATCAACCACGATTACTTTCAGTACTTGGTGCTCTTCTTTGCCCCAACGGTATTGTTAAAGATTATGGCAGTCATAGCTGCCCACCTATGTTGATTAGGA
>ML685781.1:11141478-11238563 GCA_007922175.1 Pelusios castaneus
GAAGTGGGATTTTCTCCCACGAAAGCTCATGCGATAAATAAATCTGTTAGTCTTTAAAAGTGCCACAGGACTCTGTTGTCTTTCTACAATAGACTAACACGGCTACCCCTTTGGAATTTGAGAACATCAAAGTTCTTGTTATGCCTATTAGGAAAGAACAAGTTAGTCCTAGAACTATTTAAAAGCCTAGAGAGGAAGGGGAAAGAGTGGAGTGATTGGTGACCGGAGAAAGGGGTTAAATCCATACTTGCTGGATTTAACTGTCACTGAATACTGGTCAGTGATTATGTTACGAAAACAACAGAAAGGGAAAAACTTGAACTTGCAAGGAAGTTGCAGCCTTCTTTTATATTAACAATAACACCTCTAATGTAGTAAAAATCAATATACTTAATAAAGTATTGAAACATTTTACTTTGAATATATTATTCTGGATGAGATTTTAAATTCCTAGATCCACTACTAGACACAGAAATAGATACAAAAGTAAATGAAGAACAAAGGACCTGATTTAAAGTCTATTGAACTTGAATGGGTTTTGGCTAAGGCCTTAAAAGAATTCTTTTTGACATTAATGCAGGATGATTGGTTGAAAAGGAGAAGTGACTTGCTAGTGGCTATAGGATCCATACAAGGAAAATGTATTCAGAAAACTGCACAATACTGTGTTTTAAATTACTAAAGAGGCCATTCAAGAATGCAGTGAAAAGTATTTTTAAAAGCCTTTGCCTTTTGTTCAGACAATAAAAATAGTGAGCAAACTACTCAGTTAGAATCCTTCTAATCTTATGAAATGTGGTCAGCATACTATTTAAAGATAATTGAGAAAGTAGTAACACCGTGGCCTCCACAGTTCTGCAATACAGCATGGAAGTTCATCAAGATCATCCTCATGGTTGATTGATTTAAAAAGGAGGATTAATGAATTAACTTGTAAATAACACTCAGTGGAATTTTCAAGAAGATAGTCTCTACATTTGCGTCTAACTACCATAAGCATATTGCAGTTTGCATCGAGTATGCAAAGACTTTGAACCCAACAGAGGATTTATTTTATACAAGGGAGGCTAGAGAAAAGGCTTCTGAGATCTTTGACAGATTCCGCATATAGACTATGTCTATATTTGCAAGTTAGGTCGACTTAAGGAGGCTTAAGTCAACCTAACTTAGTCCCTATCCATACCAGGCTTTCATTAGGTCGACTTAAGAAAATCCTTAAGTCGATCTAATGAAAGCTTAGGTCGACCTAACCCTCCTTTAGGTTGACCTAAACACAGTGTGGACGCTTAAGTCCACTTTATTAAGTCGACCTAAGGGCAGTTAGGTCGACTTAACAAAGTGGACTAAGTCCATGTCAATGGAAACCACTTTGTTAAGTTGACTTAAAGTCGACCTTATTAAGTCGACTGAACAAAGTTGACCTAACTTTTTCTAGTGTAGACATAGCCATACTGTCTCTGTGATGAGGTGAATTGGGCCCAGAGGCCCCTGTTGGAGGCCTCAGGGTTCTGCGACACCTGTCCCGGGAAAGGAGCAATAGCGAAGTCCTCCAAGCAGCAGAATAGCTGCAGGGGAAGCAGCCAATCACACAGGCTGCAGAGAGCCACCAGTCACAGTCCAGAAGGGCCATATAAAAAGAAGCTGCAGTGCAGACCAGAGTCGGTTCATTTTTGGACCTAGAGGAGTACAGATGGTGTTGTTGGTTGGCCAAGGGGAACTACAGCACCATGGACAGCTCAGTGTTGGCAGGGTCAGGGATAATGTGAAAGCTCCTGGCTGGCTGCTGGGCCTGAACACAGAAGAGTCCTGAGCTAAGGGTGAAACACTGATGAAGACAGGTTGCAGGAGAGAGGCCCAGGAAACTTAAAAGTGATTGTGTTAAAGGGATGCTGCAGTTTATAGCTGCTATTCTTAGGGTCCCTGGGTGGAACCTGGAGTAGTGGGAGGGCCTGGGTTCTCCCCATACATCATTGGGGAAATGGCCTACAATTGACAGAAACCATAGGATGAAACCATCGCCTCCATGGAGGAAGCTCTGGGTATGTGTCTAGATACTAGGTCCAGGGCTGGTTAAAGACTGCAAATATATTTCCTGAGCAGAAGGGGTGCTTTTAAGATGTGGGTGTCATGCTATTACTACCACAATCTCTATGGATAGCAATCTTTGTCTAATTAATAGCAAAGAACTAGAACCATACAAGGATAAAAATTAAAGAATGATTTAGAAAAAACAGTGAACTTTTCCATTATCTATCCACTATGACTGATCACAAATACAGAGGTTCAGCCTGGAATTAGAGGAAGATGATGAAACATAACTGATGGAATCTAATCCTTCCTCCTTCTCTTCTAGCATTTAAATTTGAAAATCCAGATATTTATCTCAGTTTTCTGTTTAAGAAGGAGAATGTGGCTCATGGTGTATTGTGTCAGCAAAAGCAGAGATGACAAGACAATTAATTCAGAATTTCACCAGTTTCTAAAAAGCTCTATTCTCAACCTGCTGGTTAACTGACAAATAAATTCTATAGGGGAGCTGTGTTAGTTTATTTCAGCAAAATAAATGAGGAGTCTTGTGGCGCTTAAAGACTAACAAATTTATTTGGGCATGAACTTTCATAGGTTAGAATCCACTGTGTCAGATGCATGAAGTAGAAACTGCATTTTGTTAGGTATATATATACACATGCAAAGAAGGGTTAGTTACATTATTATGTGGAGGACCAATGTTAATGAGGTCAATTCAAACAGTATGGATGTGGCCCATTCACAACAGTTGATGGGAATCTGTGAATGTTTAACAGGGAAAATTACTTTTTAGAGTGAGCTAGCCACTCCCTGTACCTGTTCAGATCCAGTCTGATGTCAGGTTTGCTTATGAATTCCAGCTCTGTACTTTCATGTGAAGTTTGGTTTTGAAGTTTTTTGCTGAAGTATGGTAACTTTCAAGTCTGTTACTGAGAGTCCAGGGAGATTAAAGTGATCTCCTAGTGATTTTTGAATGTTAGCATTTTTGATGTCTGATTTGTGTCCATTTATTCTTTTGGGTGGAGACAATCTGTTTTGGCCAATGTATATGACAGAGGGGCATTGTTGGTACATGATGGCATATATCACACTGTGAGATGTGCAGGTGAATGAGCCCCTGACAGAGTGGCTGATTTGGATAGGTCCTATGATGGTGTCACTGGAGCAGATATGTGGGCAGAGTTGGCAATGGGATTTGTTCCAGGGATGGGTTCCTGGGTTAGTGTTTCTGTTGTATGATGTGTAGTTGCTAGTGAGTATTTGCTTCATGTTGGGGGGCTGCCTGTAAGCAAGGACTGGCCTACCTCCAGAGGCTTGAGAGAGTGAAGGCTTGCCTTTCAGGATAGGTTGTAGATCCTTGATGATGTGCTGGAGAGGTTTTACTTTGGGCTGTAAGGTGATGACCAATGGCATTCTGTTGCTTTCCTTGTTGGGCCTGTCCTGTAGTAGGTGACTTCTCGGTACCTGTGTGGCTCTGTCAATCTGTTTTTTCACTTTCCCAGTTGGATATTGTAGTTTTAAGAATGCTTGACAAACACCTTTATGATCTCTATCTCTGTCTGAGGTATCGGTGTAAATGCCATTGTATTTTAAGGCTTGACTGTAGTGTAGACAGTGGATCGTGTGACATATCCTGGATGAATGCTAGACACTTGTAGGAAGGTATAACAGTCAATAGGCTTCCAGAATAAGGTGGTGTTTATGTGACCATCACTCATTTGTACTCTACTGTCCAAGAAGTGGATCTCTCGTGTGGACTGGTCCAGGCTGAGGTTCATGGTGGGGTGGAAATTTGTTGAAATTCTTGTGATATTCTTCAGGGGCCTCCTTTCCATGGTTCCAGATGATGAAAATGTCATCAGTGTAATGCAAGTGGAAGAGGGACACTTGGGGACAAGAGCTGAGGAAGCATTATTCTAAGTCAGCCATAAAAATACTGTGGGGCCATACAGGTACCCTTAGCAGTGCCACTGAATGTATAAATCATCTCCAAATCTGAAATGGTTGTGGGTAAGGACAAAGTCAAAAAGTTCAGCCACCAGTTGAGTCATGATATCATCAGGAATACTCTTCCAGATAGCTTGTAGTCCATCTTTGTGTGGGATGTTGGAGTAGAACAGTGGTTCCCAGTCTGTGGTCTGTGTGGATACTGCAGGTGGTCCGTTGGGGTGGGGGGAAGATAACTCCTGCAGGTAAATGTACTGTGACGAGTGCAATGTTTGTGAGTGAGCATAATAAATTATTAGAAATAGCTGTGTTTTAAATACCACGTGATATATAAGTTTGAATCCTGTCAGTCATAGGTTATATTAAAAATGTTTAAAATAGCTTGCTTGCATGGTGGTCCACAAAAGCTTTTGAGGATGATGTAGTGGTCCGCATAAAGGAAAAGGTTGAGAACCGCTGATGTAGAGAGCTTCTATGTCCATAATGGCAAGAATGGTGTTTTCTGGAAGATCACCAAGGTACTGTAGTTTTCTCAGGAAGTCCGTGGTTTCTCACAGATAGCTAGGAGTGCTGATAGTGTAGGGTCTGAGGAGAGAGTCCACATAGCCAGACAGTTCTGCTGTAAGAGTGCCAGTGCCTGAGATGATGGGGTGTCCAGGATTCCCAGGTTTGTGGATCTTGGGTAGCAGATAGAATACCCCTGGTCAGGGCTCTAAGGGTGTGTCTGTGTAGATTTGTTCCTGTGCTTCTTTAGGGAGTTTCCTGAGTAGATGGTGTCATTTCTTTTGGTATTCCTCAGTGGGATCAGAGAGTAGTGGATGCTAGAACGTGGTGCTGGAGAGTTGCCTTTAGCTTACCATTCGTAATGCAATTTATTCATGATGACTGCAGCACCTCCTTTGTCAGTCTCGTTGATAACAATGTCTGAGTTGTTTTTGAGGCTGTGGATGGCATTGTGTTCTGCACTGCGGAGGTTATGGGGTAAGTGGTGCTGTTTGTTCACAATTACTGCCAGTGCATGTCAGTGGAAACACTCTATGTAGAAGTCCAGTCTGTTATTCTGACCATCAGGAGGAGTCCATGTAGAATCCTTCTTCCTGAATAGGGACTGGGAGTGGCTAGCTCAGTATAAAAAGTAATTTTCCCCGTTCAAACATTTGCAGCTTCTCATCAACTGTTGTGAATGGACCATGTCCACACTGTTTGAATTGATCTCATTAACACTAGTTTTCCACATGATAATGTGACTCACCCTTCTTTGCATGTGTATATATACCTAATAAACTGCAGTTTCCACTTTATGCATCTGATAAAGTGGGTTCTAATCCACGAAAGCTTATGCCTAAATAAATTTCTTAGTCTTGAAGATGCCACAGGACCCCTCATTTGTTTTGGCAATTAAATGTGTTTTAAGCACATTTGGATTGGTTTGGTTGAAACTATATAATAAGCCAAGTGATGAAAAAAACAAATAAAGGTGGTAACAACATGGTAGTAAAGGGGAGATACGAAAGTGATAGGCCTAGCTTGTTAGACTGGTGACTTGAATATCGGTGTACCTGTGTTTTACATACAGAATTGCAAACTTTTCACTTTGAACAATGTGTCTCTTTTATATCTGAGGAATAAATATGCTTGCACAATGAATCTTATAAAATGTGTTTTGTGTTTCATTTAATAAAAGCTTAATTTATTTCAATGTTTGCTTTTCCTCCAGAAGAAAAGCAGGGTGTTTTGGTTTTTTGGGTTTCTGTTTGTTTTGGTTTTTTTGATGCACCATCAGTCTCTGCCTTTTGCCCGATTTGCAGTACATGCAGTGAATTACAATTTTGTAGTTACCTTTTTAGTCATAAATAGTATCAAACATTTATGCCATTAATATTAAATTGTCTGAATGTCTATTGCATTTTTCATTCACTTTTTATTTGCAATTTTAATGCTGCAGTAAATATTATTTATATCTTCTTCGTAGCTTCTCAGGATCTGGAATATATTGTTTCTCATTCAAGGTTTTTGCACTCCTCTTCAGCAAATTAAATGTCAGGTCTTTGTTCTTTAAATACTTGTCTCCTTGCTAGTGATTATACTAAATCAGCCGTTATTGAAGACAATATTTTGGTAACAAACAAAGAGTCCTACGG
Source organism: Pelusios castaneus (assembly GCA_007922175.1). Taxonomy (NCBI): domain Eukaryota; kingdom Metazoa; phylum Chordata; order Testudines; family Pelomedusidae; genus Pelusios; species Pelusios castaneus. The sequence goes on from ML685781.1 coordinate 11,147,595, forward strand.
CACTTTTAAAGACTAATACATTTATTTAATGCATGAGCTTTTGTGGGAGAAAATCCCACATTGTCAGACGCTTGAAGATGGAGAACTTACAGAACAGGAGGAAGATAAATGCAGGGAAGTGTAAGTCATAGGACCAGGTCAGACTGTTTCAGCAAATCAAAGTAGTTGTTTAGATTCAAAGAGTGTGGAACAACATATTAAAAGGTGGGAAGGTAGAGATAGGGGAAAGTCACTTACTGTAATGAGAAAGCCAGTTCAGATCTCTGTTCAAGCCTAAGGTAATGGTATCAGATTTACATATGAATTCTAACTCTGTAGTTTGTCTTTGAAGCTTTGATTTGTAATTAACTTGCTTAAGTATGGCAACTGACTTATCTTCCATGGAGTGAACAGGGAGATTTTTGAATGTTGTTATTTCTGATGTCAGATTTGTGTCCATTTATTCTTTTGTGCAGAGACTGTCCTGTTTGTCCAATATATAAGGCAGAGGGGCATTTCTGACACATGATGGGATCTGCCTTAATGTTTTTATTGTTTGGTCTGTAGTTGCTGGTGAGTATCTGTTTAAGGTTGCGAGGCTGTCTGTAAGCAAGGAGAGGTCTGTCTCCCAAGGCTTGAGAGAGTGATGGATCATCTTACAAATAACTATTTTTCAGGTTTTGGTTATATCCTCCATTTTTAATGTTATTTATATAGTGTTATATTTGTATATGACTGTGTACACAGTACATGAGTTTCTGTCAAATAACAGGACCTTGATCCAAAGATCTTACAGCAAGAGCAGGAACAATACAGTACAATACAAATTGGAAAGACTCGTGGAATAGATGGATATTATAGTTATATTTTGGAAGTAGCAGGGATCTTGATAGATGTGTGATGTTCAGAATAAAATAATCTAATTTACTGATTACATTCTTTGATCTAATATTTTTACAATTAGTGAGTGATTTCCATAGAAAAATATGAAGATGTCAAAATATTTTTAAAGAATTAATTGGTGATTTTTACAGACTATCAACAGGGAATAGTTTACTCTGCTGTTCTGGATCCACTCAATTTGTGACAGAATCTATTCCTGCTGCAAAATTGTGTGCAGAACATCAACTTTTATTTTAAAAAATAAGTTTCTAAAACTTTCTGGTGGTGAAAAATATTTTCACTATGAGAATGTAAACCGATGCATTGCTGTATTCCTTGTCTGCAAACAGAGCATGAGTCAATACCTATTTTTGATGTGAACTTCCCCATTTATGTTAGTAGGGTGTTCCTCTGGAAATCTAATTATGATGATATAATTGATCACAGTGTTAAATACTTCATGATGACTCTTTTAGTCACAACAACAAACTGATATGCTGATATCAGAAATCCAGATGAACCAATATGTCTTTCTAAAGCACCAAATTCCACAAAAGCTTTCTACAAAATTTCCAAACACCTAGAGTTCTTCCTGAGAACTTTCACAGTGCAGTTGTGCATTTTCAGTTCAGAATTCTGCATCATGTTAAAATTGATGATGATCGGGCAGTATAAAAATATGAATAATAAAGTATGCAAATATATTAACCAAAGTTGTCCATATGTTAATTTGATGATCTTTGTGTCATTAACCAATGATAGTGCCCACATCTCAAAAATCAGCATTACAGTTGGTGCTATTGTTTGTAGCTTTAAGATATGCCAGAGGTTCAATGAGCATATGGATTGAGATCTCTCTTACTTCTATAGGGCATTCTTTCAGGTCACATGTGAGACTTGGCAAGGTTAGAGACATTAATTTCCCTTCCATCATCCATGTTGTACCTTTCTACGTGTAGATTTTATTTATGCTGGTCTATGAAGATAGCCTAGCATTTAGCCTATGCTCTTGAGAACTTGTCTAGTCCTGTCAGATTTCACAGAATCATAGATGATTAGGGTTGAAAGAGATCTCAGGATGTCATCTAGTACAAACCCCTGCTCAAAACTCAACCAAATCCAATTAAATCATCCCAGCCAGGGTATTATCTAACCAGACCTTAAATATCTCCAAAGACGGAGATTCCACCACCTCTGCAGGCAACCCATTCCATTGCTTTATCACCCTCCTAGTGAAACATTTTTTCCTAATATCCAACCTAGACTTCCACCACTGCAATTTATGACCACTGCTCCTACTTCTTCCATCTACTACCACTAAAAATAGCTTAGTTCCATCCTCCTTGGAACCCCCTTTCAGTTAGTTGAATGTTGCTATCAAATCCTCCCTCATTCTTCTCTTCTACAGACTAAACAAGCCTACTTCACTCCGCCTCTCCTCATAAATCATGTGCTCCAGCCCCATAATCATTTTTGTTGCTCTCCTCTGAATTCTTTCCAATTTGTCCAAATCCTTTCTGTACTGGGGGCCCCAAAACTGGACACTATACTCCAAATGAGGCCTCACGAGTGCTGAATAGAGGGGAACAATCACTTCCTTTGGTCTGCTGGCAATGCTCCTATTAATGCAACTCAATATGCCATTAGTCTTCTTGGCAATAAAAGCACACTGTTGGCTCTTATTGGCTTCTTGTCCACTGTAACCCTAGGTACTTTTCTGCTGAACTGCTACCTAACCAAACGGTTTTCTTTTGTAAAGACTTTGGAGATCAGTGAGTTATTTTAGATGGTGCCGAAAAGTAGTCTGGTTTAATATTTCTTTGGAAAAAGTAACAAGGAGCTAGAATGACAAAGGCACCAGTGTCCAACATTTAGGTACCACTCATGTTCACAAAATCACCATTCAGCTGTTACCTATTTCTGTAGCCCTTAAATCCCCATAGGTGCCTAACTTTCTGCTGGTAGAAATGTACAATGCCACTTCAGTCCTGACACTCCTGAATGGGTGGGTGGCTTACCTCCTGCTTGAGTTCTGGCAGGATTCTCATATGAAAGGTTCTCTAGCTTATGACCTTTGATCTAATAGGCATGCTCTGAACAAGCCTAACCTACACAAAAGACAGCTGGGAATGTGGAGGACAGGTGGTGTGTGTGTGTGCGTGCGCATCAGAATATCTGAGCAGAGATAGGTGCTTCCCTGTGGTCTGTCAATCAGGCATCTAAGGCCTAGATCAATGGGAGCTAGGCACCTCAGGCTCTTTGTATATCTGGACCCTAAACCCCAGCTTTTTCCTCTTCATTTGTTCCTGGCTAGCTTAGGTGATTCTATGCTCAGCTTGGTGGCTTCTGTGAATCCCTTTCATATCTTACTTATATATCTTACATATCTTTCATATCGTATCTTACTTTCCCCATGTGTTGTATGCCTAACTCAAAACTGTGAATTCCATTGGTTGCAGCTTTCTACGTGTTAATGTTGTGATGCCCAAGTTCCTTTTGTGAATGTAGGCCTATGTTTTCTTTAAAAAGTGAGACTCATCTAATAGTAATCATTGGCAGGTCTTCTAAGCTGTATATATGTTATTGGACTCACAGCTGTAAAAAGCTTTAAGAAAACAAATGTCCGTATATGAAAACCTTTTCTTTACAGAAAGCATTCAGGCTTTGATTTTTCAGAAAATGATGAATAATCCATATGAATTAGTCCCCATTGAATGGATTGATTTTATTAATTTTGTTGATTTGGTTAATTCTGAAATGCTTTTAATTAATAAAAAAATCATTAATATACTTTTAAACTTGTACCACAGCTGGAAACCAACATATGTCATTCTTAGCAAGCATGAAGAATATTTGAATAACCAACTCAAAAACTGCCAAGAAACTACAGAAAATGACAAGTATGTATGAGTATTTGAGATTGTTTTATGTTAAGAATACTTGCAAGCAACAATTTTTAATAAGTACGCTAGGTGTTAAGCACAGATGTCTGCAAACAGCATTTCAGGGTGCTATCATTTTTTTAACTGATGATTTTAAGTTTCAGGACAATAACAAATGTCTTAATAATTGAAAGAATAGACATATATGAATTCATATTTATGCAGAACATTCAGGCTTCTATTAATTTTGGAATGTATTTAATCTTTATGCTTGTGCAGCACTCCACTCGATATAAATATGAAACAATTAAGGGCCAAATATGGCTCTTCATTAGAAATTACTCCAAATCCTCAATGCTGGAATTTTTCAGACCCTTGCTTTTCTGTATACAATATAGGGGAAAAAATTCCTCTTTGAAATAGAGACCAATATCGTATCAGGTTTGTCATGTATTAAGATTAAATAATGATCAATAGACATAGCATGCTTCAGAGTTCCCTTATTAAGCTTTATTTAACATGTCTGGCAAGGACTTCCAGCAGACACAGAGGCTTACCTGAGCCCTTAACAACCCTCCCATTTATCACTATGGCAACCCCCAATTGTCCCAGTAACCTGAGACACCACATATTCCTCCCTCTCAAATGAAAACGCCCTCCCTCCCCGAAAATGCTCCCCACCCCAAAGAATAAACATTAAACTGGGAAATGAAGGTAGACTGCCCCATCTCCAGGCAACCCCCCAGGGGATTATTCTGCCCCATGGTGAAGGGGCCACCCCAGCTAAAGATCCAGCCGAGTAGGAAGCCTTCTCACTCTAGATGGATTGTGGTGAATTTCTAGTGACCCACACCAGAAGGTGGTACTGGTGCGGTGTGGCCACAGGTACTGGAGAAGTAGCAGGCTCTGGCAAAGATGTTGTGTCCGGTTGGACCAGGGTGGAGTCCGATGGTGTTGAAGAGGTGGCTGAAGTAGGAGAGACATGAACCGCTGAATCGTGACTCGATGGTATATCTCCGACAAGGCTGAAGTCAGTTAAGTCAGTTTGAGATCTACTCTCAGGACAGGTATGACATGGTAACAACTGATCAACATGCTGCTGCCAAGACAGGCCATCCGCTGTCTGGCTAGAGTAGGAAACAGGTCCTGTTTTGGCGATGACTATTGCTGGATCCCGTTTAGCTCCGGAAGCATAGTTTTGAGTGAGGACAGGCACCAATTGTGAAGGTGCGGTCCTTCATTCTCGGTGCATGTCTGATGATCTGGTCCTGCTGTTGGCGTTGAACCACTTGTCGTGTTTCTTGTGGTTTCAACAAATCAAAGCAAGAGCGCAACTGCTGTCCCATCACAAGGAGAGCTGGAGACGCTTTAGTCATGGCCTGTGGAGTGTTTCTATAGGATAACAAGAAGTTGTCCAGGTGTTTCTGAAGGGGTGAGTGTCCCCTCACTGATTTTAGAGCTTGCTTCATAGTCTGTACAAATCTCTCAGCGAGTCAATGGTAGATGGGTGATATGGTGCCTACCTGATGTGATGTATCCCGTTGGCCTTCGTAAAACTTTCAAAATCCTGGGAAGTGAATTGCAGTCCATTGTCGCTCCCCAGCTGCTCTGGGAGACAATAATGACTAAAGAAGCCACGTAGGTTTTGGATAGTGTTTTCTTTAGTAGTGGACTGCATTACAGAGACTTCTGGCCATTTGGAATGGGCATCAACAGCAATTAAAAACATACATCCTTTGAATGTGCCAGCAAAATCAACGTGAATACGTTGCTATGGCTTTTCTGGCCAATCCCACCGGTGGAGAGGCGCTAACTGAGGTGCATTCTGGACGTTCTGGCATGAGGTGCAAGCTCTAGCCGTCTCCTCAATGGCCCTGCCCACGCCCAGCCACCAAAAATAGTTTCGTACATTTTCTTTTATGTGCACTATGCCATAGTGACTGGAATGGAGCTGTTCCAACAAATGTGGTCTTAATGAAGGCAGAATAATGACATGCGTGCCTCACAACAAACACCCAGACTGGATTGATAACTCCATCCACCTAGAGATATAGGGGCGGAGATCAGGTGCGACCTGGGAGTCAGCAATGATGTTCCATGCATCACAAGATCCATAACTCGAGACAATACTGGGTCAATGTGTGTTGCTCTCCTTACTTGAGTAGCCGTGATAGGTGTGTTTTCCACCTGATCAAAGTAAAAGATTCCTTCCTGGCCTGAATCTTGATGGTAGTAATGGTAGTCTTGAAAGACCATCTGCATTGCAATGCAAAGAAGATTTCCTGTACTTGATCTCATATGTATATCCAGAAAGTATCAGTGCCCATCGTTGCATACGACTAGCAGCCAAAGGTGGAATGTCTATGTGTGATCCTAAAATCGATGTTAGGGGTCGATGGTAAATGAGGAGGATGAATTTCTTTCCATACAGGTACTGGTGGAATTTCCGGACACCAAAAACAATTCCCAGTGCCTCACGTTCAATTTGGGCATAATTAGTCTCTGCCTTGGTCAAAGTGCCTGAAGCAAAAGCAATGGGCCTTCATTCTCCTGAAGGTATAATATGGGACAGCACGGCCCCAACTCCATAAGGGGAGGTGTCACAGGCTAGCTGTAGGGGTAAGGATGGATCAAAATGTGTCAGAACCCTTGAGTTAGTCAATGTGAGTTTAGCCTTGTTGAATGCAACATCACAGGCAGAACTCGAACTTATATGCAAATTTGACTCAGTTGTCTTGGGGTTAAACAGGGACTATGGATTTTTCTCGCATTACAACAAGTGATTTGACCTCCCCCTCCTCTATATGCTGTTCCCCAGTGTTTTGAATCCTAACACCTATTTTGATTTGCTGTTACAGCCTGACCTGATGCTATGTCATACACTCCCCTGCATTTAATTTCCTCCCACTCTGTAACTTTCCTATCTTCAAAGTGTCTGACGAAGTGGGATTTTCTCCCACGAAAGCTCATGCGATAAATAAATCTGTTAGTCTTTAAAACATAAGAACATAAGAACATAAGAAAGGCCGTACTGGGTCAGACCAGAGGTCCATCTAGCCCAGTATCTGTCTACCGACAGTGGCCAGTGCCCAGGTGCCCCAGAGGGAGTGAACCTAACAGGCAATGATCAAGTGATCACTCTCCTGCCATCCGTCTCCATCCTCTGATAAACAGAGGCTAGGGACACCATTCTTAACCCCTTTCTGGCTAATAGCCATTTATGGACTTAGCCACCATGAACTTATCCAGTTCCCTTTTAAATATTGTTATAGTCCCAGCCTTCACAACCTCCTCAGGTAAGGAGTTCCACAAGTTGACTGTGCGTTGTGTGAAGAAGAACTTCCTTTTATTTGTTTTGAACCTGCTACCTATCAGTTTCATTTGGTGACCCCTGGTTCTTGTATTATGGGAGTATTTAAACAACTTTTCCTTGTCCACTTTTTCCACATCAGTCATAATTTTATATACTTCTATCATGTCCCCCCTCAGTCTCCTCTTTTCCAAGCTGAAGAGGCCCAGCCTTTTCAATCGTTCCTCATACGAGGCACTCTCCAAACCCCTAATCATTTTAGTTGCCCTTTTCTGAACCTTTTCTAGTGCTAGAATATCTTTTTTGAGATGAGGAGACCACATCTGTACACAGTATTCGAGATGTGGGCGTACCATGGATTTATATAAGGACAATAATACATTTGCAGTCTTATTTTCTATCCCCTTTTTAATGATCCCTAACATCCTGTTTGCTTTTTTGACCGCCTCCGCACACTGTACGGACATCTTCAGAGAACTATCCACAATGACTCCAAGATCTTTTTCTTGACTCGTTGTAGCCAAATTAGCCCCCATCATATTATAGGTATAGTTGGGGTTATTTTTTCCAATGTGCATTACTTTACACTTATCCACATTAAATTTCATTTGCCATTTGGATGCCCAATCACTTAGTTTTGTGAGATCTTTTTGAAGTTCTTCACAATCTGCTTTGGTCTTGACTATCTTGAGTAGTTTAGTATCGTCTGCAAACTTAGCTACCTCACTATTTACCCCTTTCTCCAGATCATTTATGAATAAATTGAATAGGACTGGTCCTAGGACCGACCCTTGGGGAACACCACTAGCTACCCTTTTCCAATCTGAGAATTTACCATTTACTCCTACCCTTTGTTCCCTGTCTTTTAACCAGTTCTCAATCCATGAAAGGACCTTCCCTTTTATTCCATGACAACTTAACTTACATAACAGCCTTTGGTGAGGGACCTTGTCAAATGCTTTCTGGAAATCTAAGTACACTATGTCCACTGGATCCCCCCTGTCCACATGTTTGTTAACCCCTTCAAAGAACTCTAATAGATTAGTAAGACACGATTTCCCCTTACAGAAACCATGTTGGCTATTGCTCAACAGTTTATGTTTTTCTATGTGACTGACAATTTTATTCTTAACTATTGTTTCAACTAATTTGCCCGGTACCGACGTTAGACTTACCGGTCTGTAATTGCTGGGATCCCCTCTAGGGCCCTTTTTAAATATTGGCGTTACATTAGCCGACTTCCAGTCTTTGGGTACCGAAGCCATTTTAAGGGACAGGTTACAAATCTTAGTTAACAGTTCCACGACTTCACATTTGAGTTCTTTCAGAACTCTTGGGTGAATGCCATCTGGTCCCGGTGACTTGTTAATGTTGAGTTTATCAATTAATTCCAAAACTTCCTCTAGTGACACTTCAATCTGTGACAGTTCCTCAGATCTGTCACCTACAAAAGCCGGCTCAGGTTTGGGAATCTCACTAACATCTTCAGCCGTAAAAACCGAAGCAAAGAATCCATTTAGTTTCTCTGCAATGACTCTATCATCTTTAAGCGCTCCTTTTGTAGTGCCACAGGACTTTGTTGTCTAGGCTTCAGTCCAGTTAGAGTTGCTGTTTGACCCAAGGAGCTCATGTAAGGGTTTCAGAAGCGTTGCTAACTGTGGAATAAACTTGCCATAATAGTTCAGTAACCCTAAAAAAGAGCGAAGTTGGCTCACATTCTGAGGTGATGGCGCCTCCACGATTGCCTTCATCTTGGCTAGAGACTTATGAAGGCCAGCAGCATCAATTATATGTCCCAAATATTCAACAGAGGACCCAAAAAATTCACATTTGTCTTGGCAAATGCATAGTCTGTATTCCTCCAATCTTTGTAGGGTAGCTCTTAAGTTCGTACAGTGTTCCTCTTCATTCTTGCTGGTGGCCAGGATGTCGTCAAGATAGCACTGTACTCCTGATAAGCCACTCAAGATCTGGTCCATGGCCCTCTGGAACAAAGCTGGGGCTGAAGTAATCCCAAAAGGCAAGCAGCAGTATCTGTACAGCCCCTTATGCGTTACAATAGTCAACAACTCTTGAGATGCTTCTTTGACATCCATCTGTAAATACGCTTGCCTCAGATCAATCTTGCTGAATTTTTGTCCCCGAGCCAAACCCATGAATTGGTCTTCGATGCGGGGAAGTGTTCTGCATGTAACACTGGGTTAACGGTGATCTTAAAATCTCCACAAATCCGAATGGAGCCATCTTTCTTTACTATTGGGACAATCGGTGTCGCCCACTGGCTGTGAGTAACTGGCACTAAGTCTCCCTCTTTGACAAGTCGCTCCAAATCTGCTTCAACCTTGGACTTGATGGCAAATGGCACCAGTCTGGCCTTCAAACATTTCGGTTGGCAGTCAGGTTTAATATTTAACTTCACAGTGATTCCCTTTATGCTGCCTAAGTCCTCTCCGAAAACATCAGCATGTTTCATTAGTATCGTTGCCAAGTTGATTTCGTCTTCAGTCAATTGATGCACTTCTGCCCAATTGAGCTGGATCTTCCTAATCCAAGACCTTCCCATTAAGGCTGGGTAATTGCCTTTCACCACAAACCTTGGTAGCCTTGTTGCCTGTCCATTGAGCTCTACTTTCACCTCAATAGTACCCAACAGGGGTACAGTCTCTCCTGTGTACGTTTTCAAAACAACTGTCGTCAGTTTAAGTGGCAGATGTCTAAAGTCCTTCTCATACACAATGTTGGAAACTAATGAAACAGCTGCACCAGTGTCCATTTCCATGTGTACAGGTTTGCCATCCACCAGCGGTGTCACCAGAATTTGCGCGGGCCAGCTGTTATAGACAAAACATGAAGTGACTCTTCCTCTTCAGAATGGGTGTTGCCATGATCACCTTCTGCCTGTTCTACTGCATGTAGAATTTCCCACTTGATCCATCAGACCACCTGCTCATTGTTCTCCGGTCTGCCTTTTTTGCATGGCTCAGTCCTCTTTTGTTTGCAGGCACGTTCGATGTGTCCTTTCTTGCCACATCGTCAACACAGTAGTTCCTTACACCAGCACTCTGACGCATGATGACCTGTTTTTCCACACCAGTGACATTCCCGCCTTCCCAGGGGCCTAGTGGTAGGTTCTTTGGATACCTTATGCATCGCTGCATTCGCCCTGATTAGTTGCATCTCCTGTGTGGCCCATTCCATAGAGACTGCAATGTCAATGGTTTTCTGCAAGGTAAACTGAGCTTCGGTTAGCAGGCATGTTGTTGTTGATTCACAGTGCAGGCCACACACTAGCCTGTCACATAGCATTTCATCCAGCATGTTCTTGAAATCACAGTGTTCTGCCAGCTCCCTTAGAGCTGCTACGAATTGTGCATTGGATTCACCTTCACCTTGATTCCTGTGAAAGAACCGGCATCTCTCTGTTATTACCAAAGGTTTGGGGGAAAAATGTGCTCCTAGAACTTCCACAAGATCATCATATGATTTTGCCTCAGATTTTTCCGGATAAAGCAAATTACATAGCAAATTATAGGTCTTAGCACCTGTAATGGTCAAGAAAACAGGTACCTTCTTTTCATTGTGTATATCATTCACTACCACAAAGTTTTGAAAGTGTGCTATATAGAGTTTCCACGAGGAGGTGGTAGAATCAAAGGCTTCCGGACAAGCTGTGAGTGAAGCCATGGCTGAACCAGTGAGTGGAACTATGGTTCCCTCATGCGGTTGTTTATCTCCTGTGGAGCTATGGTTCCCTCTCGTGGTTGTTTATCTTCTATCCCTTGGCTTCACCAAACAATAGATCAGATTTCAACTGCAGTCATCCCCCTCCAGGCACATAGCACAGGCATGCAAACAGTGAGAAAAAAAAATCATTCTTACATAGCTCAGGATTTCCTGGGTTCAAAGATGTTATCTCATCATCCCACCTTCATCTTCAGTGTCATGTATTAAAATTAAATAATGATCAATAGACATAGCAAGCTTCAGAGTTCCCTTATTAAGTTTTATTTAGCATGTCTGGCAAGGACTGCCAGCAGACACACAGGTTTACCTGAGCCCTTAACAACCCTCCCATTTATCACTATGGCAACCCCCAATGGTCCCGGTAACCTGAGATACCATAAGGTTTGGCAGAAATAGATGGTTAAAAAGAAAACACCAGTGAGTACTAACGAGAAAAAATGTATATAGGGTTAGCCTGATGCCTTCCAAGACTTGCCTCTCACCACTTTGATGTATTTCTAAGTACACAGTAATGTCAGTTCAGATGATAGTGAAGTAGTTCAAGAAGTCTTTTTAAAAAACATTCCGTTTTCATATTGTTACTGAGATGCTTCATGTGACTGAAACCAGTGAAACTGGGCATTACATTAAGACAATGATAATTACAGATACTAAAATAATTTTCTACTTCACTTTTCTGCTTTACTTCATTATCTATTGGGTAGTCAAATCAAATTTTGTGCACTTTGGCTCTGTATTCTTCAGAGTGCCCAAAGAGCACGCCAGATTGAAACCTGTATCCTGATGATTAGGGGATGTAGATACGGAAGGCCATTGCTGATGCCACCTTAAAGTTTGTTGGATATGAGAGCGTGGTCAGTCATAACTATGTGTACTATTAAATGAGTACAGCATTAGAACTCAGCTTCTTTTTCAAGGTGCTTAGCACTTGTAGTTACCCTTGAGTATCAGTGGGAGCTGAGGTTGCTTAGCAGACCAGAAAATCAGGTCAAATCTATTTACTGCCTAACTACAGATTTAGAAGCATAAGTTTAGGTATTCAAATGTGAAAATTTTGGACTCAGTTCATATCTTGTAAGTATGCTTTTTGCCAACAGAGCCTATGGGTATGTCTACACTGGCAATTTAGGTCTACTTAAGTAGCCTTAAATCCACCTAAATTACTCCCCGTCCACACTGGACTTTCATTAAGTCCTTAAGTTGACTTAATGAAAGCTTTAGTCAACTTAGTAAGAACCACTGGTTGGGTCGACCTAACCCTTAAGTCGACTCCTTAGGTCGACTTAAGCACAGTGTGGACATGGATTAACTCTTAAATCAACTTTATTAAGTCGACTTAAGGGCAGTTAGGTTGACTTACTAAGTCCCCGTTTAGGGTAACCACTTCGTTAAGTCGACTTAATAAGGTAGACTTTAAGTTGACTTAATAAAGTTGACCTAACTTTTTCTAGTGTAGACATAGCCTATGATTGCAGAAATAACATGATGTGCCTGATAATTTGTAATTAATTTAGCTATTGGCTTATCTGTCTGGTTACTGTTCATAACTATGTATTTGGTGAAAAATAAGTCCAAATTGGCTTTCTGTGAGTTTTTGGTTAAGCCATGTTAGCTTTCATTAATTTAAGATGACAAGCCAGAGAAGCATTACTTTTAAAATTGCTCCTTTAGTTGACTAGTTTCAATTCTAATTTAAAATGTTTGATTAAATTTACTTTTCCTGGGTCAAATTATAAGGATTGTGACTATTTGTAAATTATAAAATAAATGTAATAGATATAATAATTATTTTTAAAAGTGGTCAGCAATTAAAAATATTCCATATATAGCTATATGAAATGAGTGATTCAAAATACAAAGATAAAACTGGTAAAGAAAAATAAACACATTAAAACTTAAATGCGTTGAATGCCCCACTTAGCCTGGCTGTTGGGGGCATTCAGCACGTATTGGTACAATTGGAGGAAAGTTTTTAAAAAGACAGCTAGACCAATTTTAATTTTCAGTTCTTAGGAAGTGAACATTTAATTAGGCTCATAATGCAAAGGCTTTCAGTTCTAAAAATGTTGCATTTTAAGGTAGTATCTATAATAGCGTTATTGCTGTGTGTATAAGTAATTTTAGAACTGAAAAAATAGTCTGAAATTTAGCGATAAAAGCAGCAAAGAAAGAACAACTATAGAAATCTAGAGCTAGAAGAGACCTTAAGAGGTCACCAAGTCCATTATCTTGTGCTGAAGCATTACCAAATAAATCTAGAATATCCCTGACAAGTGTTTGTCTAACTTGTTTTTAAAAACCACCAGTGGTGGTTGGAAACTTATTCCAGACTGTCATGTATTAAGATTAACTGTCCTGATAGAAACTTTTTCCAAATATCTACCCTAAATCTCCCTTGCTGCAGATTAAGTCCATTGCTTCTTGTTTTTACCTTTAGTGAACACAGAGAACAGTTGATCTCTGTCCTCTTTGTAACAAGCCGTAACATATTTGAAGACTGTCATATATATAATTTTAAGGTTTTCTAAGGATCCCATCTGTTCCCTTTGAAGTTAAATGGATGTTTTGTCAGGGACTTCAGCGGGGGCTGTACCATGCTCTAAATGGCAGCCTTTAAATAAATGAACCTGAGAATTTAGATTATTCATAAGGAATATTAAAAACTATGTCAGTCTCTCAAGCCTATTGAGGATATACTTCCATTAATATTTGATTGAATGGTGGTATTCTGGGAAATGTAGTCTTCTAAGAGTTTGTGAGGATGGCTGAGTATTCTGCCATTGTTTTCAGTAGCTTGCAACTTAGCATTCTGAGTTCTTCAAAATCTTTTTATTTTATTGGTAATTTAAAAAAAATAGTTGTGGGAATAAATAATTAGCTTGTCAACAGCTTTTTTGTTGTTCTGTTACAGTCATCTTTATTTTTCCTGGAATCTACTATTGTAAACAGAAGTAGAGGTTTAAATCATTTGTAATATTATTGATGTACTTTTCCAATATATGTTTTCTAACCGTCACATCCAGCAAATCTGGGGCAGAGCCTGGAAACATTCAGTGAATCAAAAATGTATTTATAACACAGATTCAAAACCATTCATGAATATGAGGGAAGACTTAGTGATCTACATATCAGGTACTTAGACTCCCTACCTAATTCACAGATTTGAATCCTGGGAGGGTTGATTTATAGCTTCAGTCTTAGACTCATGGGCTATGTCTACACTACAAAAAGTTAGGTCGACTTTATTAAGTCGACTTATTACGGTTGACTTTAAGTCGACTTAAAATTGACCTTATTAAGTTGACTTAACAAAGTGCTGTCCATGGATGTGGACTAAATCCACTTTGTTAAGTCAACCTAACTGCCTTTAGGTCGACGTAACAAAGTTGATTTAAATGTCCACACTGGGCTTAGGTCGACCTCAAGAAGGGTTAGGTCGACCTAAGCAGGCTTAAGTCGACCTACCCCCGGTTCTTAGTAAGTCGACGTAAGCATTCATTAAGTCGACTTAAGAAATTTCTTAAGTCAATTTAATGAAAGCCTAGGGTGGACATGGCTTTGTTTAAGTCAACTTAAGCCTCCTTAAGTTGACTTAAACTGCCAGTGTAAACATAGCCATGGACTATAAGATCAGAACAGATTACCATGATCATCTAGTCTGACCTCCTGTACATTTACATTAGTTTAAACCTTTAATTGCTCTGTGCTGCAGAGGAAGGCAGAAGGTCCCCTGGGTCTCTGCCAATCTGATCTAGGAGAAAATTTCTTTTCGGTTCCAAATATGTCATCAGCTTGACCCTGAGCACAGAGGTGGCTTTTGGGGTAGGCGAAGCAGGCACATGCCTAGGGCCCCGAGCAGTAAGGCAGCAGGAGGTTGGCATCAGGAGGAGGAGCTAGCCCCCAGGGCTGGTGGAGGGGAGTGGAGCTGGGGCCGGTGGCAGAAGAGGGGACCAGGGCCAGTGGTGGTGGGTGGGGCTGGGGAGCTGGGGTGGGCGGGGAGTCAGGGCCACGGATGGGCCGGCGGCAGGAGGAGGGCCAGGGGAGGTGGCAGCAGGGAGGGTACACAGGGGCCACAGAGGGGTTGCAGGCTGATAGGGGGCACCCACAGGCCTAAAGGGGGCCCTTCAATGGGCCTTCACGTGGGTCCTCCAGTAGCCAAAGGCCGTCTCTACCTGAGCATGTGGGCAAGACCCACTAGTTGGACACCTGGGAAAGAATTCTCTGAAGTACCTCAGAGCCCTCACCATTTAATGGCCCATCACCAGCCATTGGAGATATTTGCTGCAAATGGTGGCAGATTGGTACAGGCTGCTGTTGGCAGTCTCATCATAGCATCCCCTCCATAAATTTATCAAGGTCAGTCTTGAAGCCAGTTAGGCTTTTTGCCACCACTGCTCCTCTTGGAAAGCTATTTCAGAATTTCAGTCAATTGATGGTTAGAAACCCACCTCTAATTACAATCCTAACCTTGTTGATGGCCATATTCTGCATATTCTACACAATGCAAGGTGTGGCTTGACAGTGGTTTTGTTTATGGGGACAGGTGGGTCTCTGGCTTCATTTAATAGTGGCACAAAGCTTTGGTTTATAAAATAACTAATGGTTAATTTACATGTGTATTAATCTTTTTATATGCCAGAAGCCACCTCTGTCCAGTATATAAACCTGTGCAAGATTTATATACAACTTTGCTCCAGGAATTACTTGTTCTCAGAAACCTCCTCTCTCAAATCTCTGATAAGTGTATTTTAATATCAAACATTTCTGTGGTAATCCTCCCTCAGTGTATTGTTACTAACAAACTCTGGGCAAATCCTATATGCCTCAACAATGGAAACTGTGAACATGTGCTATATGCCTTTCTTTTCGGGGCTGAGGGATAGTGAGTATTAATTTGAAAAATAGTGGCATTTCTTTGCATTCAGTGTAGCTGATTTGCTTCTTCATAATTTTCAGATACAGGCAAAAATGTGGAAGGATTGTTAACTCTGCATCTATATATGTGGTGCTTTTTACTACACAGATTTTTGAAGGCCATACTAGTTAAAATCTTATCTTTGTAATAGTATAAAATTCCTGTAAATCCACTACTTGTATTATTTTTATGTGGTATAAAAAAATTCCAAGTATTTCTTAGCATGAAAAATTATTTTTGTAAATTGTTTGTAATGCTTGAGATATATTCAGGCAAATTATTGGCATGCCTGATAGACTCATGCCAATAAGACAGTTGGAGATACGATTTGCATTAGCAATCTAGCCTATAAATAACTTGAATAGATGAGGAAACAGGCCAAAGTTAGTCATTTGCAACGTGATTACCTTTCTATGCAATGTTCCTTTTCTTTCCTGGGTTTTGCGAAGATGATATTGATCACTTAAGCACTTTTTGGGCTGAATTGTTTCTAATGACATGCTTTCCATATTGTATTTATTTTCTGTCTGTAGTAATACCTACAAAAGCATTCCCAAACATGGCTGATTTAAATTTAGAAAATGAAATGATGGTTTTTTTAATGTGGCCTTTTTATTGATGCTACATATTTTTTTAATTTGGGGGATTTGTATTTACAGTGTAGTTATGCCAGCATAAAATTGATTTAGGGGTCAATTCTGCAATGTGGTGAGTGTTCTGCCCTTATCCAGCAAAATGTTTAAGCAATGTGAATAGTTGCATTGAATGGGACTAATTTGTATGCTTACAGATTTGTGTGGATAGGTCCAGAATGCTCAGCACCTCCCAAGAGAGTAATGAATTAGGTCCTTGTTTGTTAACATAGAAAGCTGAGAAACACTTAAGGAAGTTGGGTCAAGTTATCTTTTGGTGTAAATTAGTACAGCTCCATTGAAATTAGAAGAACGGTGTCAATTTATACCAGCAGAGAATTTGGCCTCCTGTGTATCGTATGTTAATCCATATAAAAAAAATGAAACCATTTTAATGCTACAAAACAGGCTTTGAACTTGGTATATGCTGTGTCACTTTCAGAACATTGAGAACTGATCGATTTTCATTTCACAGCTGTGTACTCTGTTTTGTACTGTATAGTCTTCCATAAAAATAAATGAAAGGGAATAATTAAGGTCAAATAAGGTTATACTAAATCATAACCTGACCCTTTTCAAAAAAGTAATAGATCTGAGTTGATTTTTAAACTATAATTAACTTATTTCTTAAGGATTGATAACTTTATGTGAAAAATTAAATGCCTTGCAATACACTGATGCACGTATTCTGCATTAAAATGTTATTCCACATCGTTGTTTTAACAGGAAAATGTATCAGGACTACATGAATCAGTTTCAAGAGACTTTGAAGCAATACCAAGCAAAATATTCAGAAAATGCTCTTGCACAGGAATATTATATGAAAAAAAAAGAGATTGAAGAAATCCAGAATAGAGTTCTGAAACATTCTGAACAATTTAAATGGAAGGAAGCTACCCTTCTGGATATTTTAGGTACCAGTATTACAATAATAATACCAGCAAGGCCCAATATAATAATAATTTATAGTTCATTGACATTCAAAGCATTGTATAAACATTAACTAATTAATCTTCTTCACAGGTAAGAATTATTTTCTCCGTTACACAAAAAGGGAAAGAGTCAGTGGCAAAACCTGGTTTACAACACAGGACTTTTCAGTGCTCATCCCTCCAGGCCACACTGCCAGTGTATGGCCTGTGGCTTGTGATAACAGGTCCTTAGAGTATTATATGACATTTGTACTGGAGACTTCTTTTACTATTTTAAAATATTTTCAAACATTTATTTTTATGCTCTTCCTAGTATTGCTGTTATGTTACACATCTCTATTATATTGCTTTTTCTGTACAGCATTTTAGCACAAAAGAAAAGTGTTTCACCAGCCAATTAATATTTATATATTTGCCTTTGTAAAGAATATGAGATTAGTGAATGAACAACCTAAAATGCAACCTTATTTTTTCAGAGCCTGCTCCTTTTCGGTCATTTTCTGATTGGGCGTTACAGATGTATCCATGACACATTTTACATATTTATTGGCTTGTGGGTAGGAAAGTTTATGTTTGGTTTTCTCCTTATCTTTGTAGCCTGGAATGTGGTGACAGCCACAAAAAATTAGTGTCATTAAATTACAACTTTACAATTAGACATTATTTCTGCAGGAATTTTGCTCGAGGGAAATTTGAAGGCCAAATAATGCCCTCCAGTGGATTTTCTCATAAGAAGGGCCCCTGGAGGAGGAAAAGAGGTTACTTTCTTGAAGTTTCTCTCAAAATGTTCCATTAGAGAAGGGTGAGGCTTTGTGACACTAGGGAGGAATATGGAAGTTGAGTCACCAAACCTTGATTCAAGAATCTGCTGGGGCTGTCTGCATATAAGTCATGTGCCTCTGCACTGACTCCAAGGCACCCTGAAGCAACTCCATCTCCCAGCTGCAAAGCTACATTGGAGCTATACTTACAAAGTAACAGCCACAGCTGCATGGGATGCTCTTCTCCAACCCATCAGGGTTCTGTGGAACTTCGCTGTCTACCCAGCATGGATCTGGAACCCTACAGACTCCAAGGCATAGGTGTGTGTGTGTGAACACAGGTAGGAAACAGTGCTGTGTAGTTGGCTGGACCCTTCTTCCTACTTTTTATTGGCCAAATACTGCCATGTTTTACCCGCTTAATTACAGTGGCAATTAACATGCACACAATTAAGAAAACATCTGACTCACAGAACTTACTCAGACAAAATTCCCATTGGCTTTAAAGAGAGCTTTCTTAAGGGCTGAGTAAAAATGCTGGGCCAGATCATTACTTGAGACACACTAAGAGGAGTTGCCCTTACACGAATCTCCCCATTTCTGTACACCGTGGGAGTTCAGCCAACTCCTTAGCATCTCCCTCCACCTGGGTGTGGCAGGACTCTTTCTGGATATCCAGGGTCTGCACTGAGCTGATAAGGTTGTAACTGTGTGGGCTGGAACCTCATGGACCTTATCCGGAAAAGGAAATACTGTCCTAGAGTACTTCTAGTGCACAGTCCTTCACTGGATCTAGCAAGGAGTCCCTATTAGTGCAACTCCGGTGAGTGCAGTGCTAATGTAGAGGTACGTGATCTGTACGTAAATTACCTTGGTCTCCTTGGCTATGTCTACACTAGAAAAGTTAAGTCGACTTTTGTTAAGTGAACTTAACAAGTGGCAACACTTTAAGTCGACTTAGTCCACTTTGTTAAGTCGACCTAACTGCCTTTAGGTCGACTTAACAAAGTGGACTTATGCGTCCGCAGTGGGCTTAGGTTGACCTAAGGAAGGGTTAGGTCAACGTAAGGAGGCTTAAGTCAACCTAATGAGTGGTAGTTATAAAGTCAACTTAAGCTTTCATTAAATCGAATTAAGGAATTTCTTAAGTTGACTTAATGAAAGCTACTGTGGATGTGGCTTAATTTAAGTCGACTTAAGCCTTCTTAAGTCGACTTAAATTGCCAGTGTAGACATAGCCCTTGATTTTGCAGACTTGTGGGTGACCTGTGGACTCTTTTCTGTAAGGGGTCACACTCCACTCCCCTGACAGACAATGTAGGAAAATCTCTGAAAAGAGATTCTCATTAAGTTTTCCTCCCACAAATCTCCCTTCAGCAACAATCAGGTCCAGAGAATAGGACTTCAGCATATGACTCAATGGGAGTTTTACCCCTTATCCGTATATAGGTATAATTCAGAGACTGTAGAAATAGGAACCTTTTCAGTATAATATACATACTGCTATAATAGTGTAATGTCTGTATTCTTTAACATGACTGTATATCATACATACTGTACTGATTCTTTAACATAAAAGTGCTTATCTGAGGCAAAAAACACAAGAAGTCCTCAAGCATGCTGCAGCTTTTACACAGAATACTTTTGAACTAGAGAAGAAAGCAGATGAAGTAGAAATGAAAATTAATTATTTCAAACAGGTAACCATATACAATTATATTTTATATTTGCATATGCATGGATATACACTGTATCTTTGTAAAGTGATAAAAGTGTATTGTGTTTCCTAGCACCAGACATACATGATGAAACCAGAATTAGTAATTACTGAATTGTTTCTGTTGCATTATAAGTGTTCTATTTAGGGAGGGGGAAATGTGACTCCATGAATGTATGGACTTTCGAAGATTGCTTTATTTTGATCTCGGCTTACACCATTATTTCCTTCAAGACACTCTTTCATGGTGACCTCCTTTCCAGCTCTAGAAGGCTGTCAGTGGCATTCCTAAATGAGCCGCACTGCTCCAGATCCTTCTGGCATGTTAGAACATGTTGCAAGTTAATCTTGTGAATATGAATGCATTGTACCTAAAGTTGTCAGAATGGCATACATTCTTCTTCTCTTTTGAAGAGATATAATGATAGGTAATTTTCTGCATCAGATAAGCCTGATCTCCACAACTTGTGCCTCTGCATGAGGGCTAAGCATAGTTCCATTGGGTAGCAGAAACATTGCTCCCAACTAGGACTACCAAAGTACAGTCTTCCCAACAAGATGTGTGTAAGGACAGAGCCATGGCCCCACACACTCCTACCACACTTCCCAACTGAGTTGTCCTGTTGTGGAGGAAAGCACACTATCCACCTTTCAGAGAGTGGTATAGCTGCTGCAGCAGCATGCACTGCTCTGGAGGCACTTCAGCTAACTTACCCAAAATTCCTTCTATTGCTCTTGGCCCTTCTATATCCCTAGAGTGTGGGCAATGACAGTAAAGGCACAGTATGGCCCATAAAATATACAGAAATTTAGCTCACTGTCAGAAGCATTTCATCCAGAATACTCTTAGCAAAATAAGTTATATGCTATATACAGGAATTTGGAATTCCTTAGTTGTCTGGGAAATTCTCTACAGTCCAGGACTTCTTGGTGATGTCTCCCTTAACAATTTATCTTGAGTTCTTCCTGAAGATGCATTGAACTTTAGAAGCTGGGGAATTAGTTTCCATTATGCAGTTGATGCTATGTTGGAATTATTATAACAAGTTTATGCATGTTAACCAAATAAGAATTAAACATTCATGACTTTTTAATTTGCACTCTTATAGCTCCAATATGAAAGAGTTTATGCGGGGATATTGTTAAAATGATTTTTAGGGACTGACATAGCAGGTCCTCAGGCTGAACTTCTGTGATACTTTAATCATGTTCCAAAATGTGAACTGTCAGGTACCTTCAATAAATTGTTGGAAAGAGTATTTCACCAGATCCGCTCTAGGCTGGACTTTTATTTTGGTGAGCTTTCAGAAGAAGTGGTGACCTACACGTCTTGAAATATTGCTGAGCAACAATGAGCTCACATTTATCTTAGAGAAGACTTAGAGAGAAGGTGCGAGAACTAGAAAACAGAGAAAAAGATCAGATTGTCTAAAACATACACATCTCTTTGTAAATATGGAAGATATGGGAAGACAGATTATTCTGTAATACAAAGATTTAACATTAGGACAGATATTTTTGTTTTGTCTGATACTGGTTTTATGTTTCCTATGTATATTAGTCCCGTTCTTTATAAATTGCTCTTCTTTTGATCCATTTTTATTGATTTGGTACTTGTGGTCTTGCTGCAGATAGATAAAGGATTTAGAAGGACAACAAATAGCCTAAATTGATGCATCATTTAAATTTTAAATATACTCCGTTGTATCAGAGCCATAAAAATGATCAAGAAGCTGCACTGCACTTCTGTAAACTAAGTGACAGTCCGGATCCCATTAAAGCCAATGGCAAAAATCAGCTCAAAATTGCAATAGGAACAGGGTCGGTCCTTACCTGAGTATTATTAAAAATATTTATTATTTCTATTATGACAGTGCCTAAGGGATCCGATTAGACAACATGGTCCCACAGTGCAAAGCTCTATACAAACTCCTAAAAAAATAGCTTAGGGACAGTAATGTTATAATTATTAAAGAGACCATCTAAAGAGTTCCTTTCTATGAATAGATTTAGCAACTACATCTGTAGCAGGCAGTTAATATTTTTCAACTTTTGATATTTATTTTGTTCATTAATTTTTAAGCAGTTGGAAAGGAGTACAGAAGATCAAAATCATTTTAAAATTATTGAAGGAAAAAGTAAAGAAAATCTAGAGAAAAAGAAGGCATTTAAAGAAAGGTAAACTTCTAACTCAGTTTTGTAGTCTGTTGATAAGTGTGATGGATGAAGTCTGGAACCATACATAAAGCCTGGGATTTCTGTGGCACTAGAATTTTCCTTCAGTCCTGTACAGAGAACCAGCTCTGCTTCTCCATACTGGCTACAACAGCCCATGAGTCATAGTTGTGATTTCTATATTTGGTGTGTCTCCAGTCAGGCCAACAGGGTCCTGCATAGTGGAGCAAATTCTGCATCCGTTTGAGGCTTGGAGTTTGGGGCAACACTTCTAACCCCCGAAACTAAGTGCATGGTTTTGACTCTGCTTCATGTCTCCCAACACATATGGATTTGATTATTTAATAAAATTTCACATATATTGGGTTTTTAGAATCTGTCTGGAGGCATCTTATTCAAATCTGTGGTATGCTGGTTTTCGATTTAGACAGCCACTGCTTATAGATTTTTATATATATATTTCAGCTATTGAATATTGCTCCAGCAATTGTGCAATCAGAAGTAACCTCCACGTCATCTTTGCTATGCAGAAAGAGTTGTACATTTTTGACACATAAGTGACAAGACATCTTTTATTGGCTTCCAAATGTCATCTTTGATGAATTTCATTTTTTTGAGACACTTAAGAAATCTAACCCCTCATTTAATTCTTAAAAACATGCATGATTGAAAGTTGCATAGACAGGATTAATGGCTTAGTAAATTAATCAGTGGTCATTTACAACTGAGGCTTAGTTTCAGTTCAACTCACAACTGACTGAAAATCATTGTCAGAGCCAGTCCAAGCTTATATGGGACCCCTGATGTGTTCTAAAATGGTTCCTTAGAACCCTATACAAAACTGCAAACCTCCATTTTAAACTCCAGCTATGTCTAAAAGACTTGGCCTGATCATGGTGTTCTAAATCTCGGTCTTGCATTGCGATCTCCCTGTAAAATAAATCTAATATAATTTTAAAAGCATAGACATTGTCTCTCTAGAATTTAGTAAGGCCTTTGATATGATCTCACATCACCTTCTCATTAACATACTAGGGATGTGCAACCTGGATGGAGTTACTAAAAGATGGGTGCAGAATTGGTTGGATAATAACTTCTAGGAAGTAGTTATCAACAGTTCACAGTCATGCTGGAAGGGTATAACGAGCGGGGTACCACAGGGATCGGTTCTTGGTCCGGTTCTGTTCAATATTTTCATCAATGATTTAGATGATGGCATAGAGCAGGAGTTCCCAACCCCTAGCCCGTGGGCCAAAAGTGGCGTGCGGGGCTTTTTAAAGTGGCCTGCACTGCCAGCCACTGGCTCGGAGCCAGGCCGCAACCATCCAGTCCTGGAGCACAGCTGGGAGCTTGTCTGCAGCCGCCAATCTCCCCTCCGGTCCTGGCCAGGGCTGGATTAGGGATTGAGGGCGGGGTCAAGGCTCCAGGGCTGCAGGGGACTGCGGGCGGCACGGCTGCAGGGTTTGCTGGAGGGGGGGGGCACGGGCCGGTGATGTAAGGACTTTAAGATACAGAGAATTCACCAGTAGGTGAGCCATGCCCTGTGCTACAGAGGAAGGCGAAAACCCCCCAGAGCCCAGGCCAATCAGCCCTGGGGGAAAATTCCTTCCCGACCCCAAATATGGCGATCAGTTAAACCCTGAGCACATGGGCAAGTCTCAACAGCCAGTCTTGACTACTGTTAGCCTTTCTTGCTTCTCTTTGTTTCTGAAGTCTTACCAACAAAAGGGAAAAAAAGGAGGCAGGGATGCAGGCTAACATATTTTTGCGGAGATAGCTGATGTACATATTCAAACCATTAGAAATTAAACATTTGAACACATTCCAAATGTGTGAGGGGACATAAACAGAGACTTCATTGAGTGGTTCCAAAGGGGTAGCCATGTTAGTCTAGATCAGCAAAACAGACAAGGAGTCCTGTGGCACTTTTAAAGACTAACCAATTTATTTATTGACTAAATTTGCTAATCTTTAAAAGTGCTACAGGACTCCTTGTCTGTTTCATTGAGTGAGAATTTCTGGAAGAGATTTAAAGGATAGTAAAATGATAAATGCTTCCTTTTGTAGTGCAATAAACACTCATTTAGAATCATAGAAACTGAAAAGGACCATGAGAGGTCATCAAGTCCAGTCCCCTGCACTCATGGCAGGCCCTAGTACCCCCTTAAACCATCCTTGACAAGTGCTTGTCTGACTGCTCTTAAAAACTTCCAGTGATGGAAATTCCACAACCTGCCTAGGCAACTTATTCCAGTGATTAAGCACCCTGACAGTTAGAAATTTCCACCGTTTCTCAGTTATAATAACATTCTATTACTTGAAATGCTGAAATTTTTAAAAAATGACACTGACGTGCTCTAGGCTTCCCAAAAATCTTTGAGAGACAAAGGACCTATTTGTGTTTCTGAGTTTGACTAGAGATATTAATTTCCCCTTTTAGTATCTAAAATATTTGTTTTCCAAATAAGAATTTTTTTCCCCAAGCTGTCTGTAAAGCCTGTTCTGTGGGTGGTAATTATAATTCTTTCATCTTCTCCAGATATTAGATTTATTTAATAAAGGAAAAAGTTCATTATATGTTCCTGAATAAAAATATTCATAAGGGCTAGTCTGTCCTATGAAATTTAGAACATGACCCTGAAGAGTCAGGTTAATTAACACAGTGCCGGCCATGAAAGTACAGTCTCATAGATAAGGACAAGTCATGTTCAGCATCATATCAGCTAGTCCTGGTTAAAAATGCCTGAACACAACTTGTCTTTGTCTATGCTGGCTGCAAAGACACAGTTAGCATTGCATTAATGAAGACTCTTCATAGTTGTGTTCTAAGTCAAGGCCATGTTCTCTGGTGTCTCATAGGCTATGTCTACACTAGGAAAAGTTAGGTCGACTTTGTTAAGTCGACTTAACAAAGTAGACTGAAACGTCTACACTGGGCTTAGGTCGACCTAAAGAAGGGTTAGGTCGACCTAAGCAGGCTTAAGTTGAGCTAATGGGTTGTTCTTATTAAGTTGACTTAAGCTTTCATTAAGGCGACTTAAGGAATTTCTTAAGTTGACTTAATGAAAGCCTAATGTGGACACGGCTTAATTTAAGTCGACTTAAGCCTCCTTAAGTCGACTTAAACTGCCAGTGTAGACATAGCCATAGTGTCATGATGCTGGGTTTAAGAAATTACTGCTGTGGCCAGGAGATTTTATTTTGGCTTTAGAGACTCTACTTTTTCCATCTGAATTGCACCTCAACAAAAAACCAAAAGAATTATCTGTTTTGTATTATGATCAAAGTAAAGATTTCTTATCTACTCAGATGACTAAGAACAATATAGCTGAAGTAGATACTGAAGGCAAATGATCTTTTTTGTTGGTACTGCAATTCTGAACATTTTATGCTACAATCTGTAGTTTGATTTTTCTTTTAATGATTATCAATTAAGTCAGAGACAAGGAAAGGCCGTAAGATTCCTATGGATTTTTTCAATAGTATTTTTATTGGGGAAAGATATTACCATCTTGTATGTGAGCTAAGTTTAATTTCAAGCTGATTTGAAAGTCTTTATTTCTAAAGTTCCACTAAAAATTTTATCTTTGATATATTAAGAAATTATGACTTGTGACTGAAGTTTGTTTTGGTAACTCTGATTGAAAGATGTCTTTTGCTGGAATGATAAATAGTGTAAAAGAACACTTTATTCCCATGGGGCCAGATTGTTAAAAGTATTTAGACCCTAAAGATTTCAAACATGGAAAACTACCTCCCACTGGCATTTGAATATCTCTCTAGGCACACAATTGCATCTTTAGGCATATAAATACCTTTACAAATCTGTTTTGTAATATCACATAGTCTTTGCTCAGAACCACCATTATATACAGCCTTGTCCATTTTACTGCAAAGTGAAGTCCTCAACAAGGTGTCACCAAACAGTCTAGTCCTGAACAAAATGCAACTAAATAAACCGAGATCATTTGCTAGGTTACCTCCAATTTTATCAGTGGTTGCTTTTCAGCTCTTGCAATGCATTCACGTCCATCTCATCTTAAATTGACACCATCAACTTAAATATCACACTAATTTTGGAATATTTAGTATCCATTATTGCTAGAAGTAGTACCTATAATTACTATAATCAAAGGAGATTAGAGGAAAAAAGATTCTTCTCTTTCCACTCAGTTTGTTTATTTTCTTCATTAATCAGTACTTGGCATATGGTCACCTGTTTAATCCATTATGCCTCAGTCCAGCAAATCAATAAGCATGTACATAACTTTAAGCATGTGAGTAGTCCCATTGACTTCACTGGAATAATTCACTTGCTTAAAATAAATATGTGCTTTCATGTGCTTAGTTATTCAGGTGGTGAAGTGCACTGATAGATCAAGTCAGTTTGCTCTTTTATATATGTATTGCTATGTTGTGTGGATCTTCCAGATAGAAATTTTTTAAAATAAATTAGGAAATTTTGATTTCAAATTTACAAAATAATTCAAAGGGGACTTGAGGATAGATACCTGAGACCACTTTTTTTCCCTTTTATACTGACAAAATGTCAAGTTGACAGTGTCCCTTTAGTTGCGGTCAACACATTGCTCCTTTCAGTTTCTCCTGTCTTCAAGACCCCTTTATGTTTGGTTTGCAAGCTTTAAGAAAAGTTTAAAATTTGATGGATTCGTGGTACTAAAAAAACCAAGGACTCCTGTGGTGCTTTTAAAGACTAACAAATTTATTTAACGCATAAGCTTTAGAGGGATACTCCCACTTCATCAGATGCATGAAATAGAAACTGCTGTATGGTACACGCAGAGAAGGCTGAATCACAAGGTACTTTTTTGGTCTTGTTTGCAAATCAAACAAGTTGTTTTGATTCACACAGTGCCAATATGGTCTTTAAAGAACAATAGATGAGAAGGTGTTAATGTTAAAAGAGGGCAAATTACCTGTTACAATAAGTTACACATTCAAAATCTCTATTCAGCCCCAAGGTAATGGTGTCAAATTTACATATGAATTCCAGCTCTGCAGTTTCACATTTAAGTCTGGTTTTGAAGTATTTTTGCTGTAATACTGTAACTTTCATGTCTGTTAAAGAATGTCCAGGGAGATTGAAATGTTCCCTTACTCTCTGCGTATAACATACTGCAGTTTCCATTTCATGCATCTGATGAAGTGGGATTATACCCACAGAAGCTTATGCGTTAAATAAATGTTTAAGTCTTTAAAAGTGCCACAGGACTCTTTCTTTGTTTTGCTGAAATAGACAAACATGGTTACCCCTCTGGAACTGGTGCTAAAAGGGTTTGGAATGGATCTTCCTTGAAGGGGGAATCTTGGGAAGAAATAAGGTTTGAAAACTCCATTTACTTAGAGTAGTCATATTTTACTAAATTTTTTGTTGAATTGTTAACTTCATTTTTAATTTAGGTTCTTTGAAGAGATTGGAAATCTACACTTACTAAGTGGGAAACATCAGCAGCATAAAACATTACATCTTCCTTGCATTCCTCCGAAATTAGTCCAACCTGTACAGACTTTTAGACTGTCTTTGCAAAGGACAGAAACAGGTGCCGTGTGTATTCTAATAATAATCTTTCTTTTGTTTTATTTTTGGAGAGAATTTGGTTAAAAAATAAATGAAAATATAGAAACTATAGTAATTTTTCTAGTCAACAGTCCCTACTATGGCTGCTTAATCCAGGTGTTCAGTGGGAGTTGGACAGTTTACTGCCCCTTCTGCTTTGAAAATTTCCCCTACCCCTGATTCTTATCTCTTCTTGTGCCATATGGGGCATGATAGTATTTTATCCATTTTCAGTAAATCCATTGCATAATATTGGAAATATTTAAAATTTTGCATTGGTGAAATTTGTGAAATACAATAAAAATTAACTGCATACATTAGTTTACAGTAAATTGCCTGGTACTTTCATACTGTGAGATTCATTTCTTCCAGCTCCATATTAAATGCAAAGTTGATTAGCTTTATTCACAAGTTCAATTTAATGATGGCACATTGTGTAAATATAATACTGCTAATAATGTTCCTTGAATCATTTAGGTGGAGAAGAAAGAGACAATTCCATGGACCATTCAGGCATTGCTAGTATACCCTCGAGCCAAGTGGACAATGAAACACAGGTATGCAGTTCTTGTCTTGAGACGGACATAATGCACAAAAAGTGTTTATTTGTTTATATTAAAAGCACTTAAAATATTTCCAATGTCACTGTATCTTAAAACTAGCTAACATAGGGAGCTAGATGGCCCAGAATTTAGTAATAGTATGGGTTGCCATTTCAAATCCAACTCAAGTCACTAGTAATTGAATGTTTTTACTCTGACATCCATTATGAAATAAGATTTGTGATCCTATTAGGCATTCTACCATTGGCCTCCTTTCAAAGTCAGGGTCTATGCCTATGCCTTTCCCACTCATACATGGTATCCAAGATTTTTAAATGACAGCAGGAAATTCACTTAGGTGTGTTTAGCAAGTTCTTGGCATCCTAAAACTCCCATGCTCTTTAATTGTTGAATAATCAACTGTTGACTACCCATAATAAAGAATTTCATAAGGGATTGATGCTTGAATGCATTAGACTCTCCGTGGCTAAGAGCTTAGTTTTGAGGGTCAGACAGGAAAAATAAACCAGAGCCTTATATCTCAAAGACATAGATAGAGCCTCTGTATACACTTGAACAACCTATTCTTATATCTTGTCTCTCCCTCTCCCATGCCCAGAAAAACAGCTTTTATGGTATATTGAAATGTATTACAGCTTAAAACATAGCTAATAACTTAAGGAAAAGTTAAGTCGACTTCATAACACTCCGATTTAGGTCGACTTAAGCCAATGTGGAGGGCGATTAATTTATTAACTATTTATTTTAATTATTTATCAACTTTATTAAGTTGACTTAAAGTGTTAAGTCGACTTAATAAGGTTGAAAAGGGTCTATGTCTACACTAGAAAAGTTAAGTCGACTTTTGTTAAGTTGACTTAATAAGGTCGACTTAACTTTTCTAGTGTAGACATAGCCATTGAGTCTAGTACATTGGTTTGGAAAATGTCACATAAATATTTCATAGATAGTAACTCTAGAGATATACTGAGCCATCAGGATATTCAATCCATGAGTAGGTTAGGCATATTTTGACCCCACAGCACTTAGCAACCACAAAAACATCTGGTTCCAGAATTATGAACTACATGATCAAAAACGGTCTGCGTTTGATAAGAGACAAACGTGGGCATGGAACATGAGGGTGCCACAAAAAGACCCGTGAAATATTAAGTAGTAAATTGTAGTATTACGTGAGAGGGCAGGAAATATTCCCCTGTATACAACATTGGTGAGGTCATATTGGAAAAAGTGTACATTATTTGAGAATCCATACTGTAAAAAAATGTTCAACTGAAGGTAATCCAAAGAAAGAGAGCAGAAGCAGCAAGATTTGAATGTTATGACCTATAAATAGAGGTTAAAAGGACTAAGGAAAGGCACAACCTAAGGAAAAGTCAAAATGCCATTGCTGAAGTAACAATTTTGTAAGTGTTTCACTTTGAAATATTTCCTGTGTTTTAGAAGTTTAATGAGACTTCAGAGGCTAACAATTCAAAAACTACCCAAGTTCCATCCATAGCAAGCTTGCAAAACCAAATGCAATTCAGGTAATTTTTTTTTTTTAGTAAACTGGTTTGCATTGATGAAATTATAGATGAAGATGGATTGCATGGAAACAATCCACATTCAGACAAACAGCAGCATTATTTCTGTTTTCTTAGATTGCTAGTTCCTCAGAAGCAAACAACTTGCGAGCAATGGTTTGAAAATGAAGCTACAGTAATAGGTAAAGAGCTATTTTAATGGAAGGTGCTATCAAAATGAAAACATTGTTAAAACATATGACACAGAAAAAAGATGAGAGGGAAAACTTTCATCCTGTCATAAAATTGACCTCCATTTTTGCTCCTGCAAGTTTTTTACTTAGGCAACTTAGGCTTGTGGCTGCAATGAGGTACTAAGATATCCAAGTGATCTAGAAACTGTAGAGTCAAATTGGATGTATAAAAATGGAAGCCAGTGCCTGAAACAATAGCTAGAAAGGTGTAAGAAAAGGAAAGTTAAAGGTTGTAAGAAATTAAGTGATTTAGGAGTCAAGAATGGTCAAAGTTAGTTCAGATATATATCTTGGAAAATAAACACTAAACAAAAGAAAAAAGATATAGGAGGGCAAAGACGAGTTGGGAGAATAGGTAAAATAACTGTAGCTTTCTTGTTGAAGAATAAGGGGATAAGAATTTATTTGTGGATACAGGCAGAACATTTACAAAACAGAACAGAAATAAGAGAAACAAGAGAACAGAGCCTATTGTTTTAAAATCATAAGTCTTACAGTTTTGGTTTTAAGTGGATTTACATGGTATTGTCAGGGCAAATCCTTTCAGATGTTGTAGTACAGTTTTGTATCTGTGAGGATCCTACCTAGAGCTTCCTGTATTGTCGTGTGGGATCTGGACACAAAGTATGTGGGACATTGCAATTCTCACATTGTAGGTTCTAAAATTTAAGACAAAAGGTCTGATAACAAACAAGGAGTCCTGTGGCACTTTTGAAGACTAACAAATTTATTTATCACATGAGCTTTCGTGGGTAAAATCCCACTTCATCAGATGCCTGAAATGGAAACTACAGTATGGAAGAGAATATCTAAATGCAGAGAAGGGTAAGTCACAAGGTCAGTTCAGATTTTTACAGCAAACCAAGCAAGCTGTTTTGATTCAAATGGTGTGGAACAACAGTTAAGAAGGTGGGAAGGTTAAAAGAGGGGGAAATTACCTTTTGTAATGAGTGGGCCAGGACCAAATCTCTATTCAGACCTAACTTAATGGTGTCAAATTTCCATATGAATTCTAACTCTGCAGTTTTCCTTCAGAGTCTTGATTTGAAGTGTTTATGTTGAAGGACTGTAACTGTCATGTCTTTCACAGAATGTGCAGGGAGGTTGAAGTGTTCTCCTATTGGTTTTTGGATGTTACCATTCTTGATATCTGAATTGTGTCCATTTATTCTTTTGCACAGAGACAATCCAGTTTGGCCAATGTATAAGGCAGAGGGGCATTGTTGGCACATAATGGGATATATCTCATTGGTGGATGAGCAGGTGAAAAAGCCCTTGATGGAGTAACTGGTTTGATTAAGTTCTATGATGGTGTCATTTGAGTAGACATGTGGATAGAGCTGGCAATGGGCTTTGTTGCAAGGATAGGTACCTGAGTTGGTTTCTGTTTCTGTTATGGTGTGCAATTGCTGGTGAGTATCTGCTTAAGGTTAGGCAGCTGTCTATGCAAGGGGAGGCCTACCTCCCAAAGCTTGAGAGGGCGAGGGTTCATCTTCCAGGATAGACTAGATTCTTGACAATGTGCTGCAGAAGTTTGACTTGGGTACTGTAGATGATGGCCAGTGGCATTCTGTCGGTTTCCTTGTTGTGTTTGTCTTGTAGCAGATGACTTCTGGGTACCCATCTGGCTCTGTTAGTCTGTTTCTTGGCTTCCCCAGGTGGGTACTGTAGTTTTAAGAATGCTTAATAGAGGTCCTGAAGGTGTTTGTCTCTGTCTGAGAGATAGACGCAAGTGCGGTTGTATTGTAGGGCTTGACTGTAGACAGTGAATTGTGTGGTGTAGAAGAATGTAGGGCTATGTCTACACTTGATAAGTTAGGTCGACTTTATGAAGTCAACTTAATAAGGTTGACTTTAAGTCAACTTAAAGAGGACCGTATTAAGTTGACTTAACAAAAGTCAACAACTTTTCAAGTGTAGACATGGCCCCTCTTTGGCCTAATTAAGTTGACTTAACGTTTTAAGCCGACTTAAAAAGGTCCAACTAGCACTACTCCGCATCTCTACTGGCTTAAGTCGACTTAATAAAGTCGACTTAAGCGCTAGTTCGAATTAAAATGAGGTGTTTTTAATTCAAACTAACTTTTCCTTAATTCGACTTAAGGAGCAGCTTAAATCAAATTAAGGAAAGCCCAGTGTAGACGTGGAGTAAATTAAGTCGACTTAAGCCTCCTTAAGTCGACTTAATTTCTAAGTGTAGACGCACCCAAGGTAACTACAGTGGTCAGTAGTTTCTGGTATACGGTGGTGTTTATGGCTATGTCTTCACACAACGCACAGTCAACTTGTGGAACTCCTTACCTGAGGAGGTTGTGAAGGCTGGGACTATAACAATATTTAAAAGGGAACTGGATAAGTTCATGGTGGCTAAGTCCATAAATGGCTATTAGCCAGAAAGGGGTTAAGAATGGTGTCCCTAGCCTCTGTTTATCAGAGGATGGAGACGGATGGCAGGAGAGTGATCACTTGATCATTGCCTGTTAGGTTCACTCCCTCTGGGGCACCTGGGCACTGGCCACTGTCAGTAGACAGATACTGGGCTAGATGGACCTCTGGTCTGACCCAGTACGGCCTTTCTTATGTTCTTATGTCTACACTTGCAAGTTAGCTCGAATTAAGGAAACGTAATTCGAACTAACTTAAGCCTGGTCCACACTAGGCTTTCATTAGTTTGAATTAAGGGCTTCCTTAATTCAAACTAATAAATTCGATTTCTTAGTTTGAATTAATGGTTAATTGGATCTGTTAATTCGAACTAATCCAATGTGGCCATGTTAGTTCGAACTAACTGATTACTTCCAACTAACCAGCAAACTGAACTTCCTGCATCCTCCCTAAGTCGAACTAGCAAGTGCTGGCTAGTTCGACTTTGATTTCTAGTGTGGCCATGCCAGTTTGAGTTAATTTAACTGAAGTTAGTTCGAATTAGTTAGTTTGAATTAACTAATTCAAACTAGCATTTGTAAGTGTAGACAGAGCCTATGTGTCCCTCACTTATTTGAACTGTGTGTCCAGGAAGTGTATCTCCCATGTGGAATGGTCCATGGTGAAGTTGATGGTGGGATGGAAATTGTTGAAATCTCAGTGAAATTCCTCAAGAATTTCTCAAGACAGAGCCAGACAGGCATTATGATAGCAACGTAAGCCGTGCTTCTATGACTTTGGAATAAGTGGCAGAATGATGGGAAACTTACTTGGAAAATGGCCACAAAGTGTTATTCCATTAAGATTATACGACACTTGAACTGGTTTGACCATCCTTATGAAACACTTTGCAGAATCCGTAGGACAAATATACAAATTCAGCTACTTCAATATAAATGTTACCCAAACTAGTGTAAAAGGCAGATTCCCTGTAACTTTAAGTCTTTAAATTATGATTTGGGAACCTCAGTAACTCAGCCAGAGATTAAGGGTCTATTCCAAAGGAGGAGAGGGGTGGTGAGGTTCAATGGCCTGCAATGTGCAGGAGGTCAGACTATGAAGATCATGATGGCCCATGGCCTTAAAGTCTATGGCTATGTCTGCACTAGAAAAGTTAAGTTGACTTTTGTTAAGTCGACTGAATAAGGTCGACTTTAAGTTGACTTAAAATCCGATCTTATTAAGTCGACTTAACAAAGTGGCAACACTTTAAGTCGACTTAGTCCACTTTGTTAAGTCGACCTAACTGCCCTTAGGTCAACTTAACTAAGTGGACTTATGCGTCCACAGTGGGCTTAGGTTGACCTAAGGAGGCTTAAGTCGATCTAATGAGTGGTAGTTATAAAGTCGACTTAAGCTTTCATTAAGTTGACTTAAGGAATTTCTTAAGTTGACTTAATGAAAGCCTAGTGTGGACGCAGCTTAATTTAAGTCGACTTAAGCCTCCTTAAGTCGACTTAAATTGCCAGTGTAGACATAGCCTATGACTCTATAAATAGCAATGTAAAGTTAATAAACTTTTTTCAGGTACCCTTTTTCCACATCACATTTCTTATTTAGCTACAAGAGCAATCTATTTAAAAGAAATGCCAACTTCTTTGTATAGGAAACAAAGATGCTGAACGTGGTGTTGAGGGAGCAGCAAATAAGTCAAAGGATTCTGCATATATATCTCAAGTAAGTTAAGCGTTTTTCTTGTTTAACTAGTTATTTTATTTAGAGCAATGGGATTACTGTGGCCAAAATGAGAATATTGGCAAGAACAAGTAGAGCAAGATTTGGTCTTTAGTTTTTACAGCCTTCAATACAATCATTTTTCTGCACATTGGAGACTTTTTTTTTCAATTTTAAAATTATATTTTCCTCCAATATCCAAATCACCCCTAAAAGTAGATTATGTGTAACGAATTTAAGCTAAGATATAACAGTATTTAAATTAATATACTAGTGACAGTTGTAAAAAGTAGAGCTTTCTGAAAGAAGAGCTTTCTGTCAGGGAAAGAAAGCTTTGGATAGAGGTCAGGTAGCTATTAAATACCATGCATTCTTTTGGCGCATTCAGCTTGTTCTTGAATCTAGGTCCTCAAAAGAACAAACAGACAAAAACACAAACAAAAAACAACCCCCCAAACTCCACTCTCTTCTATAGTTTTATCAGGGAGGAGAAAATATGGTTACCTTAAAATATGAGTGTCCCAGAGATTCTGTTATGTGGCTAATTGGACAAAGGAATTGTTGCTGTGTGGAAGAAAGCAAGCTTTAGTCTCTTCTTTTGTTTTGCATTATTAAAGATTTGTGCTGCTGGAATAACTTTTTACTGACAGCCATAGTATTATTCAGGTGGTAGTGAAAATTGTGCATTTTATATGTGTAAGAGCTCTCAACTTTCGTGTTATCAAATCTTTCTTCAGGAGGCATGTGGTCTTTATGAGCTTTTTGTTGCGTAATGAACTCCTGATGGCTGGATAAATACATTTTATTAAGAAACTGGGAACTTCTTTGGTTTATTTACTTAAGAAAAGTGTGTTTGGGTCAACATTAAGTTATGAAATTATCTGATACATGTTCATGGACATTGCTATTAATTAAAGTAATCACATAATGGGAGTGTTACCTAATCTGAACCTATTCTGATTTATTAGTAGAATTTGTATAATGGTTGAGATGTGCTATATTCATACTGCCATTGGACTAATAGTTTGGGAATTAATGTACCCAGAACAGCATTTCAAATAAGATTGTAGAATGAAGTATAAATTAAATTTCCATACCACAGTTGATTTTCCTGCACAATACGAGAAATTTACCCTGTGCGAGGGCAGGTGGTGATACACCTACCTATGCTTTTTGGTTTGTTTTTGCTGCCTAAAGGCCATTCAGTTTCTACAGAGGGCTCCACTAGAGGATCTTGAGAGCTTTCACTGATTCATCACATACCTCAGTCATCCTGCCTCTCAGCCCCTTCCTCAGCCAGCATTGGCCAGTTTTTAGGCTACATTGACTCCTATAGTCCCCCAGCTGAGTGGCAGCTTTCAGCCACCATAATGTCTTCCCAGAGACTTTCCATCGTGGGGTCCCTATATCTACACTGGTAGAAGTAGGCAGAAACTCAGGCTGAAGCTATCCTATAAAACAAGATTTTAAACATTTTTATCATTTCTACTTCATTATGTACAGATATATCTATTACAATAAGTAATAGATAGTGGCACCCAGAGGTCCCAGCTGAGATCAGGTCCCATTTTCCAGTCTTGCTGGAAGAAAGACAGGAAGCAATGTATGTAGTTTAATTAGGTTGCGGCTTTATTGATTTAAAACATCTGGAGGTACCTGGCAGTAAATTTTACAGCTAACCCTCATCATTTTCGTAATTAGTGGCACATAATCCTCAACCTGGTTCCAGCCATCCCATTGCTGGGACACCACCACCCGCCATTGTCTGAGGTAAAAGGGGCTATAAAAAGAGGTGGATCATCTCTCCCCTGTGCTAGACATAAGAGCCTCAGACAGGTACTCGGATCTCTTATAGGAGCATTCCCTTCAAATCCTCTTGCAGTCCATTTGTCTGATAACCAGATCCTTTCCAGTAATGAGTACCTGCCCTGGACCTTTGCCACTGATTTTACTTACTAAGTTGCAACATTATAATGTTTCCCTTATACTCCAGTCTACTGGGTCCTGCTGGCGGGAGGCGGGGAGGACGGTAACGAAACCTGTCCTGCCTCAGCCAATCTCATGGTGAAAAAATAATCCCTTTCTGGCCTCCAGGAAAAAAGAGTGACTAGCATAAGGCCCACAATGGATTTCCCAAGGAAATCTATCCCTATACAGATTTCATAGTGTGCTGCCAGCCTGATCCAGGTAAAAGAGGGCTTTTCCAAGGCTATATGAGGTCTAAATACCACCCCCAGATACATTTCCAGTCAGCAGGTCCCCAGACCTGTTCCAGCCCTTTCTTGCTCCTTCCTGCTCTATACAGGTAAACTTTTCTACCTTTCTTCACCTCTGCTACTAGTTGGGGGGGGGGGGTGTTGCATTAAAGGAATAACAACCCTTTTCTTCCAGTCAGCTGGACAGGAATGCAGCACATTAGACTGCAGGGAGCACATTGTGCTAGGCACTATACAGACACTATAGTAAGAGACAGGCCCTGCCCCAAAGAACTTACAGTCTAAACAAGAGAAGCGAAGGGTGGTGGGCAAAAAGATAAATACACAAAGAGGTGAAATGACTTGCATGAGGTCACAGAGCAGGTCAGTTGCTAATCTAGATCTCCTGATTGCCAGTCTATTGCTCTGCCCTCTAGCCCATATTGCATAACCTGTCTCCCTACAGCCCCTTAACTATGGGGAAGTTGTGGTCGCTTTCTGCTATATATATAAAATCTCTCTCACACACATTAAATATAGCTTTATAAAATTGATGCAGAGCAAAAGTGAACTGCACTTTTTAGATATTTAGGGTTTTTTAGAATTACAGAGAAGCCCTTTCCTTTGGGAAGAGAGAGTCTCTCAGTGAACTGAAGTATGTTTTCATTGTGATGACCCCTAATTCTAGAAACTACGGAAAGGTTATCTTTTTCCATGACTTCCAAAAACATTTGGTCTAACAGTTCCACTGTGAGAACTGTAATGTTCTGTTAGACACAGGTAAGAGTGTGATGGTTCTTCTATTCTAAATCTCTATTTTCAGTCACTTGATAAGTTTCCCAAATTTCTTTTTGTGTTGAAATTTTTTATATATGGTCTCAACCCAGATGTGATTTTTTTTTTTTTTGTAAACCAAATAATGTAATATGCAAAGGTAGTGTTGTAACTTGTTGCCATATTGGTCCCAGAATACAAAGGAGATGAGGTAATATATTTTATTGAACTGACCTGTTGGTGTGAGTGACAAATTTTCAAGCTCTGTGTAAACTTGAAAGCTTGTCTCATCAGCAGAAGATGGTTCAATTAAAAAAAAAATATTGCCTCACCACCTTGTCTGTCTATAGTGTGCATAGAAATTTTAGTCGTTTATTAAAGTTTTCCCATGTTCTTATGAATAGTACACTTTTTACCCAAACAAAGGAAGCAAAAACATACAATCAATATATTTATTGATAAAAGGACTATTGCTGTTTTGTAAAAGTTGAAAATGCCATAAGCATGCTTTTTATGTTTGACATTTCCTTTTAACAGGATGTGCAAACAGAATGTTTTACTAAGTCAAGTGAAGATAATCCTGACGCAGCTGAAGGAAGAAATGAACATTTTCCGCAACCTCCAGAGATGCCTTTATTTCTAAGAACACCAGAATCTAGCGGGAAGAAAGCCCTGTTATCTAAAAGTCCCTCGTTTGAATTGTAGGCTTTTAATTTTATTGAAATTTTATGAGCCATGTCATGTTGGTGTGCATTGTATAAACATTTTGATTAATTATGCTAGTCAAAATTTCCCCCTTTTCTGCTGAACAATGTTCAGGTTTTATTTAAGTTATAGCAAATGGAATTTTGTTTTAGAAGGACATTCATGAAGCATACTTGAAAGAGAACATTTACACATTCAACAGTGTATGGGGCACTTATTCTTGTTTTCTTTTGCTGTAATTTGAG
Source organism: Pelusios castaneus (assembly GCA_007922175.1). Lineage (NCBI taxonomy): Eukaryota > Metazoa > Chordata > Testudines > Pelomedusidae > Pelusios > Pelusios castaneus. The sequence continues at coordinate 11,185,441 of ML685781.1, forward strand.
GCATTGGTGTCTAAATAAGGGCCTTCTTCCCCGGAATCTAGCTTTTTATTCTCCTTGTTACTGAAATGAAATCATAAAGCAGCATTTATGATCTCACATTCTGTTTCCATGGAAATAATTGGGAAGACACAAATTAGATATTATTTCTTCATTACCGAATCTGCAGGAGATTTCTCTCTACAAGTATTTTATGACAATATTGGCACCTTAAGATCAGAAAAGGAACAATAGAAGTTAAGAATACATGCCATTTAGAAGACTGGGCGATACAGCAAACAGAGCACTTACCATATGGCTGCTTTCGTGATTCACTGCTTCACTCTGCCATATTTAATGGACTGCCCTTTCAAAGGCATGGGGGTAAAAAGTTCCTTGAAGAGGGTAACCCTGCTTTATAGAATCATAGAAGATTAGGGTTGGAGGGGACCAATCCCATCTAAATCATCCCAGCCAAGGCTTTGTCAAGCTGTACTTTAAAAACCTCTAAGGATGGAGATTCCATCCCCTCCCTGGGTAACCCATTCCAGTGCTTCATCACCCTCCCAGGGAATTTGTTTCTCCTAAAATCCAACCTAGACCTCTCCCATTGCAACTTGTGATCATTGCTCCTACTTCTGCCATCTAGTACCACTGAAAACAGCCTACTTCCATCCTCCTTGGAACCCACTTTCCGGTAGTTAAAGGCTGCTCTCAAACCCCCCCCTCATTCTTCTCTTCTGCAGGCTAAATAAGCCTAGTTCCCGCTGCCTCTCCTCATAAATCTTGTTCTCCAGCCCCATAATCATTTTTTTTGTCCTCCGCTGGACTCTCCAATTTGTCCACATCTTTTCTGTAGTGGGGCCCCAAAACTGGACACAGTGCTTCAAATGAGGCCTCGCCAGTGCTGAATAGAGGAGAATAATTAGAGACATTGGCCATTATCTACCATTGTTGCGGATTGACTCTCGGAAGTGGATTCTATTTTTATCTGCCCATGATCAATTGCTGCAGCTGCTGCTGTGATCTGTATCAGCAGCACACAGGGGAATAAGGAAGCACTCCAGCCAATCCCAGCTCAGCTCTGATTGTGGTCTGCTGCCAGCCAATCAGAGTCTCAGTCACAGCAGGCTGGGGCAAGGAGAACCACTGCTCACAGTCAGTCAGCGTGCTGGCCTTTGATTGGCTGTTTCCCCGTGCCTTCCCACCCACTTCTTCCTTTTCTTGTTTGTGGGTCACATACCTTGCTGTCAATCAGCAATTTCATTGGTGGCAAAGAAAATCTGATTGACAGAATGGCACATGAACCACACACAAGAAAAGGAAAAAGTGGGCAGGACCCATGTGGAGAATGAGCCAACCAAAGGCTATAATGCTGTCTGTGAGCCCAAGTTCAGTTGCGGACATGATTATGGATACACATAAAACCTGGCATGCGGATTGCGGACTGGATAGATATTGACACTGAGCAGATGCAGATCGGATCCGGATCCACATGTTTGTATCCACGGGAGGCTCTAAGAATAATCCCTTTCCTCAATCTGTTGGCAATGCTCCTACTAATGCAGCGCATGATGTCATTAGCGTTCTTGGCAATAAGAGCACACTGTTGAGTTATATCCAGTTTCTTGTCCGCTGTAACCTCCAGGTCCTTTTCTGACAAACTTCTGCCCTGCCAGTCAGTCCCCAGTCTGTAGCAGTGCATGGGCTTCTTCCAGCATAAATGTAGGTCTTGGCACTTGTCCTTGTTTACCCTCATCAGATTACTTTTGGCCCAATCTTCTATTTTGTCTAGGTCATTCTGTATCCTGTCCTTGACTTCCAGTGTATCTATCACTCCAAGCTTAGTGTTCATCTGCAGATTTGCTGGGAGTGCAATCCACCCCATCCTCTAGATCATTAAGGAAGATGTTGAACAAACTGGTCCCAACACCAGCCTCTGGGGCACTCTGCTTGTTACCGGGTGCAAACTAGACATCAAGCCATTGAGCCCAATGATCTAACCAACTTCCTATCAACCTTATAATCCATTCATCCAAGCCATACTTCTTTAACTTGCTGATAAGAATATTGTGGGAGACAGTATCAAAAGCTTTGCTAAAGTCAAGGTATATCACATCCACTGCTTTCCCCTGTACTACAGAGCCAATTATCTCATCATAGAAGGCAATCAGATTGATCAGGCATGACTTGCCAGTGGTGAATCCATGCTGACTGATCCTGATCATCTTCCTCTCTTCCAAGTGCCTCCAAATGGATTATTTGAGGACTTGCTCCATGATTTTTCTGGGGACTGAGATGAGGCTGACTGGTCTGTAGTTCCCTGAGTCCTCCTTCCCTTTTTTTAAGATGGGCACTAGATTTGCCTTTTTCCAATCATCCAGGACTTCCCCCAGTTGTCATGAATTTTGAAAGATAATGGCCAATGGCTTTGTAATCACATCAGCCAATTCCCTCAGCACTGCTGAATACCTTGCATCTGGCCCCATGGACTTGTATTTGTCCAGCATTTCTGAATAGTCCTGAACCTGTTCTTTTAGCACTGGAGGCTGCTCACCTCCTCCACATTCTGTGCTGCCCAGTGCAGTAGTCAGGATGCTGACCTTGTCTGTGAAGACAGGCAAAAAAAGGATTGAATACATCAGTTTTTTCCACATCATCAGTCAATAGGTTGTCTCCCTCATTCTGTAAATGGCCCACACTTTCCTTAACCTTCTTCTTGTTACTAACATACCTGCTTTAGGGGAAGCACTCAGGCAATACTAGACAATATGTTGCTTTTCCCTCCTTCTCTACTTCTTCCTCTCCTCCCCTCCCCCTGCCAAAAATCTCCCATACCCATACCTTGGCTGTGCTGTGTATTTATGTAACCCAAAATTACACTGGCTTCTTTTGCTCCAATATTAGATTATAAATGGATGTCTAATTAACTCTTCGGCACACTAAACCTTTTTCAGCATTACTGCTTTCCAAACAGCTCTTTTGCTGAGAATTTGTGATTTCTGAGATGGTATTTTTCAGGTTGATTAATTTTTTGTTTTTGTGCTCCAATTTCTTGCTATGCATTTTTAACAAATGTGAACGTTTCTCTCGGTATGAAGGTCTTTTTGCTAAGGAATATTTTCACCATGTATTATTGTTTTGGGATTTATCTGTAAATAAGAACCAATATTTAATCTTTTGCTCTGACTGGCTCCAATGAGCTCACTGTTCTTCTCCTGCTAGGGAAAAGCTTCATAGACAGGGGTTATTTGTGATGAAGAGAAACATTCAAAGGATGAACATTTTTAAAAATCTAATGCAACAGTTGCTAGACTAAGTGATTTTCCTTTCTTAAACTCTTTGCTTGACACATTGGTTGGGGAGAGAGACATATGACATGCTTAGGAAAATACTGTTACTTGCTTTGAGCTACAGTAAGCAAGTCTTTGGGCTGGTCTATACTGCCACTTGATTTCGGCAGCAATCGAAGGGAGATACTTAAAATACCTTGCGTATCTCCCTCCAATTTTCTACCACCTAGTTACTGTGCTCTCATCAGTAGTCTGAGTTGAATGGAAACTCCTTCATTCTGACTCAGTGTTACTCCTTCTCTGGGGATGACCTTCCAGCATCTGCCTCCTAATCAGCTGAGCAGGTCTTCACAGATCTGATCAGTCAATCAGGGAGATTGATCTGACAACTGAATTGTCAAGACAAGTCCTTTGTGTAACGACTAGGAACTAAGGACAAACAGAGAAAAGTCAAACGAAAAGCTTGGTTCTGATTGCACGTTGATGTAAATCAGGAGTAACTCTGTTAAAGTCAATGAAGTTACACTAGTGTAAAACCATTGTGAAAGCAGAATCAAACCCAGTATACGTATTAAATCAGAGGGAGTACTCTGTTTTATAAATCTCAAGAGAAAATGCTTTCTTAAAATGTTTCTTCCTTTTTTTCTTAATTACAGAAGTCATAATTTAGGTTGTGAAAGACCAGAACCACAATCACCTGCTTTTTCTTTTCTTATGTCCTGTACCCAGAAGTCACCTGGCTTTAATTTATTTGACTCTTCTGTATTTGGAGCAGATAATTCATCAGACCAGGTAACAGTGAAACTTAAGGTTATGATCATTTGATTGTCAAGAAGTGAAATCGTAGAATCATAGAATCTTAGGGTTGGAAGGGACCTCATGAAGTCATCTAGTCCAACCCCCTGCTAAAAGCAGGACCACTCCCACTAAATCATCCCAGCCAGAGTATTGTCCAACCGGACCTTAAATATCTCCACAGACAGAGATTCCACCACCTCCCTAGGTAACCCATTCCAACGCTTCACCACCCTCCTAGTGAGAAAGTTTTTCCTAATATCCAACCTCGACCTCCCCAGCTGCGAACTTTGTTGATTGTGCAGAAGGCTTCCAGCAGCTTTTGTGTTCACTTACATTGTCACTTGTTTATCAGCTTGTTCACATTCATTAAATATATCCTTTGGCAGTGCTTCCTGACTGCTGATCTTGGTAAGAGAACTGATGACTGGCTATAATTTTTTCTCATTGGGGCTGGCCCTTGTGCATTTGGTGCAATGGAAGACAGAAGGACTCAGAGTCCCAAAGGCATTCAGATGCCTATCTCTGATGGCAATGTGGACCTGAGCTGAGGAGCCTTCTCCCATTTCTGGCTCCTGAACAGGGGAAAGAGGGGGTTGTTCCATACTCTTCCCTCCCTCCAACCTTCACTATTGGATTCTTTTCCACAGGGCATAGCTACAGTGCCAGCCTGTGCTAGTTTTTAGAGATTTCCTAAGCAGCAGGAGAATGAAATTGTTTGATTCTTATCAGTTTGAAAAACAGCAGGGAAAACAGACAGTGCTTTGTGGATACAAGCAAACAATGCATTAGTAACACGCACCGGTTCCAGTTCAGACGCTTTACTTTGCAAACATTTATTAGGATTTTTTTTTAATTATTTTAAAGAAAACTTAGCGTCTGTAGAAGGTGATACCATTTACATGGGAAAGTTTCCTACTCATGCAAAGCAAATGGATTTTTTAAGGCCTGAATATGAATGTGACGTGGCTCCAAATTATATTTTGGTTAAACAAACAGAGAGTCCTGTAGCACTTTTAAAGACCAACAAATTGATTTATCGCATGAGCTTTCGTGGTTATAATCCCACTTCATCAGATGCATGAAATGGAAACTGCCGTTTGTTAGGGTGAGTCACAAGGTAGTCTGTTGGTCTATGTTAGCAACCAAACAAGTTGTTTTGATTGGTTAAGTTTCTCTATTGTCGTAGGGCCCTGTTGTGTAGGCCCATTGCCAGGTGTAAGCCTGGCACATCTGGCCAAGGGTGAGAGGACACGCTTACAACTCCTCTGTGTGCTTAGGCTGTTGGAAATTGTACAGGGAGCTGAACCAGCCTCCCTGTTGCTCCCATCTTTGGATAGTCACAAATGTAACATGGAGCCACTTTTGCCTCCCTGTTCCCCATCTTCACTCCTCAGCTACACAGAACATCTGAGGACTGATACCCGTATGTTGTTTGGTCTATAGAGCTTTTTAGAAGCCATATGGAAAGATTAGAAATTAATCAGAACGTCTGTATAAGCTGGTTTTACAACAGTAGTGAGTGTCTGTGCTCAAACTTCATGCAACGGAAGATTACAGTACAGCAACATTTTACTGCAGTAACTCTTTGCAATGTACTATATAGTTTCATACCCCAGAGTAAACATACAAAGGCTATCCAGTAAGGTGACTGTAGATGCAGTCTTTTGTGGGTTACTACTCTGTGCCCCAGACTGCCTTTCTGAATTAAAGACTGATTGGTAAAGACAATATTAGTCCTTTGCAAGAATATACTGCTGGAATTAGTAGCTGGTCAAATGCGGAAGTATTTGTACTGTAATTTTACTGGTTACCATTTCAGCAGCTGAATCATTTGTATTTTTAAATCTTGATTGAAGAGGTAAAGCATACTACTTCAATGTCTTTAGCTGTAACAATGTAACTAAATTAAAATCTTTAATTATTATGAAATTATATAAAAGTATCAATCCTTATATCAGTGTTATAGTTTATATTGTCATTTTCTCATCTGTTAAATATAATGACTATGTTTCAGACTGATGAAAGTTATTCTGCAGGAAATGTAAATCCTGTATCCCCAAACAAAGATATTGGTAAGCTTTGAAAGTAAAAAGTACATTATATAACAGTTTATTCTGTTCATGTTTATGTCATTGATCATTTAAATACCTGTGGCTCTTTGGTTAACAGAAGTGTTATTCAATAATGGCACAATGGTAAAACTGTGAGCCTGTAATTTGTGACCCTTTGTATGTATGTGTATTTGGGACAGCACAAAATATGTCTGTGAATGTTATATCAGAGAGCCACAAAGACTGTACAAAACTTACATAAAAGAGGAGGCAAGAAGATGTTGGAGGGGGAGAGGGAGGAGTTGGAGAGACAGGGGGAAACCTTGTATTAGGTTTAGTTGGAATAAACCATGAGAGAGAATACCAAAGTGAAAGGAACAATTCTGAGAGCTTTGTCACTGGTTAAATAATCTCATTTTGGTCCCTTTAAATGTAAACCAGCAATAGCACAGCTAAATGCCTGTGGTTAGCCCAAGGGTTCCAGTGCACTGTAACTTCACATAGGGTCTGTTAATCTCATTTTGGACTATCAGTGTAAGAAGAAGTTGTGTATGGTTGGGCATCTTTTTCTAAAGTGCAAGTGATGTTTCCATTCTGATAGTTAACTTCTTGGACCTGGCTTTCCTCTCTGTTCCTTCTGTCTAAATCAATGTTGAATTGATGTGAATGAGAGGAAAATCAGAGTCTTTGGGCCAGGCCCTCCACTGGTGTAATTCATCATCGCTCTACTGAAATCAAGAGAGCTGTTCTGATTTATACCCTCTTGTTGAAAGCCTGTCCTCACTGAAGTCAATGGGACCTTTGTGCCAGGATTTCTTACTCTCTGTCTTTCTGCCTATGTCTACACTTGTAATTTTAAGTTGACATTAGCTAAGTCGACTTAGCATGTCCACATTTAAATTTAAAGTCAACTTAGGGGGGAACTTACAAAGTCAACCTAGAGCGTCCACACTGGACACCTAGGTCGACTTCTAGGGACTAGGGGGCCTTGGGCAGTTCCATGGTGCCAGGGAGGGCACCCCTTGCCCAGTGCCAGGGGGCTCAGCCTTTGCTTTGCAAGTTGCTTAAGTCGACTTAAGGAAACTGTAGTGTAGATGCAGGGTAAATTAAGTCAACGTAAGCAAGCTTACGTCGACTTAATTTACAAGTGTAGACGCACCCTCTCTGACCTCATATTGGGAATTATCATCTCATCTCTTTTGGAGCACAAGAGGTTCAAAAGTCAGTCATTATCTGTTTATTCTAAGTATATTGAAGCATATATATATATATAACTATATACATATGTGGGATACAGACTCATCTTCATCAAATTTCTATGGGCTTTAACTCCCTTTTAAGATTTTTTTGGGGGGATGGGGAAAGTGTGTAATAATTCCATGTTCTGAAATACAAAACTCAGGTAGTTTAAATAGTTTTTGTACCTGTAGTTCTGGTTCACAAAGAATTTCATTTTGTAATTACTTTGTAAGAGAAGAGAGAGTTTTACAGAGTACCTCTCTACTGCTTGGGTCTCAAAATATTTCATTCGGTGAGCCATCGAGAGTGGCTTTATAGAATACCATGAAAGGCTGTAACCAATTAGATACAACTAGCTTTTATTGAATACAGTGTCTCAGTGATGGGAGCTCCATTTCTAATACATGAATAAACATACCATTGTATTGATGTTCAGTAGAATGTTAAAATGTTATTATATTATTTCAGAAATGCAATCTGTTCATTGCAATAGTTTTAAAATAAGTTTTCATCTAATTTACAAAATTAATTCAAAATTTGTATTCCCTCTAGAAAGCTTATTTGGGAAATCAGAAAGTGAGGATGCATTTACATTTTCCTTTCCGTCAAAGTCTCCTTCTCATACATATGGAGATGGAAAAGATGACTTCAGCTTTCCATTTGCATTTGGACAGGATCAGAGATCATCACATTCCTCCTCTCTGAAAGGTTTTCACTCTTCATCACAAAATAAAAAGCCATTTACATTCTTCTGAATTCATTTCTTGGCTTCCTTTTGAATTCTTTTGCTGCTTAGCCTTGATCTTTGTTTTCAGCAACTTAAGGAAAATGCAAAGCATTTCACTTCTCAGTGTCATTTAATGTAAGATGACATTACTTACTTGTATCGAGAGCATCTAAATATTCTCCACTAATCATACATGCTCTGAGATGTTTTTATTTTTTATTTTATCATTTTTAATGATTTAATATACTGTTTGCATGAAATGTTTTGATATGCTTCCCTTTAAATTACACATGTTAACATAAACAGCAAAAATGTCAACAGTCAATAGCATATTCAGTTAATTCAGTGCCTTTCACTGAGTATTGCGCCTCCAAGTTGAATAAATAAACTCTATGATATAAAAAATGGTGGCTTGTGTTGGTGTCAGTTATATAGTAACAGAACATCTGTTGGCAGTGGTATAAATGCTGTTTCATATGGTTTTTAGTTAACTCATTTATTGTTAAAAGAAATTACCATTTTACTGCAACATTAACCAGTGTTTGAATTTGTGTATTGGGTTAAATACAGCATTCAGAAATTGGCCATTTAAAGTAAAAACATACATATTTTAAAAATAAACTTGTTTGTCAATTATCATCTGTGGTTTTGTGAGTGTTTTAGTCAACTTTGTAAATTGAAATAATTAATTAATTACTTTATTAATTATTCATCTGTAATTAGAGGGTTTGGTATTTTGACTTGAATGCGCAAAAAGAGTTAAGTGCCTAAATCCCAGTTTTGGGTCCACTGTGATGCACAGAGCACCCACTTGAACCCCAGGGCAGTTCACAAACCCAGGGAAGACAGGCATTCAGCCAACTAGGTCATGTGTGAGTCTTGATTATTTAAGGATTTTTCCACAGGCTGGAAAGTGAGAGGACTCTGTAACCCAGAGAGACCCAGGCCCCCTGTTCCAAACACTATTTCATTATTTTTCCTCAGTGGCACAGCTTCAACAGGAGAGACTGAGGCAGCCCCAGATCAGAATATCCCATAGCTCTGTAGGTTGAGCACCTTCCCAGTAGTGGGAGACCCTTTTTCAAATCCTTTCTGCCTCTCTGAGAGAAAGAGGGTAATTGAACCAGGGTCCCCCATATCCACGTGGAGTGCTCTAATCACTGAGCTATAAGTGAGGCAACAGCAGTGAACCCACTCCTGGAATCAGAATTTGAACGAGATCTGATAGGCAGCCTCTGAGAACACCTATGGGAGCAGTGGTGTACTGAAGGGGACCGGGGCCTGGGGGGCAGGGGATGCTGGAATGGCCCTTCACAAGGCACAGGAGGTGGGGGATGCAGTAGGTGCTGAGGGGCGCAGAACCTCCTGCATCCCTCCCGCATCATGGAGGGCTGGCCTGGCACCCCCGTCAAGCCAGTGGGGAGGGATGTGAGGCCAAGCTTGCTGGAGCAGTGGTTGGTAAGTGATGTGGGGAGGGTGCTGGGCCAGGTCTTCATGGAGGGGAGGGGCGGGGAATGTGGGGGCATTGAGGGGAGCCCCTTAGTGCCCCATGTGCATGTTGTGAAGGGCTGATCTGGCCCCCCTTCCCTCCCCAGGCCGGGAGGAGGGTGAGGTTGCTCTGTTCCAGCCAGCCTGGGCTGTGGGGCTGCTGCAACTGGAGAACTGGGCACTGCATGCCAGGTAAATGTGAGGGGAGGGCATTTGCACCCCTGGCCTCACACCTCCCTTCCCCCCCCTTCCCCGCAGGTATAGATTCCCCCCTCCCAGGGTTGCTGGGGTCTGGGGCCATGACCCCTCCTGCCCTGTTCAGAGAAGGATGCAAGTGTATGCTGGGCCCCCTGGCACAGGACACCCTCCATATGCCACTGTATGGGAGTGGGCCTGGCAAACAAGAGAGGCATTCAGCTGCTTGGCTTCCCTCCTTTCCGGGTGGCTCTGGAGCGTAGGTGGAAGATGGGCATCTGGACAGCTAGAGTGAGGCAGCAGTGGACATGCCCAGAGGCAGGTAGTTGCTGAGGGAATTTTCACCCTGAAAATATAGGCACCAAGTGAGTTTAGATCCCTACAGAGTCCGGTGACAGTTTTGTGGGCTGCTGTGGAGCTTAAAACTAGGATTTTGATGCCATTGTGGACTGGAGCCTAAATGTCATAGGCCTCATCTGTCACAGAACTCTTTCTGAGCCACCATCCAGCCTGTACTTATTGGGAACGCTTAAGGGGAATGCAATGCTTGAGGGAGGTGGGGCTTGCTCATTCTGGTTAGACGCTTTGGCATATACTGCAGCTAGAAAGTCTCTTAAGTCCAGCACTGTCCATATTTAGAAAGCCTTGTAAAATGTACCCATTTGTCTAGTTATTCCATAACGGACTTGGTTTCTTCTCTCACCTGATCTGTCAACGTCAATCTTGTCTCTCTTGGTTTCTTCTGTCAACATCAGTCATGTCTCTGTCTTTTTTTAATGTTGCATCCCTGGAAGTGGAGGAGTGAAAGGTGGTGTTATAGGATATTAGCTACATACGTGGAAATTGTCTTTGCTTTATCGTAAGCAATGTACAGTGCTCCTGGGCAGTATGGACATGTCTATGCTGCCGTTAGACACCTCTGGCTGCCCAAGGACTGCTGAGTTTGGTTCCCAAGGCTCAGGCTGCAGGACTGTTTAATTGAGGTACAGATGTTCCAGTCTGTTGTGTTCTGAGCTATGGAACCCTACCACCTTAGAGCCCAGCCCCAGCCTGAGCTTGGATATCTACACCACAATTAAACAGCTCCTTAGCCTTAGCCCAAGTCAACTGGTATAGGCCAGCTGTGGGTTTTTAATTGCAGTGTAGACATGCTCATTATGATGAAAAGCATGATACAAATGCCTGTAACGGATACTGAAGGCCAAATTCTCTATTGGTGTAGACTGGAATAACTCCATTGACATTAACGAAACCATGCCAGTTTACGCCTGCTGAGGACCTAATTGTATATTTCAGTTGTTTTTTAAATCCATCTGTCTCTGGCTGAGCTTTTACATCGTGTCCATCAGCATAATATTTAAGCACCATTAAACATTTGCTTCTGTTCTAAATGAAATATTTAATACAACTAAGTCCAACAAAATGTTAGTAAATATCAAAGTACTTAGACACAGGGCTGTCCTGGGCGGGGGGACGGGGGACAAGTGGGGCAATCACCCCAAGGTCCGCAGTTATGTGGGCCCTGCACTGTCCCGCTATCCCCCCGAGCCCCACTCTCAGGGCAAAGTAGCTGGCCCAGGAGAGGAGCAGGTGCACGCAGCCCGGATTCTCTGGGCTGGCCTGTCCAGCCCCTCACCCCATGTGGGGGGGCGAGGGGGCCCCGCACAGGCCGATTGGCCCTGGGCCTTGCCTCCCCCTTAGGGACGGCCCTGCTTAGACACATTTCTTGTATTTGAAGCTATTGAATACAATATGTGTATATCATAGCATAAGATCATTCCCTGAGTTACTGCCGGGAAGAAAATCCTGGATGCCTCTCAGTCATCTTTTTCATAGAAAAATGTCAGTTTTTTGGTATTTCAATCAGAAATGCCACAAGACTATTTTCTTACGATCTTTACTTCAAAATCAGTTTTTATGATCCAGAAGCAGCTTCCACGTAATACAAGGATGTTTGTTCCCATCATTTAAAAATTTAAGAATGAGAAAAGAGTTAATGGGAAAACCATGCAAAAACACACTTTCCCCATCCTTCAGAAATGAGTGAGATGAGTAATTTTTCCACATTTAATCCCTTACAGGGTCTGAAGTTTGTGCAGGGACACCATCTTAAAGTTGGAAATTCATTGTTATTATTTATTTGTAAGGTGGAAGTTCAAGAGGGTCTGCTAAGAGGCAAGAGCCTAATCCATTTAATAAAAGTCAGTCTTTGCCCCATGGATCTTGTAAACTGCATGAATTTCAAAGATAAGTGAAGACAACTGGAAAATCTCTGTGAAGTGGGCAAGCAGTCTCTTTATATACAGTAATGCTGTTATATTATGGTGCACTGTGCATTTGATACAAAATTGGACACTCACAAATGTGTTTTCTTTCAAAATACAGGTTTCTGACATAGCAGTTATGGTACGTCTTCGGTTACTTCATGATTGACTTTAGTACTACAAAATGCATTACATTCTTTGCTACAAAGTTTTTCTGGTGATTAAAACCTACTTAAAAATAAATACAGGAGCACTTGGATTTTTACACCGGAGAAAGTTTTTAGCACTGACATAGGAGAACATAATTTCCTTACTCTCAAATAATAGTGTTAAAATTCACAAGTGGTTCATTGCCACATTTGTTTTTTAATGATAATGACAAGCCAATACTTTGAGAAAAACTCCCTCCCTCTATCCCCTGGATTCATGCTGTGGTTCTCTGTCACATAATTATTCACTCATTTCATGTGTGAAATGCCCATTAACAGAGAGTTCAGACAGTACAAGAGATACAGCACTGAGCTTTCCGTCTACAATGGTGATTGGAGAGAATGTTAATTGTCAGTTGCGGCTCTCATTGCTATTATCTGTTGAGAATGTTTTAAAATGCAAAAATATGATCTGACACTTGATGATATCAATCAGCTTATTAAAAGGCTGTTTTTCAGTTTCAGCCTTTTTAAAGGTGGATCCAGCAGACACTTCATTAAAATCAATGGAAATTCTGCATGTGCATTGCTGTCAAGATCAATCCCCTAGTAAAGAGAGCTTTGTTTTGAGTCTCCTTTTAAGAGTTTGAACGTAAGTAAGGCCTGTGCTGTCCACCATTTTCAGTGGCAGTTGAAGGGAGATATGCATGTGGCTTAAAATAATTTGCGTAGCTCACTTTGATTTCCCTACACCTGGCGCGTCCATTGCGCTGAGTTGAAAGAAGGACCATCCCTACTCCAGTTGACATGTGGTCTTCAGGGATTGACTTCCTGATCAACAGAGTGGGTCTTCACAGAGCAGGTTTTAAGAACAGGTTAAACAAACACCTGTCAGGGATGGGTTAAGAGGGTACTAGGTCTTGCCATGAGTGCAGAGGACTGGACTTGATGACCTCTCATGATTCCTTTCAGTTTCTGTGATCTAATGGCAGCGAATTTGCCAAGACAACTCCTAAGACTTAGTCACATGTTAGAAGAAAAGTAGCATCTGAAAACACCCTGGGCCAACCATTAGGGCACGGCCAGGACTACCCCATCTCTGTATATCTTGGGAAAGGTATGTACAAATGGTATGTAAGGAATTGTCAATGTATCCTGAAAATAAGTTCTTAAAGTGTGTAGGAATTGGTCATCAGCATAGGTGAATAATGAGTTTTCTGTCAGACAAGAGGCATTCTGTGTAGCCCTCTGTTTACATATACATTGACTATTGGCTCATTCACAGTGGGATTTCTCTTACCCGTCTACCCTGAATGCCATTAAAGGCTTGTTGGAACTGAAGAAAGAATCTAAGAGAAAGAGGAAAAAGATCAGGTGCAAGAGCCTCATCTGGAGGTGGCAAGGTTTGCTGGACTATATATGGGGGGCCGGAGAAGACTCCCAGGCACCTTCACTGAGGAAGTAAATAGGACAGAGTTTTGCTTATGAGAAAGGAGTCTCAACCAGGTTTGGTAAAATGCTGAAGAGAACTCAGGGTGAGATGAAGCTCTTCCTGAAGTAAGGGTGTGTCTACACTTACAAATTAAGTTGACTTAAGGAGGCTTAAATCAACTTAATTTACCCTGCATCTACACTGGCCTTTCCTTAAGTCGACTTAAGCTGCTCCTTAAGTCGAATAAAGGAAAAGTTTGTTTGAATTAATAACACCTCATTTTTATTCGAACTAGCGCTTACGTCGACTTTATTAAGTCGACTTAAGCCAGTGGAGATGCGGAATAGTGCCTAGGTGGACCTTTTTATAGAATCATAGGGCTGGAAGGGACCTCATGAGGTCATCTAGTCCAACCCCCTGCTAAAAGCAGGAACACTCCCCCTAAATCACCCCAGCCAGGGTTTTGTCTAACTGAACCTAAATATCTCCAAAGACAGAGATTCGACCACTTAAAACGTTAAGTCAACTTAATAAAGTTGACTTTAAGTCGACTTAAAGTCGACCTTATTAAGTTAATTTCATAAAGTCGACTAACTTTTCAAGTGTATACTTAGCCAAAGGGTTAAACTATTAGCGATTTGGTTTGGTTTCTAAAAAGTATTATGCTTTTGTTTTATATGTAAGCAGTTGTTTCCAATATTCTGACCCACTATTATTTGAATCTCTGTTCTTTGATAATAAATTTATTCTTGTTTTCACGATAAATATATCTAAGTGCTGTGATGTTAAGCAAAGTAATGGATTTGCACCGAATCTTATAAGCTGGTATGTATTCTTCCTTTGGGGTCAGCTGGGGTTGATAATTGAGGCGCAGACAATACTATGTAACCCTAAGGGCCGGTAGTGGTGAGGTATCCTACAATTATGAGAAACCCTAGGGAGCATCACAAATACCTAGTACTTTTTTTGAGACATTTACTTTCAAAGAGACGAGACAGGTTAGGTAATATCTTTCATCAGACCAACTTCTGTTGGGGAAGGAGACAAGCTTTGGAGTTTTCACCAACAGAAGTTGATCCAATAAAAGATATTACCCTCTCTTCAATATCTTGGGACCAACACAGCTACACCAACACTACCATTGGCTCCTGCTCCCTCCCCTGCCACCAGGAATCCTGTGGGAGGCTCTTTCTTGACTCTGAGGCCCCTCTGCCACTGGGGGACCCTGTGGGGGACCTGTTCCTGATTCCAGGCTCTCCCGACCTGTCACCAGGAGGCTACACCCATTGCGGCTCTCAAAACACTTAGTTATCGAAGAAATTTTTTTAAATGGCTATTCTTATCCTTTGGGTTGCTGACCCCTGGCTTAAACCATCCCTGACAGGTGCTTGTCTAACCTGCTCTTAAAAACTTCCAACGATGGAGATTCCACAACCTGCCTAGGCAACTTATTCCAGTGGTTCATCACCCTGACAGTTAGGAATTTTTTCCTAATGTCCAACCTAAACCTCCCTTGCTGTAATTTAAGCCCATTGCTTCTTGTTCTATCATCAGTGGTCAAGGAGAATAATTTTTCTCCCTCTTCCTCGTAACAACCTTTTAGGTACTTGAAAACTGTTATGTCCCCTCTCAGTCTCCTCTTTTCCAGACTAAACAAACCCAGCTCTTTCAATCTTCCTTCATAAGTCTAGTATTCCAGACCTTTAATAATTTTTGTTACAATACTCCTGTTAATACATCCCAGAATGGCGTTTGCTTTTTTGCAACAGTGTTACACTGCTGACTCGTATTTACCTTGTGGTCCACTATGACACCCAGATCCCTTTCCGCAATACTCCTTCCTAGGCAGTCATTGCCCATTTTGTACGAGTGCAATGGATTGTTCTTTCCTAAGTGGCTACAGATTCCTCCCGCAGGCCAAGACTTGGGTGCCTAATTCCCTTTAAAGGGCAGGACTTAGATCCTCTTTTCCCCCACATTGCCTATTGGCTAATGTAGGCATCGCCCTGTGTTGTATGCTAGCTTCTGTGCCTCTCATTTTAGCTGCCTAACTCTCCTCATACATTGGCTGGGCACCTCATTTAGCACTATGGATTCTGTTTGGTGGCAGGGTGCCGAGGAATCAGGCACCTGTTTGTGCACTTTGTGAATCTAGCCCTGAGATGTTTGGCTATACCTTTGGTGGAGGTCCAGCTTTCACACCCCGGTGTCAAGATGGAAACAGCACCTGGGCTGAAAAGTCATAGACTGATTTTTTTAAGTGGTGGTTTTTTCAATGACTAACTCTTCTTTAAGATGGTAAATGCAGCTTGCTAATTTGGCCTCTCTAAAAAAAAAGTGTTCTGGGAAATAGTGTAAATACAAAGTTTAGTAGCAGTGACAAAATAATGGTGGCACCATAAGAAAACAGTCTTAGATACTACAGCATTAATACGCTTAAGCATTTCAAGGAAATAAGCTTTAAATGCTACTTATTGGAACAGATTGGAATGTTTAGCCTTGCTGTATTAGAAGGGAGTAATCGCCCTACTACAAGATTGATTGCATGGGTAGCAAGAGTTGGTTAATCCTTTTCGGTCAATGGCATAAAATGAGGATTAGTTTTTCATTTACTGCCACTGAGTGGGTCATTAGGATCCCAAAGACACTAATGAGCCTGAGCAGGTGATTAGATTCTGCTTCCAAAAGTATGGGCTAGTCTAAGGCATACTCATTATTTAAAACAGGGCGTCTCAGTGATTTTTTTTCCCCGGGAAAAAAAATGAATGAAGGTTCTAACTGTAGAACACAAACCTGGCATGTTGACTTTTCCCCTTGGAATCTGAGATGTTGCCAGATTACTTGCCTTAGAGGCTGAATGGCTCATTTAGAAATATCACTGTTGCCTGGCTTTTATGTTTTCCCTTGATGTCTCCAGAGCTGACACAAGTCGCATGCAATCAAGTCTGTATTCCTGGTGGATGGGCCTGTCCTAATATTCTCTGACTCACACCCAGGTTGTTTGCAGCTCAGCATTTCTGCTTCCAGACACATCACTTTCTGTTCTGATATTAACATCTTGCTGAGAAATTGCCTCTTGGCGCAGTGCTTCTTGAATCCTGTTCCTTGCTTGATTTGATGTGACGATGATGCTCTTTTGAGCACTTGTAACACTTTACCTTTGAAAAGGTAACGTCCTATTTTCCAGCCTTACCTTCTTTACAATACTTTAATTGTATTCCTTTTAGACAAGCATTTACGCCCTGAAGTTGTGGTCCTCTCACATCCACAGATGCTGCTAAAGGACTGTTCAATAAAACATGAAAAGATGGACCTTTTCAGTTAAAGAAGGTTAAAAATATGCAGTATACAACTAATTTAATCTACAGTCTTCTTTCAGAAGTAGAACACCATATAGTATGTTAGTAGCATACATTTGGTAACCATAAATATTTTCCAAAAAGAATTTCCACAACTCACAAAGTCCCTCCCCCCCCGCCGCCATCATTGTGTGGCACACTATATCCCACAGTCCTTTGGGATTTGGATCATGGGAAGAAAAAACAGGAAATCTTTGTGTGCCATGGACTAGGGAAAGTCAGGGGATAGAGGTCTGGGTTTGAGATTACTGGGGGTGATGACTGGTGAGAGTCTGGAGCTTGCCATTCAGGGCTGAGTTTGGGCTTGTACGGCTTCTTTCTTCCCCATGTCTGCTTAATGCTACAGCAGAACAGCCAGGATCTAAAAACCCTCTCTGCTTCATTTTCCTCCCCCCTAGAGGCATGGGAATGGCAAATTTGGCTTCTCCCACAAAAGCAACATGCTGCAATCTGTGGCACTTTCTTGCTACTCTGGCCACAGAGCTCTGTCCCCCAGAAGTTATGGATGCCACTTGAAACTGATCAAAATATGTTTTCCTTCAAAACTTTCTTTGATACATTTTTCAAGTAAAATTTTAATAAGAACGGTTGTACTGGGTGAGACCAATGATCCTTCTAGCCCAGTGTCCCATCTTCTAACAGTGCCCAGTGCCAGGTGCTTCAGAAAGAAAGAACAGAACAGAACAGGAAATCATCAATTTATCTTTCCCCTGTCACCCAGTCCCAGCTTCTATTTCATGGACTATTTAATGGTCGCTTCAAACACTCTGAAGCATGCTAGCTGTGACCCAACAAGGACGGGTGTGACATGCTTCCAAATTGTGCCTCGCAGTTGAGAGACACCATTCCAGCTGATGCATATGTTAAGGCATTTTTGCCTTGAACTTTGAAAATCTTGCCCCGAACATTTGGCCTGATCATGCAAGCCATCCCAGATTTGCATGCAGAAGGCAGTACATGCACTTTTCCTCCATCTTCTCCCTTCCCCCACAACAGAACAAGGGTTTCAGCTTCCTCTGCAGAAGTTATGCCCCATAGATTACATTTTACAGCTGAGATGTAAACCTGAGACCGTAATCTGTTATGTTATTTAAAAATCCCACTGGTAATTTTTATTTTATTTCTATTAATAGAACTGTTAGCTCTGGCTTCCCAATCCCCCTAGTAATTACATTCCATCTACATTCTCTCTGGAGTTTCAATTAAATATAATATTTATTCTTTGTGCATTATCTAAACTCAAATCCCCTCATGTCATGAACTAATGTTTATGGACCATAATGAGAGGCCAAGCAGCACTGATTTATCTAGTAAAATAGATTTTAAATCACAGATCACGTGGAAAACTTCAGCTCTGAACTTCAGTGAAAGGGTCCTTTAAACTCATCGGCTTCAGAGTGCTCAAGAGGAGTTAATTTTGAGGAGTGAGTAGCTGTTTCTTGTAAGGCTCCACTTCACCTTGTACTGTGCCCTTTGCAGGTCTCACAAGAGAAGCAGATTTGTTATTAGCTCAGGCGATGCAGCTTGATGTTGGATACGCATTGAATTTTCAGCTAGCTTCACCGGGTTGAAGTAGCTAATGTTAGTTTAGGTCCAGGAATCGGTATTTTTGCTACACAGTCTTTGACGTCTAGGCTGTGAGTTCAAATTCAGCACCAGGTGGCAGGGACTGAAGCATGGCTGGCTGGTCAGTGGTGACCCATACCATGTGTATCTAGTTCCGGTGGGAATTCATCCCCCAAAAGCCACCCCTGAAATTGTTAGTTTGAGAATAAAGGCCAACAATGTAATGGTCCTAAACAAGGAATTAGGTGCTCAACTTCCCTAGAAATGGTCCTCCAGCAGTAAGGTCAGGTACGTTAATGGGGCACAAGGAGGTACTGCTCCTTCTCCTGTTTCTGAGCTGTGGACCTAACCAACGAACCTGCTTCCAGTGCCTGGGTATAATCGTGTCCAAGCCCCTTGCTATCTTTAATGTACCATGAAACTGAGCCTCAGAGAGACTCAGAGTGGGAATTCCAAAGGTATTTAGGCAACTAACTCCCATTGGCTTCAGTGGGAATTTGGCCCTGAAGTACCTTTGTGACTCTCACCCTGAGTGTCCTTCTGTTTTATGGATCTGTGGAGAAACGTCTCTTCCCTGGCTGGCAAGCTGGTAGATTTCACAGGCACAAAACCCAGCTAAAAGGGTTTAGCAATGAACTATTGGCCTGGCACACAGGGCCATGAAAGCACTTTTAGCAGGGCAGCCTTGAACATGATAGTGTGGGTGAAATCGTCAACTGAAGTAGAGCACCACAGCTTCTCTCTGCCATCGGGTTCAAGGGCCAGATTAGGACTGTACTCTGGCACTCTCCAGCGTGTGCAATGGCCCGAGAGACTGTTCTAACTTCTGCTGGGGGCTGCACTGTCCATTAACAATCCCAGAGATTGGGGGAGTGCAAAGGGAAGCGTGGAGCTTTCTGTGCCGTCCTCCCTCCACACCACAATAGGGTCCTGTGCCAAACACACTCGCCTGCAGCCAGAGAGTGGGCCTACAGTTTTAACAAGATGCATAACCGCTTTCACCATCAGCTATTTGCATCACAAATCATTGAAAAATATACCCCAAGAGCTTGGACACCATGACCCAGGAGCAACGTGTTCATAGGAAGAAGGACTGAGTGGGCATTGTCGAGTCTCATTCCTTTTTGCTGAAGGTTCCTGGTGTTTTCCTGTATGGAGAAGCCCAGTAGAATGAGATCCTTTCTATAGAATGATTAGACCAAGCCGTAGAAGTCCATAGCAGACATACAATTCCCAGTTAAATTATACAGGCTTGTTCACTAATGCTGTAGAATAGCTACCATTCCGTCTTAAATTCCTTAGCCACGCAATGGCTTATTCCAGGTGTTGAGCAAACAGGGCTGTTAAGTCTCACCATGCTCCGCTATAATATAATGTGGGGGGGCTGTCGGCAGGTCAAACTACAAGGTTAGCTGCCTTCCTATCTGTAGCTGAGACACATTATAGCACTGCGCAGTGGGATGTGTAAAGGTGACTCTCAGTCTTATGGTAGGCTGACTGGATGCCAGACCAATTTGCCTATGTAGAGCAGCCTGAGGGTTGCTCTAAATTATGCTATATACCCATGGCCCCATATACCCATGGCCCCAAATCACCATTACAACAGTTTAGGTTTGCTGTGGTGGAGGGAAGCCTTGGCCATGCTGTCTTTCTTTTGGCCACATCACCCTGCTGATTGCAGAAAGAGAGTGGCATAGAAGGCCTATGCTGGGAACACTCCTCTGTGGTCAAACTGGATTTAGGATGACCCTGTGTTGCTGCATGATGCAAACCAGCTGCCAAGGACCAAGTCTTTCTCAGTGTGTAAGTTAGTTTCCTAAAAATGTAAGCCCAGCAGCTCTGTGTATGTTTTTAACAACTAACTGACATACAGTAATGTCAACATAGAACCTTTCACATCGTATGAAAAGACAAAATGAAATTCTAAAGGGCATAGTATGTATTTCCATTCCTTCAGTTGAGCCTCACCTAAAATGATATTATTGGAATAAAGTAGATTGTCGGAGGCTGGGCAGAGGACTTGGATTGGGAGCAAATACTGGCGAAAAATAAAATAATGATTTGGATTTCTGTTTTCTGTCTTTTGTTGCTTACTTTGTCAGTTATGGTGATGGTTTTGACAAGGAAGTGCTGCTGGCTTCGTGATTTCTTCAAAGGCTTCAAAAATAGTTATGTTATCTGTTGTTACCATCATATCAGGCGTGACAGTTGATAGACAGTGCTTTTATGTTGTCTTTGTAAATTATGAAACGAAGTTAGGATCAGCGAAAATATTACTTATTAGTTTAATTCCCTTGAATCGATTGTTAACTATTTATAATGCAGTATTGCTAATTATCTTGGTATTCAATGGTGAATTCGAAGCAATTTTAGAACAAGATTTTTTTATTGCATCAGTAGAGTCAAAAAGTTGATACTACTTAGCATATATGTAGTTCTCTTTTCAGTCTCTAAGGGTTTTATTATTGATCGTCAAACCTCTGTGAGTTAGGGAATTATTTCCCTTTAACAGAAGAGGAAACTGAGGCAGAAAGGTGAGGGCCAAACTTTTAACATGGCAGCCTGAACTTAAGGCATTTAAATCTATAGTTAGATGCCTAACAAAGTAGCCGATTTTCCCTGGTGCGCAGTACCTACAATTCCCAGTGATTTTTGAAAAACAAGGCTATTGGTTTAGGTACCTAAGGATGGATATAGGGGATTAATTGTAGACTCCCAAATTTGAAAATGTTAGCTTAAATGATTTGCCCAAAGCCACGAACAGCTCATCAGTGCTATAGTAAACTACAGTAGTCTTATTGCACCTGACAAGTGGTAAATGGCGCAGTAAGCAGACACACCAATTCTCACAAGCTGATGGACAAACACAGGCACAGGACACAAGCGGATCAGTCACTCCAAGACCCGGCAAACTTGTACCAGCATTGGGCTTTTTAAGGCATTGCTTTTAGCTGTTCCTTCCTTGACAAAGACTTATGGAAATGTTGCAATATACACTGGTCTTGCCTGGCTGAATCAGATTCTATGTAGGCAGAAGGCAAAAAGGAGAGGGAGAGGAAAGAGAAGAAATAAGGTGGGGAAGGAAAAGGACAGAGAAAGAGAGAGAGGTGTTTGTATGAGCGAGAGAAAGTCTCAAATCCCTCATGGTGTTTGGGATTTAGCAGGAGCCACTAGAGGTGGAGATGTCATCTGTGTCCCGCTCTCTGGGTTAGTCTGGTCAGGACATCTCTCAGGATTAGGACCATAAATGAATTGCTGCTCCCACGCACCCTCTCATGGCCAGGATGCTTCTGCACTGACCTGCCCTTTATCATCCCCCCTCCAGGCCTTTTTACAGCAGTTTCACATACTTGCTCATCCAAACACCACCTTTGCTGCTCAGAGTGATGCGGTTCTTGGCAAAGTAAACCACTATACATTGCTGGATGGTCTTGAAGACTGGGTTGAGATTTCTGGGATACCGTGTGTGATGTTCCCCTCCTGAAATCTGGTCTGGGTGCCACTGCAGCAACCCAATCACCCACTCTCAGACTCCCAACTTACCCTGCGTTGCTAGGTGGAGCCCCCCTCCTGGGTCAGTCCACACCAGCCTCCTGCATGTAATCAGTCCCAGGCAGAGAACGTGCACTCTCTAGCCATGCAGGGGACAGTCCCCCAGCAAGCACTCCGACCCCCCAGTGCCATACCAGGAATTTCCATCCTGCAGGGATCAGGACCATTCCCGGATCACTGAAGACTCATATACACCAGTCCGTCAGTTTAACAAAGAAACTGATATGCAAACTGCTTTAGCCCCACGTTAGGCATCCACACACTCATTTTCTCTAAAATCCATGCAGCCTTAGATAAAACAAACACTAGTTTATTGACTAAAACATGATTTTATGTGAGCATATAGCAAATCAATGCTCAATCAATCGATCAGTCAGACGTTACCACAAGCAAATAAAGATAAATTGCATTCTAAGCTCAAGTTTACTGTTGTCCGTTTCAGTTTTACCTACATACCTGGCCAGTGATGGCTTTCAGCCAGTCTCTGCCTTTCCATGGGCAGGGCACAATCCTTGCTTGTAGATGGAGATGTTTCCAGATGGAGTTTCTCTGGCCAAAAGCCTCCAAACAATTCAAAGTGCAGCGATTTCTCTCTTCAAACCTCCTTCCCTCCTCTTTGTGACCAGGTCATTCTCTTTGTCAGGAAGGGCAGGTGATCTTCCCATCTCCAGCGAAGGTGCTAAAGACATTTAGCTAATCCATTGTCACGCGTATTTTCTCTGAGTATGTGTTTGCAGCCCTAATTCCCTGCTCCTACCTGAGCTATGTGAAACACATGGGGACATGTTTCACATTGGTACACATTTTTGGTGCCACAGGAAACATGACACCATAACAATAGCACAGAGCATGTTATGAGCATTCAAAAAAGACTGTGCATGGCGTATTTTTCATTAAACCATACAATTACAGTGCAGAAAGTTACACGGATCATACCTTGGAGGTGTTTGTGTGGTGGGAGATGCATACTGTGACACCATGATGTTGGTCTGAAGCTTATTTTTATGACAGCAGAGTTGGGGGGGAGGGGGTTAACTTGTCTTTTTTTCTTCTAAGTGGCAAAAGGAACCTGCTCCAGAATTTGTTTTCAACGTGTATCTATCGGAATGGCAGGAATTATTATCTGTTACACTAATGCCTAGAGATGCAAAGAGAGATTTCAGACCTTCGTTGTGTAGGCACTGTATAGATACTATCTCTGCTCCAAAGAGATTACAAGCTAAATAGACAAGGCAGACAGAGGACGGGTTTGATCACACAAAGTATTGGGTGCTTCCCAGAGATGCTAAGGACCCTGAACCCCCACTAAAGTCATTGAGAATTGAGGGTGCTGGGGTCATCTCAAAAGCATTCAGCATCTTGTCCACGGAGTGGACTAAAAAAAGTGTGGTAAATAAATGATTTATTTTCTAGCTGCCTAACACTTGCAGTGAAAAATGACATGACTTAATTATTTGGAGTTCCCAAATCATAGAAAACAAAGAAAATCTCAGGATCCACTCTTCCTTTCCTTAGGACACCTGGGAAGTACACTGTGCATCAAATTCAAATTGTCCTGTTTCCACTAAAGCCAAGTTACCGAATGACAAATAATGCTTTGGGCAGAGTGTCATCAAGAACTAAGCTGGGAGAAATGTATAAAACTTGAAAAACAGCATCTTTCAAAGTGTTGAATGTCCATTCACATGTATGTCAGTCATGGAAGATGTGAAAAAACAAATCTGATGAGGGAAGGAGAGACCAGAGGCAAAAAGGAAATGTGATTTTAGGGATTGAAATAACCCTTAATATCAGCTAAAGCCAAATCAGGACACCAATATGGCACACTGCTCCATGTCATGTACAGAGCTGGGTACCAGTAAGATCAAACTACACCTAAACACACTGGTGCTGCGTACTTTTTAGACAGTGTGGTGTAGATTCATAGCATAATGGAACAGGTTCCTATGTTAAAAATGTCCCAGCGTACCACAGTTCAACACAGGGGGTGGGAGAAATTGTTGGCTGGTGTAAATCAGCATGGTACCATAAAAGGCACCAGAACTATGCTTATTTACAGAGGATCTGGCCCTGGTTTTGTGTGGTAAATAGCAGTTTCAGTAGGTTACTTCTGTTTTTTGTTGGTCAAGTCGGAGAAAGAAAATCTAGCAGCTGTTGCTGGAGTTGAAAAGGCTGCCCATGTGGCTTCACTAATCTTATCCTAGAGATCTTGCACTTGGTAAGAATTCTTACAGATTGTCAATAGCGGGTCATTTAAGGCCTGAGATTGTATTATTGAAGCCAGAGGACTTCAATGGACATAGAAGCAAGTCTTTAATCCCCAGCAACAATATAATAATTTCCAGAGGGGTAGCCATGTTTGTCTGTTGTACAGCAAAAAATGAGAGTCCTGTGGCACCTTATAGACTAACAGATTTTCTTCGGCATAAGCTTTCGTGGACTAAAACCCACTTGCATCTAATGAAGTGGGTTATAGTCCACGAAAGCTTATGCCGAAGAAAATCTGTTAATATAATAATTGATTATAGTGGCACAAGTGAGGACAGCACCAGATACCCTCCCACCCTTCCCCCGCTTCCTCCCCTCCTGCAAACTAAACAAAAAACACAAGGCTGGATCCTGCCCTCACTCACTGTCCATGCAACGCTACCGAAATCAATGAGGTTGAGTAAAGTCCGTCTCCAGGCAATTTTTGGCCTGTAGTTTAGACCGGTGGGTCTCACTCTTCCCCACACCTGCGTCCTATGCTACCACAGAAAATAGTTTTGAGCTATGTCCCCCACACACCTTTCCCATCTATACCTACAACAAGGGACAGTGGATGTGACTGCTTGAAACTTCTTTGTGATCTCCAGGTTGGGACTCAGTCCATCAGCTATATAATGTCCCATGAGGCCTGGATTAGAGGGGTGGGCTTTACGCAGAAATTTGAAGCATGAAAATGAGGACACTTGGCAGACAGGGAGAGAGAGAAAGGTATGTATGAAAAGGGGGAGCATGACACAAAAAGGAACAGAATCCAGAGTGGGAGGACGCAAGAAGAGCAACATGAGAGAGAAAAATAAACGAGGCGTCTTGTGGCACTTTTAAAGACTAACAAATTTATTTATCGCATGAGCTTTCATGGGCGAAATTCCCACTTCGTCAGACACTTGACGATGCAGAAGTACAGATGAATAAAGAGAGAGGAGTGGTCCAATGCACATACCCGTAGATGGACGTCTGCTCGTTTCAGCCGTGTTTCTCTCCGTTATTTCCTATGCCTTCCTGCGTAAGTGTTCTTCCACTGGTGTAAACTGACAGCTATGGAAGTCTTGCTAGACTCCTAATGAATGGAACGACTGACGCTAGGCAAGGGGTCCAGCTTTTTGCTTCCTTTGCTTACTGTCAGTAGCTAGATACAGTTGATTGCCACCAGCAAAGTGACTTGGAGTGATCCAAGGAATGACTACGATCCAGTTCCTCAAACAGCACAAGTGTTAGTTATATAGTATTTATTTAGCTTGTGTTTTGCTTATAATGTGATTCAAGCATATGGATTATTACACTCCATTGCTCTGGACTGCCAGGGTGTTTAGTCAGTTCTGCATTTTGGACCTGAACATATCAAGGCTGTCTCTCTCTTTGCTGTGAAGTGGAGAGCGTTCATGCTTGGTGTCAATCTAGTTTGACAAGCCGTGTAGAATGCGACTGCTCTGTTAATGCTGAACCCTGCATCACAGGTACTAGCAGACTAAAAGAGTAGTACCAATATTTTGACATCTCCTAATACCTACTGTTGATTTTTAAGGACATTCAATATCAGAGATTAGCAAGGCAAAAAAAAAAAAAAATCAAAATAAAATTGCACGCTTGTCTCCGCAACCCAGATCTGAATGGACTGAAAAGTCATTTGGATGTTTACTTCCTTATCTGTCTTCTTGTGACAAGCACCACTCCTCAGACACTGTAACAGTTTTAACATGGAGTCACAGACCGTCTTCTCGGGCCTACTGACCTGTCTTGCCACCCAGACAAGCCTGCCTTTGTCCCTTCCACCAAAAATCGCAACAATAGTCAGGATTGGGGATCTCTTGCTTAGAAATATTGCACTCCAGATTCCAAGCAGCTTAGTGATGAAATTTCTTCTTGACTGGGATTTTTATTCCCTTCCCCAAAGTTCCAGCTATGATGGGACAAACATGTGTGCATGTCCCATCTTCATGAGTATGAGAAAAACAATCAACAAAGTCTTTTGTCCACTGATATTGGATAATGGTTTGACTGGTGTCTATGGGCCATCTTTTGTTGGGCAGGAGATGATGCCTCCTGTGATAAACCAGCATCTCACATTTGGCAATGCTTCTCTCCTGGCTGGTGGGTTCCAGTGTCATAGCACAGTTACAGTTATACAAAGCAGTCATTCTGTAGCTAACTTCTCAGGCCTCATTCTCAAAGGAAACCTGCTCCACACTTTCTGAAGAAGAACCTGGGAGCTTCAATTCTTAACTCTTCAAGACAATAAAAATCATGACGTGAATAGAGACATGACTTGATAGCTTATTACAATATTTAACACGCTAACAACGCTTCCCCCCCTCACCAGCTGCCCTTTCCCCCACTACACAGCCTCTTCCTTCCTCCCACTCCTCAGCCTCTCCCTTCCTCCCACTCCTCAGCCTTTCCCTTCCTTTCCCTTTTATGACTTCATCTTGAATGGTCTCTTGAAATTTGTGCTCACTACTTTTACAAAACAATTGGTTCCACCTTGTATTTAGCTGTGACACTTGAAGTACATTTTCTAGCACTAAAGAAGATGTCTGTGTAACTTGGAAAGCTTGTTGCTCATTACCGATGCTTCCTATTGTATCTGTAGGACAGCTGGGCTTGCAAAGGGAAACATGGCGCTCTCACATGAACTTGTTAATTGTGGCGCTTCCCTTTTAAGTATGACTCTGAAAAACAATTGATGAATATACCATCTTGGGGCTAAGACCCTGGTCTAGATCTAAGTTCAGAGCAGAAGAGCTGAGTTCAGTCCCCTAGGTCTGCCCCAGATTAGCTGTGGGGCTTGGTACAAGTAATTTATACATTTCTCTGCCTCCAATTCCCTGCCTTTAAAATGATGGTGAGGACACTTCCCCTATTTTGCAAGGGCGTTGTGTGGATGAAGTCATTAGTATCAAAACCTTACGAACACACACCAAGAAGTCTGTACATGAAAAGCATGATAACAACAAATACAGTACAGCATCGGTTAGACATTCAAATGAAAAGGCAGTTCCTAAAGTGATGTGGTAAAGATTAAATATATATTTACTTAAGAGCACATTTTCACTGCACCAGACCCACACAGAAAAGTCCAGCTACCAGCACAGCTGAATTCAGGCTGAAACAGCCTTCCCTTTCCAGCCCTTGTCCTCCTGTCCAGGCCGCTCCTGACTCTTTGAGATGTCGGAATGAAATAATTTAGTATCACAGTCAGACTCCAATACGATGAGCCTGAGTCCCATTCATTCTAAGATCTTCTATGCGTGGTGTACTGAGGTCTTATGCAACTGATAATTCAGGCCAGTCTGGGCATGCGAATCCCATTTGCCGAATCTCATGGACACTAAGCAATTCCTTTATAAAACGGATTGCCATTCAAACAGTAGCATCTGGCATTATGCCGTAGCTTTATGTTTTTAGAGCCTAGAAGTGGTCTGATAATGAAGTTTACTAGCTTTGGAGAAATAACTGTCTTTCTGCTATTTCCATATTGTATATGAGTCTGATTTCCAAAGTGCTGCACACCCAGAGTTCAAACACAT
Source organism: Pelusios castaneus (assembly GCA_007922175.1). Classification (NCBI taxonomy): domain Eukaryota; kingdom Metazoa; phylum Chordata; order Testudines; family Pelomedusidae; genus Pelusios; species Pelusios castaneus. The sequence goes on from ML685781.1 coordinate 11,213,322, forward strand.
ATGAAAATCACACTGAATTTCTGCAGCAGTTATCAAGTTCCAAAGAGGTAGCCATGTGAATCTAGTTCAGTAAAACAAACAAGGAGTCTGGTGACACTTTTAAAGATTAACAAATTTATTTATCACATGAGCTTTCATGGGAGAAAATCCCACTTTGTGAGATGCTTCAAGATTCAAAAGTCTGACAAAGTGGGATTTTATTCCACAAAAGCTCATGCAACTAAGAAATTTGTTAGTTTTTAAAAGTAACGCAAGACTCCTTGTTTGCAGCAATTATATTTATCATGTCAGAGTTGGGATTACTTTTCCCGGACTATATCGTAATAAAACAACAAAAGTTTGATTGGCCACAATCGCTGCTTAGACAGTGAAAAGCTAACAGGTGACATTTCCTTGGCAAGCTATTTATCTCTTGAATGTAAACAATAAACCAGTTTTTGCTCTATTTTCATTCTGTTTATTGAGTATGCACATGACATAATTTAAACAAGCGTAACCTACTCAGGGGAAAAACATTCCTACTGCAGTTTAGGTAAAACAAACAATTATTCTGTTACTAAGTGTAATTACTGCCTAATGATTTGCTTTAATAGGTCAATCAACATCTGTTCCTTGTAATAGGGATTAGGAACCCCAAGCTTTTTCTGACTTTTTTTTCCAATATAAAGATTCATTTTATTTCAGCACATCTCCAAACAGAAAAAGTATACATTTGTGCTGTTATCTCTAAGAAATGTAATAAAGAGACCATACTCCATCTTTCAAACAATGCTTCCTAGAAATCTTTAGAGGCTCCATTCATAAAAACGTATTTTTACAAAGCAACAAACAACCTTTAAATTTCAACTCTCATTAATTAGAATAGTTACCTAGAATGGTCAGAAACAGGAAATAGATCAGATCAAATTAAAACTACCTTTGTACAGTTTTAAATTGTTTATATTTTAATAGAAGGGCTAGAAAAATAGAATGATATTGGAATCAATGTTTGATATTACTTTACTACTAATTATTGTTGGATACTTGTTCTCTCTTCTTAGGAAATGAAGGAATGGAATTTCTGGGGCTACTGGACGTTTTTCTAAAGCCCCTTTTTAGTTTCTCTCTATTTTTTTCCCGTGGCACTCTGAAGAATAACAAACCATAAGTCTCCAAAGCTAATAATTCTTTCTTCACTGCCACTCATCTTCTATTGATCCTAAAGACTCTCAGATGGAGGGTAGTTAGATTCGAGTGCTAATCCAACCGGATAACAGACATCCCCATATGGTTAGTCACCGGCTTTGCTTTAAGCCAATCAATAATCACTTTGATGAAGAAAAATAAGATTTTGAGTGTGTGTGGAAGGTTAGTAGCCAATCACCAGGACTGTGACAGATCGGTCAAAGTACTGGGCAATATCTAGAAGCTTTTTGTTGGACTTTGGTTTCTACCATAGCCACATGAACATTGTTCATACAAGTTCTTGTGAAAAGACTTCTGATGGCCTGGGAGTTTTTAGAGATACAGGAAATAAGATAGCTGGAGCTGCGCATTGTCTAACAATTACCTCCTCCTTTTAAAGAAAGTGACTGAATACTCCATATAAGCAGACTTGCTGAAATATGTATATGTTAAAACAGGGAAGGGCCCCTGAGGAACCTGCATAACCATATGCTATCAACCCCAGGAAGTCAGAGATTTTTTATCCTTTGGAAAACAGACCTGCCATAATGAAAAGATAACACATAGTAAAGTATTCATAATGCATACAGACTGTTCATTTGCGGATCTGAAACTCAAATGTGCCATTTGAGCTGGGTCAATACAGCCAAGGAATACTGGGAATACTCAAAATTTTAAATACATTTGCCTTAGTCATGCTAATGACCCTTCAAATTTGCATCGTGGGAGCATTCATGTGATTGAGTTTTGCTACCTTGAATATTCACAGAAAGAAAACTTCCAAGATGCATGTGAAAGTCCTGTAGGCACAGAAAATCATATTTCAGCTTCTTCTGCCTAAGACTTTGTGCTGGACATGTTTATATGCTCATCCAGTAAAAGGAACACCTATCACAAATAACCCACGCTTCCCCACCACCGAAGACTGAATATCTCCAGGAACTGTCCATGATTAGGCCATACACTAACAAAAATAAAAAATAAAAATAAAATTAGCATGGCAAACAATTTCAAATAATAAATTCAAGGAACTCAGTCTGCTCATGGATATGTGGAAGTTTAATTAATTGATTGGCTGCATTACCTGTTGCATATTAATTGCTCAGCTCTTCATTCCATTGTTTCTTGAAGGTCCACATGTGGGTTCCAACAGGCTGTCCTCTTCCATAAACCTGTGTCAGTCACAGGCTTAGGATCTTCCAATTACTTCCATACCCTTTTCCTTTTCAAATGCAGTTTAAGTAGTCCAGCTCCTTTTATTCCCAATCACAAGACTATAGTACTGCTGTTCTGTCTGCATCTGAGAATTGGAGCTGCCAGGTTATGTGGCATTTTACTAGTGTGTTCGATTTTCAAAGCAGGACAGATGATTTGGCAAAGGCGCATCTTCTTAATCTGTCAGATGCATTTTAAAATTACTGATCACTATGTAACTAAGAACCCCTCCACTGCTTTGAATACCTTAACTTGTGTTATTATTATGTATGTGTATTGTGGTAATGCTTAGGAGCTCCCATCACAGATCAGGACCCCACTGTGTCAGGTGCTGTACAAACAAAAAGGGGTCCCTGCCCCAAAGAGCTTGTACATGCGTGCTAAGTTACAAGTCTCATTCACACAAGAATGGCCACACTGGAATGCCAAAATAATAGTAAAAGACCATTCAAAATAAGTAACCTCATGTCAGTGTAGCGAGGAGGCGTGGCCCCCTCTGAGACTGACAGGGAAGAACTGCTGGTCCACAGGAAGGCGGAGTCGGAAATGGCCAGCCAGTCAGGCCGGAAGCAAGGAGGCAGGACAAGGGATATAAGGAGGAAGCCAGAGAGCTCAGTCCAGCCCAAAACACTGAATGGGTTGGATGCTTTTCTGCTTCTCCCAGAGCCCGGGCCGTCCCACTGGTCAGTGGAGGGCTGGCTGGGAACCTGAGGACTGGCTGGGGCTGCCCACAGCCGGAGACTCAGGGGAGCTACCAGATCCACCAGCCTTTGAGAGCCCTGAGGAGCTACCCGCTGCCTGGGTGCCCGAAGGGGCCACTGAACAGCCTACCACCTGAGCCCAAGGGGGTCTGACGTGGAGGAGCTGCCCCTTGCAGATAACATGGAGGGGCTACCGGATCTGCACTGCCCGATGATATGGAGAGGTTCTGGCCCCTGTCCCTGGGTGACTACCCCAAGGAGGCCGACGGCGGGAGTCACGAACAGGTACCACCAAGAGAGGTGGTAGGAAGTGGCCCAGGGAGCTGGGTCACAGGTCTGAGTCAGTGTGTTGCAGCTGGGACCCCGCTGACCTCGTGGCAGAGCCTGTGGCCATGACTAGAGCCCTGGGCTGGGCTGGGCTGGGCTGGGACGCAGTGCCTTTGGTTGTATTCCTTATGTCTTTAATGGCGCATCAGGTAACTCCCTGGGACCATTGTCCTCGCACATTCCTAAACATTAAGGACACAATGGTTTGAACATCAGTTAAAATATGGATATAACACCAAATTCTAACTTCTAATCGCAATAGAATTCCTAGACATAAACTATAAAATCATTCCCAGCAAATTACTACCTTTCTATTGATACCAAACATGACATAGTTCCTATGGATTATAGCATTTATGAGATATCCATTGAAAATAATATCATAAATGCTTCCCTACATCCAGACAGCATCACACACAGGGCTCTGCCCTGCCAGGGTCCCTGTACCCCTTTGCCCCATTGTACACAGGGGGTGCCCCCCCGCCACCGTGGACCTGCCCAAGGTCCCCCTAGACCCAGAAAGTCGACCTAGAGCATCCAGTGTGGATGCTCTAGGTTGACTTTGTAAGTTCCCCTTTAAGTCAACTTTAATTGTAAGTGTAGACACACTAAGTCGACTTAAAAGTGCAAGTGTAGACATAGCCTAAGAGACTGTATTTGTTTGCCTGCCCCATCTGAGGGGCCAGAAACTGACTCTGTGTGCCTGCCCTGCCCCGCCCCGCCCCGCCTTGGGGCTACTGACTGTGTGCCTACCCTGCCCGAGGGGCCAGAGACAGTGCGCTCCATCCCACAAGGGGCAGGTGCACACCTATTTACACTCAGTGCCTACAAGCAGATCTCCAAATAGAGCTTCTAAATATTGGCAGCTACACAGAGCTCTGGGCAGCTCTGCAGAAGGTTTGTGAATGTGTGTTGTTTACAACAAATTATTTGCATGGCTATCAAGCTATAATCATGTTTCAACAGTGATTCAAAAGGGAAGATCAAAACTTGCTTAAAGCAAACTCCCTCTCTGAAGGTCTCCCATTCAAGTAATGACCATGCTTAGTCACCAAAATCTGATAGGATCTCAGCAACAGCTGGTTTCAGGTTACAAAACCAGATTCAGCTATGATATAGCATGCATGAAACAGCCAGTTCAGTTACTGGATGAGATCAGTTCTACCAAATACCTTCTGTGGGCCCTACAGCTCTGGTTTGCAGTGTGTTAAACATAGTCTTGTTTTCTTCTTAGACCCACTTTCTGAGCAGTCTCAACAATAGTTCAAAGTGGTCTCTTTGTTACCCAAATTTATAGAGAAATGCTTACCTGTATTAAAAGTTGGATACTCCCACATTACACTAGTTACAATTTAACACCTTTTCCAGCATAAAGGCACAGAAAAGATGTCCCATATATTTTCAGCCTCCCTAGCACTCCATTTTTTACCACAGACTTTTCCTTTAATAGATCAGTGAGTGGCAGTCTGTATTTACATGTTTAATAATGAAAAACATTTCTTAATTCATTATTCTGAAAATTCACATTCCATTCTCTTAGGTCAAGGGAACAAGTCTCTTTTTTCTCCCCCAGCTGACTTTCTCCCCAAGTCTCTCCTTTCTTCCCATGAAAAAGCTGATACAGAAGGTCTCCTATTGAAGGAGTTATTCAGAAAAGTTCACATTTCTAATAAAAATTCTAGCTTTCTTATTAAACACTGTACCAATAATAGCAATATTCATAGTCAGGGTGAAGGCATAATTTAATTCAATAAATTCCACAACAATCACCACTTCCACATTCATAAAAGAAATAATCTATATGTGGAAAATTGGCTTTTGGGCAGATAATTTAGATGGAGTATAGAAAACCACAGTGTCTGTAAACTGGAACTGATGAGATGAAAAGATAAGAATGGATGTATACATCAGGCAAGAGAATACAGATCTCTGTATAAGAGTTTGACAACAGAGTGCAGCCCCTCCGTTTTCCCTTTCACTGAAAGTATGTCATCATTCAGCCCATTTTCTTAACTAATACAAGCCAAGAAACTCATTGTTTCTGATAGTGACAGGATTTGCCAATGAGTCAGGCAAGTTCAAAAGATCCATTTTAAGAGTCACATGCTTAATTGTCCTTCCACATCTGAAATATGAGAGTACTTGTTGTCAACAGTCTAGGCAGAGGGGGAAGGGGAAAAAGTTGAATGGCCTACCTGAGAGTCTTTTTGTTTCCCCCTGGCAATACAGAAAACAGCCAAGCACACACACACACACACACACACAGAGCTTCTGGCACAGGGAACCATGACATTTGCAATGCCTACAAAATTAATGTTTAATCTAGCCCCTTATAGCCTGAAAAGAAGTCCACCACCCCACCATTTGAAGATGGTTCCTTGCATACCTAAGAAGCATGTCTATCTAGGGTAACTCTCTTAATTGCAAAGAACCAGGACTCAGGTATTGAAGTAAGAGAGATTCATTATTAAAGCTGCTGGACCCAGACTGACGTTGCAATTGTACCTGCTCACTTGTTCTCAGAGGCTATGGCTACACTTACAAAAGCTAGTTCAAATTAGTTAATTCAAACTAACTAATTTGAACTAATTTTAGTTCGTTCGAATTAACTTAATTTGAACTAGCATGGCCCCCACTAGAATGCTAGTTCAAACTAGCCATGGCTATGCAGGGCACTTGCTTAGTTCGAATTAATCAGTTGCATGAAGGTCAATCTGCTGATTAGTTCGAACTAAGCCGTTAGTTCGAATTAAGTCAACATGGCCATATTAGTTCGAACTAACTATTTAGAATTAAGGGTTAGTTCGAACTAAGCAATCGAATTTATTAGTTTGAATTAAGGAAGCCCTTAATTCAAACTAATGAAAGCCTAGTGTGGCTAAGGCTTAAGTTAGTTTGAATTAAGCTTCCTTAATTCGAACTAACTTGCAAGAGTAGACATAGCCAGATTGACTAGCATGGCTTGCGTGGCCTATGACCAAAACAAGGGTGGTCCCAAATCCTAGCCTGAATTCAGCTGTCATGGAATGGACTACTTACTACATTGTATCACCATCCCACTCCAAGGTGCTGATGTCTGTCTAGAGGAAGTCATCAGAGCAGCAATAGCTAACTACATTGTCTCTGTGGCACATTATATTTCAGAATAGTCTACCTAACATTTCACCAGTTCCCTAGCTTCAATAGCTCTTTAGTCCCCCACCTTCATGTGTGCTTCTTTGGGGAACTTCTTCGTAAGCCAATTCCTGTGTTGTAAATTGATACAGTCCGATCCTTACCAAGAAAGATGGTTTGGCTCACGTGTGTGATTGCAAGGCAATTGTAGCAGGCTGCCATGCTGTAAGTCTGGGGTAGAAAGATGCAAGAAGGACAGAGACAAACGAAATTGGGAAGACTAAAAAAACCAACTAGGTGTGATAGACCTATCTCACATCTATGGTCTTGTTTTGTTCCCTGTAACGTGCCAAGCTGACCTATGTGAAACTATAGACCAAACTTATCATACAGCATCACCCTACATCTAGTTATAGCTGTAAAGCAAAGAATTCTAACGAACAAGATGAGGTCACTAAGATGAGGTGAGATGAGGAGGAAGGTGCTATCACCCCATTAAAGAATTTGTCAAAGGAAGACAAAATGTCCATTAACATTAGCAGCACTCCACAGACCATAGACTATGTCTACACTTGTGTATTTAAGTCGACTTAGTGTGTCTACACTGAAAATTAAAGTCGACTTAGGGGGGAACTTACAAAGTCGACCTAGATCGTCCACACTGGATGCTCTAGATCAACTTTGTGGGGCTTAGGGGGACCTAGGGCAGGTCCACGGGGGCACAGGGGGGCACCCCTTGCCCAATGCCAGGGGGCTCGGCCTTTGCCCCATTGTACCTAGATACAATGGGGCAAAGGGGGACAGGGACCCTGGCAGGGCATAGGGGCAGGGTGGGCAGGGCTCTGCCCTGCCCTGTGGGGGGGCATGCCAGGCTCCCCCAGTGCCCCCCCCGGCAGGGAGGGCATTGGTGTAGCCCTGGGGTAGCCCTAAGTCGACTTAAGGCTACCCCATGTCTATACAGGCTTATGTCGACTCTAGGGAGTTGACTTAAGCCTTAGGTCTACTAGAAAAGAGGTTTAATAAAGTCGACTTAATTTTTATTAAGTCAACTTTATTTTCCTTAAGTCGACTTAAGCAAGCTGCTTAAGTCAACTTAAGCAAAGTGTAGTGTAGACGCAGGGTAAATTAAGTCGACTTAAGCAAGCTTGCTTAAGTCGACTTAATTTACCAGTGTAGACGCAGCCATAGTGTGTTTGTTTGAACAGGTTTAACTATGGTTTGCCTTAGTGGATGACATTGTAATTCAGGGAGCATAGTAGTAAATGAATAGAACTGAAGCTCTGGAATGCTTCACATTCCAGATGAAGGATTCTGCAGCAGAATTCTGCAGAGACATGCTGGGTATATTTCATATCTTCAAAGGTAATTCTCCACCACTAAATCTTCCTATCCTCCAACATTAAGTCCTAGTATCATCACTGTGTAGAAATACTGAGAGGCCCATGGCAAGGGTGTCTCATGGGTGACTCAGTGGAGTTCTGTCGAACCTGGCCAAAAAGGATTGTCCTGTGGAGCCTGGTTATACAGTTAAAAATCCAAGTGCACAAATTATACAAATCTTATGGCCAAATTCCATTTGTAGAGATACGCAGGGGCAACTCCCATTGATGTTCTTGCTTGTAGTTGAGAGAATTTGGGCACGAGTGTGCCCATGAAGACGTCATTGGCTGCACCAGTTCCCACCCAATCTTTCTTCAGATGCTGGACAAGGAACTTGATTAGAATAAAGAAAACAATATTATCCCTAAAGCTAGGCTCTCCTGCTTCGCCGCAGACCTTCTGCTTAGACCCTCCTCAGCTCTTGTCCTTCCTGGCTTTCCTGATGTAAGGTTAAAGAAACAGTATACAAATCTTCACAGCGTATAAGGGCAAAACACTTCTCTGCAGCGTAGATTACAGCTCTCAATCTCTTATTTACAAGTACAGACTTCATTATGTATTCAGCACTCACTTCACATGGGTGGAAAAGTTCATGAACATATTGAGAGCCAGAATATGCAGCTGAGGTATCCTCGCGCAGGTGAGAAAGGAGAAATCTGCAAGCACATATCATGCACTACACCTGTATCAAGGGAGGGAGATTCAATCTGCTTACATGTATTGGGGAAAGAAGGGATGTATTCATTATATTTCCTAATTATTATGTAGAGATGTCAACAGACAAGGAATATAAAGTAATTGCCCATTACACTCAAAGTGTGTTATAATCATTAGCCAGAGGAAAAGAAGCCTAATTGAATGAAAACTCTTTATGGTTTCATTATGTTTCCCCTAAGAAGAGTCCATTACCATCAATTCAAAAAAAGGACTGGCCTTTCCTTGCACATATACTGGTGTAAATTAGAGGTAATTTCACTAAGGTAACACTGGTGTAAAACTCATATAAGTGAGATCAGAATCAAGCACATGTATGTATTGGCCAGTACAGAATGCAAACATTTAGTGCAGCCATGTAAGAAAAATGAAACAAACAAAAAAAAGGCCTACCTGAATAAAAACTAGAGTTCTGCACAGCATTTGCAGGACATGGGCAGGGAATTAAGTGCCAGACTAATGCCACTACTTTTCATTACATGGCTGTAAATCCAGAGTAATGCCACTGAATCAGAGGTAGTTATTTATGGCAATGTAGTTATTCCTTTTCTCTGGTTTCCCTTGACTCCTATCACACTTGCCAGATCATCCAAAACACAGCCGCTAAGGTCACTGTCGTTGCTTGCCAATATCATCATCTCACCCTCCTCTTTGAATCCCTCACTGACCCTGCCTTTCTCTGCTGCATCACATATAAGCTTCTTGTCCTTGCTTTCAATGCCCTGCATATTTCTGCACCACTCTACGGATCTAGTGTAGTCTTTGCTCATCCTCCTTCCTCCCACATCCACTCCACTCATTGAAGGCAATCCAACTGTCCCCTTTGTCTGCTTCTCTCAATTCTTCCCCATGTTTCCTCTTGTGTCACTAGTCATGCCCTCCCGGAGATGCTCTGCAAAGTTATCGCTCTCAACTATTTTAAATACCTTCTGAAGATTGTCTTCATCCACAGGCCCTAAAGGAAACCAGCTGACAAATACATCCACTTAACGATTTTATCCTCTCAGTGCACAAGAGCAAGAATGGTTGCTCCTCCATGCTGTGCATTAGCGTCATTGAGTATTTGCAAAACCTCACTGATGTGTCTGTGTCTTTCCTTCCCTACATTTCTTTTACCCTCTTTGTGTCTTTTCTAAAATTGGTTTTAAATCTTCTGGGGTAGGGATTTTAATCTTTTAGCTGTGCGTCTTTCATCTTTATTGGGAGGCGCCTCACACAAGTTTGGGTGCCTTTATGTTAAATAGTAGTAGTAGTGAGTAACTGAAGATTAAATTTGGCCATGAAACAGCATATTTTGGGGGGGCCGCTCGCTCCCCTCCATTATTAAGGTTGCCCAATGCTTGATTATAATTTTGCCAAGACAACAGAGTCCTGTGGCACTTTTGAAGACTAACAGATTTATTTATTGCATGAGCTTTCATGGGAGAAAATCCCACTTCGTCAGACGCTCATGCGATAAATAAATCTGTTAGTCTTTAAAAGTGCCACAGGACTCTGTTGTCTTTCTACAATAGACTAACACAGCTACCCCTTTGGAATTTTGCCAAGGTTTAACTCTTTGAGCTGGAATTCTCTGTTGCAGGTAGGGACGCCCGGAGATGGGCCGGGGCCAGCAACAGTGGGTTCGTTGCCCGGAGTGCATAGCACCGATAATGACTCCGGGGCGGAGAAGCACACCAAGTTTATTTGAGATCTCAAGCAGGCACACGGAGACAGGCACGTCTCAAATCATGTGCACCCCACCCCGTTGCAGTGACCCTTATATAGACAGGTTGTTTACTTCAATACTTTTCCCCTTGTTAATGGTGGAAACACTCTCCCCCTTCTTTTAGAGAGCAAACTTTGACCGATTTCCACTGGTACTTTCAAGGCTTGTTATCTGCTTTACTTCCTGGAATTGAGTGATCTCCCTATATGGTCACTGGCTGTGTCTGAGTCTGGAGCAAAGGGGCTTCATCGGCACTCATGGCCTTCCACCCCCTCGAGTTACCCAGTGACAGATACCCAGATGCAGCCAGGGGCACCCACTATAGGTCAGGTCACCAACAATTTATGCCGGATGTCTGCAGAGGGCGAAGGTTTGGTTTGGGTGTTTGTCTGTTTGTTTTTTAATTTCAGCCAAAACAGTTCAGCCATTTTCGAGCGTGAGGTTGGGGGAAACCGTGTTGGCTTGTCCATATTAAAAAAAAGTCTTGAGAGCTTGCTTTTAATAGCTCTCTTGCTTTCATGTTTTGGCACAGGGCTTGAATTTGGCAGGAAGATGGCCTTTGAGTCAGGAATGGGCCTTTCGTTGTCCCCATGAAAACCCACCCAAATGTGGCCAAGGCTTGGGACAAAAATTGCAGTTCCTGCAAACTCCTGACAGACTTTGATTTAAGCAGAAAAAGTCTCCAAAGATTCTGTTCTCACAGAGCATGCTTGAGACGCTCACACTTCCAGTGTGTGACTGGACATGTGACACCCTCACAGAGCGTGCTCCAATCCACAGCTACAGAAGGACTTTCCCTGAAACAACTGGTCACAGGTGCACTGGAGTTGGTTGGGTTCCCTGAAATAGAGCAGAAAGCCCCCTCTCTTTCTCTCTCTCACACAAACACGTGCCTAGAGAGCATGGGGGAGGAAGTCATCTGATTAATTTGATGATTGCACTGATTTTGTTTGAAGCAAGATCACATCTTCAAACCCAAGTCAGCTAAAAATGCCACAGTCGTTTGTGGGGCAAACACTGCTAAACACTGTTAGTGGTGTGACAAACTTCAGCGGAAAGGAATTAGCACATTGGATACACATGAAGGGTCTGCCTGGGATCTCACATTGATTACATCAGGAGTAAATCTATTTGAATTCTATAGTCAAAACTTGCAAAGCTGGGTACCTAAAATTAGACTCCTGAGTATGGGATTTTCCAATGTAACTGGCTTTCAATAGGAGTTGGGTGCCTAAATCCTTTATGGGTTCTTGTAAAATCTTCCCCCAAACCATATTAGGCTCCTAAATTAAAAGTGACCTGATTTTCAGAGGTGTTGTTCTCATTGACTTCAATATGTGGGTGCTCAGACGTTTTGAACAAAATCTGGGAGGGAGGAGCTAAATCTGGATTCAGTACCCTAATTTAGGGACCCAGGTTTGAAAATTTTGGTCAAGGGGGTCAGAGTGAGATCAGATAATGACTCAAGCCATAGGGGGAAAAAGCAAATCAGAAAGATCTTTTCAATCCAGGATACATCAATTTCTGCAGAAGCTGCTAAGGATTATTGGAAGGCACTGATTAATGATCAACATTGCTAGATCTTTAGCAGATGCAAAGGGAATATTGATATAATCCTATTAATGCACTGCACTCTTTATACCTACTTATGTCAATTAGCTGAGCATTTTAGCAGAAAGGTAGGTTTAAGAAATATGTTTTTAAAAAATCCATTGTAGATTTCCAGTGTAAAAATTGACTCTGAACAATGCCCCAAAATCAAGGTCCTTTCATGAACCTAATCTGATACTACTATTGAATAATTGCATTAAGATGTCATAATGAATTTAATGACATAACAGCCCCCTGCTCCATAAACAAACACAAGTTTGGTTACATTTCCAAAGAATTTCATTACCACATAGGAAAAGGTGACTTTGCTGCTTCTGGTTTTCAATTATCATTTTATGTTGGCTATTTAATTTCAAATTGCTGAATTTTTACCACAGACATGGTCTACACTGCGGGTGTCGTCAATGGGCGATACGCACGGTATGTACTGAAATTTGCATATCTCCCATCAACTTACTAACGTTCCTTTACCACAGCATTGACATTGAGCTGTGTTGATAGGAAAAGCCCTCCAGTCGATGCAGCGTGACTCTTTTTGGGGCTGTGGATTTACCGCATTGGACAGAGAGTATTTCCGGGATCAATTGTGCAGATCTCCTACATCTACGCTGGCAGTTTAGGTCGGCTTAAGTCGACCTAAACAAAGCCACGTCCACACCGGGCTTTTATTAAGTCGACTTAAGGGCTTTCTTAAGTTGACTTAATAAAAGCTTAAGTCAACCTAATGACACCTTGTTTTAGGTCGACTTAAGGCTTAAATCGACTTCTTAAGTCAACTTAAGCCAGTGTGGATGCCCTAGGTCGACTGATTCCATAAGTCGACCTAGGGCAGGGGGACAAGGGGGCATCGCATGGCTCCCTGGCAGAAGGGAGCTGCACGCGGCTTCCTGGCAGAAAGGCTATGCTGCTCGAGCCCCAGCCAGGGTGGCGGGGGAAACCCCCGCCACCCTGGCCAGGGCTTTGGCAGCGAGGTATTCCCCCTCTGCCTCGTCCCTGGGGGAAGCTGTGGCTCCCTGCTTACCAGGGAACCAGGCTCCCTTGTCTTTTGGGGAGCCCTGGCTCCCTTCTGCCGGGAAACTGGGGGTCCCCTTGTCCCTGGGAGCCTCAGCTCCTCTTGTCCCCTTAAGCGTCTAATGTAAACGCTCTAAGTCAACTTTACAAGGTCGACTTTAAGTCGACCTAAATATCTCTTGTAGACACACTAAGTCGACTTAACAAAGTCGACTAAATTTAACAAGTGTAGACATAGCCTACTGCCCACAGCCCACTCAATCTATCCTGCTGCATCGATCCGGGGAGCCTTACACAGCCCCAGCAGTGTAGACATACCCTAACAAAAGTTAGAGAACATTTCTTAGTTCACCTTAACGAATTGTATACGCTTTGTCATTTTTCTTCAGGAAATGCAGTCCAGCAGCTGTTGACAAACAGTCCACAGACCCCAGAGTCACACCATTTGATACGTGAACCCTGGAAGATCAGCCAGATAATTTTGATGAGGAAATGTGTACATTTTTATTCTTCCCTGGCTTATTCCTTGAGTCGTCACTTACATGCATGCAACATTGGTGTAAAATGATACTATTCTGATAAGCCCCTTCACTTTGCAGGAATGTCTCTTACTCCAAGTCTGTACAGTTGGATCCTGATTTCAGCTGGAGTGTATAAGTGCTACTGCAATAAATATTTCACTCAAGAAAAAACTAAAAGAAAATGCAGATTGCAAAATCAAGCACCCAAATGTTAGGAAATAGCAGAATATAAGCTGCCTATGCAACCTTAATTAAGGCACCTTGTGCTTATGCATCATGTAAGCCCTTTTTAAAAATATAGGCAAAAAGTGTAATTTCCCTAATCTCATTCTCAGAAACTGCTGAAGCATTTTTGCTGAAGCTTTCCAAAAACTTCACCTGAGACAGACCTCCAATATGGAAAGTTTCAGCCTTAATGGTTTAAATTCAGCAAAATTATGAGCAACTGAAAACAGGGTCTTACGTAGAAAGTGTTGTGCATCCTTTACAAGATGGAGGACTACACAGCTCTGCCTATAAACATAATCTGGCCAGGTGGAATTGCCTGCCTGACTTACAAGTTCACAGACACCCAAGCCCTGGAGTGGGAGCCGGAGACAGAAGGAATTCAGTGGGTGTCCACACTGGTAGGGCATGGTATGCTTTCAGCATAGGTCAAGAAGCAGATGAAGGAGAGGGTCTCCTCACTCCAACAGATCCAAGGACCTCAACTTGACTTTGGGTATGGCCAATAATTGTGAATTGCTGACCGACAACTGAAATAAATACAACAGGAGTTATTTGGTAGGAGCATAATTCCCATTGCATTCTCCTTCCAAAAATAAAATAGCAAATTCCCTGCTTATGGCCACCTTTTGGATCTGTGGTAGTCTACTGCAACACATACTATTATTTATTTGTATTATTGTCGTGCCCAGGAGCACATTGTGCTAGGTGCCGAATAAGAAGCTGAACTCTGGACCATAGGGCTTACAGCTAAAGTATAAGACAAGAGACAACACATGGATACAGGCAGACAGAAAGTGGCCAAATTGAAAATAAAATCTTAAATATGTGTGGACCAGGGCCTCAAGATGTAACTCTGTATTAAGAACACGCCCAGTATGTGATGAAACACGAAGAAGTGTGTGTGTGTGTGTGTGCGTGTGTGTGTGTGTGTGTGTGTTTTGTGGGGCAAATAGGAGGGGATTCTGAAACAATAGGCATTAGATACATTTTGTCTGATTTATCCCATAGGACTAATTTAATTTAATTTATTTAATATTTATATAGCGGCTGAAATGTGCTGGGTACTTTATAGGCTTTAATCGTCAGCATCCTGCCCTGAAGAATCTAGTTTAAGGCTCCAGCCTGGTGTGATTTGTATCAGACGGTTTTCAGGGCAAAGTAATATCTCCCTGTGGTACTCACGGTTTTCAGAACCCAAAGCAGTGGTATCTTAATTGTTTTCCAGGCAGCGTCAGGAATAAATCCATGGGGATGCAGCTACTCTGGTAAATGACTGATACAAGTGAAGTGCTAAAAACTAACACTACTTTTTTATTAAGTCTCACGGACACACACAACTATGTTATGGCAGTGGGTTCAGCCTGCCACATAACGACCCAAAGTCTGAGATGGTTTTGGGTGAGTAACAGCAGGTTTCCAATGGCCAATCAGCTTCCCCCTGGGAAGTAGGGCATCAGAGAAGAATCTCCCAGGACTGCTTCCAGGAACTGTCCAAAGTGTATTCTTGTACTTAATCTTTAATAGCTAACTTAAAGCACATAACTCATAGTGACGCCCAGTGGGTCACCAGAGTAACCTCTAGTGGGTCGCCAGTTAGCCTAGATTCAATAAATTATTTATTATATCTTACCATCAAAACATTTCCAGAATTTCTAGTCCTAACACAAATAAAACGTACTTGTCAGGAACACTTTAAAGCCAAGGTTGCCTATCCAAACACATTCCATTCCATTCTCATGGTACATTAACTTTCTGTCCCAGCTTCCCATTCTGATTAGCAAAATTGCAATCCTGCATCGGTTCGGTTTTGCCTCTCAGCATCCTAAGAATCTTTCCTAGCTATGTGGTATTTGGTATTCAGATAACAATGGCTGGACTCCCTAAATAGCTGGAATTATGGCAAATTCTGGGGCTACACCTGGTGTCTCTGTGTTAGCATATTACTTGGCGGGCGTTGCACAATGAGATTTTTTAGAACATCCTCATCCTCGTATGTGTTTTATACTTTATTCCTGTTATTTTCATGCTAGCACCATTTCCACCAAAAATATGTATTTTTTAAACTCATATGCTTAGAGATTAAGGGGGGAAAAGTCCAGATTTTACTGTTGCAAAAATTTCCCCCTCTAGTTCCTATGCAATAAACCGAAATGATTTCTGAAGGCAGACATGAATACATCTGGTTAATGGTGGACAAAAATAATTCCTGAGTCCATAATTTATTAATATGTGATATAAAGATAACTTCAGGAAGAATTCTTGAGGTACAGAGCAGCCTCTATTTAAAGTGGATCTAGGGTAGTTCAGGAGATTAAATACATGTCATTCTCTACATTTATAGTTCTAAGTCAAATTCAGTTAGCTATGAAAAAAACTACATTAAGCACTAAGGACTGGCTAAGCAATTCTGAATTGGCCGGTCACAAGCATATGAAACTGTGTCAGGAGAGGAGCTGGGCAATTTTTGCTTCATTAAGAATACATCATTCTTATTTGCCATTTTTACCCAAGTGCATTTAATTCATGTCACACCTTAAGAACTAGCATCCCAATTTTAATGCATTCATATTTAATTGGGTGTATATATTGGTGTTCTGAAAATAAAAAGAACATTAAATACAAGAGTGCCTGGGTACTAGACTATTTTACAAGCGTACTTTATACAGAACAAATCTGACAAAATTCTACAGGAGAGTCTGTTACAAATTCTGCACTGTTCATGTGTATTTAGTGTCTTCAAAATGGGTGAAACTACTGCTGTCTACATGGCAGGTTATTGTGTGGCAAGCCAGGACAGTGCACCAACTTGCCAGCCAGTGACATCCGGTGTGGGTACAACTACAGAACAGCGGAAGTCCTGCACCCTGGGACTTCAGTGTGCTCTAGCAGTGTCCACACAGGACATCCCTGCCTTGCAACCTGGCACAGTGTAAATTCATATCTCAGATTGCCCAACAATAACTTGCCATATAGACAAGCCATTAGTAACACCATATATACCCAGCACTTTCCATCCATCAATCTCAAGTTGCCTTATGGGGGGAAGAGGGTGTTAGCACCCATTTTATGGATGGGGAAACTGAGCAAGAGAAAGATAAAATGCCCTGCCTCAACATTACACAGTAAAAGAAGTTAGGAAGGATTCTTCAATGGTTAGGGCACATATATTGGACTTGAGAGAGCTGGGATCAATTCCTGGCTCCGCAAATGTTCTTGGTGGGACCTTAAGTAAGTCAATTAGTCTTTCTGCTTCTGTTCCCTCTCCATAAAATGGGGAGCATAGAACTGCCCTACCTCACAGGGGTGAGGTGAGGCACGCAGATCATGCAGTGCTGGAGGCTACAGATAGACACACTCAGAGCCAGGAATTGAATGTGGGTCTTGTAGCTCAGATCATTTCCCTGGATATGCTTGTTCAGGAAACCAGGTAAGAATTCCTTCCACTCATTCTGAGCCTGTTTTCATTGAGATGAATAACTTCACTTCTGTGGGACCAGAACTCGGCTTTTGGTTGGGCACAGCGGTAACCACACTATAGACCTGATCCTGGGCGCCTTGATCAGAGCTCAACCTTGGTCCTTCACACCCAGGTATGTCATATTTTCCCAGACCTGTGTTACATATTTTGCCTCTAGAGGCAACATGTGTGCTCAGTAGGAAGGCTTGGTCTATATATTAATGGACTTTATTTGAAAGCAGCTACATTTGGTTGAAGATGTCTCCACAGATGGCTTTGTTAGAGTAAGTGAAAGTGCTGTTTGGTTTGAGCCACTTCTCCCATCCTTAATTGTCTTTTTTCATCATATTTTGCTACTCTTCTTTGCTGTCCTGTTTCATGACCCAACCCTGTACTCCCATTCACTTTCAGGAAGGGCTGTTTACAAAGGGGCTGATTCAGCAAAGGACCAGCAGAAACTAGCAATGGCAAAGAGTCGTCAGACAACTGTGCCAGGGAACTGAGATATGTCCAGATTTCACAGACATGCTCTTCTCTCCTGCACGTATCTGCACCATTCACACAGGAGCTGGACGGTCATTTCATTTCACTCTGCAAAATATCAAGGTTCCTTGCAGTGTTAAGGGTGCGTTTCCTGGTCCGCAATGTCCCCGCTTCCTGCCTAAAAGCTAGTGCAAATAAGCTCTAGGGGCTGGGGACTATGCGTGTGTTTGAGGGGAAATTCCCCCACTGTGAACCAGAGGTAGGTTACTGGGCTGTAAAACAGACAGGTGTGGCTCCAACCTACGGGCTTGAATAGTTGCCACTGCTGCTTTGAGTCTCCTGCACAGTGCTCAGGAACGTGAGATCAGTGCGAATGTCAGTCCAGAGGCCCCCAACACACCTGCTGACGGCTGGGCTGAGGCACATAGTGGTTAGGGACACTAACCTGTGTGGTTTCTCTGCTCAGTGTTCCCTTTCATGGGACTTTGCCTTCCAGGAGAGTTAATTCTTCTCCCATATTCAGTCTAAGTATACATAGTACATTGCAATAGGAAAACCGATCTTCATACGTCTGTTACCTCATGACATAAAATATACCCGCTCTTCCTATATCACAGAAGTACCTTTCCTATATAGGAATGAGGACTTTTCATTGCAGATCAATCAAGTAAATTGTACATCTATCATTAGATGGCATTCCAAGGGAAGAACTCGCTTACCAACTACACAATCTGATTAATACCACACACACACGCTGAGCAGTATTCCTATTCGTATTTATATTGTTGTAGCACATAGGAGCCCTAGTCAGAGATCAGAATCCCATTGTGCTAGGTGCAGAACAAAGACAGTCCCTGCCCCTAGGAGCTTACAATCTATATATAAGACAGGAGAAAACAGAAGGGTACAGTCAGATTGACAGGAAAGAATGAAAACCATTCCAGACAGCATGATTGGTGGTTGTCTCAGCACACCAGCAGTGTTAACGTTTGCCACGTTTTTTGTAGGCCTCACAGCAAAGATATTCTGCTCTGTTAAGCCTGTGCAACCCTTTTGAAGGCCATAAGAATGCACAGAAATAGCTAAAGGGAGTATATGGTTTGAATTCTTTGGGACAAACTTCCAAGCATATGTGAGAACTTCGTCGTTATAATACAGGAAAGTATGGAACATTTACTGGACATATGCATGTGCACTATCTAGAAAAAGAGCTTCACATTTACCTCCTAAACCTACACCCTCATTCTAAACAGAAACATGCTACATACTGTAGCTGGAAATGAAAGAAGTATCCTTCATGGTATAATATCTGATGATATTAGGCAGTAAGCAACATAAAGACAGTACTCTTCACCCTCTGGAAATCCACAAAAGACATCTGAAACATGCCACTTCAACTAATGCAATTATTCCGATGCAGGCAACATCCAAGTATGTGGTATAAAAGCTCACCCCCAGAGGGACAAGTCAGCACAAGAGAGTAAGATTTAATCCATAACACCACATACAAATGTGAAAGTATCAAAAGGGGCCTTGATTTGCCCTCTCTGCAAAATGTTTATGTATGGATCTCAGGCTGTGTTGAAACATCAGGGTGACAGACCCCTTGGAATGAGGTAATGGGACAGTCAGAACACAACATAATGTAATCCCACCCCAGTGCAGCCCCCAACCCTGTCTCCAAACTGGAAGATCTATCGCAAAATGTAGTTAATGAAAGGTATTAATATGCAGGAAGAGAAGATCAAAATTTTGATCTCGCTGACGTGATCACTGGGGCTATGTCTACACTTGTTAATTTAAGTCAATTTAGCTAAGTCGACACAGCATGTCTACACTTAAATTTTAAGTCAACTTTGGGGGGACCCTACAAAGTCGACCTAGAGCGTCCACACTGGATGCCTAGGTTGACTTCTAGGTGCTGGGTGGACCTGGGACTGGTCCATGGTGGCAGGGGGGGGTACCCCTTGCCAAGTGCCAGGGGGCTCAGCCTTTGCCCCATTGTACCTGGGTACAATGGGGCAAAGGGGGACAGGGACCCTGGCAGGGCATAGGGGCAGGGCTCTGCCCTGCCCTGTGGGGGGGCATGCCAGGCTCTCCCTGTGCCAGCTACCCTGGCAGGGAGGGCAGTGGGGAAGTCCTGGAGAGCCCTAAGTAGACTTAGAGTCAACTTAGGGCTACTCCACATCCACACTGGCTTAAGTCGACTTTAGAAAGTCGACTTCAGCCTAAAGTCGACTTAAAACTAGGTTTTATAAAGTTGACTTAACTTTTCCTTAAGTTGACTTACGAAGCTGCTTAAGTCGACTTAAGGAAAGTGTAGTGTAGGCGCAGAGTAAATTAAGTCGACTTAAGCAAGCTTAAGTCGACTTAATTTACAAGTGTAGACGCACCCTGTGAGAGGGGTGACTCCAAATTCACACTGCAAGTGAAATTAGCACCAGAATCTTAGAGGAGCTTAGAAAAGGAGAAAGAAAATAAGAGAGAGAATAAGATAGATTTAATTAATTTCCAAGGCTGTGTGTAACCCATACTAGGAAAGAAGGGAAGGAAACTTTGTCACCTTCTAGTAGCTATTCCACACAAGCTGTTGGTGAGCCTTCTCATGGAATTAGTCCTCTAGTCTAGTGGTTTTCAAACTTTTTTCCTCAGGACCCAGTTGAAAAAAAATCATTTTGCCCACGACCCAACAATTCCATCTTTGAGCAATGCATTCCAGGCTTCTGGCGGCAGCAGCAGGATGTCGCGACCCAGTGCCTGAGGGTCTGCGACCCAGTACCTGGTCCCAACCCCTGGTTGGAAAACCACTGCTCTAGTTCACTTTTTACTTTCTGAGCACCAAATGAACCAAGTTCGAATCTCACCCTTGACCAAAGTGGGATTGGTTATCACAGAACAATCAGGCTGGAAGAGACCTCACGAGATCATCCCAGCATGCCATGTGGCAGGACCAAGTAAACCCCGGACAGATCCAACCTGTTCTTTAAAACTTCCAGTGGTGGAGATTTCACACCCTACCTTGAAAGCCTATTCTGGAATTTAAGCGCCCATATAGTTCGAAAGTTTCTCCTAATATCTAACCTAAATCTTCCTTGCTGCAGATTAAGCCCATTATGTCTTTTCCTACCTTCAGTGGACATGGAGAGCACTGGATCACAGTCATCTTTGTAGCGGCCTTTAGAACACTTGAAGGCTGTTAGCAGCTTTCCCCTTCCATTGACTTTTCTCAAAACTAGAGATGTCCAATTTTTTGACCTTTGCTCATAGGTCAAGTTTTCTAACCTGTCTGTCATTTTTGTAGCTCTCCTCTGGACACTAATTTCTCCATATCTTTCCTAAAACTTGGTGCTCGGAATTGGGACACAGTACTTCAGCTGAGGCCTCACCCGTGCTGTTTAGAGCAGGACAGTTACCTCCCACGTCTTACATACGACACTGCTGTTAATGCACCCCAGAACGGTTTTCGTCTTTTTTTTGCAACTGCATCACATTGTTCATGCATTCAATTTGTGATCCATTATAACCCCCAGATCCTCTTCAGCAGACCTACCGCTTAGCCAGTTATTCCCCATTGTGGGGCTGTGCATTTCATTTTCCCTTCTTAACTGTAGTACTATGCACTTGTCTTTAGTGAATTTTATCTTGCAGAAATCAGGTAAACTCTGCAATTTGTCAAGGTCATTTTGAATTCTAATCCTGTCCTTCAAAGTGCTTGGAACTCCTTCCAGCTCATTGTCCTCAGCAAGTTCTATAAGCATATTCTTCGCTCCGTTATCCAAGCCATTAATGAAACTATTAACTAGTTCCGGATGCAGCATTGATCCCTGCAGGACCTCACTACAAACGTTCTCCTAGTCAGACAGCAAGACATAGATAACAACTCTTGGAATATGGTCTTTCAACCTGTTGGGCATCTACCTTCTAGTAATTTCTTCTCAACCTCATTTCCCCAGTTTACTTATGAGACTGTCATGTGAGACTGGGACAAAGGCCTTACTAAAAAAATCAAGATATATCATAGCTAACGTTCCCCCCCCCATCTACCAGGTCCATTATTTCAGTCAAAGGAGAAAAATAGGTTGGTTTGGCATGATTTTTTCTTGAAAACAAGCCTGCTGGGTTTTCCTTATCACCCAGGTTTGTCCAACCTACGGCCCGCGGGACAGACTCCAGCCGACCAAAGGCTGTTATCTAGCCCATGGATCACTGTGCTGGTGCCTGGGAGCTGAGGCCTGGCCAGGGCCTTTTTAATTCTCCCACTTTGTGGCCCAGGACAGAACACCTGGCCAGGGCTGGACCCAGCCCCTTTGAGACAGGTAAGGATTGGGTGCGGGGGGGGGGGGTGGCATAGGTGGGGAAGGAGCCGGGGAGGCGGCATGGTGCAATGGGGGCTCAGATCTGGCCCCAGGAACAGCACGGGGCCGCGGGGGCTGGGCCCTGGGAGCTGCAGGGGGAGGGCTGCAGGGGCCAGGATCAGCCTGGGGAGGTGGCACAGGCCTGCAGGGAGGGGTAGTGCAAAGCTTGGATCTGGCCCAGGGGGCGGTGTAGAGCAGGGAAGCCAGCATGGGGGGGGGGAAGGTTTTGAGGAGCTGAGCCAGTACCAAGCTAGGGGGATTGGGAGCCAGTGAGGTTGCAGGGGAAAGGAAACAGCTCCCCCCCCCCCATGCTATCAGGCTGCCCTACCACCCCAGACCATCCCTACCCTGCCCCCGTGCCCCACACTCTGACTTGCTCCCTATGTTCCCCATGCTCTCCCTTATTGCCCTTGTCTTACCTATCCAAAAAATTTTACTGGCCCCCTGAGTGAGGAAAGATTTGAAATGTGGCCCCTCACCGAAAGAGGTTGGACACCCTGTTATAACGCTATCATCTTCTAGGGGCTTAAAAATCAATTCTTTAGTCATTTGTTCCAGAACTTTCCAGGTATAGAAGTTACACTCACTGATCTATAATTCTTTGGGGCCTTTTTGTTCTCCTTGTCCAGTCTTCTGAGGCCTCATCTGTCCTCTAGAACGTCTCGACGATAACTGCTAATAAGGCTAAGACTGCCTCAGCTTGGTCTTTAAGGGTACTTCTACACCGGAGCCTTACGTAGACTTAACGACGCTTCAGTCGATCTACAGAATGCTGTGTCCTCACTGGGCGCTTCTTAACCCAACTTAAGTGCTTCCTTAAGTCAAGGAAGGACTTGGTCAACTTAGGGCAGGGGGAACAAGGGGGCATCACATGGCTCCCTGGCAGAAGGGAGCCGCTGTGGCTCCCTCTTCTCCCCAGTCCTGCAGCTGGCGGGGAGACCCGGAGGCTTCCCCGCAGCTGGAGCACGGTCCCGGCTAGCAGAGAGCGCGGGGGTCCTTCCTAGCCAGAACCCGAGCACGGGTCCCGGCCAAAAAGGAGCCAGCGGCTCCCTTCTCTCCAGGACCCCCGCTTCCTTCTGGCTTGGACCATTCAAGTCCCGGGGAGAAGGGAGCCCCGCGGTCCCTCCTAGCCGGGACCTAGCGATTGCATCCAGGAGGGAGCGTGGGAGACCCGAGCAGCTGGCAACTGGAGCGGGAGTCTCCTGCTCTCCCTCCTGGCCAGGACCGTAGGGTCCCAGCTAGGAGGGAGCGTGGGGCTCCCTTCTCCCCGGGACCCAAGCGGTCCCGGCTAGGAGGGTTCCCTTCTGCCCGGGACCTGAGAAGTCCCGAGCAGAAGGGAGCCGAGTGGTCCAGGGCAGAAGGGAGCTACACGCTCCCTTCTCCCCCTGACCACTCCCAGGCTTGCTGCCTGGGGATAGCCAGCCCTGTGTGGGGCTGGCTCTCCCCAGGACAAGCCCTCCTAGCCTGGGGAGCCAAGGCTCCAAAGGAGCCTTGCCTCCCCCTGGACCTAACTAATCGATTTAGAGAGTCTAGTACAGACTCTCTAAGTTGAGTTAGTAAGGCCCACCTTAAGCCGACTTAGAAGTCCTGTGTGGACTCTCTAAGTCGACTTAATAAGATCGACTTAAAGTTGACTTATTTAAGTCGACCTAAATCACTAAGTTTAGACATAGCCTGTAAGACCAATTAAGTCATAATGTATCAACATTATGACTTAACTGGACGCTCAGTGGGAAGTATAAGTTTATTCTCCATACTCTTTATATCTGTGTATGGACAGCTAAGAGGATGAGCAGTTTCCCCCACAGATTTCCCTGTTTTTGGTCCATGGATGCTTTGCCATTCTTGGCCAGCCAAGAAACTGCTTATCCTTGGTATTACATTGCTTAAATCACATTAATTTGGCATGCCCCTCTCGGCATGCCGCTGCCCTCTGCTGGCCCTCCATATTATTATTCACTTTGCATACCTTAACACTGCAGACAGACCTTGCGAGCTTTCCTCACTACATATCTGTGTCTGAAAGCTCAGGACTGCACCCATTCCTAGCAAAAATTCTGCTATGAAGATTAGTACCTCTTCTCCACATTCTGGAGGATTCTGGTACAGACAAAGAGCTTGAGATGACCATGGATGCGGTAATAGAGCTCTTATTACATGACACTTTTCCAGTTGACTGTATCTGTTCTCATGGAAGCTGGCAAGAGGCAATATAATTTACATTTCCTTACACCCTGGAACCTCTTTCACTGGAGGCAGGATTCACCAGCCAGGACGGAAAGGGGTAGTACCACCACATGCTCTCTGGGGGACAAAAGATTAATTCTTGCCAGATGCTCCCTACAAATTCTCCCATTGCAACTGAAGAGAATTGAATTAACAAATCCTCATGCCATACTGACAATGACTTGTGTCTCCCACCCTGACCAAAGAGTGGGTCGTAGATAACTTCCACGGTCACAACCTTGCCAGTTCTTCTTCACAGGACTTTCAATGACCCAGCCTAAATCCAGGCCAATAGCCAGAACTGTAATAATTTGATAATGTGAAGGAGAGTTTTGCATGGTAAGTTCTTCAGGAAACATCAACATTTATGTCTGAATTCTTTGAGTCAAATTCTCTGGCAATGTAAGGGTGCATCTATACTTGTAAATTAAGTCGACTTAAGCTTGCTTAAGTCGACTTAATTTACTCCATGTCTACACTGGACTTAACCAGCTGCTTAAGTCGACTTAAGGAAAAATTAAGTTGACTTTGTAAAACCTAGTTTTAAGCCAACTTTGCTGGCTAAGTCGACTTTAGAAAGTCAACTTAGCCAGTGTGGATGTGGAGTAGCCCTAAGTCAACTTTAAGTTGACTTAGGGCTCTCCAGGGCTTCCCCACTGCCCTCCCTGCCAGGGTCCCTGTCCCCTTTTGCCCCATTGTACCAAGGTACAATGGGGCAAAGGCTGAGCCCCCTGGCACTTGGCAAGGGGTGCCCCCCCACCACCACCGTGGACCTGTCCCAGGTCCACCTAGCCCCTAGAAGTCGACCTAGGCATCCAGTATGGACGCTCTAGGTCAATTTTGTAGGGTCCCCTCTAAGTCGACTTAAAATTTAAGTGTGGACATGCTAAGTCGACCTAAATTAACAAGTTCCAAAGGGGTAGCCGTGTTAGTCTATTGTAGAAAGACAACAGAGTCCTGTGGCACTTTTAAAGACTAACAGATTTATTAATCGCATGAGCTTTCGTGGGAGAAAATCCCACTTCGT
>ML685781.1:11243563-11273457 GCA_007922175.1 Pelusios castaneus
TGGGCCACACATGTTGGGATGAGGCAGAGCTGATAAAATGAAATAAATAAGTAGCAAATAAAAAATAAAACAAAAGTAATAAATAAATAAAATAAATAAATGATAAATAATCAAACTTTTTATTTGTAAAAATAAATGAAAAAATAAATATAAAGGGAAATGAAAATAAAATTCCAACGCTGCTGGGGCCTGGGAGAAGTGGTTGCTGCACTCTGGCCAGGGTGCCGTGGGAGGAAGGGGAGGAGCTGGGAGGGTGGGGAGCCAGGATGCAGCTGGGCCCTAGGAGGAGTGGCTGCTGCACTCCGGCCAGGGCATTCCTGTTCACACAAAGGAAGTGTATACTCACAATTTCGCTCCAAAACAGCTACACAAGAGAGAAAAAAGCATTGCATAGCTCCACAAAAGCACTTCTAGGAAAATCACATATCTACTAATCCTTAATATTTATGTAGCGGAATGCTACAAGAAATTCATTTATGTCTATATGTGCCAATGGATGATCAACAGCGACTTTCTAAATGACAATAATCCGAACCAAAGAACTCCCCATGCAGCCCAGACATTGCCATGTGGGCTCTGTCCTACTGACACGGCTAACTACATCTCAACAGCCAACTGGTCCAGTACTGTAACCTGTGAACATTCCCCAGTCTTGAATACATGCGTACCCCCACGAGAGAGGTAAGGACCCTTATTTCCCTTTGATAGATGGGAAACGGAGGTCCCCACAAGCAAAGTGATTTGCCCACGGTCCAGCCAAGGTCTCCGAAGTCCTAGGTTAGAACCTTAGCCAGGGACTATCCCCTCTCTAATTTCAGCCCTGTAAGCAGTCCCATTATACTCAGTTGGACCACTCATTCATTTTCACAAGATCATTGACAAAGCAGATGAGTCGCACATCCAGGCAGTACATCTCTATAGGTCCACAGGCTTTTGTGGGACTGGTGTAAATAGACCTGACACTACTAAAACACACTGCAGTCAAATTGTGATTCATGTTCCGATTTCGTTCTCTGTGTCCACTCTGGTAATATGTAGATGAGAGGAAATAGTTGATACAGGCTCTCGCCGAGAATCTTTTGCTGTACTAAGGTTCTTTTCCTGTGATTTATTAATAATTATGGAGTATGGATAATTTTTAGTTTATTCCCTTGCTTATAGAGCACACATTTATACTTTTTATTTCAGCTTGACATTGTTCATCTAGTTTGATGTTTGCTTTATGTATCAAAGATAAAGGAGGCTCCTTTTTTTCCCCCAATTTTCCCCCAATAACTGATGTGCTAGCATTCTGACATGGATAATTTTTGCTGGATTTAATGCAAGTATTATCAAGCCCAATAGCTAGTATAACATGGTTCTCTCAAAAATGAAGCTTTAAGGACTATGCTGATCTACTATGAAGGGAAATTTGTGTAATTCCCAAAGGGCCATTTGGCTGCAGTTTTCTAGATTTGTCTAGAACTATAAAAATAGAAAGCATATCAAATGTTGTATCTTTAAAATAATTACTTGTTCTTTAAGAAAAAAGTGAAATGGTTCTCATCCTTATTTTAAAGAAAAGTGGCTAGTAGGAAGAATTTAAAGACAACTTCAACTAAGTACAAATTTCCATGAGTTAGCCATAGAGTCTTGCAAAAAATCAGGATACTTTACACAAAAGCTGAAATGACATGAGAATATGGAAACCTCAGAAAGAGCTCAACAGCTTGAAACTATATAGGACTGGGGAGAGAATGAAATGGATGAACTAGCACAAATATATGAGGCCAGTAAAACCTTGGTAAAATAGATCTGAATATTCCTCAGGAATTAGCTAAGTGTCCAAACCACTATAGTTTAGTGAAGGTTTTTTTTAACTACCACCTTAGAACGCTGTCATATATGTTAGGAGGGAGATAAATGGCAGAGCTGATAACAGTCAGTATATACGTTTTCTTTTGTAACACTTGGATTTGAAAATGGGACTGTTAAAACAGAGTTACTCTAGCAAACAGAGAATTGTTGGATCTAGCTCATAATATATAAATCTGTTGGGATTTTCCTGTTGATATTGTATTATCCACCCTCTTAACTTTCCCAGAGAGGATTACCTGACATTTACTATTCACCAGTTTTGCTGAAAAGGTTAATAGTTCACAGGCTGAAGTTAGAAGTAAACAGAATTGATAATTCCTAATGCCCTTGGCTGAAATAAAGGGTTTTGTGTAGACAGCCTAGGGGACGTAATGAGTCTCTAGTACATTCTTAAGGCTTGTTTCATTTGCCCTGTGAATAGGGAGAGTAAAATTATAGTCTATAGGTGTTTTCCATGGTTCTTTCATAAGCAGGCCTCCTGACACCAATTAAAGAGATTATGTCATCAACTGAAAAGAAAGCTATAACGTTGTATGGTAATGCTGTGATTACTAGAGACAGGGTCACTGGGCCCAATAGAACAGTGGATGACCTTGGTGAAATTAACTTCAGAGCTCAATTCCTAATTAACTGTTTTCAATGAAAGAATGTGCGATTTCAGGCTATTGGTCAAAATAGTCACTTTTTTTTCTGCACAATGAATTTGCCATCAAAAGTTAGTCTCCAAGAACCTCGAAGTTGAGACTAAGGTTGCGGGCTCATGAACATTATGCCCTTAGCTTTATAAAATCAAATAAAGTTTCTCGAAATTTTACTTGCTATTGGATCACCTCCAGCATTTACTTGCTTGAATAAAATTCACTCCCAGCATAAGGATTACTGGCATGAGCAAAGGATGCAGCATTGCACGCTGCTGCAGGCAGGAGGAAACTGCAAAATAAAAATTCCACCACCACTACTACTTAGTGTTGATCTACACAAATGTTTAAGTAGCTTCATGAAATACTTTCCTAGTGAACTGCAACCCGCGGGAAGGGTTGATCATGTTATTCATTGAGCAATTTTTTTTTTAAAAAACAGAGTCTTTAATGGAAAAGGGCAAACATTTTTAACCAGTCCTACTACATCATCAGTAGTCTCGTTCCTGAGACCCTTATTCATTCATTACTTTAGCAAACTACTTTCTAAGTCCCTGTACGGTTAACGGGAGCTTATCTGAGCATGGACTGAGTAAAAACCGTACGAGGGCTGCAGTGTAGACCAATGGTTTTCAAACTTTTTTTCTCAGGAACCCCATTGAAAAAAATCATTTATGCCCATTACCCAACAATTACATCTTTGAGCAATGCATTCTGGTCTTGCGGTGGCAGCAGCAGGGGGTGCCGTGACCCAGTACCTGAGGATCTGTGACCCAGTCCTGGGTCCCGACCCATGGTTTGAAAATCACTGGTGTAGACCCTAATCCGCCTACTCATATAAGTAAACACTACTTTCAGGGAATGACATTGCAGAATCACATTTCACTTTTAGTGGTTATTGAATATCTTTGAGGGAAATAGTTAAATTCAGGTATAGATATCTTTAAAGGTAATGGGCTTAAAGGTTGAAATCTACACCCATTTTAAGACCCATATATACAGCCAGGATGGATAAAGAAATGGAAGAAAGGGGAAGGGAATAGTAATGAATATAAATCAGAAGCTAGGAAATGTAGAAATTTGACAAGGGAAGCAAAGGGACATGAGGAGAAATCTATGAATACCAGAGTTAAGCATAATAAGAAGGAGCTGAGTTTTTAAAAGTATTTTAGGAATTAAAAAAATATCCTAACAATAGATAAATCCATGACAAGATGGAAGTGGTAGAATTATCAATAATAATAAAGAAAAGGCAGATGATTCAACAAATATTTCTGTTTTATATGAGAAAAATCAGATGATAACACTGTACTTATGGTAACACTCTTTCCATTCCATTAGTAGCTCAAAAGCACGTTAAACAGCAGCTACGAAAGTTAGACGTTAAGTCAGCAGGTCCACATAATTTGCAACCAAGGGTCTTGGAAGAGGTGAGTAAGGAGTTTGCAGGACAGTTAATGTTGATTTTCAGTAAATCTTGAAAAGCTGGGAAGCTCTAGAAGACAGGAAGACAGCTAGGGCACCAATATTTAAAAAGGGTAACAAGATGACGTGTGTAATTATAGGTCTGTCAGCCTTACATAGACTTATGTCAAGATAATGGAGTGACTGATATAGGAGAGTTAATGAAGAACGAAAGGAGGGTAGTATAATTAATGCCAATCAACAATGGGTTATGGAAAATAGATCTTTTCAAACTAACTTGGTATCTTTTTGTTGAGGGTGCAAGTTTAGTTGATAAACATAACAGGATTGCTGTCATATAATTAGACTTCTGTAAGGCATTTGCCTTGGTATGGCACAACATTTTGATTACAAATCTAGAACAAGATACAACTGACACAGCACTCATTCAGTGGAGTAAAAGCTGGCTAAATGAGAGGTCTGAACATGTAATTGTAAATCATCACTGAATAAGTATTTTTCTAGTGGGGACACAAAGGCTATGTCTACACTGGGGAATTTAGGTCGACTTTACAAATTCGACCTTCTTAAGTTGACTTAGAGATCCCACACAGGACGGTCCCAGCAAGCGGTCCCAGCAAGAGGGCAGCCAGCCGCCTGCCCAGGAGAGTGATTTCTTGGTCCCGGCAGAGCCATCTGGCGCACAGCTGTCCCTGCCAGGATTGAGAAGTGGTGAGTGGCCTTTCGGTCAGGCACAGCCATCTGGTGCGCGGCTGACTCTGCTGGGACCAGCCACCCGCCTGCCCAGCTCTCCAGCCAGGGTTCCAGCGGGGGATCCCCTCCCGCTGGAGCCCCGGCTGGGAAGCCCTTCTCCCCAGGACTGCGGCTCCCCTGGCAGGGAAGCCGCAGGTCTGGGAAGAAGGGAGCAGGGGCTCCCCAGGACAAGGGAGCCATGTGATGCTCCCTTGTCCCCCCCACCCTAAGTCGACCAAGTCAATTTAGGACGTCCACACTGCTGAAGTAAGTTGACTTAAGCAGTAAAGGCGATGTAAAACGAGGTTTTACAAAGTCGACTTCACTTTTCTTTAAGTCGACTTAAGCAACAGCTTAAGTCGACTTAAGGAATCTCCAGTGTAGACGCAGAGTAAATTAAGTCGACTTAAGCAGGCTTAAGTTGACTTAATTTACAAGTGTAGATGTAACCCATATGCCTGAAAAGGCTATCTCTTTGAGAGACCTGCTGAGGGTGGGTTACAGTTGCTGGGCAGATTAGCTACCCACAACCAGAAACTTCTGGAAGCATGGAGTGGTAGCATTTTGAGCATGTTCCACAGGATGCCTGCTGGTGTTGTGGTCAGAGAGATCACATGAGAGCAGCAGTCTGTGCAGATGGCAGGCTAGAGCTGCTTTGAGAAGAGCCTATGTTTTCAGGAGAGAAGCTGAGCCAGGAGTGAACAAGATGTTTTCTCCCTCTAATGGAGTCATCTGCAACAGATTTTGCAGACATGCATATGGGACTGAGCGCTGGTTGCAAAGAAGAAGGAAAAGCCTGCATGGAATTCTACAGAAGATTCCTGCAATGAGAGAAGAAGAGGACAGCTATTTCTTGCCACTCAAGCCTCTACACTGGAACAAAGACTGTAGCTGAGAGTTGGGTGAACTCCACCGGGACTCTTGGGTATCTTTCATGCGGGGGTTTCTGTAGGGATTGTTCTTGGTTAATTGTATTTTGTTTTCTTAGGATAAGGTTTATTTAGTTAGTAGTTAATAAAGTTCATTGTTATGTTTGGTTTTAGTAGTATTTTAATGCAGAGTGGTAACTATGAGCAGTCTTTGCTGTGAGTCCCGTACAGACTGGATCCTGGGTCTCCAGCTGCTTTCTCCACAGGGAGTGGGATTGATTTCTGTGAGGCACTGGAGAAGGGCAACTAAATGAATTTTAGCCCACCCGAAGGTTACATAGACGCACCCATAGGTATCTGTTCTTGGCTCTACAGTTTAACTCTTTAATTAATAACCTGGAAGAAAATATACAACGATCGCTGCTAAAGTTGGCACAAAAAATGGGGGAAGTGCTGAGGACAGGTCACTGGTACAGGTAGATTTGAATTGTTTGCTAAACTGGGCACAAGCAAATATGTTATAATATTGTGTGTTTTAATATGGTTAAATATATGAATCTACAATGATTGTAACCACACTTACAGTGGGGGACTTTAACCCAGGAAAAGATGTGGGGGGCATGGTGGATCATCTGCTGAACATGAGCTACCCATGTGATGTTATGACCAAAATGACTAATGTGATCCTTGGATGCATGGGATGGGATTTGGGGGAGGAGTAGAGAGGTTATTTAACCTCTGTATTTGGCAATGGTACAAACAGTGCTGGAATCGTGTATCCAGTTCCGATGTTCACAATCCAAAAAGTTCCAAAGGGGTCGCCGTGTTAGTCTAGGTCAGCCAAACAAACAAGGAGTCCTGGGGCACTTTTAAAGACGAACAGATTTATTTGTCGCATGAGCTTTCCTCGGAGAAAGTGGGATTTTCTCCCATGAAAGCTCATGCAATAAATCCAAAGAGGATGTTGATAAACTGGAGAGGGTTCCAAGAAGAGTCATAAGAATGATTAAGAGATTAGGAAACATGCCTTAATGATTGAGCTCTTCAGTCCTTCGATTAAGCTTACTAGAGAGAAAGTTAAGCGGTGAGTCCATTATAATCTATAAGTACCTACAAGGGGAACAAATATTTAATAAGGGGCTGCTCGGTGTAACTGACAAAGATATAACAAGCCAACTTCCAGCAAATTCAGACTGGACACAAGGTATACATTTTTAACAGTGACTAATTCATCATTGGAACAAGGGTTTGCCAAGGCTCGCAGTGAATTCTCCATCACTAGCAATTTTAAAATCAAGACTGGATATTTTCCTTAAAGTTCTGCTCTAGGAATTATTTTGGAGAAGTTCCATGTCCTGTGTTATATGGGAGGTCAGACTAAACGATCACAGTGGACCCTTTCTAGTTTGAATTAGAATCAGGCCCTAGGAACCTATGCACAGAGCAAAGCGTTAGTACAGGCCTGCAAACTCTGTAGTAGCATTGACTTCAGTCCGTCTATTCCATTTCGAGCAAAAACATTCGAGATAAATGGCAAAGCCATCTAGTGGTCAGAGACACTGCTGCATCATGTAGTTACTAGTCAGACCTCTTTGCAAGTCACTATGAACCACTACCAGACCAGTCTTTCGCAGCTATTGTATGCAGGCTACGCTAGTTCCAAGACGGTGGAGAATCAAGCCCTATCCTATATATTTGTTTGTCTTCTCTTTGTCTGTGCGTGCATGTATGTATCTAGATATTGGAGTCTTGGCTGTAAAGACACTGAATGATTACTACTTTTTGGTGTTTCAGCACCATCTAGAAGCTACAACTGAGACTGGGGCAGATTTGTGCTTGGCCCTATATCTGCACATTGTAAGAGAGTCCCTGTCTTGCAGAACTTAGAATCTAAAAAGACAGAACAAACAAAGCATTATCCCCATTTTACAGACGGGTAAGCTGAAGCACACAGAGAGAAAGTGACTCAGACAAAATTACACAGTGAGCACAGGGCATTGCCAAGAACTGAACTAAGCCAGTGCTCTAGAGTTTCACTTCAACCCCTAACTGCAGGATTATTCTGTACCAGCCATAATATGGCTTAAGCCAATGGGTTAACCTTGCCTGCAGTAAGCGCCACGTGAAATGAATGCGAGTTCTGCGTCAGGCCCACGTGATTTTGAGGGCAAACTCGCTGTGTCCAGGCAGTCCGCAAAGCAATGAAAACACTGGATGCTTGAAGGAGTGGTCTAACAAGCCGACAGAAATTAGCTTCTAAAACAGCATATTACAATAAGGAGCCACATGGAGCCCTGGAGAAAAGCTGCTGAAAGTAATGGGGTTACCTCAGGGATGAATTTGACCCAGGATGGGCATTTGGGAGACATCATGTCTCCTTCTGATGTAATTAGAAAGGTGCTCACTTCTCTTAGGCAGGTTTGCATCTGCGAGGGAAGAACCAGTTTGGGCCCGCCTTTAACACTGTGCATAGGTTGTACATTGAGAAGGGGGTTTGCCGCACACCACCCCTGGAGGGCTGGCTTACCACTTAAGAGCCTGATCCTGGTCATGCTGGTGCAAAAACAGATTAGAAGCAGGACACGCAAAGGCCCAGTGCACATGACGAGCAGCAGGACTCCCTCAGTGGCTGGTAGGGGAACCTGGGCCCTCCCTCGACTCAAGGTCCCAGTTTAAGAAACCTCAGCTCAGCAGTTCTGTGCTTAACCCTCACTTCTCCTTCCTGGACTGCTTCCTACCACACCTACATCCCCTTCTTTCTCTCACTGTCCTAGCTCCAAAACCCTCTGCCTAAGGAGTGACTGCAAACCCGCCCAATAGCCTCTCTCTGGCTATGTCTACACTTGGTAATTTAAGTCGACTTTAACTAAGTCGATTTAGTGTGGCCACACTGAAAAATAAAGTCGACTTAAAGGGAAACTTAGAAAGTCGACCTATAGCGTCCACACTGGACACCTAGGTCGACTTCTAGGGGCCTAGGGGGAACTAGGACAGGTCCACAGGGGTAGGGGGGGCACCCATTGCCCAATGCCAGGGGGCTCAGCCTTTGCCCCATTGTACCTGGGTACAATGGGGCAAAGGGGGTCAGGGACCCTGGCAGGGCATAGGGGCAGGGTGGGCAGGGCTCTGCCCTGCCAGGTGGGGGGGGGGCATGCCAGGCTACCCCTGTGCCCCCCCCAGCAGAGAGGGCATTGGTATAGCCCTGGGGTAGCCCTAAGTCGACTTAGGGCTACCCCATGTCTACACTGGCTTAAGTCGACTCTAGGGAGTCTACTTAAGCCTTAGATCTACTAGAAAGGAGGTTTAATAAAGTCGACTTAATTTTAATTAAGTTGACTTAAGCAAGCTGCTTAAGTCGACTTAAGGAAACTGTAGTGTAGACGCAGGGTAAATTAAGTCGACTTAAGCAAGCTTAAGTTGACTTAATTTATCAGTGTAGACGCAGCTTCTGTTACCAGCTACCTGGCTTTATATACAGGCCCTCTCTCTTCCTGCACAGCTGAACCTGCTTCTAATTAATTTTCTGCTCCCTGGCTCTTCCCCCAGGGACAGGCTGTGGTGTTATCTGGCCTCTTTGGCCACCTTAATTCCTTTCAGTCCTGTGCGGGGTGGTCACCCCTGCATAAATCAGCCTCAAACTCTCAGCCATCTTTCAGATACAACCTAAAATGAACCCCTTTACATGTAATCAATACGGATCTCACAGAACGGGGATATAAGGTACATCTAACAATGCCCTCCATCACTCTACTTACAAAAAACCACAGCAATGAGTCTCAGCGCCCAAGCTGAATGACTTCGACTCAAGATGTGGAACTAAAAAAAATAGATGTGTAGACATTCAGGCTTGAGCTGAGCTCAAGCCCACAGACTACAAGACTTAGGGTTGTCAACAGTCCTTTGTTACAAGGCATGTCCCTTTTTTTCCATCCCTGTACAAAAAGATTGGGTGTTGCTGGGTGCTGGGAAAAAAAGCAACAAGAAATACCCCAGGAATCGATGCGAGTACTGTAGACCTTGACTTTACCTATTTGCTTGCA
Source organism: Pelusios castaneus (assembly GCA_007922175.1). Classification (NCBI taxonomy): domain Eukaryota; kingdom Metazoa; phylum Chordata; order Testudines; family Pelomedusidae; genus Pelusios; species Pelusios castaneus. The sequence goes on from ML685781.1 coordinate 11,253,125, forward strand.
TGCATATATCAAATCTATATATCATCTATATATCCTTCTTTATATGGTTAAGAAATCTTGTAATGTTTTAAGAGGATTTTAACCCTTTATAGAGAACTTATACTTAGCCACGTTTATAAATTAGCATAACTTCTTCTGTATGAATAGCTGGAAACATGAGATAACTTACAGGCCTGTGTAAGAAATTATACAGTTTATAATGAATCAGCTAAAGGATGTATGCATAGAACTTAGAAAGCTAAGTTAATAGTAGATTGAAACTAGACGTAGGTATGTCTGTTTGTTCATCAGTTTTCAGTGATGCATAGATCCAGAAGGCTATATTTTGATCATGACATCCAGGTCAGAAGGCAGTAAAACAACTTGGAACTTGCCAGGTTGGACTTCTGACATTTAGTGAAACACTGCTGGAGGGTGGACATGCATCAATGATACTCTTCCTCTTAGACATCCCTGGGGGCTCTCATCTTAAATGTTTTCTGTGGTCAGATTCAGACAAGAACCCAAATCCCCTAAATAAATCTATTAAAACTCTTTGGGAATTTCAATCCAAATCATAAAGAATCAGGTTTCAGTACTACTTATTATTATTAATGATAATAATATTATCCAGAGCAGGGTTGGTGCAGAGGTGCTAAGAAAACAATCATGTATTTTTGAAATATAATGTTGGCAACCCTATATACTCTTAGCTCCACAGAGCAACCCTGAGTCAGTTGAGCTGGGTGCTGAGACTCACTGCCACAGGATGGTTTTTTTCCCATAGAGGCATACCCTGAGTTACTTGACAGACCTGAACAATCACTATAAAAATATTACCTAACATTTTCATCCACAGCTCTTACAGTACTTTTCAGAGGCTTCTTTGTTCTGCAGAGAGAAGTGACTTATTCAAAAATCAAAGGGACAACAGTGGTAGAGCCAGGAATACAATCCAGAGCTTTTAAGTCCCAGCCCATACTTGGGCAGCATTCAAGTCTCATATACAGAGAAATCCTATTCTCAGCTAAACTCCTACTGTAGTTGAACCTCAGAGTTACAAACTGAGGGCTTAACCGCTCCCCTCATTTGCAACTGGAATTGCACAATCAGACAGCCTGCAGAGACCAAAAAAGAAAGAAGAAGAAAATTTAGTGCAGTACTGTGTTGAGTGTAAACTACCAAAAAATTAAGGGAAAATTTAAAAAAGAAAGATTTGAGAAGGTCAGGAAACTATTTCTGTGCTTGTCATTTAAATTAAGATGGTTAAAAGTAGCATTTTTCTTCTGCAGAGTAAAGTTTCAAAGCTGTATCAAGTCAGTGTTCAGCTGTAAACTTTTGAAGGAACAACCCTAACTTGTTGGTCAGAATTAAGAAAATTTCAGAATTACAAACAGCCTCCGTTCCTGAGGTGTCTGTAACTCTGAGGAGCTACTGGAAAAGCAAACCAAAAATACATTGTTTCCCTAACAAACCAGTTGAAGAAACTTGTTCAGTTTTCAGCCTCCGTGTAGTTTCCTAAAGATCAAAATATGCTGCTGAGATTTGGCATGATTGTACTCAAACAGGGTCAGATATCGCCACTCTTACTCAGGGTGAATTTGACCTATAGAACACAAATAACTAGCTTTTCAAAACCCATTTCCCCCATTAATGAACAACACAGGAGCAGTTAGTAAACTCACAGCAAGGTACATGTAATGAAAAGCCATCAGACATTCTGCTTTCTGAAAGCCATGTATTCTTTACTGCTTGTTTGTGGAGGATGGAAAAAAAGATTTCTCTCTACTTGTGGACCACCCATGAAACCTTGTTTTGTTCCTTCATTCTGACATGGTAGAGAAAAGAGATTCTTTTGCCTCTAATAGTTCCTCGAGTTCCAGTGTACTTTTTTCTCCCTAGATGGTAAAGGTTTGGGAAGCTAATTATGTTAACACCCTGTAAAATCAGGTGTTGCAATGCCCATGTTTTCTAAAGCTCCATTTAATTAAGAATCTGTCCATTTGATCAGTGTCAGAGCTTGTACTCCATACCAAGATAGCGTCTAGGGGGTTGGATGTTATGTGTATCCTTTTAATTGGGAAGGCTGATAAACTGCACCAAGAGAGGGCTGGAAATCTGTGGCCAAAGCTTCATCTGACAAGATGCTAAGAACTCTGGCCTGACCCACTAAAACTCACTTGAAGCACAAGAGCACTTCCACTAACGTCACTAAGACAACTCACTTGCTTAACTTTAGGTGCCTGGATGAGTGCTTCCCTGGATCACCTCTGAGCTCACAGCACCTTGCCAGATTGAGCCCCATCTACCTCCAGCGAGACCCTGAACCTGTAGCATTCTTGGCCATTGATTTAATAGGGAGCTTGGATCTGGAGTGAGTAAGGGCAGTTTTTAGACACAAAACATATACAGCCAGATCCTCACTGGCACAGCTCCATTGTGGTACACACCAGCTGAGAACCTGGCTCATGGGGTTATGGGGTCACTTCGGCCTGCCATGCAAACATTGTATGGACCTGTCCATACGATAACTCCTAGTTACCTGTCATATGAGTATATCACTCACGTTCCTCCTAGGGTGTCACTGGGGTGATCTGTAAAACACTTCCATGTAAATGTAAGGATCTCAAAGCAGCCATAGGGTTGCCATCCGAGAAGGGAGGGGCATATTGAGGGCAAGCTCACAACACTGTGGCCATTAGGGAGGCCCAGACAGATTGCCATAACTTTCACAGCCCCCTCAGAGCTGGTTCCATTATACCTGGTAATGCTCCAGCCTCCAAAGCAGTCCAGGACTGGGAAGATGCGAAGGTGGCTTAATACCACCACCTGTCCACCCTGTTTTTGCGTGGGCCAAATTCTGCATTCAGCCTCTTAGAGCACAGATCTGAACCTCCCTCCCTGTGAAATGTTTCTTATATACCCACGACAGCAGAGATTTTTCCTCCCCACGTGTCCCTTGTTACTTATCATGCTGATATCATTCTCATTCTTCACTAGAACCCATTGATCTGTGCTCATCATTCAGCACAATTCTCAAGTGCCCTGAGCTCCCAGCGACTGCAGTGGGAATAGGGGAGTCCTGGGGCCATGACTGCTTGTGAGACTCGGCCTTATCACGGGCGGATGGAATAGCCACAAGGAGACAAAATATTTTTGTCCCTTGTTGCTCAACCATGAAGCAGATCCTCTGCTGGTGTTAATTATAGTTCACTTTAGACCAGCAGAGGATCTTCCTCCAAGCCTCACTTTATATAGTTCCTATTGTAGCGCTAAAGATACATTTATACCATAGTATTGCTTTAAACAGAAATTTCTATACAGAATATTCATTGATAAAAATACCATGCTCATTCATTCACTTGTTACTCCACATGATAACCAAAACTCCATTTTGAATTGTTCTCTTCATTTTGTATTGCTCAGCCTAAGTTTTGCTGGGAAACTTTGTTTAAATAATTTAGTTTGGATGTGTGAATGAAGGGTGTGTGTGATGGGATCAGTGTCCAACTCCAGCCTGTCCTGATGACAAAGTGCCAACACAACCTTAACGGCTGAAGAACAATGAAATCAAACCCTGCAAAGCAAGAAGAATCCACCCTAAAAAGAAAGGGACAAAAAGCCCCATCAAAAACAAAATCAGAGTCACATCTGCCATTAACTGATGACCCGTGGTCATACAATTCACCGAGGCAGTGTGACGCAGCAAAATCCATGGATAAAAAGATGGGTGAGACTGCATAGCTTTGAGTAATGTTCTGCACACCATCCAAGAGCGTCAGTGCACAGCTGTGTGCCCACAGAGACCCCGCTCTTCCTCATGCCCAGCTTCCCCGGCCAGGTAGCTGCCATGAGCTGTGAACACCAGCCACAAACTGAAGCTGCGATTGCAAACAACAATCAGGACTGGTAATTATACATGAACAACAGCAGAACATCTGGGGGATGTGTGTGTGTGTGTTAGATATTAGTTATTAACACAATTGTGTTTTCCTAATAATAAATGTGGCATATTGCCTTTTCCCCCTTGAAAAGATCCGGGGTGCTCTTTTTACATAACATTAGTATTGGGGGGGGGAGTATTGTTGCAGTTATTAAAAATGTATATATAATAAGCGTTTGACATTTGGTGAGCCACCACCAGTTGTACAAATAGCCGGAATTAGAGCCAGGTTTAGGATACCGGCTCTATTGAGAGAATAATTCCCACTGGGCAAGAAAGTTTGGGATATCACTGGATGCAGTTGATGTTTGGTGAGCCACCACCAGTTGTACGAATAGCCGGAATTAGGGTCAGGTTTAGGATACCGGCTCTATTAAGAGTGTAATTTTGTGTGTGTTTGTTTGTTTTTCTTTCTTTGTGGTTAACCAGGCAGACTCTGAAGGATATAGAAGTTTGCCCACCTGACTCTGAGGGATACAGGGATCTAGTTTCCAGTTGTTTGTTTTTTGTCTTATTATTGTGGAAAATGTTTTCTAAAAATAGCTCCAAGAAAAAAGCATGAAATGTTGCCTTTTGAACAAGAACTGACACCCTTTAAACAAGTTGCACAAGAATTAGGGCGCAGTCCTTGGAGGGCAGCAGAACCACGAAGATCTAACCCAGGATAGGTGTTGGGGTGTGGATTCAGATGCTCTGGCTCACCGAGCCCCACTTCCAGATTCATTGTTACAGTCTCATTTCCTTGGCTTATATCTTCCTTCTTCCTCTGCTACAGGCTCTTTCCCTCATGATCTCTTTCTTCCTTCCTCCTCCCCTTGCACTTCTGTGAAGGAAACTTTGAATGTAGACTAAGATATAATAAATTGTAGAAAAAAGTAAGTGATTTAAAGGAAAAAAGAAGATTTAAGAGAACAGCAATTAAAAGTTGTAAAAACTGGTGTTTGTTTTTTTTAAAAAAGGAGCTAAAAATTGTGGGAAGTATTATTAAAAAAAAAAAATTCTTGGTTTTCTTTGCAGTCATTCTGAAGGAAAAATGGGCCCTTTTCCCTGAAGGAATGGTCTACAAATTCTTACTAAAATAATTAAAAATAGATAATTTAGAAAAAAAATGTTTGTGTGCAAATATGTTATTTAAATCTATAAGCTTTTAAGAACCTAAACCAACATTCTTGGTTTGAAAATTCCCCCCCCCCTTTTTTTTGTAAATGTAAAATAAATTGATTTGGTTTTAAAATAAAGCCACTAAAGGCTAATTAGATTTGGCAATCAACGTTGCAAAACTAATGAATACCTTTTTTTCTTTTTCTTTTTTACCAGACACAGGCAAATTTGCGCGGTTTGGCTTTATTATTCAGCATTTAACCCTTAAAAAGTCCCCAATGCTTTATATGTTTAATCTTTTTAAATAAGGAGCAAAGAATGTGATCATGGTTGCGAAAGGGCAGCTAAAAACCAAACCAAAAAGATTCTGAATTCTTTTTATTTCTAGTAACAAAATAGCAGATCAGAGCTGCAGTAAAAAAAAAAATTAAAAGAAAAGTGTCTCTTTAAAGCAACATGAGGGGTAAGTTGTTTAAAAACAAAAAATCACCAACCTGGCCTGCTGTCTATAAAACAAAAACACAGGAAAGTAGGGGGGTAATTCCTCTGTTTTACCTGCAATCAGCAAGGAGATTTGTAAAAGGAAAGTATATTTTAAGCAATAACGTGCCACCCCCTAAAGGGCGTAGAAAAGTGGATTTTTTTTTTCTTTTGTCTTTCAGAACTTCAGGAAAAGCTGGCACCCGCAAAAGAGTTAAAGAGCAACCGAACCACCAAAACTTGTCTGTCTGTGTTTTATGTTCTGTGTTGTGTGTCTTGTTGCTAGCATTACTGTGTTATTGTGTATTGTGTTAAGAAAAATGGATTGAATCAGAGCCAAACACGTGACAGTTTTCATAATCTTTGCTAGCCAAGTATTAGGACAATATCTGTCTCCCCTAGATCCCCAAATGGTATAAGTCATCTTTAAAATCCCATGTGTATCCTCCTTAATAGGGCTATTACTATACAGATGATACAAATTCAGCAATATAGATACCTACTTAAACATCTCCGGTTTCCCAAAATAGTGGGGTCATAGCTGAGCAACCAAAGGGAAATTATAGACTACCCGATGTGTAACAGAATTACGAAATAGAAGTTTGTCTGGTTCTTATTGGGATAAGTTAGGTAATAATGCCATTAAGTTGTGTGATGATGTAAAAAGTTGTGCTTGTGTTGATAGACTAAAAAAAAAAATCATAGGGAAAGAAAAATATGTTATAGGTGTAATATGACTATATTGCAAACCCCTACCCTGACATATTACTTTCCAACACATAAGGACATGTGTGTCAGCCCCTTAGCTGCTGGTAATATGGTTAATTTCAATTTTTATTTTCAAAGTTAATTGAACAGCCTCATATAAACTGTTATTAAAAAGCAAGCAAATTAGCCAACTGAAAGCAACCATGCAAAACCAGGTACAAATTCATGGTCCAGCTATTGTGCACTGAGGGTCAGAAATTATAAGGGTGTCAGCATAGAGAAAGGAAATAATAACGTATCATTGATATGATATTTTCAGGGAATGGGCCCCCTCATGAACATCCTTCTTTAAATTTTAATTACATACCATTGTCATCTTCTTTGCTGTAATTGGTATAATGTTGGTTGTAATGTATTGCATGTGCTGTTGAATAAAAAGAATGTATCTTAACTTAAAACCACAAAGAAACCTTTTCTAAGTATGTTGCCTTATGTAATTGTTTTAAAGTGTGACCCATTCAATACCTTTCGGTTTGAAGACTCAAAAGGGAGATATGTAGTGCTAACAATGAATTTATACCATAGTATTGCTTTAAACAGAAATTTCTATACAGAATATTCATTGATAAAAATACCATGCTCATTCATTCACTTGTAACTCCACATGATAACCAAAACTCCATTTTGAATTGTTCTCTTCATTTTGCATTGCTCAGCCTAAGTTTTGCTGGGAAACTTTGTTTAAATAATTTAGTTTGGATGTGTGAATGAAGGGTGTGTGAGATGGGATCACTCTCCAACTCCAGCCTGTCCTGATGACAAAGTGCCAACACAACCTTGATGGCTGAAGAACAATGCAATTAAACTCTGCAAAAACAAGAAGAATCCACCTTAAAAAGAAAGAGACAAAAAGCCCCATCGAAAACAAAACCAGAGTCACATCTGCCATTAACTGATGACTCATGGTCATACTGTACCCTGAGGTTGTGTGACACAGCAAAATCCATGGATAAAAAGATGGGTGAGACTGCATAGCTTTGAGTAATGTTCTGCACACCATCCAAGAGCGTCAGTGCACAGCTGTGTGCCCACAGAGACCCCGCTCTTCCTCATGCCCAGCTTCCCTGGCCAGGTAGCTGCCATGAGCTGTGAACACCAGCCACAAACTGAAGCTGTGATTGCAAACAACAATCAGGACCGGTAACTATACACGAACAACAGCAGAACATCTAGTGTGTGTGTGTGTTAGATATTAGTTATTAACACAATTGTGTTTTCCTAATAATAAACGCGGCGAATTGCCTTTTCCCCTTTGAAAAGATCCGGGGTGCTCTTTTTGCACAACGCTATGAAATAAGGGAGGCAGACATGTTGGGAATCAAGTCATTTTGCACATAGACAGATCAACCAGCCTGTTTTATGAGCCCTTCTTGTACCTATATGAGCAACACGGAAGTGAGGGAGCAAGTGTCATTTGCCCATCTCCTCTAGCTAGGCCCTGAATCTCCGTTGTGCACCTGTGCATCATGCTATACAATGCAGGAAATTGGTGATTATAAGCTCATCTGAGCAGGGACTGGCTCTTCCCATCTGTTTGAATAGCACGTAGCACAATAGGGCCCCTGATCTTTTGGAGCCTGTAGGCACACTGTTAGAGAAAGAAATAAAGAGGATTCCTTGGGGGAAGAGAATACACCTAAGTCAGAACAAGGCCTCAATTATTTGCTTGCTCCTGAACTTCACAACAGCTGGTGGTGCTGATGAGTCAATCCAATGAAAGATGTTATAAGGGCTGCTGCCATAAATTCTCCAAAGTTTTCAAGACAGGAAACTGTCAAATCTGCATAAATCAGTATCAGTTACCTGAAAGGAAATGAATGGCACTACCAGAGTTCAGGGAACTCCCTGGCACCTCCCGCTCCACCAAACCGGCTTCATCCATGTGTTGTTACAAATGACCGCCATGTTGTTTTAATTCCACTCTTACCCTTTCATCAGATTCCCCATAGCTCTTTCCTGGCAGCTGCCCATGCCGTCCCCCTCTCCCTGATTCCTCTGTATAGACCAGGGACCTATTTATTGCTCTTGATTGTGCTACACTTTGGCTTATATTTTTTCAGTCCCCTTGTATACTGCAAGGGGCTCCTCTTTCATTGTTACTTTCTTAGCCTGTCTCCACTTCCAGCCACAAGCGATGCGGCTCCTCTGCAGAGGAAAGCTGTTTTGTTATGAATAGAGAGTTCAAGTTTTAAAAGAGCTACGCTACAGTGCAGGGAAGCATTGGAGAGCTTTTTTTTTTAAAAAAAACCAAAAATACATGAAGCCACTAGGCTTTTTAGCTGTATTTAAGGAGTTTCTAGTTTCGAAAGTGGGAGTTGAGCACTCACTCTGCAGAAATGACTGAAACTGACGAACTTCCCTTTCCTTGTGGGTTTCACGTATATTTCACAACGCAGTCCTGTTTCTCTCTCCCATATATATAGCCAGGGCCCATGCCATGCTTGGGGGTTAATCCCATGAATTAAATAATAGAGGTGGTTCTTTGCTTATTTTACCTCCACTGCCTCCCACCTCCTACTCAGCAGATTTAGCAAAAAGGAAGAAAAAAGATGCCTGAAAGGCTAACAGCTTTGGGAGGAGAGAGAGTCTCAAATCAGAGGACCCCTATCAGGAAATGACCCACCAGCAGCTTCAGCTTATTTATATTATGAGCCCATAAAGCAGATTAAAATCAGCATGGTAAAAGTTTAGCACTGGGGGCGTGGGTTCGGGGGGAGTCAAGTCTGTATAAAAGCAGCTGTGATATTGCTCCGACCCACTCTACTTAGTGCAGTTAAATCAGAGGTGGATAAATCCTGATTAGCACCAACTATATCAGCGGGAGTAGACCAGGCAGGTAAGCGGAGACCTGTCAAACCTGTGGAGCTCAGGCTGGATTAGGCTCCAGAACCCTGGGGGCCGTCGATGTTTTTCTGCAGAGTTACTGTTATTTAGGATGTTAATTGTCAGTGTAGCATTGACATGATGCTTAAATTACGTGAGAGACTGGGGTCTTTCTGTGCTTGGAGCCCTAGGTCCTGGCTCCTACTTATGGGTGTATTCTCCCTCAGTGCATGTGTAAATAGTTAACAGCACTGAATGACATTGCACATGACACGATCTGAGAGATAGTAGCTGTAATACTATAGATAGTAGTAGTAATAAAAGACTGCATCCTGCTTGTAACGGATGTGTGCATCAATCTGTGTTGCTCTGTAATCTGCTCTCCTAGGATCACTATCCGGACTTTTTTTTAGATGTCTTCGTCTTGTCAGGAAGTAATCTGGGACAATTTGGTATGGATCCCTTCTTTAATGAAGTGCTCCTTCGTGTATTGGCGACAATGGACCCTGGCTACCTCAAAGATACCTTAACCAACTTCTATTCCAGCTCCAAAAGCCTCATCCTTGTTGTCAATTGTTGTAGCTCTCCCTGCCAACTCTCCCACAGCTGCTGACTGGTTCTGACAGTCAAGTACTCCGCCTGCAAGTACTTCACTTAACACTTGAGGCGGCACTAGCTGGAATTCCCTCTTCTCCAGTCATACAGCCAATCTGCAGCACGTCCTAGCTTACAGCAAGAAATATTTCTTCTCTGTTCAGTGAGATCCTAATTTTCAGCAGCCACTTGCTCTTCCTTTATGAGCCCGCCCCCTTACCCTGTGGGCATTTCGGAGCTGTGCTCCAAGCTAATGGAACTCACACATTTGTGGATTTCAACAGCTTCCATTTTGTCTCGTGTATATGCTCAGCCAAGACCCAGATTTCAGAGGTGCATTCACTTGATTTCACCTCCCACCCCAAGGGGTGGAGGGACGGCATTGAGCAACACTGTAGCTGCTCTGGCCACCATTGCAACTGGTGTGCAGTTGACCCATTCACTCTGCTATTGCTGGTGTCCTCTATTACCGCTCTCTTTCTGGTGCAACGTCACATCCTGAGGTTCCACCACGTAACTCATTTCTCACCGATTTCAGCAGGGAGTTGGGAACCTCACTGCTAGTGCACGCTGTGCATTCTCTTTCACTGCAACACTGTTCCACGCCAGGCCCCAGGCTCAGTCCCTGGTTACCAGGGATTTCATCTCTAGAGATCTAGCAAAATAAGGCCTCCCACTTGGGTCTAATCAGCTCTTTCTCTAAGCAGTGAAGAGTCAAATGATGAGTAGGGCTTTTTGGACAGCATCAACACCCATCCCTTCCCTTTCTCCCTGCTTCACTGTTATTTGACTTCCTTACACCTTGCTTAGTGAGTGAGGTTCAGTTTAGGGTGACCTCCTCACTTAGGGTGCGTCTACACTTACAAGTTAGGTCGACTAAAGGAGGCTTAAGTTGACCTAAACTATCTGCGTCCACACTGGGCTTTCCTTAAGTCGACTTAAGCATTTCCTTAAGTCGACTTAAGGAAAAATTAAGTCGACTTAATAACATCTCGTTTTAGGTCGACTTAACGCTTAAGTCGACCTTATTAGGTCGACTTAAGCCAGTGTGGATGGGGATTAGCGCCTAAGTCGTCTTTATTAAGTTGACTTAAAATGTTAAGTTGACTTAATAAGATCGAAAAGGGGATATGACTACACTAGAAAAGTTGTCGACTTTTGTTAAATCGACTTAATAAGGTCGACTTTAAGTCGACTTAAAGTCGACCTTATTAAGTTGACTTAATAAAGTTGACTTAACTTTTCTAGTGTAGACATAGCCTTAGGGTGGCTGGGCACAGGCCTGTTCCCCTCTATTCATACAATAAGGATAACATCCTGCACTCGATACTAAAGTGAATTGTAAAACTGATTACTTTAGGAGAGCACTTTCACCATGCTGCGCACACAGGCAGAGCAGGCATCTCTATGCAAAGACGATCTGTTCCCAAAATCTCTCCTCCCCCCCCTCAAACTGATCACTAGCACTAGATGTCAGGAGAGAGCTCACTGTTTACATTTAATATGTAAAAATGAAGCTTCATTGGCCAGCCTGGTCAACAGGCAAAGACAAAGAAGCAAAACACATTTCTTTGTCTATAGCAGACCTGTTTAAACCAGGAATATCGGGGAAGTTGGTAAACACACTTTAGTAATAATTCCAGCATATATTTATCACTTGTTATACACCACAAACATACATCATGCAAGAACATTAATGATCAGTGAATTGTTAGTTTCCAAACAATACCTCACAAGGCTTATTTGGTACAAAGGTTCTTACTACAGTGTGTAGGATGTGAACACAGGTCTGCTTAGGGTCACAACCTCTGTCACATGAAGGCAAGTGATAGTTCAGCTGTCGTGGATGACATGTTATGCCGGCCATCTGAGGCCTTTTCCAGAGAGTGAGGGGCTCATCCTCTAGCTCCCCTCGGCTAGGACAATTCTTTAGAATAATTTAAGAATTATCAAGAACAGACTTCTGGAGGGTATGGAACATGAATCAAGCAACAATCAATTCAGGTTTATGCAGAAAACTCAAGAACAGATATTGTGTTTGCAGTCAAAGTGTTGCAGAAAAAATGCAACGATCTGCATATTGTGTTTGTGGCTTTAGAGAATGCTGATGACAGAGTTCCCAGACAAGGGTGTTGGAATGAGGGGTGCTGAGGTGTGACCGCATCCTCTGGCTTGAAGTGGTTTCCATCATATATAGGGTTTAAAACCTGGTCCAATGGCTTTCAATCCTCCCACTATAAAAATTGTTCCAACACCACGGTTTGCAGAGAGTTGCGCTGGAGGTGCCTGGAGTCATGCAAGCTGCTGGAGACGTATGTTCAGACTGTCATGGACGTGTCTGAGGATAGCACAACGGTAGCAAGAAGATGCCGTGGCAATAGTCAGTCATTCACTGTGAGGGTAAGTCTACATCAACAATTACAGCCATTCCTATTTGTGACTGTAATGAACACCCTGCTGCAGTACATTAGGATAGACACTCCATGCTTTTGACCAACGACATTATGTTGTGCCATGAAACAAACTATGAACTGGAAAGGGATCTAAAATGATGACAGGCTGCATTAGAAGGAAATGGCTTACTGGTCAGCTGCCAAAAAGATGGAATGCATGTGATGCTTCATCGAGAAGCCAGTAGAACTACATGGTATAGAAAAATTCCAAAGGGGTAGCCGTGTTAGTCTATAGTAGAAAGACAACAGAGTCCTGTGGCACTTTTAAAGACTAACAGATTTATTTATCGCATGAGCTTTCGTGGGAGAAAATCCCACTTCGTCAGACGCTGTGCAAATACCTCATTTCAGCATTGAGCCATGATAAGCTTGTGGATGCAGAGGATAGGAGCTGCATGAAGAGGGCTGTGCATAAATAGATAGAATTCCTGTTAACTCCCTGAGATGAGATATGCCAAGTAAATTAAGGGCAAAGTGTATAAGATTGTGATTCAGCCAATCATGATGTTGGGTCAGAGCACAGGCCAATGGGGAAGAGAGAAGAACTACTTGGTGCTACTGAAATGAGATGCTGGTAAAGCAAGAGCAGATAGGTTACACAAGGGAATCTTTTGAGCCATAGGGGCCGTAACATTCCCTCCTCCCCTCCCCGCCCCCAACCTTCAATCACAGAAAAGCTAAGGGAGTGTCAACTGAAATGTCTGGGTCACATGAGATGAGAGGAGGGGATACAGTGGCCAGAGAATACGAGAACCAGTAGTCATGGGACAAAGACCATGAGGAAGACTTAGAAAAAGGTGGTTGGAGATGCCGGGTTGGAGTCATGAAGAAGGTTGGAGTCAGCTTGGAAGATGCACTTGACAAGAAAAGTTGGAGATGAAGAACAAGAGCTACCAACTCTGACTGATGGGACAAGGTGAAGGCAAAACAGAAGCAACGGCATGATGTGTACACACCAGACAATAGAGATGAAGTGCTGACTGACCTTGATCATGCCCTAATAACCTCCCACACTCATTCCTCAAAAGTCTCATTCCTCAAACGTAGCGTCTTTCACACCCTCAGTGTGTCCACTCTTTCCACAGGTAAATGGTATGGTTATTTATTTTATTATGCACACAGGAATCAGAGAAAGATGTGCAGCAAACATTGCTCTTTGTAGAAAAGCCAGCCTTCAATGTAATATTACCATGAGGTAATTTTTCAGCTTAGCCTCATTGTGTGTTCTTGTACATTGGAGTATTCCTAACAAAAGGTGCTGGTGCCCCCTAGTGTTTGTTTTTGAGGTTTGCCAAGATTCCTTTTTTAAATACTGGCATGAGGATTACACACGCAAGCATACCAATTTCGCTGGCATGCTGCTGATATTTGCGGTAGCAATAGATTTAATAAAACATGCGCCTCTTTTGCAAATAGTTGAAATTAATATACAACAAGAAAAATACAGTTCATTTATTAAATCACGAGTTTAAACATAGCGTCACGAGTTACTCATTTATCATACTACAAAGCAGGACTCTGCCAACATTAACTAGAAAAAAAGGAACTATTTTACTGACAAAAATCCGTTTAGAGGATAAGATTAGCCCAATTATATAAATGAGAGAAAAGCTGTGGATAAAGGGTTTGTTATTTTTAGATTTCAAGTCTGTAGCCGAGGCCTGCTATACAGAACTGTTTGAAAGGATTGAGTTCCACTTAAAAACAAACACGGAGTTCTGTGGCACTTTTAAAGACTAACACATTTATTTATCGCATGAGCTTGCATGGTAAAAAAAATCCCACTAGGTCAGACACTTGAAGACGGGGAACTTACAGAATGGGAGCAGAATAAACGTAAGAGAGTGTAAATCATAGGATTAGGAATTCAGGCAAAACCTGAAATATTTTGCGTTATTGCATGGTTACAGACAGTGTTAAGCAGTGGAAAGATGTTGAGTCCTGTGACTCGCTCATTGACTTTTAACCCAATTCACATCAGTTTAATTTTTTTTAACGTGGCCTTTCATAATTTTTGCCTTTTCAACATTTTGGTTATCGCCACTTTGTTGACAAAAAGCACCTTTTTGGTCTGGTTTGAACATTAGCAGGAAGGTTTGCTAAGACAAAAGGCAGCTGTAAAAAACATTGCCTCACTCCTCTCTTTGGAAAAAAAATTAAAAATTCATTGTTAAACCAAGAGATGGAACTTTTCACAAACTGGGTATTAATGAAATTGCCTCTTCCTTTCTCCCATTTTGTTTTCATCTCCTTATGAAAAGTTTGATAAACTTCAATAGGAATTAATCCAAGAGGGCTTGACGGACATTTTAAATGGCTCCATGAAATTAAAAAAACCTATCAAATTTAATTTCAAATGTTACCATTTCTATAAATTAATTGAAACCCTCCTCTAGGATTTAACATCTCCAGCCCATCCGCTACTCCAGGTCCCAGCCTATAGACCATATGAAGAGCAACCACATGCCGCTGAGTTTCCTTTAACTCTTCACTCTGCTGCTCCCGTTCCCTGGGCCACTCCCCATAGTCCCAGCACGTTCACAAATGTTTCACTCTTACCTCAAAGCAATGCTGAACTCAGACCCAGCAGGCAGCCAAGGAGCTCCTTCTTGATTGCCTGGTCCCTGCCAGCAACTGAGCTATCCATGGTACAATAGCTCCCTTTGGTCAGCCAGGAACATCCTCTGGCCTCCTTTGGCTCCAGCAAGGAACTCTAGTACTGCAGATCTTTTATAGGACCCTCTGATTGGCTGCTCCCTGCTGCTTTTCCCTAATTGGCTGCCTCCTGCACATTCTCTCTAGATTTCTTGGAGGACTTAGCGCCACTTTTTCTTTCTGGGACAGAGTGCAATAGGACCCCGATGTCTCCAGCAAGAGGCTTTTACACCCCTTCACAGATCCCCACTCATTTTAAAATCAAGCCTCTTTAAAGTGTCTCAATTTAGTCATGTGAGATGCTGAGGCACCCCAAAATGTTCCTTTTGAAAATCTTGCCCATTGTTATATTATAAATGGTGACATTTGCCCTCTCTTGGGTTTGTTTCTTGGTTTTTATCTTAGGCACAAGATCATGCTACGGAGCATACCTTCACTGAGACCATACATTTCCTGTATGCAGAGTTCAGTATAAAATTCAAGGCAGAATTACGCTGTGTGTTTCAGCATGAAAGTAACGGCTGGAAGAAATAACATTTAGTATTTCAGTTTTCGCTGTCCGGATCGCACCGCACACCAGACATTCAGAAGTGTAGTGTAATTGCCTGACTACCACAACAGCTCAGTTGAAATGGAAATAACTGATGCTGATAACACCTCCCACTGAGCCAGAATTCCTAACATCACATGAAACAATCCTGTGCATGAGACGCGGGGGTCTAACAAAGCAAAGAAAGAAAAGTATGACAGAAAACATTGCTGTAATGGGACTTGCTGATTTGAATACAGTAGCATGTCTGATGTACCATGATCTCTTTACTGGCTGTATCTGCTCTATTTACAACCCCTTATTTTACATATCTGCACTTACTACTATCAAGACAAGCCAACATGCCCAGATTACAATTCATTTCCATTTACTCTATAAAAAATAAACATGTACCCTGGTGGAAACCTGCCAGATCTCATGCCAGTTATTAGCACATCTTACTAAAGCATTAACATCATTTACCTCTTAGGTGCATCCTTAGAATTAAGATATTCTCAACAAGCCCAGGGTCAGCTCATAATTGTCTGTCTTGTGTAAAACCACGCGCAGCCTTGGCAAAGCACTAATAGCCAGGCTGAGTAGTTAGAAGTAATCACTTAATTTGGCACGAATTCATAATGTAAAAGATTACATTAATAAAGACAGAGAGACAAGGTGGGTGATGGAATTTTTTTTTTATTGGACCAAATTTGGCTGGTGAAAGAGACAAGCTTTTGTGCTACACAGAGCTAGAAAGCTTTGTATTCCACCGACAGCAGAGAGCCCAGTGAAAGATATTACCACCTGCTCTTTGTCACTCTAATATCCTGGAACCGACATGGCTAAAATCTAGTTGCACTGGTGCAATTCAGTGGTGTATTTGAAGCTGATGGAGTTATGCACACTCACATCACTTGGAGATTTGGCCCCTCTCATTTTGTTTTGGATCTGGGGACCTGATTCTGCACTCATGCCAGTTTTAGGCTGCTGGTGGCCTCAGCAGGGTTATATCAGAGATAAGATTAGAAACTGGCCGAAATCTTTAGGATTGCTAGAGATGTCCTTCCGTGCACCCCAAACCATGTTTTAAACTAAACCATTCAAAAAAGGAAAGGGTTGGCATATGAAAGAATCATAGAATCATAGGGCTGGAAGGGACCTCACGAGGTCATCTAGTCCAACCCCCTGCTAAAAGCAGAACAACTCCCACGAAATCATCCCAGCCAGGGTATTGTCTAACCTGGCCTTAAATGTTTCCAAAGATGGGATTCCATCACCTCTCTAGGTAACCCATTCCAGTGCTTCACCACCCTCCTAGCGAGAAAGTTCTTCCTAATATCCAATCTCAACCTCCCCAGCTGCAACTTGAAACCATTGCTCCTTGTTCTGTTCTCTATTACTCCTGAGAACAGCCTAGCTCCCTCCTCTTTGGAGCACCCCTTCCAGTAGTTGAATGTTGCTATCAAATCCCTCCTCAGTCTTCTCTTCTACAGACTAAATAAGCCTAGTTCCTTCAGTCTCTCCTCATAAGTCATTTGCCCCAGCCCCCTAATCATTTTCGTTGCCCTCCACTGGACTCTTTCTAATTTGTCCACATCCTTTCTGTAGTGGGGAGCCCAAAACTGGACACAGTATTGTGGCCTCACCAAGAATAGAGGGGAATAATCACATCCCTCGATCTGCTGGCAACACTCCTACTGATGCAGCCCAATATGCCATTGGCCTTTTTGGCAACAAGAGCATATTGTTTACTTATATTCATCTTCAAAGGCTAAATACTACAATAGTATGTGGAAAAAAGCATCTGTAAAATACAGCGGTACTGTCTGCTACGTTACTGTGTCTCACCCTATGTAATAGGTAAAGGCCAAGATGCCGAGTCACCCTAAAGGTTTGTCTATGTTTCTGTGAGTGCTCACCAGTGTGGTGTTCCTCAGAAACCAGTGCCTGGCTGAAATAGTGTCCAAGATCCCCAGCACCCTCACTTGACAGCTATGATGGTGTTGGGGGCCCTGGTTGCTACTCTATCTCTGAATGCTTCTTCTTCCCTCCCTCCCCTCATTGAGTCCTGGCTCTGCGTACAGCCAACCTTGACCCCCATCCTGGTGACACTCTTCTCTTGCCTACTTCCCAATCCCCCTGAAAGCATCTCCCCACCACAGCTGAAGTTGACCGAAGACTATGCATTCCTCAAAATCCATCCCATTTTGGCCTTTCTCCTTTGAAAAACATCTGCTAGGTGCTTTCTTTTAGTGTTTTAGACAGCTAGTTTTGACCTAGTATCTCTCGCCTTCCAATCTCCCTCTTTTTAATGGAATCCTCGGGTATTATATTTTAAGAGCAATAGTCTATTGTATGTTTGTATTATGGATGCGTTTCTCTTCTGTTGTACAGCACCTCACACACTTTGGCATGGGAAAGGGGGGATATAAATTCAATTATTGTTTTTGCTGAACAGGAAAAGAAAATCTTCAGCACTCTAGACTGAATCCTGCCACCCTAACAGTTTTTTTTCACTTGGATGTGTCTTCAAGGTTCCAGCCCAGCCCCTTCCCCCAATAGCACTGATCTCTGTTCTTCAGATAATAATATTATATTCATAAATCCCTAGTCTTTAAATGTCAGCAGATCAAGTAGTCTGCACCAATACTAGACACTCACACCTACCACAGCCCCAGACAGTAATACATCAGTTCAATGGAACGTCTCATCCAACATGAAGTTAAGCATTAGACTTTGTAAGATCAGAGCCCCAGTTGTCATAGCTCTCCATAGTCTCATATTTTCCAGAGTTGCAAACTCTCAAATGCATTGAGTCTCATGGCATTTGGTGTTTTTCTGAAAGCCCCAGCAGCTAGACTCCTGTTTGTCAGTCGGAATCTCAGCTTTCAGTTTTTTTAAACGCAAGGTGTTTTAGCTTTTCATGGTTGCAGAGAAAAGCTTGCAAATGTGGCCTAAGTGTACCCTACAGGCTCAGAAACCAAAAGGCAAATAAAAAGAACCCAAATGTATAATTTTAAAAAAAATCTAATGATTTTGTATGTCCTGACTCATGAGTTCTGAACACCTGGGGTTGATGAGACTGTTTTCTCTTTGATTTCCTCTCCATCTCACTCACTCTGTCATTCCAGTTTTGTGCAGTGTATTGTGTCAGGAAGATGTTTCTAGTAGAGTATCCAAGGGATTGCTGTTTTCTTCACGCCCCTAGCTGCCCCTCCTGAGCCCAGACCTGGCTCCAGGCGCGCGCTGCTCGCCTGGCCCACTGTGCTTCACCGTCCCTGCAGGCTGGGGATCTGCCTGGTAATCAGCGCGGCTGTGCAGCGTGGCTCCAGTCCCACAACCAGGCAGAGGTTGGCTCCTCCCTGCCGGCTGCCAGGCAGCTGCCAAGGCCCCTGGGGGGGGAGGTAGGAGGCATGGTGCGGGTGGCCCAGAAATACTGCAGATGGCGCCGAGCTCAGCTTGGCAGCTGCAGGAAGACCCCAGGTGGGAGACAGGTGGGAATCTCTGAATTCTGGCTCTTGTCGCGGGCCACAGGGGGTAACTCTGCGGGCCGCAGCCGCGTGTTTGAGACCCCTAATCTAGTCTGACCTCCTGCACAATGCGGGCCTCACCCGCCCACTCCATTATTCTCTATGTCTAATTTGTCCATTATGTCCATTAAACTCTATGTCTGATTTGCCTATGGCACCTCTAATGACTTCAGTCTTAGTCATGTTCATTTTCATCCTGTGCCTGCTTAGCCTGGTTGACTATTTCCTTGACGTCTTTTGAAAAATGTCCTTCATGCTAGGTCCTCTGCATATAGCAGCTTCTTGCCTTTTCTCCTTGGGATCTTCCTGATAACATAGATATGTAGATATTGTTAGCTACTGCAGATAGCTTTATAGTAATTACATATTTAGTAGTGGCTGGGCGTGTTATTTGCAGATTGTTTAACTATATTAAGTGTTAAGTGAGAATATAAGTTTCCCCTTTAAAAAAAGAGGGGAACACTTGATGGAATGTCTATGAGTCGAGTGCATGTCTTGAGAGATCTTCAACGTGGGGAAGATCCAGCTTGTAGGAAGCTCCATAAAAGAAGGCCCATATTAAAATAATAAAGTTACCCTTCATGAAAGCATAGTCTCCTGGAAGGGATCACACTAGCCTGCTGTATGGGGTGAATTTCACCCTAGTTTACACAACTGCTCCAATTTAGAATCACTCGTGAATTTCTTTAACATGCCCTCCACTCCCACTTCTAGATCATTTAGCAAGAAGTTAAATATAACTATAGAAAACAGCAATCCCTTGGATACTCTACTAGAAACATCTTCCTGACACAATACACTGCACAAAACTGGAATGACAGAGTGAGTGAGATGGAGAGGAAATCAAAGAGAAAACAGTCTCATCAACCCCAGGTGTTCAGAACTCATGAGTCAGGACATACAAAATCATTAGATTTTTTTTTAAATTATACATTTGGGTTCTTTTTATTTGCCTTTTGGTTTCTGAGCCTGTAGGGTACACTTAGGCCACATTTGCAAGCTTTTCTCTGCAACCATGAAAAGCTAAAACACCTTGAGTTTAAAAAAACTGAAAGCTGAGATTCCGACTGACAAACAGGAGTCTAGCTGCTGGGGCTTTCAGAAAAACACCAAATGCCATGAGAC
Organism: Pelusios castaneus; assembly: GCA_007922175.1. Lineage (NCBI taxonomy): Eukaryota > Metazoa > Chordata > Testudines > Pelomedusidae > Pelusios > Pelusios castaneus. Next base: position 11,273,105 of record ML685781.1, read on the forward strand.
TCAATGCATTTGAGAGTTTGCAACTCTGGAAAATATGAGACTATGGAGAGCTATGACAACTGGGGCTCTGATCTTACAAAGTCTAATGCTTAACTTCATGTTGGATGAGACGTTCCATTGAACTGATGTATTACTGTCTGGGGCTGTGGTAGGTGTGAGTGTCTAGTATTGGTGCAGACTACTTGATCTGCTGACATTTAAAGACTAGGGATTTATGAATATAATATTATTATCTGAAGAACAGAGATCAGTGCTATTCACGCCCATGGGGGCTCTGGGCTGGGAGTTTGCATGCAGCTCTTTCTTTCTTTCTTTCTTTCTTTCTTTCTTTCTTTCTTTCTTTCTTTCTTTCT
>ML685781.1:11279566-11361804 GCA_007922175.1 Pelusios castaneus
AAGAAAGAAAGAAAGAAAGAAAGAAAGAAAGAAAGAAAGAAAGAAAGAAAGAAGGCCCAGGGGCGGGGCGATGGTCCCCAGCCATGGCCGGGGCCGGCCCCCACCAGTGACATAGCCTCGGCCGGGGCTGGATCCTAGTCCCCGGGGAATGACTGGGGTCCCTGGGGAGGGAGCGGGCCAGCCTGCCACCTCGATGCTCCCCTCCAGCATGTGGGGGGGGGGCCACCCCCCAAGGGACAGCCCTGCAGGGCTCTGCCTGCTGTGCAACTCAGGCAGCGGTAGGCTCCGCCTCCTTCCCGGCTGCCCGGCAGTGGCTGCCAAGCCGGGTCCCTGCAGGGGGGCGGAACAGGGGCAGTGTGGCCCGGAGATCCTGCCAATGGTGCCAAGTTGAGCTAGGTTGGCGGCAGGACCCTGGGAGGGAGGCAGGCGGCCACTTGAAAAGCCAGCCAGGGGTTCGGAACCTCTGAATTCCGGGTCTTGTCGTGGACCGCAGGAGGGAACTCGGCCCATGGGCCTTGTGTTTGAGACCCCTTAGAGGAAAGATTCAATGGACTTTGGGCCTGACCCAGCCTTTCAATTCCTATGTTCCTACCCGAACCCTCTTTGGTGACCTAAATGAAATGAGTTGTAGGTTTAGTCCACAAGTCTTTATCAACACCAGCATCCTTTTGCCAGGCTTGACAGCGGTGATAAAGATGAAGTGGATCTGGTAACTAAATTACAAGCAGCCCCCTCAGATCGGATCTGAGGCATGTTGGTGAACTGCGAACTGACACCATTCAAGTCTAAGATTCCTTGGCATATTTCTTCAGAGTCAGGGTTTGCCCTGATGTCCCTGGTTAACCTATCCTTTGCCCCCCATTGTGAATCATGTAGCTGACACCAAAGGCAGTGGAAATTCACTGGGATTACATGTGTGTAATGTGTGAATAGTTTAATACTTACAGTGCAGTAGTGTACAAAGGTTCCAGTTGGGATCAGGACCCTGGGATGATGGGTGCTATGCAAATAGATAAATAAATGCAGTCCCTGCCCTATAATCTAAGGCCTGGTCTACACAGCTGTTGATGGTTGATGGGAGATATGCAAGTCTGACATCAGAAATCACAACATTCAAAAACCAATAGGGGAACACTTCAATCTCCCTGCTCGCTCCACTGATGACTTGTTAATAGCTGTGCTCAAACAAATGAATAACAAACTGAAGCTTCCAAAAGAAACTGCAGAACTGGAATTCATATGTAGATTTGACTCTGTTATCTCCGGGTGAAACAGGGACTACGGATATTTTTCTCATTACAACAGATGACTTGCCCTCACCTTCCTCTATATGTTGTTCCCAGTGTTTGAATCTTAACATCTGCTTTGATTCGCTGTTATAGCCTGACCTGATCCTAGGTCTTACACTTCCCTGCATTTATTTTCCTCCTATTCTGTAAGTTCCCCAACTTCAAAGCATCTGACGAAGTGGGATTTTCTCCCACAAAAGCTCATGCAATAAATAAATTTGTTAGTCTATAAAAGTGCCACAGGACTCCTTGTTTGTTTTGCTGAACGAGACTAACGCAGCTACCCCTTTGGAACCTGTCAGACATATCACACATATTCATAACTTCCAGTACAGATATGACACATACACATAAACAATATTATCATACTTAGCAAATTACAACCACTCTAACAGTACCTGACATGGCCTATCTCATATGAATTATTGTCATTTTGACATGTCGATGTTAAATGATATCATAAACGGTCCCTTTAATCCAGCCAGCATCACAGGGGGCCAGAAAAGACGCATGTGGTTAGCACTAATAAGTTCATGCAATCACATGATCCTAGCAATGTACTCTGAGAATCTTGGCTGAAAAATGCTATCTAAATAATGCTGGTGTGCAGAGACCACAGCAGACCATAAAGCCCATATTGTCTCGTTGGTGCTCTGTATTTCCCCGTCAGTCTTAATTCACCTGTTACTTCTTGTCTTACACTTGCTTTCTATGCTCTTTGGGACAAGGGCTGACTTTTTGATGTGTGTTTCTCCAACACCTACCACAATGGAAGCCGGTCTACAAGTAGGGCTTCTCAGCACTAACATAATATAAATAAAAATAAACACAAATAAATATTACTATACAAATCAGACAGCTGGAAAAATTTACTTGTGGCCCAAAATGTCCTAAATATTTGTTAAACGTCTTTGTGGGAACTCTCCAAATGAGCGTTCTCTTGAATGTCATTGGTGATAATATTATCCTGCTACCACTAAACAGTTTCTTGAGCTCTTTTGATGCTACAAGGTGAAAAAAACCTGCCAGTTTCTTAGCAAGGAAGGATTGGAGAAGCCCACAAATAATAAAATATATAACAACCTTTTTTTGCACTAAAACAATATTTTGATCATCTAAAGATGAGGCTCTTTAAAGGTCACATTTTGATATATCCCTCCCCACCTCGTTGTTGTTAAAAACGATCAGTAGCACTGACCTTGACAACAGTGCCTCAGAGGTTTAGTGACAATCTATTCTGTATCAATGAGCACAAGACGTCACTTTTATGTGCTGGGGCGCTCCCAGGGCACTTGATAGCAGGCAGACATGCTTTTTTTGACAAGACCCCAAGTAAAAATATTTAATGTATCCTTCTCGATGTGAATTGGATTGTACCCTCCTGACATTGGATCCCAAGCCCTAGGGAAAACCATGCTAGGTGCTGTGTGACTGCATTAGCCTGACTTAATGGCTGCACAAAGAAATAAATCATGACAAGAACTGAATAACATTGTAAAGGTAGAATTGTCGGTGTCTCACCGACCTTCCTTGATTCCCAAGCTTATTAACCATTTAAAGCAATAAAATGGACAATTTAGGAATGGAATTTTTTAATACAAGTTCTATTGTAGGATATAAAGGTGGATCACATCTAATGGGTAAATTAATTATTGGATCCTGTTGTGAATCAGATACACTTTCCACTTTGTTCACTTTTTACATAGGGAGTCAAAAGATGTGTTCGAGCAGTGTGCCAATTCATCAGCTAGTATAAAGCAGGAGAGTTCTGTAGATTTCAATTTATATCACTTTGAGTATCTGGCCCTGTGATTCTTTTCTGTATAAAAAATACTATCAGCCTTCATTAAATTGCAAAATAAACTAGATCATTGAGGAATTTATTTTTCTAATGGAAATAATTTTGAAAAAAAAAAAACCCAGAGAAAATCCTCAATACGTTATTTTAAAAATACAGGATGAAACCCTGGCCCCACTGATGTTAATGGGAATTTGCCATTTATTTCAGGGTTTCACTCACAATGTTAACTTACAACCAACATTTTTATCCTGATATTTTTCATAAATGACAGTGATTTTTAATTTTTTTTTTTAAAGAGCAGGGGAAATAAGTAACTTGTGAAAGAGAGGAGGGTTGAGTGAAAAGCAAAACGGTTATTTCAGAGTTTACATTTACTAGATTTAACCAGTTATAATTACTCTTCGCAAATGATAACCTTTATGCATGGACTGAGTTGCCCCCTGCCATCAGCACTGCCTCTTCAATGCGTGTTAAGAACATAACAACAACCAACCTGGGTCAGACCAATGGTCCATCTAGCCCAGTATCCTGTCTTCTGACAGTGGCCAATGTCATCAAGTGATCCATCCTCTGTCACTCATTTCCAGATTCTGGCTAACAGAGGCTAGGAACACTTCAGAGTACAAACAAGGAATCCTGTGGCACTTTTACTCCTTGTTTGTTTTGCCGAACGAGATTGACACGGCTACTCCATTAATAGATCCTCCCTTAAGGGGTGTCTCTGTCCGAACCACGTGCTCCTCTGAACCTGTCAGATTTCCCCTAGCCTTTGGTTTAAAAACTGCTCTCCAACCTTTTTAATTGTACGTGTCAGCAATCCAGTTCCGTTTCGAGGTAGGTGGAGCCAATCTTTTGTGCTCATCATTTCTACTGTGTTATTCATTCCGGGGCCTGGAAGCACCCTTTGGGCAGCCCTCTATGGATGCGCACTACAAGATGCTGCAGAGCTCCCTGGACCAAAGCAGGTAACTGCTCTATGCTCTGGGGTTACCGGAGCCTTCGTCACACTCCAGCCACTTTGCAACACTCCAGCACTGCACAGTCTAGCACAGTGGTTTTCAAACCGTGGGTCGGGACCTGGTACTGGGCCGCAGCCACTCAGATACTGGGTCATGGCACCCCCTGTTACCGCCGCCAAAAGACTGGAATGTATTGCTCAACAATGAAATTGATGGGTTGCATGCAAAAACTATTTTTTTTTCAACTGGGTCCCAAGGAAAAAAGTTTGCAAACCACTGGTCTAGCATCCCTGGTCTCCTGCTGATCTCTCTTTCATGGAGGACCCTCAGGTGGCACAGAACCATTGTAGCAACCTCTGTGCTCCTGCTCTCCCACCTAACATGAGGGGGGGATGACAGGGAGATGGGTGGGAGTGGAGTTCTCCTATAACCCTCAGCTGCCATATATGTTGCCTGGGGCATTTGCAACTGGGGTAGTTTAGCACAAGTTTCAGAGGGAACAGAAATTGGCTCATTGCCGAATGTCCCCAGGGACATCTACGCTCCTTCCCTCTTAGCTGTGCTGACTGTTTCTAGGTCGTAGCTGAGGTGCTGGCGTATTTTGTGACATTTCATAACAGGCCTGAAATAGCCTGCTACAGAAATGTGTCTGGGAATCAGCTTTACTCCTTATATAAAACATTAACATTCATGAGGTTGTCTCCCACCTATTCCTAAAAACACTGTCGCAATTCACCTGGTCTTTTCCTCTTTAACCTCACTGTGGCTATTTTTCTGCCACATTGATTGGTATGTTTTTATGGTAAAATGGACACAGGTTTTTTGAACTGATCTGCTTTGGTCGTTCTCTGCTTTCTGCTGCAGCTGTGTGAGCGAGCAGATGTAATTTGAAAGGTGATCGCTGTTTTAGGGCTTCAATCCAGCAATAATCATGAAAAATTAGTAAACTGAATGAAGTAAGATTTAAGTCAAGGACCACCACCATAGCTGATCACATTAGTGACTACAGAACAGTAGCTGCTGATTTCAGAAAGCTCAGCTCAAATGGCATTAAAATTCCCAGGTCAATCAGACAAGGGGCTTTGCTTTGCAGCTCAGGGATGAGTTTGAGAAACAAAGGACCAGGTTGCTCAAAATAGAACTTTGGTCAAAATAAGTCTCCATGGGGTTTCATTCCTAATACAGCCCTGGCCACCAGGTGTTGATCTGGGAACCAGTGCAAAGAATGTAAAGGAAAGAAGAATGAGGAAGAAAAGGAAAAGATTAATTGTGCCATCAAATGTAGACACCGGAGCAGCACATTTGTTCCTTCTGCGTCAAACGTTCTTCCATTGCAATTCAGAACAATCATCTTGGTATTTAGGTTGCCTTCAGCCTTTTCCCCCATTTCAAGACGTAATTATTCACACCAGGTGCATTGCTTCCACCCATCCCTTGTGACTTTACCATTCACATGCACATGAATTGTAATTTGCCAGCCTTCACTAAAGTTCCTTTGTAAACGTCTCCTACCCTGGGTGTAATGTTACATTGACAAGGAGTGCAGTACAATGGAAGGGAAATAGAATTTACCCAGCTAACAAAAGGTATTAGTGCTCCCTGCTCCAAAGCCCAGGTGATTGTGTAGAATTGATTGCAGGGTCTCCAGGGACAGAAGGCTTGTGTCATATTAAAAACGTGAATGTGGCAGCAGCAGTAGAAAACAAATCTACGCAGCAGTGGCCAATTGCTGTAATTGTAGGGTTTTGTGTCGCTATTTTTGCTAAATGCTACTGGTGTCATTTACAGTTTAAATTAATGAAAGAAATTAGCCAGCCGGCTCCTGAAAGCCAAGGGCATGTATTCAACTGGATTAGCATTCTCCAAAAAAAGATCTTCAGCCCTGCTTTATTTAGATTGTATGGGCCTGTTCTTCTTTGATAAAGAGCACCCACACCTCCCATTGACTTCACCAGGAACAATGGCCCCTCAGCAGCAGTCAGGGTCAGGCACGGAAGTGACAGCATCATGTGAATGTGAATCGCTTGGCACCAGTTTCACACCTGAAGAACTGTCACCACCGCTTCCCATGTTGACTGGAGTCAACTCATTGTGCTGCCCCGTCTGTTCCTTGATTCCCGTTGGGACAGGTCACATCTCTTTGTTCTGTGTCTGGCTCCAACGGAGGGCAACAGATCCGTCCATGACCGCTATTCTAATACCAATAAAGAATGGCACCAATAATGAGGAGGAACCGAGGGCCTGATTATCCCAGCTTGCAGGCTCCATCTTCGATTTCTTCTGATGCACTGGCAAGCCCCAGGCCACACGTTCATTATGGAAACCACTAAGCAGATATGAGGTACAATTAAAACATGTCTCTGATGGTTGTTTTCATTCTTCACTGGAAAAAACTAACACAGACACCCAGGACCAGATTAAGGGGCCCTGGAGCCTCTAGCTGCCCACTTTCATGGTCCCCCCGACCACAGCACCCAGCCTGGGACGGGAGTGGGGCAGCGGTCAGGCACACTGGCCCTGGCACCACCCAGCAGATCCGCCAGCCATGCAGGGTCGGCGCTTGGCACTGGAGATGGCCCAGCCAGTCAGCGCTGAAGGACTGCAGCTCTGGGGCCAGAGGCTGTGATCTGTAGCACTCCCGCCCCACCCCTGAGCTGGCTGACCGGGGCAGGGCAGGCTGGTGCACAGTGTAGCCTCTGGCGGGGCACTGTCGGGCCGCCATGCCAGGGCCCCCAGAGGTCTGCCAGACCAGTCTGAGCTGTGGGGCCCTGGCCAGTGCTATGCCAGCCTGAGCAGCGCCATATTTTGGGAGGACCACAGGGTCCCCCTTTACCTTGGGGCCCGGGGCTGCAGCCCTAAGGCCCGTGCCTTGAGCCAGCCCTGCTGACATCCAGTAAAAACAGAGATGACAAATAACTGCTGTGTCATCCTAGATTTGAACATCTCAAGCCAGGGGGTTTCTGCCACTTTCCTCGGGAGAATAGTCCATTTCTTCATTCATGTGTCACACTGTCCGAGAGTATTTTCTTGAGCTTCCGCCTAAGTTTCCATTGTTGAAAATTTCATCCCATTGCTCCTAGTCAGATCTTTGAACAGGAAAGGTTAAAATACAGCGAGGGGCAGAGCAAAGAGAAAGATGAGTGACAGTGTCTGAGCGTTCTGAGGTTATTGATCAGGTTCTTTTACATCTGATTGCTAGAATTCCCAGGAAGACAATGACAAGTTCTCCCCCTTTCCTTCACAGAGAGCATGCAGGACAAAACAGGCAGCTAAAAGCATTGTGAGATTTTTGCACTGAGCTCCAATCTGGTGAGTAAACAAGGCCCTTCAATCTACAAAAAGCACAGTCACCTGCCATTCTGTACCTGCTGAGCCAGAAGTTGAATTCCTCCTTGGTGCTGTTAAGGAGGCCAGGTCATGACTTCAGCAGCCAGGGGAACAAGTGGTAGGTGGGGTCCCCCAGTATCAGTACTGGCATTTCAACACCGCCAGTGGTAATCCACAGGTTGGGAAAGAAGGTCCCTGCTTCCAGCTTCCAAACAGTCATGTGTTCTTCATGTGTTCTCCATGCATCTCCCCGGACAAGCCCAAATTGATATGAGTGAATTCCCTGATGATCCACCAGTGCTTGCATAACCATGGAAAAGTAGCCCTTTCTGTTTAGGTACTCTGTGGCAAAGGACTCTGGGGGCAAAATAGGGATGTGCATGCCATCTAGCGCCCCTCTGCAGTTCGGGAATCCCATAGCTGCAAAGCCATCCACTATGTCTTGCACATTGCTGAGAATCACAGGCCTTGAGTATCTGAAAGTTCTGCAGCCACTGCTTGTCTTCCCAAGTCTGCATTGTGATGTGATCCCACCAGTCAGCACTCTCTTCTCCAGCCCAGAAGCCATGCTCCGTTGTCTCCAGGTGCTCAGAGAACACCAGCAACAACCACAGCAATCTGCCCTCCAAGGAATCGTCATGTTCCCTGTGGGTCTTCTTGTGGTTTTGCAAACAACAGAGGATTGTGCATCCCTGTGCTTACAACACTCATGACAATAATGCAGAGCTGTGCAGGCTCCATCCGATATGGCAGACAGAAAAAAGTCCAGAACAGGTTCATGGGAAATGGAAAATAGGCACAAAAATTACGGGCTTAGCGATGATATGGGATGGAGACCACTGTATTATGAGCAGTTGACCTCTTGCTCCCAGTCACCCCTGCACAACTCATTTTTGTCCCACCATGCATTGCCAAAAACTACCCAAAAGATAGGGTGCAGAATGGTAGCACGTAGCTCGTGGGGACACTTACCCTTGGTGCAATGCATTCTGTATTGGCACAAGCACTCCTGGGGAGTACACACAGCACTGACGCGAAGAGCCAAGTACACATGCGTATAAGCGATATGCTAACTGAGGGGGCTGTATGCCAACATAACTTGTGTCACCAAAATTTTGTAATGTGGACGTGGCCTTAAGTACTTGACTTTCCAAGAGACGGAGGCTCCTAAGTCACTTAGGTGATTTTTAAATTTTCATCCACAGTGTCAATGCCCAGCTACTCCTGGATTCTCCCACTCCTGCCTCCATGCCTTTTACAGTGCTGCCCCTATATATCAAACAGTCTCCCCCATCCAGTCCGACATGCCATTCTCTCCAATCCTTTATTCACATCCCCCCTCAGCATTCACTTCTTCCACAGGCTGCACAAGATAGGATCCTTCTATCAGGTAATGCTAAGGCTTAAGCTGTCCAAAACCTAGGCCACAGGGCCAGCGGTTTGAAGAGAGAGAGAAAAAAAAAAGAGTCAAAAGGCATAAAGATGGGAGAGGCCACAAAACTGTTAAATTAGATAAAGCTGACTGACCGGTACAAAAGTGCAAACAGAGGGCGGGGTAAACTAGTTACAGAGAGGAGTGGGAGATTAACAGACCCCCAGCCCTATGGCTAGATAACCCAAAAAGAGGAGGAGGGTCAGAGAGCTTCCTGACGATCTCCTGACAATCAGAAAAAAACAGCTGGACCTTAGGAGTTGGAGAATACCGAGTCACTGCACTTTTTGAGCCGTAAAAGGGGGCTTGTTGGGAGGGCGAATTCGGAGTTATTTGCCTCAGTTAACGCTGAGACAAAGTCTCTGGGATTTGATCACTCCCATGAGCACTCCTCATTCGGATCTCTGCAGGACGTGGACCGGGTGAGACCCTGGAAGCCTGGCCAACTAACAGGAATGTCAGACCAGCAACCTGACACCAAAGGAAAGGTAATTAAAGTAAAGTTCAGAGTAGCGACTGGCTCCTAAACAAAAAGTAACACAGAAAGTTTTAAGGTTTTTCCCAGCTTTATGCTGAGACTCTTAGGTAAATGAACAATAGCTGCATCAGCCTTGGGTTTGGGGTTGATGTAGGAATTGGGGAAGGTATAGGATTTTGCTTTGGGTATCATTGTGTTAGCATTTCTGCTTGTGTGTGTGTGCTTGTAAATGCTGTTATTTTTATCAATTATAATGTTGTGTTAGTGTGGGTGAAAAATTATAACCGGTGACCAGGTCTGAGACTATACCCTGTGTGCAGCCGCCCCAAGGCCTCCCAAGGCTTTGAAAGCAAGGGTGCACGGGTGAACCTCGTGACCCACTGGATCCCCTTCTTGTGTGAGTGCATAAACGGGCACCCTCTGTGCTTGGTGTCCATGCTGCTATAACTCTGCTGCAGGGGGGAGGAAAGTGTGAATGGGGGATGACTGTTGACCAGGTCTGGGACTAAATCCTGTGTGCAAAAATGTACCGGTGAACCTCGTGACCCATCGGGTGTGAATGAGATCCCTATACAACAGCACAGAGTCCTGTGTGACTGTGTCTTACATATGGGCTTCTGTTCTTGATTGCTTTGGATTGTGTATATTGGGCTCTGTTATACTCTCTATGGCTATATCTACACTTGCACTTTTAAGTCGACTTTAACTAACAGAATGATTGTATTCCTTATGTCCTTAATGGCTCATCAGGTCACTCCCTGGGACCATTGTAGCTGGAAAATTCCTAAACATTAAGGACACAATGGTTTGACACACCTGCCTCTCTCAGCCATTTCAATAAAATAACATAAGTTAAAGTATAGATAGAACATCATATTCCTAACTTCTAATTGAAATAGAATTCCTAGACATAAACTATATAATCATTCCCAGCAAATTATTACCTTTCTATTGATACCAAACATGACATAGCTCCTATGGATTATAGCATTTATGAGATATCCATTGAAAATAATATCATAAATGCTTCCCTAAATCCAGACAGTGTCACACCCTGCCCACATGCCCTGCCCTTTGGGAGGCATGCCAGGCTCCCCCTGTGCCCCCCCCCCCCGGCAGGGAGGGCATTGGTGTAGTCCTGGGGTAGCCCTAAGTTGACTTAGGGCTAACCCAGGGCTGCACTGGCTTAATTTGACTTTAAAAAGTCGAATTAAGCCTTAAGTCTAGTGGAAAGGAGGTTTAATAAAGTCAACTTAATTTTCATTAAGTCGACTTTATTTTCCTTAAGTCGACTTAAATAAGCTGCTTAAGTCGACTTAAGCAAAGTGTAGTGTAGACGCAGGGCAAATTAAGTCGACTTAAGCAAAGCTTAAGTTGACTTAATTTACCAGTGTAGACGCAGCTTAGGTTATGTGTTTAAAGCCATAATTGATGCAAAACCCTGAATCTGCATTCATGCAATAAGCAGCATTGCAGTTTAGAGTGTTTGTGGATATATTGGATGTTTCTTGTACTACTAATCACTGCCTTAAGATGTGTGATTATAATCATAGTGCCTTAATAAATGTTACATACATAGTAAATAGACAAAAATTATTGGCTGCGTCTACACTTGTAAATTAAGTCAACTTAATTTACCCTGCATCTACACTACAGATTCCTTAAGTCGACTTAAGCAGCTTGCTTAAGTCGACTTAAGGAAAATAAAGTCGACTTAATAAAAATTAAATCGACTTTATAACACCTCATTTTAATTCAACTTAATGCTTAAGTCAACTCCCTAGAGTCGACTTAAGCCAGTGTAGACGTGGGGTAGCCCTAAAGTCAACTTAGGGCTACCCCAGGACTACACCAATGCCCTCCCTGCTTGGGGGGGTCACAGGGGGAGCCTGGAATGCCCCCCACTGGGCAGGGCAGAGCCCTGCCCACATGCCCTGCCAGGATCCCTGACCCCCTTTGTACCTAGGTACAATGAGGCAAAGGCTGAGCCCCCTGGCAGTGGGCAAGGGCTGCCCCCTCTGCCCCCCCCCCCCGTGGACCTACCCTAGGTCCCCCTAGCCCCTTGAAATTGACCCAAGCGTCCAGTGTGGACGCTGTAGGTCAACTTTGTAAGTTCCCCCCAAAGTCGACTTTAATTTTAAGTGTAGACTCACTAAGTCGACTTAAAATTACAAGTGTAGACATAGCCATTGTCAGTGGTGGTCTTTGCCTAGGAGCTTCAGGAAGCTGCCCAACATCCGCATTTAAAAGGACTGGGTATTTGTTTAGGCACCCTTCCCCCTTGAGGGGATAAAGCTCTGACACCTTCTTACAGATATTTCCAAGGGTATCCTTACTCTGGGTTTCCCTTCGTCACCACCGCAGCCTTTGTTATCCAGCCTAAATGGGCAGACCCTTGCCCCTGTGCATGGCCCCATTAAAAACACTGGGGGTCCTCACGGCCATGAAGCTCTACCTACACAGATACATTAACAGCACCAGGGCTTGGACAGTCAGCTCTCTGCAGCACAGACGGGCTGTATGTTGGGTCATGTACCGGATCAGGAACACTTTGGATGTTTCACAATCAAGGCTAAGATTATATGGGTACCTTTAGCGTTGTGTCTTCTTACCCTTGCCACATAAGCCCTACATCTATGCACCATAAACTTTCACTCCTGGATGAGAGCTGCAATATAAAGTCTCTGTGTAAAAATAATTATACAGGAGCAGATATAAAACTTGATTTTCCAGCGAGTCTTGTAAGGGAGTGCTCTGGGAGAGAAAAGGCAATAGTGGCCAGATGATTTGCAATGGATTTCTCTGACAGGGTGCACAGTAAGTCACACAGCCAATAAAAGGGAGAAAGAGAAACCAGCTAAGGTCATCAGAAAATTATTTTCTTTTGAAATGTCAGTAATCTTACTGAGCCGAAGGAAGAATGAAATTTAAAGGCATACAGTCAATTTGTAAGCCAGTCATTTAAAAGTATCCAGTAAAGCACCTGCCTCTGAGTCCCCTGCCAATTTTTGTGATTTTACAGTTCCCCACTTTTAAATGAATTTTCTCGCCTCTCTTTCTCAATGAAGGACCCACACAAAGAACAGGGGAAACTGACTATATCACTAGGTATGGGAAACAGTGAAACTGTCTATATACAAAGTGTTGCTCAATGTGTAAAGTAAATACACTGGAAACAGACAAATGCATTTTTCTCTGATCTCTTTCAGTTACCGTGACCATGGGTGTTATTTCTAAAAGGGTAGGTTAAAAAGAATCAGACCGATTTTCAGTTTTTAGCGCATTGGATTGTTCTAATTGCCAATTGCAAGAGGGTGGTTTGCAAGTTGCCCTCTTCCCGACAGAAGGAGGCTGAGTCTTCTGATATCAGTTATATCAGATATCACCAGGCATGAAATCTCCTGTTCCAGTCAGCAGCTGTTCAATACACAAGTAAGGATAGCATTGCAGTCACCCTCCACCTATATACTGCAGAGGTTCTTTATGGGAAAGGTGGGGTCATTTCTCTCTGAAGCAGGAGATGACGTCCATTGCTGACGATAGGATACGGGACCAAATGGACCACTGTTTTGATCCAGTGTGGCAAATCTTAAACTTCTGTGCATCAGCTTACCAAGGAACTACACAGACCTTATTTCTGGGGTCTATTATCTTCTGAACACCAAACTTTTGGCAGAATATTACATCCAGTTCAGAAGACGAAGATGATGACAACAGAAGATGTTTATGTTAAAATTCATTGAGATATCCAGTTAAAACCAGAACTCTCTCTCTCATTTGATGCTCAATGCACTATCAGTCATGCCTTGCGAGATAGGCAAACCCAGTAACTTTAGTACGTTCGTCCGGAAAAGCCACTTATCACTTTCCTGATTTATACCTGAAAGGCCCAACAAGCTGAGGTGACAGCCCTCTAGACTCAAATAACCTGAAATTTGCTTTGCAAAAAATTGGTAGGAGCCCTATCCAAGAGGAAAGTAAATTCCATGAGTTCCACCCCCAGCTTCCTCCACTTCTGGAGAGTGGAGGAGGAAGTGGTACATGTATTTCATATAGAGACATTACATCATTTAAAAAATATGTTCCACAGGCATGGGCTGTAACTTATCAAGGGGGCCACTGTCAAATTAATTCCTGCAGAAATCAGCGCACAATCTCATCAGTTCGATATGTAAACCACACCACTTACATGGCAGCAGGGTAGATCTCATTCTGCAACGTGCGAGCTGCTTGGCTCCCTCTGTGGGGCAAGAAAGGGTCTCTCCCTCCTTAAACCTGCAGCTGTCAGCGCAGATCGCAGGACACCTGGAAGAAGCCAGAGCCATCTGCGCAGAGGCACTTTGCACTCACTGAGGCTATTGTTAGTGGCTGGATTCCAGACGTGCTGTCATTTTACTGTGGTATTTATTATTACTCCAAGCTTTTTAGGAAGCAATCTTCTATCTGGGCTATGAAGTGAGGGAAACTTCTCTTCTAGGGCATTTGAAATAACAAGTCCAGCAATGTTATTTGACAGCTATTAGAATATATGTTTCTTGCAGGGACAAGACTTTTTAAACAGTTAAGAAATATAACACAATATTCAAAGACAAAGTCCTGCTTTCCTCCAAATAGCTCTGATAATATGGATGTTGGAAACTGACCTACCGGGGAAATTGCAGCCCCATTTAACATGAAATCACCCAATGGTTTTTGCTTGTTTGTTTTTAAAAATCTTCTTCCTCAGGCCACACCACAAACACTCTCTCAGCTATTTTATTCATTCTTCACCTGTTTCTTCCCCACAGCAGAGGAAACCAGAGCACTGCAAAGAGAAAGTCAGCTCTACACTTAGACTTTGTAGATGTTTCAAGTTTATGGACCAATCTGAGAACTCTTCCCTCAGGGAAGCCGTTACATAAGTTCCAAATCTGGTTTCTTAAGCTTGCTTAAGTCAACTTAATTTACTCTGCATCTACACTACAGTTTCCTTAAGTCAACTTAAGCAAGTTGCTTAAGTCAACTTAAGGAAAATAAAGTCGACTTAATGAAAATTAAGTCGACTTTATTAAACCTCCTTTTAGTTCAACTTAAAGCTTAAGTCGATTTTTTAAACTCGACTTAAGCCATTGTAGACCTGGCGTAGCCCTAAGTCAACTTAGGGCTGCTCCAGGACTCCCTCACTGCCCTAAGGTAGAATGGGGCAAAGGCTGAGCCCCCTGGCACTGGGAAAAGGGTGCCCCCTCTGCCCTCATGGACCTGCCCTAGATCCCCCTAGCCCCTAGAAGTCAACCTAGGTGTCCAGTGTGGACGCTCTAGGTCGACTTTGTAAGTTCCCCCCTAAGTTGACTTCAAATTTACGTGTAGACATGCTAAGTCGACTTAACTGAGTCGACTTAGCTAAGGTCGACCTAAATTTACAAGTGTAGACATAGCCTTAGATACATAGATGGCCCCCTTTACTGTGCTATGAACACCTTGCAATTTTTACCATATTTATCCCACAACATGCAGATAACTTCCAGATAGCAATGACTTGCAAAAAAGGTATCACTTACCACTTTACCTTTTTTGCAAGTGATTTTTTTAAAGTGCTCAGCCATCTGGGTCTAAGGGTTTCTAATCAGCTTCAAAACAGCCTGAACTTTAAAAAAAAAAAAAAGTCACCAAAGATTCCCCTAAAGACAGCAGGGCTAAGCTGGAGCCTAATCAACTGTAGGATTTGTCTACAAGGGAAAAAATGTTTAGTAGGTTGCGGAAAAAAATCCCTTCTTAATGGCTTCTTTTCCCTCTTCCTGTGGAATTTACAGCAGTGGATTTAGGGACTGGAGCTGCTGGGGACAGTCAGAGCTGGGTGGCTGCCTTGGGGATTGCTCTGCTTCCTCCTCTCCCAATCCTGTGTCCAGTCCTCCTCTGATTGAGTCCCCTCCCCAGCTGCCTTGTCAGCCAGCTTGGCCCAGAAGGCAGCCCCCCCCCATTCCCTTCGGCTCCCCCCCCTCCCCTGCGCACTGCTCAGGTGGGGGAGGGGGCAAGGCAGGATCTGATAACTGCAGGGGAGGAGCGGAGGGAGAGTCTCACAGACCATTTTTAGGGACTTTGTTTTTAATACAGTTTTAAGGACAGCAGCAAAAATAATTCTTTTTTTTACTGACTGTCCCTATGGTTGGCAATGCCCAGCTCTCCCCCAGCAACTGCTGATCCCCTGTCTGTGCTTCCATCCCTCCCTCTCCCCACAGCAGGCTCCCCAGAGGCTTCCTCCCCACCACCCAGGGGCAGATTACCACACAGGCCAACTAGACCCATGCCTGGGGCCCACCCACAAAAACACGCCCAGCCCACCGAAAAGAAGCCAGCCCCGTTGGGGTGGGGCTTAAAGTACGTGTCACACACTTATTGGTTGCTTGGTGTCTGAGGGAACGCCCACAGCCCCAGCCCCAATGAGCAGCTGTTAGCATGCCAAATATGGCACTTGGTACACGAATTGGGCTTATTATAAGACACAATGGGCTTGTATAAGCCTATTGGGCTTGCCATCCACCCTGCCAGCACTGCGGGGGACGCAGGACAGGCTGGCCCAGAAGCCAGACTCCACACACCCGCCACTCCACCTCTGGGGGTGGGGCAGGCCAGTCGCGGCCTGGCTGGTCGGCCCCTGGGGTGGCAGAGCTGACTGGAGCATGCAGTATAGCCTCCAAAGCCACACTGCATGCGCCAATTAGCCCTGCCACCCTTGGGGGCCGACCAGCCAGGTCACGGCTGGCTTCTGGCCCCAGCTTCCCCCCCCCAGTGCTGGCACACCTGCACAGAGCCAGGGCCCTAGCCCGGGGGGGGGGGAATGGGGCTCCAGGGGGGCAGCCCCAGGTGGGGAGAACACTTGTGGGGGAGGTTGAGGGGCTCTGCGGCCCTTGATCCTCCTCTGCTCCTACCCACCTCCAGCAGCTCCTCGCTCACCTCACTCACCCTTGGATGCAAAGGGGGACCTGACGCACAGCTGCTGGAAGCTGCTCCCTGGCCAGGGGCCCTGGGAGCCTTTTACATTTCCCGCTGGCAGCCCACAGGGAACGTAAAAAAGGCCATTCCAAGGGAGGCTTTCCAGAAATACTGGATGTACCAGAATGTCATACTGTATTATAACCTTCAGCCACTAGGTGGCGCTGAGTGTAGCAACCTTATTTAACCTCAGCCAGACCTGACAGTCCTTTAAAGGATCTTATGGAAGACCCATCTCTGATGTATCTCTCTGAGATGAAGGCCCTGCAGCCAGTCAATATCTGATACAGGAGCCTGAGCTGCTTGTAGCAGCTTCAGTAACCAACTCTGTACATAGTGGCAAAAGTAAACTAATGCCAGAGGAAAACAGAAACAGAAGAAAAACAGCAAAAAGGTTACAGACAGAAGGAACAAAGTAACGAAGGTTGCCAGACTGATCTCATCAACATGCCACTCTTCAATGCCCCAAAGAAGGTCAGCTTCTACTAATTTTCACAGTGGTCAGACAGACAGCAGTATTTTAGAAGATTTGAAATTGCTACAAAACTCCATAAGGAAACTGGAGATATTCAGGTATCATCTTCAGTTTATGCTATAGGGAAGCTGGCAGATGATATCTTTAAATCTTTTGATTTTTATTGAAGACAGTCACAAAGATGATTATGAAAGGGTTCTAGTTACGTCTGATGCATACTTCATACCTCAGAGTAATGTGATTTATAAAAGAGGATGTTTCACCAAGGAATTCGGGAACCAAGAGAAAATGGGGACTCTTTTATAAGAGCTTTGCATAAATTGGCTGAAAAACTGTGATTTTGGGACTGCAAAGCAGGAAAGCATCAGAGAAAGGCTGGTTATTAAGTTTAACAGACAAGAACTTTTCACATAACCTACGATCAAAAACAGATTTAACTCTACACACCACTATTCCAATAGCAAAACATTATGAACCAGTAAAAACAGTGAAACCTAGAGCAACTTGCAAACGGGAAAAACCTGTTTAGACATTGTTAAGAGAAGCAACCTGAATACAAACAGTAATAAAAACCTTGAGGCTATGAGGAAATTCCAGGCAAACTACAAATCCTTTCAGAATAACTGTACAAGATGCAGAAAATTTCATACTCAGGATGTGTATCTAGTTAAATGTGAAATATATAATAAATGCACAAAACCATTTGCTTCACTAAGGCAGTGGAAGAATTAAGTACAGCCAGTCAAGAGCCATTGATTTTAGGATCTATCATGTGACAAAGCCTGCCTGGAGAGTAGAACTGAATTTTCATGAACAGCCTATTGACTTTAAAATTGCTTCAGGAACAGACCTCATTGTCACCTCAGACAGGAGTTATAATAACCTTCAATACTACCCAAAGCTGATGTCACCTGACACAGCTCTGACTAGCTTTCGAGATATTCTGAATTGCATGGGCCAATTTACCTCAGAAACAATTTACAAAGACAAAAACTATGCATTCAGAGTTCATGTGATCAAAGGACCACAGACCAACAACTTTCTCAGCCATAAAGTGGCAGCCATGATGGGCATAGTGGAAAAAGTGGAAGAACTCAAAGGACTATTTAATGATATTGGAGTTTTAAAAGGAGATCCAGTACAAGTAAACAGTGATGAACCATACAGGGTATAAATATCTCTACCAGATAGCCCTTGGAAGAGACTCACTGCAGATTTATGTAAATTCAGAGGACATCATTACCTGGTGATAGTGGACTATTTTTCCAGGTGTCACACTAGGTTACAAAAGGCAGAGGAACTTTGCAAATACATGGCCCAAATCTGACCTTTAAAGAAATATTACAGGAAAATACAAACGGCAGTGAGGGTCATTCCTTATAGGTGGACTAGAGCTTTGATATGCAAGTGTATTATGGGTAGTTATCTGATGATGTTTACATCTATCTGTTAGAGATTAGCAATGTAGATAAACTTCTTTCCTGTCTGACACGGATTAAAAGTTCAAAAGTAACCTATGAACATTTAGATGAAGCTTGAATGTATGGGTATTATTGTTTTTATTTCTCTTTGAAGTTTAGGTAAACTCCTGTGAATGACTGTGAATGGCCAATCTTTTGCTAATGTAATTAGTTACCAGTGTGCTCAGGACATGGGAAATGATACTTCAGAGTCACAAGCAATCACCTGTTAAGTATGCCAGGAAGTACCCACTGTCAAGAAGATATTGGTCAGCCTGCATGTATCTATAAAAAGACTTTAGTGGACTGATCCTCTTCATCGCAGATCTGTCCAAGCTTCCCAGGGAAAGTTTGGATCACAAGATTGAGATCCCAGCACCAGCCCGGAATACACCTGTTAATTCTCATGGGAAAATTAGAGCACACTCTACACATGGACTATCTAGTTTTCATTTCGATGGACTGGATTTCTAAAAAAATGAAGCTGTGAAATAAAGGACTAAGACCCGTCCAAGTAGTGGATGGACACCAGGAGAATTATACAACCCACAAATCTACTGTAAACCTGATACATATGGACCTCTAAGCATTTGTAAGTATGTGATTGCTTTAATCTTTTAATAGTTCTCTTACAGTTTGTTTCTTCTCTTCTATAATAAACCTTTAGTTTTAGTTACTAAAGGATTGGCTGGCTGCGTCCTATTTTGTGTAAGATCCAAACTTATATTGATCTTTTAATGGGGTTGATCCTTTGGGGTCAGGAGAACCCTTTTGGTAAAGAGCCTGGAGTTTTAAGTAACATCTCTTTATTAGACCCAGTGACTGATTGGAAGCCAGAGACTGAAATGCAGTAAAGGAGGCTGAGTATATTTTTGTTTTTGCTTTTGCTTCTTGATAACTAGTGTGAGGGGTTCAGAGACATTGCTTGTGACTGGTCAGGAAGTCTGACTTCAGTGTCACCCACCAGTGCTGAGAGAATTTGCTCTCCTTTTGCAGCCTACTCTGGCAGATATATAGAAATAAGATACTTTTAAGACATAACATGTTGCAGAGTTACAGAAAAACTGAAATGTACTTTTGCTCATTTTGATATCCCAGGTATCCCACAACCAGTGATAGACAAAAGACCACAATTCACTGCAGCAGAATTTAAATTGCTCAAAGCAACAACTCAGAGAAAAAGGCAAACCAAGCTTACAATGCTTTTACAAAAGATAAACAGAGTCCTGTGGCACTTTTAAAGACTAACAGATTTATTTATCGCATGAGCTTTCATGGGAGAAAATCCCACTTCATCATACACTTTGAAGATGGGAAATTTAAGATCTCACTCTTTATAAAAGACCTCACTCTTTATAAAAGATCCGACTTTGTCAGATGCTTTGAAGATGGGAAATTTAAGATCTCACTCTTTATAAAAGAGCTCACTGGCTCAAGAATCTGTTGGCAGTTTGTTCCTCAGAAAGAACAATCAACAGGGCATCTATAGATGACAAATTCAGAATAGGAAGAGAACTTCTCAAAGATTTTAAACCAACTAGAAACAATTGTAACTAATGGACAGCAAGGTAATTACGCTTTCAGGTCATATCATTAGAAACAATTCAGAGACACTTGGCAGACTGAGCTTTCAAGATAGTGTGATAATGTCAATTTTGTAAATTATAGAAATGTAGAACTTAAAGGGGGAGCCGTTGACGTGGTATACCTGGACTTTAGCAAGGCTTTTGTTACGGTTTCCCACAGCATTCTCGTCAACAAGTTAAGGAAGTATGGGTTGGACGAGTGGACCGTAAGATGGATCGAAAACTGGCTAGATCAATGGGCTCAGTGGGTAGGAATCAATGGCTCGATGTCTGGTTGGCAACCGGTAACGAGTGGAGTGCCCCAGGGGTCGGTCCTGGGGCCAGTTCTATTCAACATCTTCATTAATGATCTTGATGATGGAATAGACTGCGTGCTTAGTAAGTTTGCAGATGACACCGAGCTGGGGGGAATGGTAGATACTCTGGAGGGCAGGGACAGGATCCAGGGAGACTTGGACAAATTGGAACATTGGGCCGAAAGAAACCTCATGAGGTTCAACAAAGACAAGTGCAAAGTCCTGCACTTAGGATGAAAAAATCCCATGCACTGCTACAGGCTGGGGACCAATCAGATAAGTAGCAGCGCTGTAGAAAAGGACCTGGGGGTTATGGTGGACGGGAAGATGAATATGAGCCAACAGTTTGACCTTGTTGCCAAAAAGGCCAATGGCATATTAGGCTGCATCAGTAGGAGTATTGCCAGCAGATCGAGGGATGTGATAATTCCCCTCTATTCGACACTGGTCAGGCCACATCTGGAATACTGTGTCCAGTTTTGGGCTCCCCACTACAGAAAGGATGTGGACAAATTAGAAAGAGTCCAGAGGAGGGCAACAAAAATGATTAGGGGGCTGGGGCACATGACTTATTAGGAGAGACTGAAGGAACTAGGCTTATTTAGTCTACAGAAGAGAAGACTGAGGGGAGATTTGATAGCAACCTTCAACTACTTGAAGAGGTGCGCCAAAGAAGAGGGAGGTAGGCTGTTCTTGGTAACAGAGGACAGAACAAGGAGCAATGGTTTCAAATTGCAGCTGGGGAGGTCAAGGTTGGATATTAGGAAAAACTTTCTCACTAGGAGGGTGGTGAAGCATTGGAATGGGTTACCTAAGGAGGTGGTAGAATCTCTATCTTTGGAGATTTTTAATGCCCTGTTAGACAAAACCCTGGCTGGGGTGATTTAGTGGGAGTGGTCCTGCTTTTTAGCAGGGGGTTGGACTAGATGACCTCGTGAGGTCCCTTCCATCCCTAAGATTCTATGATTCTATGTAATGACTTGCTAAAAAGTATTTTACAGTTCAACCACCAGGTGGCACTGTGTGTAACATACCTTTCTCAGGTTAATTGACAAATTTGGCAGTACGTTAAAGGATCTTATGGAAGACATGTGTCTGGTGTATGTTTCTGAGGGTATGTTTTCATTGATGGTGGCAAATTTGCCACCATTAGATCGATTATCCAGATTGATTGAGCAGAAGTTAAGACCCCGCTCAATCAATCCTGAAGTTGATTTAATGAAACCATTTCCCCCAAAAGCAGAATGCTACATTGACGGGTACACATTTCTCATCCTCCCAGCATAGTGGGAATGGCACGCAGAAGGGAATTTAGGAAGTTGACGTAAATTACAAGCTAATCTGCCTAGTTTGCATAACTCCTATTGACTGCCACTGAAGTAGCCTGTCAGCACAGATCAGGCGTGAGAAGAAGGCTCTGTAGCCAGTCCATATCTGGTACAAGAGACTGATTTGCACGTAGCAGCCCTGCAACCTGTTGTACGAAGAGTACCTGCACCTGGGCTCCTTCTTGATAGGTCTATCAGTTTCCTTCTGCTGCAAGAGATGGAAAATGTGATCCTTTTAAGTTCCAAGTTGGAGCATAGGCTTCCATGATCGAGATTTTAGGCAACTGGATGCTATTACATTACTTTTTCATTCAAAATGGAACTTCAGGGAGAAATCTTGAGCCACTAATGCTTAGAGTAGAAATCTCAGAGAAAGCTGAGTTAATCAAAGCAACATGAGCCATTGCACAAAAGACTAAAAGGAAGAACAAGCCAGTTTTCCTTGTTGCTATTTGTGGGGTTTCCAAAATGGCCAAGAGTAAGTGTCATTAGCCTATCCTCAAAATTTCAGTAATTGCCTGGTGGTTAAGCTGATTCCCAGAGTTTTCATAGTGTGAACAAACATAATTCGGTTCAGAGGCGAGCTGGTTCCACTTTATAGTGTGGCTCCAGTCTCCCATGGCCTTTAGGCTGCATCAAAAGCTGCACCACGTGCACCAGTTGGCCCTGCCACCCCCGGGAGCTGACCAACCAGGCTGCGGCCTGCCTCTGGCCCCAGGCCTCCCCCAGCTCTGGGTCATCCAGGTTGCAGCCAGCCTCTGGCCCCAGGCCTCCCCCCAGCTCTCGGTCATCCATGCTAGGCCAGGGCCCCAGGTGGGGTGGGGCCAGCCCCAGGCAGGAGGGGTCCCCACCAGTAGGGGAGGTCCAGGGGCCCTCTAGCCCTTGATCCACCTCTATTCTGGAGTTTCAGTAAGGTTCCCTCATCTACCTCTCTCACCACTGGAATGCTAGGTTGCTAGATTACTTGGATAACATGGTAGACTTACAGACCTTTCCTTATCTAATTTTTATTAAGATTATGTTGTCCAACTTACCGCCAAATATAAAACAGTGCCTCCATTATGGATTTCGATTCTGTCTGCCCAATTTGAAATGATTCAAGCAATGAGGCTTGCAGTATATCCTGAGGTAGAGCAGCCCACAGATTAAAGAGTCTGTCAGACTAGACAATCACTCTTAAATTTTTCCTGATATTCAGCCTAAATTTCCTTTTGCTCAATTTCACCTCATCGCTCTTGAAGCCCATCTGCACTAGAGAAGAGCACCAGTCAGAGGCAAATGGCTTAGCGCATCCATTTGTGCCCACAGCAGTTCAATACATCTGCACCAACCAGTCTAGTTTGTGTAAACTGGTGCATTGATGTCACACACAGTGAACACATGCAGGTCGGTTCCTGTCCTGTCACCCCACGCTCCTGAAAGCAGGCGCCTGCTCTAAAGAGTGTTCTACATTTTACACATGGGCAACATTCATCAATCTCCCCGTTATACCTATGTGCTTCTGCTAACATTATATATTAATGCCCAGTGGTTTATTTCAGAAATTGATGACCACATCCTTGGCAGAAAACCTGATGTCTCTGCATATTCAGGCCACAGTTGTACTGTCTTTATATCCCAAAGGGGTAGCCGTGTTAGTCTATTGTAGAAAGACAACAGAGTCTTGTGGCACTTTTAAAGACTAACAGATTTATTAATCGCATGAGCTATCGTGGGAGAAAATCCCACTTCGTCAGACGCTTTGAAGATAGGAAAGTTACAGAGTGGGAGGAAATTAAATGCAGGGGAGTGTATGACATAGCATCAAGTCAGGCTGTAACAGCAAATCAAAGTAGGTGTTAGGATTCAAAACACTGGGGAACAGCACATAGAGGAGGGGGGAGGTCAATTCACTTGATGTAATGCGAGAAAAATCCATAGTCCCTGTTCAACCCCAAGGCAACTGAGTCAAATTTGCATATAAGTTCGAGCTCTGCAGACTCTCTCTGAAGCTGTGATTTGTTATTCATCTATGTCAACACAGCTATTAACAAGTCGTTAAGGGAGTGAGCAGGGAGGTTGAAGTGTTCCCCTACAGGTTGCTCATGCGATTAATAAATCTGTTAGTCTTTAAAAGTGCCACAAGACTCTGTTGTCTTTATATCATCACTGTTTTCTGAAAAGAGGTGAAATGAAAGGGAATTGGTTTAGTTGAGAAAGCACCGATTAGGATCAGATTGTCAAAGTAGTCAAGTGACTAAAGACTTTCTTTGACAATGAAGCACCAAAATCACTTTTGAAAATGGGGCTTGGGCTCCAAAGTCACTTGGGCACTTCTGAAAATGGCATGCTGTTATTTTTGACAGAATCAGAACGGTGTTATTAAAGTTATTTATTACTTTAGTTACTTATTAAAGTCGACTTAATAAGTAGCAACACTTTAAGGAGGCTTAAGTCAACCTAATAAGTGGTAGTTTTAAAGGCGACTTAAGCTTTCATGAAGACAACTTAAGGAATTTCTTAAGTCGACTTAATGAAAGCCTAGGGTGGACGTGGCTTCATTTAAGTCGACTTAAGCCTCCTTAAGTCAATTTAAATTGCCAGTGTAGACATAGCCCATGTCTGTGACAATAATTTTCCAGGTACATGGGCTAAGGATATAAAAGTGGAGACTGATATCACTTCTTTGCTCTTTTGTGCTCCACATCTCTGGATTACAATGTCTAACAAAAAAGAGTTTTGACCAATGGACTGAGGACCCCAGTATTTGAGATAACCCAGAGAGACTTATTACAAACTGGCACATTTAACATCACAGCTATTATCCTGATCTACAAACTCTGAAGTATGTGATTCATTTTAACCTCTTAATAACACTCCTCCTTCTTCTATATAAATAAACCTTTAGTGTTTGGTTACTGAAGGATTGACTACCAGCACAGTTTCTGAAGTATAAGTATAAGTAAGATCTGAAGTATATTTTAACCTAGGGAATGTGTCTGGTTCTTTGGAACAGAAAGAACCTAATATATGTGAGTTCTGGTTTTAATAATAATTTATCACAAAAGTCTGGTCCATGAGGGGCTACCGGGCCTCGCGGGGCTTCATGATAACTAGTATTTTGGTAGCACAGATTTGTTACTGGTTTGGTGAAATAATACGATGGAGTAAACCGCTGCTGCTTGGCACATGGCCTGTTTTATGGCAGTCTGACTGAGATGGATGCTCTTCGCTGTGTCCTATGCCAGGCAACCTGGCAAACACAACAAGCAACTCGCCTGATCTTTCCTTGTTTAAACCTCTTTTTCCCTGCAAAGTTCCCTTTTGCGTTATTTGATGTGGTCTCTAGCTAGTAAATCTAAATTAGTTTGTAAAAAGCTCTGGATTGGGCCCTTCCATTTTTCTCTGTCTGTAAAGCACCAAGCACACCCAGGGCCTTCTATAAACCTGTCAACAAACGTAAGTCAAATTAAAATGGATGTTTCATCTGTAGAGTCTATGCTGCCGAGTAATGAACAAACATGCTCTTCAGGTGTGGGCAGGGGGAAATATCATCTCCTTTTATCACAGTAAGAGGCTAAAGGGTCTACTTAGAACATTTGGGTTCTGTCATTCTTAGAAACTGAGGGTCTTATCATTAGCACCTCCACAGATAAGTCCTTGCCCTAAATGCAAGGTCAGATCACACAGAGGCATCAAATTACCTCTCTGGGCTGCCAAATTCCTTCAGGCCTGTGAGTCAGGTAAGTGATGTACACAGTCAGACAGTGAAAGTGCAGGACTCGTCAACTGAATGTGCAGAATCTGCCATGAAATCATATAAAAAAAAAAATCAGATCTATACACCAGTCTACCAGCTTGCACAAGGACAAAGCACTCCAGAGCTCTCTCAAAATGGTGGGATGGAGGGAGTAGGGAGAAGAATTCAGGTCAGAGCACACAATCCTTGGAATGCCTGAGGGTGTGGGAGGCAATGACCCAGACTGCTTTGAAAATTGATTACAGAAGCCCTACAGGTGAACCTAGCCAATGACCCTATCTATGTGTATCCAAAAGAAAACATGTAAAACTTCTCTGATTGAATTCCAAAGGGGTAGCCGTGTTAGTCTATTGTAGAAAGACAACAGAGTCTTGTGGCACTTTTAAAGACTAACATTAATTAATTAACTAACATTAAGATTAATAAATCTGTTAGTCTTTAAAAGTGCCACAAGACTCTGTTGTCTTTCTCTGATTGAGTTGGTAAGTGTAAGGATTTCTGTCCTGAGATCTCATGTGGTGGCAAAAGTGGGGTCCTGTGGAAACAGTGCTGTCCAATAAACTGTTCTTCCTCAGACCAGGCACAGAAATGAAAAGATTAGCTTTGCTTTCTTCAGGAGCTGATTGTCATGAGATCAGCCTAAAGATGAAAATTTATTTCCAGCTGTGCGATGGATCACAATATAAGAGAAGGCACATGTGGTTCAAGATCTACAACCACTCACTGAAATATATGGCAAAATAGACAGCTGGACTAAATGTGTTATTTCTTATCTTAAGGTCTTCTTTGGCTAGATGTTCAAGTGATAAACCGCAAACTAGAAATGGCTTGGCTATTTATTTTCTTTTTCAGACCAGGGATTCAATTAGCCAGGTCAGTGTCTCCTTTTTGCCTCGTATGTATCCTTTAAAACAAACAGCTTAAATATGTATGTATCTAGTTCAATTAAAGGTTTTAAGGTTAGAATACATAAGGCATAACCACAGCCTGAGAGCAAAGTTATTTGTGCTTTTCAAATGATGGTTGCTCTGGTTGTTCAATATGGAAGACAATCATCAAATGCTCTGGAGCAGGTATTCACAACCACTGTCCCGGGACACATTATTGTGTCACTACACAGCGGTAAGTGTGTCACAAAGGGTGCGTCTACACTTGTAAATTAAGTCGACTTAAGCTTGCTTAAGTCGACTTAATTTACGCTGCGTTTACACTACACTTTCCTTAAGTCGACTTAAGCAAGCTGCTTAAGTTGACTTAAGGAAAATTAAGTTGATGTTTTAAAACCTTGTTTTAAGTCGACTTTTGGCTTAAGTCGAATTTCTAAAGTCGACTTAAGCCAGTGTAGACCTGGAGCAGCCCTAAATCGACTCTAAGTCGACTTAGGGCTCTCCAGGACTCCCCCACTGCCCTCCCTGCCAGGGGGGCCACAGAGGGAGCCTGGCATGCCCCCCACAGGGCAGGGCAAAGCCCTCCCCACTCTGCCCCTATGCCCTGCCAGGGTCCCTGTCCCCCTTTGCCCCATTGTACCCAGGTACAATGGGGCAAAGGCTGAGCCCCCTGGCACTTGGCAAGGGGTGCCCCCCCCGCCACCATGGACCAGTGCAAGGTCCCCCTAGCCCCTACAAGTCAACCTAGGCATCCAGTGTGGACGCTCTAGGTCGACTTTGTAGGGTCCCCTCAAAGTCGACTTAAAATTTAAGTGTAGACATGCTAAGTCGACTTAAATTAACAAGTGTAGACATACCAAAGAGCCAGGGAGATGGCTGGATTTGACCTGGAGAGAGCGGGCTAATGTAGCATCGCAATATGCTGCCAAGTTTGTCGCGACCTACAGAAGGAGGAGGTGGCCAGGCTCAGGAGTATCCATGCCCTGGAGAAGTTCCTGGATAGCATTCATGAGGAAACATGCAAGGATGAGGAAACTATCCAGAGGCAAAGGACTGCTGCCACACCCTCGGAGAAGGATGGGATGGCTCAAGCAGATGGTGGACACTGGCAGCTGTTTACTTCTGGCAGCAGACAGTGCTCCACCCCTGCTCCCATCCCACCCTCCGTTGTGGTAAAGAACCGCTACGCAGCACTAGAGACGGGAGATGAGGTGGAAGAGGAGAAGCCGTGCACCCCCGAGGTTGGGAGGATCACAACCATCACACCCAGGAGAAAACGTCGGGTTGTGGTGGTTGGTGACTCTCTTCTGAGGGGGACGGAGGCACCCATCTGTCGCCCAGATAAGGCTTCTCGGGAGGTATGCTGCCTGCCAGGCGCCCGTATCCGAGACGTTACGGAGGGATTGTCGAGAATCATCCGTCCCTCTGACTACTACCCCATGCTACTCATCCATGTGGGAACCAATGATACTGCGAGAGGTGACCCTCTGCAGATCAAAGGTGACTACAGGGCTCTGGGAGCACGGGTGAAGGAGTTCGGTGCACAGGTGGTGTTCTCCTCGATCCTCCCGGTCAAGGGTAGGGGCCCGAGCAGAGACAGATGCATCCTGGAGGTGAATGCCTGGCTGCGGAGATGGTGTTACCAGGAGGGCTTTGGCTTCCTCGACCATGGGGTGCTGTTTCAGGAAGAAGGACTGCTAGGCAGAGACGGACTCCACCTATCCAGGAAGGGAAAGAGCATATTTGGAAGCAGACTGGCTAACCTGGTGAGGAGGGCTTTAAACTAGGTCCGAAGGAGGAAGATGACCAACACCCACAGGTAAGTGAAACTGAGGAAAACCTGGGGAAAGGGATGGAACTTGGGGAATGCTGGGGCTGTAACAGCAGGAATAAAAGAGAGGGTAGTTGGAACTGGGGGCAGGGGTCAAATAATTGTTTATTTCTTGATAAAGTCATAATACCTCAGGCGAGTGGGGAAGGAGGACACCGGGAAAAATTGCAAGGGGGAAGATGCGACAGGAGGGAGAATCGACAGGGCAAAGTAGGGCAATGGGCCCGGTATCTTAGGTGCCTGTACACAAATGCGAGGAGCCTGGTCAACAAGCAGGAAGAATTGGTAGTACTGGCACAGACAAGGAACTATGATATAATTGGAATAACAGAAACGTGGTGGGATAACTTGCATGACTGGAGCACTGCCATGGATGGATATAAATTGTTCAGGAAGGACAGGCAGGGAAGAAGGGGGGGAGGAGTAGCGTTATATGTAAAAGAGATGTATGACTGCTCGGAGCTCCACTATGAAAGTGGAAACAAGATGGTTGAAAGCTTGTGGGTTAAGTTTAGGGGAGAATGCAACAAGGGGGATGGTGTGGTGGGTGTCTGCTACAGACCGCCAGACCAGAAAGAGGAGGTGGATGAGGCGTTCTATGGACAACTAACAGAAGTTTCCAGATCGTCGCAGGCCCTGGTTCTTATGGGGGACTTCAATTATCCTGATGTCTGCTGGGAAGATAATACAGCAGTGCACAGGCAATCCAGGAAGTTTTTGGAGAGTATTGAAGACAACTTCCTAGTACAAATGCTGGAGGAACCAACTAGGGGCCTTGCACCTCTAGACCTATTGCTCACAAACAGAGAAGAATTGATTGGGGAAGTAGAAGTAAATGGCAACCTGGGCAGCAGCGACCATGAGATGGTAGAGTTCAGGATCCTGATCAATGGAAGGAAGGAAAGAAGCAGAACACACACCCTGGACTTCAGAAAAGCAGATTTTGGCTCCCTTAGGGAGCTGATGGGCAGGGTCCCATGGGAAGCTGATCTGAAGGGGAAAGGTGTCCAAGACAGCTGGCTGTATTTTAAAGAAACCCTGTTAAAGGCACAGGAAGATAACATTCCGATGTGCAGAAAGAACAGCAAATGTGGACGGCGACCAGCATGGCTTAGCAGGGAACTCTGCAGGGAGCTGAAACATAAAAGGGAAGCTTACAAGAAGTGGAAGCTTGGACAGATGACAAGGGAGGCGTATAAAGATATTGCTCGGGACTGCAGGGATCAAATCAGAAAGGCCAAAGGACAATTGGAGTTGCAGCTAGCAAGAGATGTGAAGGATAACAGAAAGGGGTTCTATAAGTATATCAGCAACAAGAAAAGGATCAGAGGTGGTGTAGGTCCCTTACTGAATGGGGCAGGCATCCTCGTGGAGGATGATGTGGAAAAGGCTGAAGTACTCAATGCTTTTTTTACTTCAGTCTTCACGGGGCGGGCCAGCTCCCAGGCTACTACACGGGGTAACGCGGACTGGAGAGGAGAGTGGCCCTCGGTGATGGAAAGTCAGGTTAGGGAACACTTAATGAAATTGGATGTTCACAAGTCCATGGGGCCGGATGAACTGCATCCGAGGGTGCTGAAGGAGTTGGCTGAAGTGATTGCAGAGCCGCTGGCCATTATCTTTGAGAACTCGTGGCGAACGGGGGTGGTCCCGGAGGATTGGAAAAAGGCAAATATAGTACCTATCTTTAAGAAAGGGAAAAAGGAGGATCCGGGGAACTACAGACCGGTCAGCCTCACCTCAATCCCTGGGAAAATCATGGAGCAGGTCCTCAAGGAATCCATCCTGAAACACTTGGAGGAAAATAGAGTGATCAGGAACAGTCAACATGGATTCACCAAGGGCAAATCGTGCCTGACCAACCTGATTTCCTTCTATGATGAGATGACTGGATTTGTGGATGCGGGAAGAGCCGTTGACGTGATATACCTTGACTTTAGCAAGGCTTTTGATACGGTTTCCCACAGCATTCTCGTTGGCAAGTTAAGGAAGTATGGGTGGGACGAGTGGACCGTAAGGTGGATCGAAAACTGGTTAGATCAACGGGCTCAGCGGGTAGGAATCAATGGCTCGATGTCTGGTTGGCAACCGGTAATGAGTGGAGTGCCCCAGGGGTCGGTCCTGGGGCCAGTTCTATTCAACATCTTCATTAATGATCTTGATGATGGAATAGACTGCGTGCTTAGTAAGTTTGCGGATGACACCAAGTTGGGGGGAATGGTAGATACTCTGGAGGGCAGGGACAGGATCCAGAGAGACTTGGACAAATTGGAACACTGGGCCGAAAGAAACCTCATGAGGTTCAACAAAGACAAGTGCAAAGTCCTGCACTTAGGACGGAAAAATCCCATGCACTGCTACAGGCTGGGGACCGATCAGCTAAGTAGCAGCGCTGTAGAAAAGGACCTGGGAGTTATGGTGGACGGGAAGATGAATATGAGCCAACAGTGTGCCCTTGTTGCCAAAAAGGCCAATGGCATATTAGGCTGCATCAGTAGGAGTATTGCCAGCAGATCGAGGGATGTGATAATTCCCCTCTATTCGACACTGGTCAGGCCGCATCTGGAGTACTGTGTCCAGTTTTGGGATCCCCACTACAGAAAGGATGTGGACAAATTAGAAAGAGTCCAGCGGAGGGCAACAAAAATGATTAGGGGGCTGGGGCACATGACTTATGAGGAGAGACTGAAGGAACTAGGCTTATTTAGTCTACAGAAGAGAAGACTGAGGGGAGATTTGATAACAACCTTCAACTACTTGAAGGGTTGCTCCAAAGAGGAGGGAGCTAGGCTGTTCTTGATGGTAACAGAGGACAGAACAAGGAGCAATGGTTTCAAATTACAGCTGGGGAGGTCAAGGTTGGATATTAGGAAAAACTTTCTCACTAGGAGGGTGGTGAAGCATTGGAATGGGCTATCTAGGGAGGTGGTAGAATCTTCATCTTTGGAGATTTTTAAGGCTCGGTTAGACAAAACTCTGGCTGGGATAATTTAGGGGGAGTGGTCCTGCTTTTTAACAGGGGGTTGGACTAGATGACCTCGTGAGGTCCCTTCCAACCCTATTATTATTCTATGATTCTAAGGTTGAGAACTAGTCTGGAGTCTAGTTCTGATAGCAAATGAGATGTTGGGAGAGGACTTTGATTTGTCTGCAAGATGTCATTCTCCAACACTTATTCCCCTACTTTCTTACATTAATTTGGACTCACAACACTCTGGCAGAGGTAAAGTATTATTCCTAATACTTTACAAATCGGGAGAGATGCCACCAATAAGAATTATTTGAGAAAACAAATCCAAGCAGAGTAATGGACCCATAGGAACTCCAACGTTCTTAGCTCCCCATCATTTGTTGCGCCTGCTAGTGCTGTGAGTCTGTGCAAAACTAAACCATTATTGGTGAAGACTGGCATTTTAGGTACTATGGTATCAAAGTGCTATGTTTTTTCTAGGCTTGAAACAGGCAAAATATTCTTGTTTGTGTTAAAAAGTCACTCTGATGGTAAAGATGAAAGAATGGGTAATAATATTGAAAGCTTCTAAAAGCTTCCAAGTGTTCAGGAACGTCTCCCTTAAGGGCTATAGTCAAACTTGGGTCAAAAAATGTACAAAACAAGTGTGTAGTTTTTTGAAAGGCCATGTTTTCCAGACAATAATGCAAAGCAATTCTCAATCATTTATTAATGGTTGAGTTAAAATATGTTGGGCTGGAATTTTTTGTTTGTTTGTTCGGGGAGGTTGAGGGGGGCAGGGGGGTGTTACATCAGTATAAGTGGGTAGTACTGGTCTGAGCCTTAACAAAGAAGAAATATTAGGTTTCTGATCACACCCTAAACATTGCCCAATATCTGGTCAAGTGTTATTTAAGGCTTGTCCACGTGGATCTGCAGTGCAGACTACAGGGGTGAGAACAACAGTGCAGAGTTGTGTGTTGTGCTGTAACTCCCCTGTATGGACGCTGTCCCCAGCACATTTCCAGGCTGCTTGGCCACCCTCCTCCTCGCCTGGCTGCCTGGGTCAGGGGCGGAGCAAGCTGGCAATGTGCCGTAGTGGAGAGGGTATTCCGGCTCACTCAGCCCCTGTCCCTGGCATTTGGGCCCAGGCAGGGGGCCAGCTTACTGCCACCTTCTCCCCAGCCAGGCTCTTGCAAGCAGCTGCCACATTGCACAGAGCAGCAACCCGGATCAGCCACCAGCTGGCATGAGAAGTGGCTGGTCCTGTGCTTTCTGTTCTCTGCATGGGCCCATGTGCCAGGGAGAGAGAATGAGTGTGCCAGGTGATGGGGGGAGGACGGGGAGGCACGCACAGAGGGAAAAGGTCCCTCTTCGTCCACCTGCAGCAGGCCAAACAGAAAAACACTTGGACTGAACTCATTGACAGAACCTGTATCTTTAAGCCCTAAAGGTGATCTATGATCTTGAGAAAGATGCTTCTGAGGCTTGTAAAGAGTGGAGAGAACAGCAGGAAGGGAAACGTAGGTAAGTTTTGCAAGAAGAAGGTTTCCTGCTAGATAAGATGCCTGACTGGACATTATTCACACAGCCTAACTCTAAGCTTCAGACCCACTGACGAGTCATAACTTCAAGTCCAAAGATAAGGGATTGTGACTGTTCAGGGCTCATGACTCTGATGCAGGAGATATTTCTTGAGAGAAAGGAGGAGAGGCATTACCACGGAGAGGTGAAAGAAGTTCAAGTACTACACTGATTTTGGATGTGATGGCACAGTGGGTTTGTCTGCACTACAAAAGCTAAGGCGACTCTGCTACGTCGACTTACAACATCTACACTAAAATCTTAAATCGACTGCCTGCATCCACACACGCAGGTGGTAGGTCGACGGAGAGCCGCGGCTCAGGGGAAGGGAGCCACGGGTCCCGGGCAGGACCGTCCTTGGGGGGAGCGGGACCGAGAGCCAATCGGCCGGGGCGGGGCCCTGTCCCCCCCAGGCTGGTGGGGAGTGCAGCGGGCTGGCCCGCTCCGCCCCCCCCATGGATCCCGGTTGCCCCCCAGGGAGCCAGCCCCAGAAGCCAAGGCTGGGAGCCATGGCCCCGTGCCAGGAAGCTGAGACCACCCACTTGGCGGCGCGGAGCTGCAGCCCGGGTGGCTGGGAGCCACGGCTGCAGGGAGCCGGGGCCACGGGGGGAGGAGAACTGGAGCCGCGGCCGCAGGGAGACAAGGCCGCGGGAGGTGGGGAGCCGAGGCTGCGGGGGTGGGGAGCAACCGGGGAACCGAGGCCCCCACCAGGAGCCGACCTCGGTCAAGGCCACAGCCAAGGATCCTTTCTTGCCTCATGTGGCCCTGGCCAGGGGTGTTGGGCAGGCTGCCCGTCCCCTGGGCCTGCGTGCTCCGCCCTGGGGGCGGGGAAGAGGGCCAGCCCAGGGGCCAGGGGAAGTGCTCCTGGCCCACCCCACTGCCTTCAGCTCACAAGGCAGTGGGGAGCAAGGGGAAGCGCAACTGTTGGGGGGCCGTGGCGCGGGCCCCACACTGCCCCGCTGGGAGCAGGTCAGCACTGGGCCCACGTAACCGCGGGGCCCGGGGGGATCCCCCCATTCCCCCCCCCCCCCCAAGGATGGCCCTGCTCCTGGAGAGAAGGGAGCCATGGCTCCCCCCCGGGGACAAAGAAGAGCCTTCTGCCAGGGAGAGTCGCAGCTCCCTTCTCCCCAGCCCTAGGTCGACTTAGGGAATTAAATCGGCCTAGGGTGTCCACACCGGCTTTAGGTCGACTTAACAGGTCGACTTAAGCGGTAAGTCAACCTAAAGAGTGGGAGTTATTAAGTCGACTTAAGGAAGCACTTAAGTCGACTTAATTAAAGGCAGGTGTGGACACGGCATTCTGTAGGTTGATTTAAGCCTCCTTAAGTTGACCTAACTTGCAAGTGTAGACATACCCAGTGAGAATAACCCTCATTCTCTCTTATCTCAGTTTGAGTAAGTTTGAGGATCAGGAAGAGGGACGAGTAACCATGGAGAAGGGTGCAGGGCCACCCCATTGTGGGACATCATCTCCTAAGGAATTGTGGCTATATCCTCACTTGGAGAAAAAAAAGGTGATGCAGGGTTCTTTAAGTCGACTTAACCCTCCTTCAGTGGAGCTTAGGCTCCAGTGTAGACGTACCCATGGAGAGCTATATTAGCCTGAGTCAGTACTGGGGTCCAGAATAGGGATTGGTGCCATGCTGGAGACTGCACCAGGTATCAGGAACTTGGTGAGACGACGTTTCTGAGCTCAGAGTGCTGCAGGTGAGAAGACAATAATACCAGGGTGTGAGTGGACGTCCTTGGTGTGTCTTGGTGCCAAGAGATGTTGAGTGGGGGGGATTCCCTAGGTTGTCTAGGAGAAGGTTTATCCAATGAAAGCATCTTAGACAGTACTGATGTGTCTTGGTACCAATGCCAGCCAGGGTCTCATAAGGGCCTTTAATGGGACATGAGGTATCCTGGGAATCTCTTTTAAGGGGAGATTTACCCCTTTTCTCAGATTTCCTAGGACAGGAAAGAGGCTTTTTCTTCACTATCTTCTTCTCTAGAGCAGCTGCTGGGGTTCCAACACTCACCAGAGCAGCCTGAGATGTTGAGGCTGATGCATGAAGAGCAAAGGCAGGGGACGGGGTGGGGAGGGGGCCGTAAGTGGACCACGCTGGAACTAGGAAGAGTTCAGCCTAGTCTCTCCCTCCTTTTGAGACCTGTCCTTGAACCTCATGCAGACCTTACAATTCCACAGGACATTGGTGACTCCAAGACACCACAGAAAGCTACAGCCTCCATCGCTATGGAAAAAGACCTGTGGCAGACCTGCAGGGCTTCAACCTGGAGTTTTTAGCACACTACAGAGAAGTGCCAAAGCAATAAAATAAGGCAGCCAGAATCCCCATCCCCTTTCAAAGCACAGGTGAGATTAAGAAAAAGAAATCATGAAATAAAAACTTGAGAAAATTTATAAAAAATAAGTTCCAAAGGGGTAGCCGTGTCCGTCTATTGCAGAAAAACAGAGTCCTGTGGCACTTTTAAAGATTTACAGATTTATTTGTCGCATGAGCTTTCGTGGGAGAAAATCCCACTACGTCAGATGCTTTGAAGATGGGGAAACTTACAGAATGGGAGTGACAAAAAGTGAGAAGCTTAGAACCACTAATACCAAAAACATTCTGCCTTAAGCTGCAGATAGCTGAGAAAGAACTGAGGGGCGATGAGTCCACACCTCTTTATATGCAATCATATGGGAACTCAGTGTGCTCTGCATAGATGCAGGCCTGTGGAGGCTGCTTTTACAATCTCTGGCTGATAGCACACAGGGTTGCACACACCCATAAAGACGTATACTGGAAGAATTACCCATGTCCACGGGTGCCTCAGCCAGTGAACATGGTTCTACAATCATTTTTCTATTTTTCTTCTCTGTTCTTTTGGGGAAAAGGCCCATAGAACTAATGGGGGAAACAGACTATCGCAAAAATTGTGACAATGTATATGTGACCTTAATTTTAACCATGTGAGGAGTCCCACAGATGTCAATTGGACAAGTCATATGCTTAAATTTAAGCTATGTGTACAAGTTTTTGTACCACTGGAGCCTAATGTGTGAAAATGCCAAATGCTAAAGTAATCAAAATATACAGAAAAACATTCCTTCTATTGTAATCTTAGGTGACACTTATAATGGTGGGTAAAATGTTTTCAGTTTAGTTGGATTTTTAGGATTACTGTGTCCCTTTAAATACCTCAGACAAATATAATCTAGCTAATCTTTAGTAGGTCTTATTAATGAGACAGTGAAGTAAATGTTTTTACTTTAAGGGATAATTTAATTTCTGCTGGGCTTTTACAAAAATCGCTGCAGTTGAATTTCAAGTAATTTGCACAAAGAAAAACATGGAGATCAACCCAAGCAGTTCATTTTTAAAGAAGTTCTAGGCCTCTCCTTGATGGAAATTTAGGTAAATTAAAAAAAATTAGAAATATTAACAATATTTTTAAAGGCCGCATGTTTTATATAAATATATATTGTTTTCAGGCCCACATTTTAAAGCTATTTAGAAGTTGCTGTGTCTCTTGATGGAATTTAGACTCCCAAGTGCCTAAATCCCTTTGGAAAATGAGATTTAGGTTTCTAATTCAGTTAAGCACTGCAACCTGGATTGCACCATCACCGTATCCTTAAAAATGTGAGGCTCAGTGATTGTAGTTGTGCTAGATAAATGCCACACAGCTGTATACTTGGGATGATTGTGCAAAGGTGAAATATACACAGCTTGGATTTTTTACAATTACCAGAAGCTGATTATAGGGCAGTATTTCCAACTCAGAAGCGATTAGTGTTCTTGCCAAGAACACTAGTTGTGGCTGCTGTTGTTGAGTGAGTCATGAATCTTGAAATAAAGGATTTCAGAATAAGAGGAATGATAACCAACCTGGAGTTCCTCATATGGGATCAACACCTCCAGTCATAATTATGGAGAGGCAAGACTTCCTTAGCATACTGCCTAGAAAGAGTCAATAGCATAAGGCAGAGTCAAATTTGAATCCGTGTACCACCCTCACTGCCTAAGAAGAGAGGTGATACATGTAGCCACTCATTATTTTAGTTTTTTAAAAAATGCCAACATTCATTGATTTATATATATATTCTAGCAAACCTCTAGAACTCACAACTGGTTTTCAAGTGTTGCCTCAAAACAAACTTCACTTCGTTTGCTTCCCTTAAAACCTGTAAAACTTGAATTAGTCTAAACAGGAGTTGACATAATTTTTCAGATCAAGTTCTCCAATGAGTACCAGCAGAAACTGTTTGGTATTCAGCTATCAGACATCACATTTGTGCCCCCTCACGCCACCTCCTCAGGGGCAGGAGGAGTTCAGTCCCCACCCCCTCACCTGCCTGGGGTGGGGAGTCCTTCCTTGCAGGTGGGGATGTGAGGCGGGGGGGATGCAAATCCTCTCCCCACACTTCCCCTCCCCTGCAGTTACCCATTGTGCAGCAGCTGCTGGTCCCTAGCTGGGACAGGACAGACTCACTACCACCACCCCCTGCCCCGGGTTGGGTATTAAATACCTTCCTCGACCTCAAACACAGACAGGCCTCAGGGTTTACTCTAGGGGAGTTGCTGGCGCTGAGCACAGGGGGCACGAGCCCAGCGTGTCCAAGCCAGTGTCCTGAGTCCCGAGCCAGCAACACAGGCCCAAAGAGGTGCGCCGGCTCTTTTAAGTCTCCTGTTCTGCAGCATGTAGCTGAGGCCCGTGGTGCACAGCAGAAGAGGAGAGAAAGTTAAATCCCTCCTCTCAGGTAGGCGGTGGGGGCTCAGGGCCCACAGTGCCTGGCCATAACTCGAGTGGGAGCAGTGGAGGAGGCTGATCATGGCATCTGACCCCAGCCAGAGACTGGCAGGGCCAAAGACAGGGGCCAGCCTGGGACCTGGGATCAGTGGGGCCAAAGGCAGGAGCCAGCCCAGGGCCACCAGACAGCATCGGCAGCAGAAGCCGGGCTCCAGATGCAGCCTGCGAGCCAGGAGGCAGCAGTGGGGTCTGCCAGGATCCACATCTGGCCTGCGAGCCAGGAGCCAGTGGCTGCCAGCGGCCAGATCAGGCCCAGGAGCTAGGACGCTGGGAGCGTGGTTTCGGGTAGAAGGCAGGATGAGTGAGCCTGGAGCTGTGCAGGGTACGCTGGTACGCATGTGAGCCTTTGGGGAAGTTTTCAATATGCTTTTCAAAAGGTTAGGTGCTCATGAGTACCTGAGTACCACTTATGTTAATCCCCGAGTATAAAGGTGTTCTTAAAATATGGGTATAAACAAATAAAAGAGTGGCCCGTTCTTCAGGAAGAAAACTCCGTCACTCTTGCACACATTCTGAGATTCATGAGCAGGGCTGGTCTTAGTGGTTTTGGGGGCCTGGGCAAAACTCAAGGATGGGGCTTGACTTTTGCCCCCTCCTCCCCCACACTACCTCCCCCAAAGGCCCCACCACTCCCTCCAGACTCCTGCCTCCCCACTGGCTCCTGCTGCCTCCCTCTAGTCCACCCACCGATGGCCTCCATCTCCCCACCCCTCCCCCACTTGGCCACTGCCTCACTGACCTCCCCACCACCTCCCGGCCCCATCACATCTGGTTGGCTGGGGTGCTGCAGCCAGCCAACTGCTGAAATCCGCCCTCCCCCAGCATAGGGCCTGGGGCACTTGCCCACCCTACCCCATAGCTAAGATTGCCTATGTTCATGAGCTATCAGTAAGGTCCATAGAAATTTATGGAGAACTTTGTCAAGTGCTGGAAAATCTTCCTCCTGGTTTCAGTAGAGAGTTTGGGAAGTCTTCAGGGGGAAAAGAATCAACATTTTTACTACTACTAAATTCACTCAAATGTGTATTCTAATAAAGTGGCTTTTAATAAGCTCCTGGTATTGCAGACAGATATAAGCTGACCCCGTGAGTTCATTCAGCTTTCAGGGTTGTTCACGCGTATAAGCGTTTGCACCACTGGAGCCTAAGTTATGTGTATAAGTAGTTTTAAATAAAAATGTCAGTCTTTAGAAAATCCCTGTCATTCCCCAAATCCTCCAGCCTCATTATAGACTGATCTCACATCCACTAGTATTTTCACCTTATGTTGTCAACTAAATATTTGACAGAACATTTAACCATTTGCATCCTTTAAATTAGCTTGTGTAAATGTCTTTTCAATTTAATCCAGCCATACTGGACCACACATTGGCTGAATGTTTCCATCAACAACAGAATAGGTAAAGTTGACATTCAGGTCAATATTATGTTTCAAGACTTTGAGGTGCCACCCAGTTGCTTCCGTAGTTTTACTGCTGAGGAAGAACACGTTGATTCAGACACATTCTGAAAAAGCTTCCCAACCAGAAAGGCTAAAAGCATTTTTTAAAAAACATCTTAGCAGTAACAGGCAAAAGAAAAATATTGTCTCCCCCCCACCCCTTTGACCCCTTCACTTTGATGCATAATGGGGGTTTGACCTCCTTACCCTCAAAAAATAATTGTAAAAAACCCCTCAAATAATACTCGCTTGTTTTCCTAGACTACCTAATGGCCTCAGGAATACTGAAAACTCTCAACCCTTAATGGGTGATGAATCTTTAAGTAAGACAGCTTTGATCCCAGGTATTTGAGTTAATCAGACGATAATAAAACATGCATCCACAATTTAATGTCTTAATTTACATGAAAAACAAACAAGGAGTCTAGTGGCATTTAAAGACTAACCAATTTATGGCTTTTGTGGGAGAAAATCCATGCAATAAATAAATTTGTTAGTCTTTAAGTGCCACTAGACTCCTTGTTTGTTTTGCTGAACCAGACTGACATGACTCCCCTTTGGAACTAAATTTACATGGGAACGGATATCAGAATCATACTAGTTCTCCACTTGTTCGTAAAGACTTCCAGGGAAGACAATGCCTGAATTGTTAACGTAAGAAATGGGGTTTTGGGGGGTATTTTTGGACTTTTAAAAAAAGTCCAAGGACCAAAGTAGATAAAACTCATTTCCCCCTTTCCAGGTCATCTCTAAATTCTGCGGAATAATCTTGTTCTTAAGGCACTGAATTAGGACTCAGGATATATAGATGTAACCTCGGTCAAGATACAATCTCTCTGTGCCTCAGTTCCCCATTTGACATGCTTTCTTTTGCCATTTGACTATCTTGTTGATTTAGACCTTGCAGAGATTTACACACAAGCCTAAATCTTTACCAAATCAGGGTATTAGACTTCTAACTCTTTCAGGCAAGGACTGTCTCACTTTGAGTAGGTACAGAGCCAACCATAATGGGGCCTAAATCTCAGTTGGAGCCTCTAAGTCCTACTGCAATAATGACTCAAATTCATGCTAAAATGCCAGCAGAATTTCCATGCCACTCAGTTCCAATGGTGCTACGGATCAGGGCTGGGAGTTTCAGAAGAGCTTAAGGGCGTCAGGCATCCAAATCCAAATGCTCTTTTGAAAAATCTTGGTATTCTTATTTGGAGTCAACACTATAGTCACAGCTAAATACAAATTGTTTTACTTTAAAATAAGATAACTGATAAACTGAAGGGATATTTTTTGTTTTTGTATCAACAATGAGTAAGCAAAAAAATGAACAATATTCCATTTTAATAAAATAGACTTGAATTGTAACATTTAATTGAGGTCTGATGTAGATGTTTCTAATTTAATAACAAAAAATATAGAAGGGAGGAGGTTTTAATACCATACCAGTCAAATACACACATTATGTAATTGCCTGTTTATTCAGTGGCACCATTCAGTAATATTTCTAATTTCCACCCCCCAATGACAATTCTCCACCATTAACAAGCTTAATGCAATTTGTTCAACCGACTCGGAAAAAAATACATCTCAAAAACTAAATTCACACATTTTCTTTGGGACCAGGAATCTGTACATAGTACAAAAAATACATTTATTGAACTTTCTGTAAACAGTTTGAATTGCGTAAAACTGTAAATAGTGGGTGAATTACTGTGGATAATAATTTATTATATATTGTTATACATTCTACTTAAGGAAAATAGCTTTGCTCTTGTATATTACTCTGTTAAATTTATAAATTTCATAATGAGGCTGTGTATTCTGCAAACATGCTTTTCAAGCTTAAATCTCTCCATTCACAACACACATTTATACAAGTTATCAATGAAAAAGTTACACTTCCACAAAATATATATATTTATGTATATAAAGAGTAAATTATGAGCTTTCTAAAAAAAGAGAAGCACGGCATGTCACTACAATTGAAATTGTTTTATGATACAATGTGGATTCACTTGCCTGAGGAGGATGGGGGAAAACTCTCTAATTCAGTATGTTTCTGCATGGCCTTGGCACCCAGACAAGATGCAAGAAACTCTGATCTAATTGATGTATCAGTCACTTCTAGAAATCAGACTAAAGGCATCACCTTCTTGAAAAGATATCGATATTCAGTTTGCCCTAGATAAGGGTGCATACATTTTTGGAGAAGGCCTTTTCTGTCGCATGAACCCTTTGGCACTGGTGGCTGGGATGATTTCCAGGCACTGAACTACAGGGCATTTTATATCACTAGCCATAGATTGAGTTAGCACTTACAATAAGCACTAGATTCCTGGCACCAAAAAGTTAAAGTGAGTCATCAACAGCTCAGGTTAATAAATCCAAAATTTACATTTGGTACTCCAAGATTACAGTGAATCATGCCAGCAACGAAATGTATCCTAGAAAATCCTGACTTCCTGAATCAAGTGGTTACTCTATGGTGGTAATTACGGACTCGCCCGCAAGATGTATGGTAACACTTCACTTACAGCAGCCCTGGATGTACGGGTGTCTTTAGTGTAAATGTTGATTTTCCAGTTTAATATTCTGCAAGTTTCAAGCAGCAGTAGATTGCATCTTGGGATTACAGTCAGCAAGAATGCTAATTTCCTTAAAAATGTAGGTTTCCATCAATGTTAGAGCATTCAGAAGGTCCATCATGGGCACGGAAATTGTGTTGACTTCAGCCCTACCATGTAAAAAATTGGTTCAGGTATTTTGGGGCAGGAGTAACCAAACCCCACTCCGAAAGTCACACCTGATTTAACGCCTTCCCCAAGCTATAGGTACAAAAAGCTGCATAATAATTTCTTGAACTGTGCTCATACAAAGCTCTGAAGAAAAACAGCTGAATTAAAAGTTTGAAAGTTACATTAAGAAATTGCTGTCCTTAATTTTCTATGAAAATACCTCATTTTAACATTATCATCTTTGTTCCCTTTAAAAGAACAGAGTGATGGTATTTAGGCTTGGACATTTTTTCAAAACCAATGGAATGAAATTATCTTTCTGTTTTTTAATTCTAGTGAAAATAAAAGTGAAGACACCAATGCTACAAACACTCAACTTTACCTGCTGAAATTATAGTTCTATCAACTTCAGTGGGACTACTCACCCAGCCTAGAGTTAAATACATGCATGAATATTTGCAGAATTGGGGCCATAGCATTTAAATTTTTCTCTGGAGTTTCTGCAAGTGAAATATTGCACCATAGTGCTAGTGCTGGAGAGCCAGAAAGTAAAAATGACTATTCTATTTTCATTATTCAAACTGAATTGAAATGCAAAAAGTGAAGTCAGCATTAGT
The DNA here is from genome assembly GCA_007922175.1 of Pelusios castaneus. Lineage (NCBI taxonomy): Eukaryota > Metazoa > Chordata > Testudines > Pelomedusidae > Pelusios > Pelusios castaneus. Next base: position 11,321,544 of record ML685781.1, read on the forward strand.
AGTGAAATTGAGATCTTCAGGTTTAAATTTAATCTAAAACTGTTGACACAGATAAGAAAATGTAACATGATTTTTGACATGGCAGTGTTCCTTTAAATTAAATGAGAAATCTTGTGATTTTCTTAAAGTATGCTTCTGCTCTGAAAAGTGATGATGCATTCAGCTGGCTCACTCCTTGTGTATATTCAGAGTCCTGTCCATTTACTTTGTTGAATACAGTTAAAAACACTATATGCCTTTTAGTTCTTTAAGCCCAATAGTTAAGGAGAGGGAAGAGACTTGTATTCCAGCTCGTGCACCATCAACAGAATTGAAAACTAGAGACCCAGTCCTAAAAAACTTACTACCCTGCATAGTGCTTGCCAGCATGACCTGAACTACTGGCCAGATGTTCGGGTAAGCACTATGGGCCATATTTTTAAAGAACTTTAGGCACCTAAAGAGGCAGATAGGCATGTAACTCCCACTGCTTTCAAGGGGAGTTAGGTCCTTAAGTGCTTTTGAAAATTGCACTAGGTATCTAAATAATTTTTAAAACTCTGACCATGTATCTAGTACTGCTTGTAGGATTAGGCCCAAAGTTCTGAAGGCAGAATCTTTATTGTCAGGAGGAATGATAAAGAACCCAGCTTGACTTTCAGATTCCAGGGGCTTCAAGAATTGGCAGGAATAGAATGCAAAGCATTTTTACTTGTAAACTGAATGGATAGGCTCATAAGCAGTGATAACAAATATCAATATTATCACTTTTTAAACAACTTTTCAGAGTAGAATCATATTTTAATGTGAATTACTGTCCTCGTGCCCCCAGAAAAGAAATATTTTATAAATCCAACCTCCTCAAATATTAGGGTTGAAAGAAGTTAATAAACATGAGAAAAACAGGATGAGTGCTATAGATTGGGAGGGTAAGGATCCTAAAACAATGATCACATAGGAAGAGTAAGCACTTTATGGTGCATTAAAAGTGTACTGCAAAGCTAAAACATGGACAATACAGCAAGGCAATTTCATTAAAGCAGACAAGCAGTTCTGCAATGAGTCAGAGCGACTAGACCTACTGACTTCAGAAAGGCTTCGTATCAGCACAGGGGACCGCCTATGCCGTTTCTCGCAGGGTCTGATTTCTGAGTTGTATTTTCTCCTGTAGTCTGGTCATACACTTCTAAGGTTCACTCAATTTTCATGTTGACTTTGCAGTTCACAGAAGAGATGGTATTCATTTTGCTCAGCACAGCATTCCAAAGATTCACACGTCTCGCAATGCCAATTTATTTTTAGTTGTGTCCATCTAATCAAAAATTGACTTAATTTGAGCCAACAGTGTAAGGACCCATCAGCAATTGATGAATATGTACTTTCAGACACTAATAAGGAGCTACAACAGGTGTGTAAAACATCAGTTTCAAATCTATTGAAGTCCTGGAGTAAAGTGGACCATTCCATAGAATCATAGAAATTGGAAGGGACCATGAAAGGTCATCGTGTCCAGTCCCCTGCACTCATGGCCCTCCTATGCCATCCCATTACACTAGGTGTGCCAACTGCAGTTCTCTCTTTATCTACATATTATAAACAACATACTGCAGGTTTCTATTTTCCGTGAAGCAACTCATCAGCAATGTACTTCTTATAGTAAAGAGTAAAAGTTGTATATGACACAAGGGAGGAGTATTGTACATCATGCTCTAAACTAAAGCGTTAAACTTTCACACCAATTCCTTGTATTCAAATACATGGTTATTTGAACATCAAGTTTTATCTAATTTGAAAAAACTGTAAGAAGCATTTGTCAGCATGAATAAATACTGACATATTTGGGAATGAAGTTCAATTACAGCTGATGCTTGCTTCTGAGTTTCCAGATGGTGGCAGCCATCCTGTCAGCCCTTCAGGACAGGAACTATGCCTTCATGTTTGTACAGTGCTACCAGAAGCAAAATAATTTGATTTCTGTCAATGTGACACTCCCATGTAAGACTAACGAAATCTCTACTCTAGAGTGGTTTAACAAAAATGTTCAATACCAAAGCAAAATGCTTCTTTATTAAAATCAATTCTATAAAGAGATCTGCAAGCAAAGACCTTTACACTCCCCTTATTAGGAGAAACCAAAAGATTTGGTCCTAAAGTATTTTTTTAGAATGAAAAACACCAGTATTCAGTCAAATGTGTGGCCTTGTTGTCCATCCTACTCAAACGAACAGCCAAAGATTACTCAAGATGGCACCAGCAGGAGGATAAAAATTGTAATAAATGCTATATCCCTTATTTCTGTTTGTTGAATCACCTTGTGAATTTTCAAATTCTTGAACTGAGCAAAATGACCTGTAACTTTTTAATTATTTTAATTGCAATTCAGGATGCATTAATTTTGCAGTATGGCGTTCTGATATTCAAAAGTCTGTCAAAAGCCATAACCACAAGACGTTAACAAGTATGGTAGTTTAGAAAAATAATCCTCAAGGGAGAGTGTTGTTGTTTCTGAACTACTGGTTCATATTCTTCAGACATCTTGCTGTAATGGTGGTCTGTCCTGGAAATACCCCCAAAGCACACTATAAAGATATGCAGATGAAATTCTTTTCTTTGATTCTGGCTTCTGCTGAAGGATGAAATTGAACGACGGCAAGGTGACAAGCTCTCTATAGTCCTACTGACTTACCAGCACCACTGCTAGCCAACTGTAAAGAGTCTAGTTTCGCAGTTTACAATGCATGGGCACATCCCTACACACAGACATCGCAGGACTCTGTATGGATGCAGGGGTCTCCCAAGCAGTGTAAATTACAAAATTAGTGCCTAGTTTATTAAAAATGCAATTGCATTTAATAAATTTGACACTTTTTTTTTAATAAGTCAATACCTTTTAAAATTCCATCTTGAATAAAATACATCCCAATGCTGAATTAGTGAGAGTAGTTTAGGATTATTTGAAACAGTGTTATCCATAAAGCAGTACAAATATTTTCCCAAAATGATCAGTGAAACATTTAATCTGACTATAATATTCACAGAAACTGAAACCAGTGAAGCTGTCAAATATAAAGAAAAATCACAGAAGCTTGCATGGCATATGAAGGAAAATAGCTTTACAAAATGTCATTTCTTTTCAAAAACAAGCAAATTGGGACCATCCTATTTGACCATGTATTCAAAATACATTTTAAACAGCACATTGTCTGCATTTGTCACACAGGAATCTTTTCCCAAGGGAAATAAATAGCACACAATACTTTAAAAATTCTGCTGCCTTGCCCCTGAGGTGCTAATGTTTTTAGCATTAATAAAAAAAAGTTTAACTGGTGCAAAAAGGAAATGCACAAAGGTGCAAAAGTGCCTTTTTTTTTTTTTTTTTTTTTGCAGATTCATGAAAAAACAGCTAGTCCTTTTTCTAGAATGTTTATGTACTAAATACATATATTTTGTAATCAAAATCTGTACCTAGAATGGCAGTGTTTATGCACATATAATAGGTTCAGTGCTCTGATCACGGAAAAGCACTGAACCTAAGGCAGAAAAAGAAAGAATTTCAATAGACATTCCTCCTTTACCCTCCAAACCTACTTACAGCACTGGTAGCAACAGCAGAAGAATTATGTTCTTTATATTTTTTAGGAAGGGCCTCTCATATGAAAATGCTTTTAGTACACTATATGTCATTACGACACATTTTTAAGTGATTATATTTGAAATATGGCTTTCCACCACAATTTTGCTTCTGATTTTTAAAGATTTTAGGTCTCAAAGTTTCCACAGTCCAGTTCAAGGTTTTGCAGTTTCCAGAACTAAACTTTAGTCTATGTAGAAAAGTAAACAGAACAGAACTTTATCTGCCTAGTCTTAAAATAAGTTTAGCTTTCTGTACTAGTATACTGTGTAGTATTAATTACATTTGTTAATTAGGTGCTTGCGAAGCTATAACTTATGACATTATAGTTTTGCACTCTACAATGAAATTAGACATTTTAAGCATTTATTTGTAGGTAGGTAAGGAATTGGTTTTTTAACCAAAAATTGCTATAAATTTATAAATACAAATAGTGCTTAGGGTTTCTTCATTCATGCTTGAACAGATTACAAACTGAATACAATGAAGTTACGTTTAAGCACCCCACATAAACAAGAGGAATAAAAGAAATATTTTGCTGGTATATACTATACTTAATTCTGAGACACTATAAGTTACTTTTTCACTGTTCAAAGTTCCCTAACTCTGCATTAGTTTTAAGGCTATATATACAAATATGTATATTTCAAAGTTAGGGAAAAGACAAATATAGCAAAATGTATTGTACTATATTTTCCTATCAAAAAGTAATTTTACACCAAGCTTTGATTTTTTTGTTTAGTTGTGGTAAGTTAACTACTTATATTTTATTGATTTTTCTTTTGGGGAAATTGCCTACTGAATGATTAAAATAAACTACATATTAACAAACACAACATCCTCAACCTAAGACAACAAGAATACAAGGTGCACAAAACAATAGTTTTGCAAACACGACTGATTTGAAAACCTACTTTTTGTACGTTCAATGGGAGAAAGTTAAGCTTAAGTCAATTTAGTTTATTACCCTTAAATATTTTTAAATTAAAATTTAATTTTAATGACCAACAGTTAAATATTGTCAATGTTATATTTCAAATCACAAACACTGTTTAACCACTAGCTTCTCATTCTAAGTAAGTGGATCAACTAAAAACACACATACCATAAAATGTTAGGATTGTCAGGCTTTGACAAATGTATTTTCATTGAACAAAGGCAAATTCGAACTGATGCTCATCTCAGTGAAAACAAAAAGCCTGAAATAAACCCACGGAAAAAGAGTAACAGATTAAACCCACTACATCCTCCAGTGTCTGCCTATGCCTTGGGCAACAGTCAATTCTCCCCATTTTAAAAATGGGCTACCAATTACTAAAAATATTTTTTCACATGTGAAATCTCATTTACAATGGCACAGAATTTCAAAAGGCATGAAAAAAAGAGGAATTACACATATATGATTAAATTTCTTGTTTGTTAAATCAAGCTTTATTGATAAAATGGAATTCAGAATATTTTACTTGGAACAGCAGCAGACTTAGCCAATCAGGATAGTAAAAATGCTGCAGAATTCTACTGTATGTAGAAAGTGGCTCCTTCTTGCTCAGCTGATTAGTAATTTTGGGTAAGGGTTTGTAAAAAAGAGATGCAAAGAATCAAGATATTCTAACCCCCAAATTGATATACTTGTGATTGCACTGTATTATAGAGCATGATACTCTTTCCACTGAAGTCACAGCCAAAACGTTCGTTGATTCAAATGGGACCAGGCCTGGAACCATAGTAAATGGCAACAGAAAACATTAAAAGATAGGTTTGTTGGAGAACGAGCAGTCTGTTACAATTATTTTTCCCACTGCCAAGCAAATTCATACCTGCCAGTTGGGATAAATTGCCCGAATGTTCAGTTTTATATCAAATAAAAAGTAATCTTTACAGTTTTGTGCACCTCTGGAGCATCTAGCTTGCTCGGCTGCTGCTCCTCACAATCCAAAGCCACAACATGAATTTTAAGGGCTATATATATTTGTTGCCTCACACAACAAGCCAAACATTTCTTCTAACCTTTATAGTGATTTAAAGCAGGTCATAATTAAATATGAGCATTTTGTACAAGGACAATTGCACTTTACAAAAACAAAATCATACAACATAAATTGCTGGAGTTTGATTTACAACATGAATTATGGTTTGAAATCACGTTTACAGAAGTCTGTTTTACAAAAAAAAAAATCATCAGTTCCTGGGCTAGATGTTGTGTACTGCTATAGTTTTCTGGTGTAGTCACTCTCACCAACACATCATATTCCCTTCTTTAAACAAGGCTGAGGATGGATGTTAAGAAGGGTCATTGAGGTTGGGCCGCACTTTCAACGGGAGGATGAATGTAAACTCCACAGCTAGATGGGCAGTTTTACCACATATCATCAGTTGATGCAGCGTCCTTAATAGAGAAAAAAGAAGGAACCCTTTAAAGTCTGGACCGCCCAAAATTACAGCAGTTTCTGGATAATCCAGACTGAAAAGGGTAAAAATATAGATAATTGTAGGAGTCATTTTTTCCCTTTCATGAAGAGTTTCGTTCTGGGAACAGTGTTTCACTAATATCTAACAACATGCAAAACCAAATTTATATTCATTAATCTATTTTAATTCAGCAATTAGCTAGCAGTAAAATTATTTTAAATCCTGGTCTAAAGTTGAATATACTTTATTCTTTTATAAATGTTTATAGCAGCTCTAAGTAATTGTTAACCTCAAAACCAGCACATTCAAAAACAATACCAAAGTAACTTTAAAAGACAATACACTAAATGTAGCTATTTGGACATAGGGAGCACACTAAGTTTTTCTTAATTATACCTAAGTCTATCTCCTCTGACTGCCTTCTCAACCCTTTTGCTGTTAGGAGGGCTTACTCTCCAACCCACACACTAAGATAATTTCATCAGTGTTAAGATTAAGTGTATAGGAAATATAAATGTATTAAGGTAGGGAAAACACAGTAAAGGTGCCCAAAGCAACCTAAATTCTTCCCTTCTTCACAATGAAAGAGGAAAATGCAAAAACCATGTCATTAGAAATCAGTTTATTTTAATCTGAAACCACAAGCACTAAAATGGCTTGATTATAGTCATATGCTCCCCACATGGCATCACTACAGGAAAAAGTCCAGGCTGTTTTGGATGTCTTAATTGTGCATTTCCATACTTTAATATGTTTCAGTGTAGCCTTAATTTGAATTGTCTGAATTTGCAATATTTGGTTCTTGGATAATTGAAACATCCCTGTAGTATGTAACCTTTAAGTTACTAAAACAAACCATCAGCCTTAACCCCATTTTAACATAGTTTGTGTATATCTTGGTATGATCTTGTAATAAATTAGGTTTAATAAGCCTTCCTCTGTTGCTCATTTTTTCCATCCTATTTCCCTTCTGCACAAAGAGCTGGAATGCCCATCAGTTTTGCTGATCAGAGTCTGTCAACAAGATTGTGTCTTCAATATCAGACAGAGGCATCACTTTAAGAGGAAAGAGGCTGCTGTTTTAAGTATATTTGAGCAATGCCATTTATAACTACTTCAGATTGGTGTAGGTGATGTGGACCCTGTACTTCTTACTCAACTCAAGCAGAATTTAACAGGATTTTCTCTATATACAGGACCCGAGGGATAAGAGCGGTCATAAAGGAGATTAAAATAAGTTATTCACTTCTAAAAATTGATACTTTGTAACAGCCTTCCATGGGACTACAAGTAGTAGATGGCAAAAGGTAGAAAGACTTGGACAGGCAGAGGGAGAATCTGAGGTGGCCATATTTATCATGAGTACATGGATAAAGAATTAAGTCAGCGCCAAGTCACAGTACAGAAATTTACCTAAGTAAGATACAAATTCTTGTACTCTGACTACCAATGATCCTTACAGTGTACAGATTTGCATACTGCACATTTGCAGAAGAGTTATACAATGGGGTGGGGAGTGGTGCGGCCCAGAGGCACTGCCAACAGCGCCGAGCTGAGCTTGGTCGGCAACAGGACCCTGGGTGGGAGGCAGGCGGCTGCAGCCCAGCTGCCGGCTCTCAGGCAGCAGGGGTGCAGGCCACTTGAAAAGCCAGCCAGGGGTTCGGAACCCCTGAATTCCGGGTCTTGTCACGGACCGCAGGAGGGAATGCGGCCCGTGGGCCGTGTGTTTGAGACCCCTACTTCAAACAGTGTGCAGATTCTGTTTGCCAAAGCATTTACAAATCACATTTCACTTTTCTATTTTTTTGTTAATTTTCAAATGCACATTAACTGTATTAGTTGCAAGAAACATTAAAAAATAATTGCCTTTGTTATGAGAGAGAGTACTCTCTCAAGGATTGAAAAGTGCTCCCACAAAGTGATTCCGTTGTAAAATGAGTTACTGTTCCTATTTTAGAATTGTCTTTATTGAATTTTCAATGTGAAAAATAAATTAGCAAAATCACAGAAGAATATAATTCAGTGATCAGAAAATTATGTTAACTGAACTAGATTTGTAAATATGTTAATCATAGCAACTATTGAACTACTAAATATGTAGCCCGCGGAAAGTTACAATAAATCTTTTGCCGGGAATTAAGATTTCAGAAAACAATATCTTAATGAAAAATATTTTAATGTGGGATTTCCCACTCTTTCTGTGGCAACTGGGATGAACAAAATAAAATTAGATTTCTCAAATCAAGATATCTGCTATCGATGGTGCCATCTGGCATCCCACTGTGTGGAAATGAAGACAATACAATCAATCAGATTGTCAATCCTTGGACTGACAGAGGATAAGAACAAATGGTAGTTCTGTAGGTTAAGATGAGGCAAAGGGGGAAAAAGACTCATAGGGCCCGATCTACAGAACACACTTTTGTTAAAAAAAATCCCTCACCTTTCAAAGAGTTGCACAAACTGGTTAAAGTATTTCAGAAGATAGCAGGGAAAGGATGGGAAAAAGAAAATACTTACAGCATCATCATTTCGATAGGGGTTCAGTCTGTTATAAACGGCTTCAATCACACTCCGTCTAAACCGAAGCAGAAAACAAAATGTTAAGAATTTTTTTAAATGAAGTCAGACATTTCCTAAGTGCAGTCATGACTTACTAAAATGCAAAACCTTAACAATGGTAAAAAGATTCTAAATTTAAGAACTTAAGCAAAGCAACTGTGTTTCCATATAGTTTATGCAATGCTCTCTTTTGGACTCAGGAAGCGGTAGTTTAAAAATCTACACTCTGCTAAGGCTTTTGCCATTAGAATGAAAAATTACATATTTACATACGAGACTTAAATTAGTCTGCTCCTAATATATGTTAGAGGCAGACTCAAATTTTGTCTCAAGTAATAAAACAAGGAGGTTACAGAGTGGTGAGCAGCATAAACAATATGCATTTGTGCGCTTACTGGCTGTGCAGGCAGTAAATAATACACCATTGATGTACAAAGATAATATTTTTCACAAGAGAGCACTGTATTTCTATTTTCTGAATACAATTTTGTGTGTGCGCGCCTTAATGAAAGCTCTGTGTTCTTGGTTTAGATTGTTTATATTTTATATCTTGGTAGGACATTTCTTTTTTATGGAATAGCAACAGCTTCCCAATTTTCAACTCCCTTTTATCATCCCAAAGAAACCAATCTTAACTGAAAACAGAAGTTTGGAATAGTGCATTGCACCCCTAATAAAGATATATTCCTGAGGAGTTTGGTAAAGATCAGCAAGTGAGTTTATAGTGTGTTGAAAATGTACCTTTTGTTCACATCTGAATTTTTATAATTGCTCCCAAAATGCTTTGTTTTGGTACTGCTCACATATCCTCTCCCCTTTTTTTGGTGCCTTGTTGGCTGCACCTTTAGGGCTAGATGAGGATTAAAAATATAAAAATAGCTTGTGATCCTTGTTTATCTAACTGTAGGGGAAGATCCAAAGAGGCAGCCGTGTTAGTCTAGCCCAGCAAAACAAACAAGGAGTTTGGTGGCACTTTTTAAAAATTAACAAATTTATTGCGATAAATACATTTGTTAGTCTTTAAAAGTGCTACCAGACTCGTTTGTTTTGTAGGGGAAGAGAATAAGGGATTTATTAGAGTAACAATACTAAAAAGATCTAACTGGGAAACAGAGGGCCTAAGTACAATGAAAAGTATTTAAAGACTTTTTTCTCCTGGGTGACAGCTTTCAGGGAGATGGGGTGTTGTGGGCAGGGGGTTGAATGGGGGCCGGTGGGACAAAGCTGAAGAATGCCGTGGTTCCTACTTTATATCATAGGGTCTGGTGGATAAATTCTCTGCCACATCTTCAAGCCTTAAAGTGGTAGAATGTAGCCTTCCCCAGTCTCTCTCTGTTACCTATGATTGCAGTCTGGGCTAAATTCAGTGAGCTATATTCATTTTTTTTAAAGCCTTATAAATATGAATTGACATCACTGACTCCAGGTATCTTGTTAAGGGGTAACAGAAAATAATATGGAAAGGGGCCAGAATCTTGGAGGGGCCATGTCGGTAGGATGCTAGCAGGGATGTGGGCTGGTGCATCTAATGTTGGAATAAGGGGCTTTGGGTGAGGAATAAGCAAGGGAGATCCATTTGGTAAACAAAGAACAGTAAAAAGGGATAAGGAGATGAAGGTGCTAGTCAGCACATCCACTTGAAATAAGGTAGAATTAAAGGGATTGATTATATGGCCAGGGTAGCAATATGGATCTATACCTGTTTGTTTCCAGACAACGTGATGTCTAGAATTCTAAAGGATAAACAATATTTTGAAGAGAAAGTAATACTGTTTTAGGGTGTTGCTGGACTCCACTGAAAAAATATCAGCCCTAACTATTTAAATAAAACTGTTTGCTTCCAATTTTAGTAATTAATTTCAGCATGATAAAACTGTCTGAATAATAATGCTGCCTATGAAAAGTTTCTCTGACTGTCAAATGTATACTCAAAGAGAAATCAGCTAGCTATGTGCTCATATCGTAAAACTGACATTTAATCAGTAAAATATTCTAAATTAGCCATTTTCTAAAAATGTCTTATAATTAAAATATTGAGGAAAATATTTCTTTTAACAGAAAATGGCAGTGCAACACACCGAATCACAACAAGGAGTTTTTCAGAACCAAATACATGGATGCCATGATTTCGGGTATTTCAGCTATTTCTTTAAAACAGAACCAATGAGCCGTAACAATTCATTTGCAAAATTATCACACGCAAAAACAAATACGTGCATGCACATAAATGTACAGAGGAGAATCCTGAAGGTAAAAACACCAGAACGGGAAGGCAGTAGAAGTCGTCAGTTTTTGGTCTCAACATCGACAGTGTACTTGAAAATTAGTACATAACATCAATTGTAAATCAATCAGGTAGTGAAATTGGGCAACATATGCAGTGTTCTTTAAACTGATTGATAACATATAGAATAGCTCTAACATCTCAGGATGAGATAGCTCTGCTACAACACAGGTAAAAGTGTCTTTATTCTCCACTTTCACCAGCACCATAAAATATTCTCGTAAATCCGGTGCCTCGGAAGACACTTGTTCACAAGCCCATTAGGAGAAAAACACAGAGCTAGAAAGACTAACAAAAGAATGATAAATTCCAAAGGGGTAGCCGTGTTAGTCTATTGTAGAAAGACAACAGAGTCTTGTGGCACTTTTAAAGACTAACAGATTTATTAATCGCACGAAGTGGGATTTTCTCCCACGAAAGCTCATGCGATTAATAAATCTGTTAGTCTTTAAAAGTGCCACAAGACTCTGTTGTCTTAAAAGAATGATACACATTCCAATTTAATGCTGCAATATTTAGATTTGCCAAATGTATCAATAACTCAGACTCAATGATGCTTAAAAGAAAAATATATTCTAAATAGAAACCATTCTGACATCTTGCCTGCTTAGTTTTCTTTTTACATTGATACATTAGCATGAAAACAAGGTTTTTGTTTCTTTAAAGTTCATTTGCTCTTGCTCTTTTTGCTCACTGCAAGTTAACACTCTAACATCAAAACAGAGACAAGTTTCACAAAGACATCTAAAAAGAAAGCCACCATGCTTAAGCAAACATCACAACCTGAAAAATGATAACTTTGAAATAAAGAGATGGTCTATAATGTTTTCATGTCAAATATATTTTAAATATAAAAATATTGGTTCATGAGCAAAAATCTGTACTAAAATTGCTTGATTTACTGGACAGCAGAGCTTGAGATCTGAATTCTTTGATGGTTTAATTGTGATGTATGACACTAGCAAGTCTGTTTCAGACTATGTCTTCAAGATAATGATCAAAGTGAATCCGTAATAAAGTTTTAAATTCAATCCTTTGCTTAGCAAGTGTAAAGCAGTAATTTCTTTTAGAGGGATAATTAGCTAAACAGCTCATTTATAATTCTTGAAAATAGGTAGAAATTTAACACAAAAGCTAAAGCACAGTAAACTGCCAAGCGAAGCATTAAACATCAAATAATCACTGTTAACTAAGTACATAAAACTAAATTTCAAAATGAACCATTATATGCATTACATTTCCCTTATATCTTAATAAGTAAAAGCAGTGAACGTTTTAAAGCTACAACAGAGGAGGCCACCCTTAAAAGCAATCCATTCTTTCTGCAACTATAGCTTGACATTCACATACTTTTCATTTTAGGAACTATCAACCACAGTCAACTATGGTCTTCTGCATGAATTTCTTTCTGAACTTAAAACAGACCAAAAATGTAAAAGATGTTACTTGAGAATGGACAATGAATGCCCTTTGGGCCCCATAAACTTTTATTTTTATTAATGTATTTATTTTTAAGAGTGGCCTTTCGAAAAGTCTCTTAATTTAGACTAAAAGCACATTTACACCAACATAGACTCACTTGCTTGCCAATTCACCCCCTGGCGGGAGGTTTGGGATGCTCTCAGTTGCTAACGTACGCATCACGTGGACTAAGTCTGGTACTCCTTCACCCTGCTTCTTTATGATCTCTGGGAATCAGAAGTACTTTTTTTGTAAGTGCAGTCCAAATTTAACTTGAAAAGACTGAAACACTCAGCTTTATCAAAAGGAAGTTTAACACATTAAAAGAAAGCATTTACCATGTTGAACATTGTAATCTTTGGTGCCACAACAAAAAAGCCAGTATATCATGTAAAAAGCTGTTGTGTATTTGATCAAAAATACTAAGAAAGATCTGCTCTTCACATAGTTCTATACTTTCAAAAATTCAATCATTCTGATTCATTTCTTACATAATAAAGGGTATCTTAATAGATAAACAAAGTAGGTAGTTCTAACCAGGCTTCACTAGAACATAAATTGTTTTTGCCAAAGAAACATCCTGTGCAAAAGAGAGGTTTTAATGTCTGTTTTATTATTTGAACAGTTGTTAAATTATCGCCATGGTAGAAAATATAATATTTTGGAGAAACAAGAGATTAGATATTTGGCTTATAATCTGCTTTAAATAATTATATCAGGTTACACAATATTAACATAAAAACATCACAAATTATTATGCATAAACCGATAAGAGTCAAGAATGTCAGAGTTAAAATACAACTCCATCCTTAACTCACCAAAGGGATAGTTCAACAGTGGGTAATTTTACATACAACAGACCCAAACCACTCCCTAGTCAGATAAGCGAGAGAACGTCTACAGTAGCCACAGCAGTGTGTGGAAAATAAAGTAACAGATAGCTAAAATTCTTAAGCCTCATCTTCTGAAGTGCTGAATGTGCTCACACCTACAGCTGAATTTAAGTTATCACCTTTTGGGGGGCGGTGGGGAAGGAGGAGGATGTAGGGGAGGGGAAATCAGGCCTCATCCAGTTTTGTGAAATCCATTTAAAAAATTTTACAAGATAAATCAGAACATCAACTATCCCATGACATTTAACTGTATACATAAATCTCAATATGCTAGAAACTCCTTCAAAGACATTATTTAAGAAGGATATTTTATTAGACAAATCAGCTTGGAGCTGTTGATCTCCAAGTGGATGTCATGGCACGTGTACAATAATGTGCAGGCACATTTAAGTATTCTGTGTGTAGTAAAATCTTCCCAAATTTATCTGAAAGAAGTAGTTTCAACACATGGAGTTACTCACTTCCAATTTAAATATTTTGGTAGTTTATCTTTTTACTCCAAATGCTGAAAAAAAAAATCAAGATGTATTATACATCATTTTTAAATCATACTGGTGAGGCACACTAGAGTATCTAAAGAAAAAGAATACTGGCTTTAATAAAGAACAATACCAATTCATTAACTGATGTGTGCACAGCACAGGTTTTCTGGCTGCAACCTTCTATGCAAAAGTTTTCGCCCAATTTACAGCCATCTTCCATGCAAGTTATTTACACTGGAAACACTGACATGCCCTTACTTGCAGTAAAATAACCAAGTGTCAAAATCTGCAGTACAAATCATTAGCTGTTTAATCCTACAGTTTAAGTAGGAAAGAAATCCAATGTATGACACCACACATTAAAGGCAAACATCTTAAAACTCAAAATGTGCCACTTTCTCCAAGAACTATAGCCAAAATTCATATTTTACCATCTAGCATTTAGTAAAAAAGAATTCTAACACTCTTAAATCTGAATAAAAAGCAAAGATCTCAGATTTGGTTTGCCAAGTTCCTTTATTGTGTAAGCTTCGACATCTAATATAATCTACATCATTCTAAAGCTAAAATTCTGCTGTACAAAAATAAAGGAATTTATAGTTTGCCTAAAACTACACAGTTGCACAACCTAAAACTGCAATACATTTAACATACAGTCACCACTAAATGAATACATGAATACTTGGATAGACCTAGAGATACAGTCTGAGAGAACACTGATGAGAACAAACGGAATCAATCTGTTGCTTTTTATTTGAAATTATTAAAATTCTCTTATTTCAATGCATCTCGCATCCCTTTCTCTTAAACCTGCTTTAAACCTTCTAAACATTTTCACCATTTAAGACAGTGGAATAATGTTCTTACACTAAACATAAAGAACAGAAAATGTATCTACTTATTTCCTATTTTGAATGGGAATTTCATATAAAATTCTTAAAATCTAATGTTTCAGGTTTTGCTGGAGAAGGGCCAGTAAATTCAAAACTGTCCATTCAGTTAATTCCGTGGATTACATACATAAACCAGTAACACATCTGGTTATTAGATGTATGTATATGCTACAAACTTTATTTTAAAGAATGAGGCAAAAAGCTTTTAGGAATGCTAATTTAAAAAATGAAGAGTCAAACCAGCTCAGTAACTGGAGGAATAGTGCAACTAGAGTAATACATCTGGAAATGATTGATTAATCTTTTCCAGCCAACAAGTCCTTAAGACCTTTGAAAAGCAACACTGATTTATTGAAAAGGTATGGCACAAAGGTGCTTTGCCACACTTACTTCACCTCCAGTTAGACATTTTCAGCTGTAACTGTGAGACTCAGAAACATCTCAACATTGATGCAAGAAAATAGGTTAAATGAGTGAAGGATAGTCCAGCGTAAGAGAGAGAGCAGAAATCATCCTGCATCACCAAGCCCTTTTTATTTTTTTTTATTGTTCAAAATGGCCATCAATACAGGGCCTTTTCTACAGAAGAAAGTTCAACAAACTAACATAAAACAAAAAGATTTTACTGAACATTTTGAGATGAAGAAAAATGCTTTCATGTAACTGTTCAATAAAAAAATGTATATTAAAATATAATCTGACCTCATTACTTAGACTACATGTGCTTGTCAAACTGCATATTCTATTATATAACTGCTCTGTACTACAGTGCGCATTCACAAAGTTTCCATTTCACTGGGTTTTCATTTTCTAAATTAGACATTACAGACTGGTAAAAACTACTTTCAGAATTTCTTTACATTTACCAATTTCTTCAGCTGAAATAGAAGCTTTTAAAATCTTACGCACTGTGTTATTACTAAGGCATTTCAAGATACCAGCAGTAAGCTTATTCAGCACAGTGTTGAAAGTTTCAGAAATGGCCATATTAGTCCCCACTCAGTAAACAATACTGTATGTTACGTTTCCAGCATAAAACAATCTTATTTTAATTGCATAAATATGATTAAGTTTAATGTAATAAAGTGACTTTGTGACTTGAGCTTCCCTCACTCACATATAGTCCCACAAGTTTAATCCATGCTAGTGCGGGCTGTAAATTCAGAAACTATATTTGAAGACAAACTGCTAGAAGATTCAACTTTTCCTTATAGTAAGTGTAAATACTATTTCTGTGTGCATTATCAAAAGGGAAAAGATGTTTAAGTCCAAGGAAAACAACTTTAAAATAAAGTGTGGACTTTAAAGTGGAAGCAGCAATGTATTTTCTAAACGTGTCCACGTGTTATTCCATTGAATTAAGATTAAAGTGCTGTCTCACAGAAATCTTCCCACCTACACACGAAGTTTCACTTGTCCCTGAAATGTGATATTTCTAAAAACACAAGAAACTCTGCAACCAAACAAAAGCATTGTTCTCTACACCATAACCATATGCAGTTCTAATGCTCTTCATTCAGAAAAACCTGGATGTGATGTTCCCATTCCATGTACTGTAGGCCAAGACACAGGCCAATAGGGTCACTTAAAGGAAATGCAGACTTAACCCTATGACCAGTGTATATTTAAGTCAAGTCATATCTCCAAAATTAAAGAGATTTTTGTGGTTAGCATCACACAGTTAAAGGAAAAAAGTATGTGGCATTCCTATAATCAAACATATATATGACAACTATAAGAGCTTTGCATATCATTAGGCATCCGTAGCCTGGATATTAACCTAACTGAGTAATTAAAATCTATATCCTCCAAATGTTTTCATTTAAAAAAATATTAATTTAATCTATGCAGTAAACTGCATATGTGTAGTAAGTGTTTTAAATATTAAGGAAACTGAATATTTGGGAGATCAGAGCACTCCAGCAGTAACCAACCACTTCTTAAACCCCAATCTCTGCTTCAGTTTTTAATACCCAAAGGCATTATAGTCCAGATTACAAAAAAATTAAATTACATTTTAAATCGCCACACTTCAAGCTATATGGTACAGAGTGCCTGAAAGAACAGTACCCCTTCTCTTACCCTTTTAACATTTAAATATAATTTGCTTTTTAAAGAGTTACTGACAGCATGATATATGCCCAGTTTCAGTTCAGTATGAATGTTTTAAGTTTTGGCTAGAACAGAAATGCTGATATGCTTTATACTCTTAAATATAATCATACTAGCAAGTACTATTTTGGTAACAGTAACATTGCTATGACCCTTAAATTAACATCCAATAGACTTATTAGGGTCAATCATGTAACTGTACACAGTTTTACCAAAAAATGGCACCCAAATTACCATCTTAAATATGCTGCCATATTTCACTTACTACACAAGCCAGGAATCAGAATTCACTGGCCTGACGTTAGTGATGCCAATGGATCCATCAAGAACTTGGAGCCCAAGTAGATTACTTCCTTCTGCCACCCTAAGCAGAATCTCCAGGGCCATAGCCTCCTGCAAATTTTCATTTTAGTATTTTGTCATGACATACAATATATATCTAAAGAAACCCGAGTGCCTTTTTCAGAGATGTACATGCAGGCTACATCTGCATTTAAAGCGAAGGGTGTGGTTCCCAGATTCATTGCAACATACTCATGTTACCTCAAAAACCAGTATTGTTGCCACGGGGGCAAGGGGAGCAAGGAGCAGCACAGCAAGGGCTATCTGTCCTGCCTATGTATCTCAGGGTCCAAGAGGGTTTGTACCCAGCATGCCTCACCTGTGCTGCTGCTTAATGTAGTCCATGCTAAAGTGACAACACTACTATTTTTAGAGCACTAGCTCAGCGAGTGCTAGAACAAGTATATCTGTGCAAGCTGGGAATCTCACCTCCTGGCTCCAAATGTAGCCTAAACATTCAATGGCACTTGCAGGTTTAATAAAAAGCCTGGGTGTTAGAGATTAGTTGTTTGGGAGACTGTTCAGAAACAAAGCTACTTATTTTTTTTTAAATGATCCACCTTCTACTCTGCTTTCCAGGTACTTGTCCAACTCTGCCTCTCTCTTCACCGCCTCTGGCAATACTTTTGGTGCATTTGGAAAACAGATCAAAATCACACTCATGTTGTCTCGACTTCCCTGGTGGGGAGGGAAAAAGAAAAACAAAATAGTTGAGACAATATCCAGTATCCAGAGAGCAATACATGCTCGGATTTTATCTCAAATCCATATCAAAGCCATTTACAGATTAGAATTTTTTGCTGATCATGAAATCAGATACACTTTCTTCCATTATACCATGAAACAAAAAATGGTATCATTCGCAAATAACATGCACACTTGCTGAAGAACGTTAAGAATCATTCAATACAAACAAGCTTTTACATGTATTTTGTCAACTTTTTTCTTGACGAGTGATGTTTACAATGAGCCTATAGTTGATGATTCCCGTTGTGCTGAATGCTGGCATTATTTGAAAAACTAGCAATATGGGAGATTTATTATTTAGATTTATGAAACCTGTTTCCATTCCACTTAATTATTAGTATAGTTTGGAGGAAAAGGCTACAATAGTTGTAGATACAGTAAATGTTAAATTTAAGATATCTGATGCTATTTATAAAGCAAAACAAAACAAAAAAATCATCAGCTTAGACTTCTAAAAATATTGCTAATATAAAATGTGCATTTTCCATAGATGGCAGTTCCCTACAGTAGCCCTAGGGACCGGTCATTAGGAGGAAGTAGTGTATGTGACATACACATTTTCATTTGCACAAACAAATATTCCTCACTGTACAAACTTTCAGAATACAAGTGAGCAAAATAAGCACAACTTTAAAGTATTTTCTTAATACAATACTATATAACCATGCTTCGCAGAAAAAAGTACTAAATATCTGACTCAAATGATTTCCAATTGTTAAGGGTCCTATTCTGTGAACATATGAATAGATGCTGAACTTTAAAACACTAGCCCCATAGAAGCCAAAGAAACTTGTCACGGTGAGTAAAGGTAAGGATGGGTGCAACTATTTGCAAGATTGGTACTTAAACCATGCAGCTATTGAAAATCAGTATTGTCCTCTAATATTTAAGTTTTCAGAACTAACAGCTGAAATTATAAATAAAAAATTGATCGTGCATGAAGTTCAACTTTTTAAAATGTTAGAAAACTATTTTATGCAATGTTCTCATAGCTGTGCCATTCCCAGAAGATTAAAAAGACTGGTGGAGGTAATCTCTTTTACTGGCCCAACTTTCTGTTGGTCCAATGAAAGTTATTACCTCACCCACCTTGTCTCTAGAAAACTATTACAGAGTTAACATGGTCATTGGATCTTTCTTAAGAAAACAGTGCCAAAGCTAAGGATGCTATCTTGCCTTTATTTACAGATTGCATATCAAAGCTCAGTTTTATAAATAGGATTAAAAGCTTATCTAGGGAAAGTTAAAACAAACTGACTTTTTAATGTAATATTCAGTCTGTCCTACAGAACAACTTTCACTTTGTTTATAGAAACATCCAAACTGACTTATTGCATATAAAAATGTGTATTTGTTAAGTTAAAACTGTGCCATTCTCTTGAGCAGACACAGTTAATTGGATCCTTGGGCATCTAAAAGCTATAACAAAGAAATAATTTGTAAGTAACTGTACCAAAAAAGATTTTTTTTAAAATGCAGAAATAAGATTACGTAATGAACAATTAAAAAAAAATAAGATCAAAGATTTCAGCAGTTAATAGAAGTTCTTAACTTTAGAAAACAAAATTCAGTGATTTTGCAATGGTTTAGGCATGATTCAGCCAATAATACTACATTCCCCAATTACAGAAAAGGAAAAAATAAAATTGTGTTTGTACCCTTTATTTACTACTTTTTAAGGTATAAAAGATGCCCCCCCCCCAATTTCCTTTTCTTAATCTTAGAAATAATTTCTCCTAACTTACTGAATTTTCCACTCATACCAATACCACCAGTTCTCAAGTAACTCAGTCTCCATGTGAAATGTAATACCAGACCTGATATTTCTAAAAAATGTTTTAAAATCCATTTTTAATTATACTGTGAAGCAGAAAAAGTCACTTCTTTTTTTGGTCATTGTTTAAAAGTGCTAACCAATTTGCCATACAGCACAAAATATCTTTACAAGATTTAAACTCCTAACTAACTAAGGAGACCGATTACTGAAACCCATGTAACCTAACTTACTATTTGCTGCTCCTAGTTACAGCCCCAAAGCATTCTTGTAAGTGGCCCAACATTGGCATGATTGTATCAAGTAGTTATTGTTACAAAATTACACAGAAAACTAATATATTAATTGACAAAAGATACTTTCACTTTGTTGATAAGGAAAACTTCTACTATTGTACTGAAAATAATAGGTTTCTCCTCTTAAAATTCTGGCTACCTTGTACAAGCAGGTGTCGACTATCTCATTGCAAACTTTCTCAAGGTCATCAGTGACTTCGAGTCTGGATCTTACAAAGTCACAGAGCTCTTCATTTCCCATAACATCCCAGATACCATCACAAGCCAGTATGATAAACTGGTCATCTTCTTCTGATCTCTCAATTTCATAAACTTCAGGCTCAGGTGAGACAAGCTGCTCTGTAGGGCCTTTCCCATGAACACATTTGTAATCGAAGTCCCCAAGTGCTCTAGACACAGCAAGAGAGCCATTCACACGCTGAATCATTACAGAACCACCTGCATTCTGTATACGCTCTTTCTCCAGTGGATTACTTGGTTTGTGATCTTGTGTGAAGAAGTGAACCTTCCTGTTTCTACAAAGTAAACCTCTTGAGTCTCCACAGTTGATGAAGTAAGTGTGTTGAGGAGAAATCATGACACCCACCGCTGTTGACCCACTTCTATCTGCGCCATGTTTCTTCTCAGAAATTACTCTCATATGTTCATCAATTTGCAGAAAACCTGTTCTGATTCCACTCTTTACACTTTCCACAGAGGGTGGTCCATCAGACCCTTTAAAATCCTGGTTGCTTGTGATGTGATCTAATAAATGCTCACAGCAGTATTTGGCAACCTGAGATCCAGCATGCCCATCATAAACAGCAAAAAATGACCATCCATCAAGTCCATTTGGCAAACCAATAACAGCTGTATGTGCATCTTCCATCTCTACTCGCCAACCTTGCATACTACTTAGCCCATAACGCAGCCCATTACCCTGCCCTTGGGCATTATGCTTCTCCATCTTTGGCTTGTCTAAGAATGCTCCCATGATGACTTGCTCCTTCAGTTCTAAGAAAGAAAGAATATTGGTGTTAAGCTATTTCTACAAAACAACCATTTAAACATTTTACTAGAAACTATTAAATATAGAAAATGTTACTTCAATAGTATTGAGGTGAAACAAATGAAGATGAGAAACTCAGATTTATGGTTGACTTGTGATCTTTTCGCTCACAAAATAATGTAGTTAACTACGTCAGTCTGAATTTTGAACTGCCTTGTTGCTTTTGTTGATTTAAGAAAAGGCCTCACTACTAACAGTGTGCTTTGTATATTTTTGTAAATATTTAAGCTGTAGCCATGCATGAAGGGTTTACACTATATTGGTATCTGTGGTTTTCATCAAAACACTAGGAGTGAAAATAACAGGAACCACCATTCAAATTATTTTAACTACCAAAGACATCTGAGACTTTTGGTTACCTTTTTAGAGCAATTAACTTCTCAGATGCCTATTTTGTGGTCCAGATTTACTTAATATTTCAAATTTTCTGCGTATTTATACTTCAGTCAGAACAATTGCCTTTGACATGAAGAAATCTATCTGGAAATAAAATTGCAAGTAATAGAAATTCACATTTCATATATAAAGTAGGCAAATTTTATTTTAATATTTTTATTCAATCTTATGAGACTACCAAAAACCAGGCATCCTCGTGCCTAAAAAGCAGTATTATACTTTTAGACAGAGTAAACTGACTGGTCTATCATGACTACTCTGTACTCTCACACCTGAGCCATCCATTCTGCCCTTTTAATGCCTGCCAGCGTAACTGTGTAGTCACCCAAATCAAGTCAAATTTTACATGTTCAGACATTTTGCACCATTTCGACTGTGCAAACTGTTGTGATGCTGAAGAAAATCTTGCAAAGTCCTATTCCACCTGATAACTAGTAGGCTAATCATAAAATTGACCAGGAAAGAGTTCCCAACTATAGTGTGCCCAACACCCAAACGAGGCTGCTATGCTGCAGAACATTCCACTTACATGTGTGTTCTTTTCAAGGGGTAATATGAAGGAACTGATCCATACTATATTAAAGGTAAACCGCAACATTTTATTCTAGCAGATCATTAAGTATCTCTAAGGAACAAATCACTCCTGCTAACTTTCCAGATTACTTCTCCCCCTTTATGCCTTTGGAAGCCAAATATGCACACTCAAGCACCCACACTCTGCGAGGAAAGAATAAACCAGGGGTTGGCAACCCCCGGCACACGTGCCAAACATGACATGCAGGCTGAGCCTGAGCGGCACGCAGCGCCACTCAGGCTCACCCAGCACAGCCTGGGGCCACAAGAGCTGCATGCCGCAGCTCCAGGACCCTGCTTGCCACGCTTCCCCACTGAGGAGCGTGGCCAGCAGGAAAAAAGAAGCTCCTGGCCCCTGCTGGCCCCACCCCCTGCTGGGCGGGGCTGCTGGAGGGGAGTGGGGCAGCTCAGCCCACCCAGACCCAAAAAGACTAGGATTTCTCATTTTAGAAAAGCGAGGACTAAGAACTAGGACAGGAATGTATAAATTCACAAAATCAAATTAATAAGCAGCAGGCTCAAAAACAAAAGTACCACCCTCCTTTACACCATGTATAGTCTACCTGTGGAACTCATTTCCAGGGGATATTATTACAGTCAAAATTATAACTGGCTCCAAAAAAGAATTAGTTAAGTACATGGAGAATAGGACCATCAATGGCTATCAGCCAAGATGGTCAGGGATGTAACTCCATAGTGCAACTTTCGTGCACCTTTGTTCTCTATTATTTAATAATAAATATAGCAAAAACTATATCATCACAATATTATGGAGTTGAACACAAGAGTGAATTAAAAATCATTCCCATAACTGTAACTTCAGCACGCATACTGCATATAATGTTATCTATGTCCCAAAAGCATATACAAAATACTACACAAGAATAGGGTCATGGACAATTGCTATAGAAAGTATACCATCTTGATTTAATGCACTTCTCTCCAGCTATAACATTCCACTGAAATCACATACTGAGCTAAACTCCAGTGATTTATATAGCATTACAATAATTCAAAAATGAAATTATTTTCTAGCAGACAATAGCTCATTTATTCCACTACCGCATTCCTTGAATGTTTTGGAATGAACACCAATAGTAAAAAAGTATTAACAAAATAAAGGAATTTAATCAATTCAATAATTTCAAGATTTAATTTAGGACTTGAAATTGCCCTGCCAAATTCTTATTTTACATTCATATTTTCATGTTTTGTAAAGTATTTCTCAACCTTTGACACTGTGAATCACTTGCACAAAAAGGGAAATTGAATACACGGAGAACAGAGTATAACTGATGACACAAGCTGCTTGACAAACTCGAAACTAAAACTAAATTTTTCCCTCTAATCTTTAAATTAGGGTTTTAGGAGTTAACGTTAAAGAAATAAGTGCACAATTTTGAAACAGCTGTACTTTTTAACGTGGTATTTTCCCCTTTCATTACGTCTATTTGCATACCTTTTTAAAAGGATAATATCAATTACAATTATGAATCACATTCACACTGGAAAGGCATAACGAGTGGGGTATCGTAGGGATTGGCTCTGGCTCCAGTTCTGTTTAATATTTTTTTCATCAATGATTTAGATGATGGTATAGAGAGAACACTTATAAAGTTTGCTGATGATACCAAGCTCGGAGGGGTTGCAAGTGCTTTGGAGGATAGGATCACAATCTATAATGATTTGGACAAACTGGTGAAATGGTCTGAGGTTAATAGGATGAAATTCAATAAAGACAAGTGCAAAGTACTCCACTTAGGAAAGAAAAATCCATTGCACACATACAAAATGGGCAATGACTGCCTAGCAAGGAGTACTGTGGAAAGGGATCTGGGTGTCATACAAGCTAAATATGAGTCAACAGTGTTGCCAAAAAAAAAAAAAAAAAGCAAGCAAGCAAGCAGCAAACACCATTCTGGGACATATTAACAGGAGTACTGTAAGTAAGGCATGAGAAGTAATTCGCCCGCTCTACTCTGCCCTGGTTCAGCCTCAATTGAAGTATTGTGTCCAGTTCTGGGCGCCTCATTTCAGGAAAGATGTGGACAAATTGGAGAAAGTCCAGAGAAGAGCAACAAGAATGATTAAAGCTCCGGAACACTTAACTTATGAGGGAAGATTAAAAGAGCTGGGTTTGTTTAGTCTGGAAAAGAGGAGACTGAGAGGGGACATGATAACAGTTTTCAAGGACCTAAAAGGTTGTCACGAGGAGGAAAGAGAAAAATGGTTCTTTTTAACCACCGATAATAGGACAAGAAGCAATGGGTTTAAATTACAGCAAGGTCATTAACCACTGGAATTAGTTGCTTAGGGAGGTTGTGGAATCTCCATCATGGGAAATTTTTAAGAGCAGGTTAGACAAGCATCTGTCAGAGATGGTTTAAGAGGGTACTTGGTCCTGCCATGAGTGTCCCTTCCAGTTTCTATATTCTATGATTACATGAGATCTTTTGTTAAGACAGGCTGATCACATACACTTTTAGCAAACCTCAAAAGAAAACTGTTTATTTTTGGAATAGTGCATCTTCCCTCCATTTCAGTCAAGTTAGTTTTGTCAAAGCTCTTGCTACCTTGCAGAGGCATCGTTGTCGTCGGGCTGGCAGGGCGCCAGCCCCGGGTAGAAAATCCTGAGCCCCGAATCTATTTTCCCCAGCAGGCACATGCGCACCCAGGCAGAACACCGCGTTCCGCCCAGGGACCCCAGCAAAGCCGCAGACTCCTGCTGCGGCCAGGCTGGGGAGATTCAAATCTCCCGCCCTGAGCATGCTCAGACAAAGCATGCTCAGACAGAGCGTGCTGCCCAGAAGCAGCTCTGCCGGCCGTCCCCACAGCTCCGAGCCTCCAGCCAGGTAAGGGGGCTGGAGGGAAGCCTGGAGAGGGGTGGAGGGGACAAGGAGACTGGCTGGGGGCTGGGTAGTGGTGGAGGGGACTATGCACGGCAGGAGTGGGGACTTCGTGGGGGGCTGGGGAGGGATGAATGAAGTTAGAGGCCTGTGGAGGGGGCATGGGGAGAAGGAGATTGGGTAGGGGCTGGGTAGCAGTGGAGAGGACTATGGGCAACTGGAGGGGGACTGGGTGGGGAGCTGGGGAGGGATGGAGGAGGTTGGGGGATGAGTGGGGGTTAGGGACAGAGGGGCCTGGGGAGGTGTGGAGGGGGTTTGGGGGCGTGGAGTGAAGATGGGGGAAGCTGGGGAGTTAGGAGGGCTGGAGTGGGGGTTTGGGGGCAGGGGTGGGCTGGGGGCCACAGCCCTGGATCTTTTTGCTATCCAGCAACGCCCCTGCTACCTTGTATAAACTTGAACTTAAAGGTGAGATGTTTATGTGTTAGTTAATACATTTTTAAAATCAAGTGTAGCAGTCAATGTAATCACACTAGACGATAACCACTAATGTGGTTGTGGAATTCATCCTAGGAAATATAGTTATCCAGAAATTTACAACATAAAGCAGCCTCAATCTGAAGGGTGCATTAGATGAAGCCACATATGATTTATCACATTTTTGTGGAAGTTTGATTAATGACAATACTACTCTACATAAAGTTTAGTAAACGGAAGTTTTTTCCTTCTGCTCTAATCTGGACTTTAAAAATAACAAACAGATTTGCAGGTAGAAAACCTTCACATGGAACCAAGTTCTAAGTCTTCAATTTCTCACCATCTTCAGCTTTCATTTTTTAAAATATTAATTTCTATGCCCTATGTTTGCAAAGAAGCACTAAATTCAGCCAAAGCACTCGCTCCCTGTCAATTTGCATACAAAGCTACAGTGTGTCTGCTGTTATTCCTAGTATCCCTACACAGTGCAGTAGACTGAAACATATAAGACTCTGTCCAGTATGACTACTGCTACTCAGAACCCTCTGAGAAAAGAGTAAAACAAGTCACCTTAGTTTTGCTTGACTGATCTGGGAAGTCTTATGAGCAGCAGCAGCAGATGTGCTATTTACAGAGGGCTAGCAGAGAAGATGACAACACCAATCCAAAAAGAAAAGATTTGGAGGAAGGTTACAGAAGCAGAGATTCTCTCCATTTCCAACCATAAAAAAAGATCAAAAGGCCTTTTCTGAGGGGAAGTCGAGCGAGGTGGAAAAAAGCTGCAATTTTCTCACGAGCTATTGCCCATACTAAGCTGTTTCTACCGCCCCCATACTATTTCCCAGCATACCGCACTAATCATTCAAATATCGGCCTCTAGCTCAGTTGTGGCCACAGTTATCAATTTTGCAAACCTGAAGGGCCACCAGTTTTCAACAGCAGCCCGTTCCTCTCCCCTACTGCAGCCAGGCTGAAGGAGTCCTTGCTGATCTCCCCCCCCCAGCTGCAACAGGGAAATCGCACACATCCTGTAGCCCCACAAGCTCCACCTGGGATCTTCGGCAGTGGCTTCCATCTGCAGCCAGGAGGACAGGACATCAATGCTCCCCCTCCTCTAGCTCCAGCACAACCCCCAACACCTAGGGACGGAGTGGAGTGCTTTGGCGTGCCAAGGGGAGCGCTGATCTTCCATCCCCTTGGCTGCAGCAAGGAGCTCCGTGATAGTGCATTGGAACCTAGGCAGTAGCTCCCTTCTGCAGATTTCAGAACTAGTAGATCTATCCCTTAGAGGCCTAGTTTTTATTCATTGATTTTCAGAGGAAAATAAACTTCTCTGTTTTTCCAATTCCAAATTGGTTTCTCAACTTCAAACAGACTAATCATTGAAATACCCAGTTGAATACACTGGGAGGAAAAAAATAATCTCTCTGAACCTACAGAAGTCGCTATTGCTATCTAAAGCTGGTGTAGCACTTACAGCAAATGTTTATCGCTTAATATTGTAGTATATTTGTCATTTAAATAGAAAAAAGTTCAGGCCATAACATAAGGTGTCATTTTCAAATTTAATTTTAAATTTACTTTTTAAAAATAAATTTGTATTCAATATAAACTTTAAAAATCCAGAGGATAAAGGCTTGTTAAAAAAATTTCAAATTTTTATCCAGCATGATCTTTAAAAAGAAAACAAAATACAATAAGGCTTCCCTTTGCCCAAGTTCCAAGTAAAACAGGGGTCGACAAAATTGGCTCCCAGCTAGATGCCTGCACTTTTATTTTCTTTTTGGTCACCAGAGAGCACTCCTCCACAGCATTCCTGCAGCAGTGCTATGAACCAGGCTACAAACCCTGGTCGCCATGGTGACCTGGCGCCTGGGTTTTATCAAACCCTGAAGTAAAAGCACAGTATGGCTAACCTTAGTACACTCAAAACATGGCTCAATTCAGATAAGTTCCAGAGACAGATGGTCCTCCTTTCTTTTTCAATTCTTCAGCCATCTTCCTAGATGTGACTCATCCCTGACTCTCCATACCACAATGCTCTTATACACAGCACATGCATGATTATTTCTTCACCCTTGACCCAGCCTTGCCATCCTGCTCTGACAGCAGGAAACTGTGGTCTTCTCTCTGGTCACTATATTAACCTCTTTCCTGCCTCTCTTGAGCTGATCTACATATCCTAGCACAGTATCCAAAATTGTTATGAGTGATGGATCCCTGCTATTCTTCGTACAGTTAGACAGGACGTAGTTCCCTCCTTACATAAATTTTATGACTTTTCTAATGTCTAATTTATGTGGACAGACATTGAACAGAAGGAAGCTACCACTGCCCTTAGACCAATGGAAGTGCGAAATGTGAAATATGCACAACTTTTCTTGGAAGGGTATCTAGTTCCAAACACTTCTTTGCAATGTTCTTGTTACATAAATGCTGTATTTGTTGATAAAAATGATAAATAAATAGATGACCAAAGGGAAAAATGTGTATTTTGCAAGTGTCTATAGAATTAAATGCTATTTCTAACTGGACTGGAGCGTCCCTTGTCACTACCTTGGCCTTTAACTTCCATTTCGTTCCTTCTTCATGAAAGAGCTTCTTGCAGAAATGGAACCTTTCTCATTTTCATGATTTCAGGAAGGAATTGAGAGTTTATATAAAGTATAAAATTCTAGGTAACATTTTGAGAAATACCTGACATGCATGAATATGCATGAAGGTTTAGCTCAAGCTGTAATACATGTGTTTATCCTGTTTGGTGCAGGGGGTTGGACAACCTCTTGATGTCTCTTCCAAACCTAATCACCTATGATTCCAAGGCAGAATATGAAGCTATTGTATTCATTCATGAGCCATGACTTTTCAACTGTGGTGTTCCCTTCTTTCCTAGAAAAGAACTGAGAGGACAATATTCTACAACCGAAAAAGGATGTACAAAATACAAGTTGCAATGTGCAGGCAGGCAGCACATGGTACTGCAGAGAATATTGCAAATTGTCTAAAAAAGCCAACATAATAACTAATGAGCCAAAGTGTCAACCTGTGAGGTGACCTCCTAAAGCAGGATGCAATAGCACTTCACAAAACAAACTAGCACAGAAAAACAGGGTTGTTATTAATATGCACCATGGACAGCAATGGATACCTCAGAAGAATTCAAAAAATTCCCTTGCACCATCATTTGTTCCCATACATCTTGCAAGTCAAGCAAAACGGCAAAGCTCAGCTGCCTTCTGATCTATGAGACAAGAAATGGATTGTATTGCTTTTTGTTCTATCCATTGAAATAGGGGAACATATGAAGTGATGAAGGGTTCTTACAAATTCTACTCAGTATCCCTTACTGATTTATATATTCATGTATTCCTGCTAGAGGAGGCCCATTTGTATGAAGAAATTCAGTCACAGGCTAATAGTTGGGTTTGTTTGTGTTTTTTTTTTTTAAAAAGTCTTGTCCAAAGAAAACCCAAATCTCATATCTGGTTGTCCAAACAGGAAATTGTTTTTAATTAGTCTTTTTAACTGTTGTGTTCAAGTTCTGTTCCTCTCTCTAGGACAGTGTTTCCCAACCAGTGTGCCAGGGCACACAGATGTGCCATGGAATTTTTTGAAAAACTACTCAAAGAGTTCTGGATTGGCACATTGGCTCATGAATATTCATGAGTTCATTTGGAAACTATATGGTGGTGTGCCTCAAAATAATTAAAGGTATCAAGGTGTGCCCCGGCAGAGAAAGGTTGGGAGCCACTGCTCTAGGACAAGGTGCTTATCTGACCTGCACTTAAGTTCCTGGTGCTGACTGACACATCTGACTCAGTGCTTAAATTAAAACTGTCCACATGCCATAATTTCCTAGAAAATTTTCACTAAATAGGATTGTGCCAATTGTTGGAGTGTGCATATACAATTAATCCTATCATCTCTACCTTGAATGGTAAGCCAGAGCATGTATCACCACAAAGTAATAGGTGGGACGAGCATATCATTTGGGGTATCCCCCCCCCCCCTGCTTTTCTGTGGCATTTATAAGGAAACAAGCAAGGAGTGTTTTTTTTGTTTTCAGCATCAGCTTGGCTATGATGACCAGTCAGTGTACAACAGGTGACCATGTGAAGATGATCTTTTCCTTTCTACTGATATTCAAAACACCAAAAATGTTTGTGATAATGCCCTCTAACAGGGAAAGAGATGGAATGCTGGAACCAGAAGGATCTGTGACTGGAGGAATGGAAAGAGGTGGATAGGTGGACAGGAAAGCTGAGCACTGAAGAAAGTGCAGTGGCAGCATAAAGAAGTCAGTGAACAAAGGTCACTGGAAGCAGAGTTAGGCATGGAAAAAGTACTGTCAAGACCAAGAAAGTGAATAAAGGATAAC
The DNA here is from genome assembly GCA_007922175.1 of Pelusios castaneus. NCBI lineage: Eukaryota > Metazoa > Chordata > Testudines > Pelomedusidae > Pelusios > Pelusios castaneus. Next base: position 11,351,124 of record ML685781.1, read on the forward strand.
AGGATAGGTCAAACCAAAAAGTCAATAAAAGAGGAGAAGAGAAAGACTACAGAGCTGACTACCTAAAGAGGCAAGCTTATTACTATTACACTGAAGGAAAAGGGAATAAAAAGGCATAAACTCTTTCCTCATCCATCTAAATCATATGAAAATAAACATTTTCTTTTCCACTGCCTCCCAGCTGAGCAGATTATTTTGTTTCACACAACAATTAACAAAAGCATGCGGCTATTTACCTAGCATAGCATGGAGATTGGACAATCACGGTCAAACCTACCAGAGTAGGGAACCGCCAGATTAGCAGAGTAGGCTGCTGGATCATAGGATATTTTGTCTGGGCAAAGGACCCCCTTTCTTACCCAGAAGTGACCTTTGAGGGAGCTTTAATAGTCACACTGGGCTCCTACTGGTATTGGAAGATGAACTGTGCTTTACCTTAATTGCTTTTCTATGAAAGTAGCTCTTTTCTACTTAATTTGGTGGTAGGATCCACAAAAGAATTGTTGGATCCTCTGAAATCTTAGGAGTCTCTTCTAGGGTTTAAAGTATGACATTTATTAGTAAAAACTGCAGAAGAAAATTTCAATTCCTCCTCCCAAAAACCCTTGTTTCTATTAATTTGGTTGAATTTATTGCAAATGGTGATCTACTTTTCATATAGAAAACGAATGCTGCTTCTATATTAATATACTGGAAACCATCACCCTTGACATGACCATCCGCAAGCATATATACTAAATCTCAATGAAAAAATATAGCTGATTTGACTTTTGTCTGAGCACTCTTACTCTAGCACAGTAGTTCTCAATCTTTTGCAGGTTGTGACACACTTGGTTGCATTTCCCAACCCTACACGACACACCAGACCACCCCCCTCATGCCAAATCCAGCCATCTTCCCAGCTCTCTGCAATACACTTACTACTGTGTGGTGACACAGTAAGGTGTCCCGACACAGTGGCTGAAAACCACTGCTCTAGCAAAACAAGTGATTAGTGCGGCAACTTGAAGACAGGATGATGTAACCTCAACATTTCTTTGCGAAGTTCCTTTCATTTTACTAACTGTTCATTAGCAGAAGGTAACCATCTCTTTCTGGGATCACTATAACTTTGGTCAAATAAGCAACTGCTCTGCTGACTTTTGGAGTGGACAGTGGTAGTTACTATTTTATCACTGTAGTATCTAGGAGCCCAAGTCATGAACCAGGATGCCACTTTGCTAGATGCTGTACAAACAGAACAAAATGACAAGAGACAGATAGACATATAGCGAGAAAACAAGAGAGAATATTGGTCAGCATGATAATAAGGGGCCTTGGAACACCAACACAGCCCCTAAAGTCTTAAAACTTTTTGTAGGAAGCACAGGAAAGAAGTTTTCAGGTATGTTTTGAATAATGATAATGAGGTTGCTTTGTGGATGGTTACAGGGAGCTCCTCCCAAGTATGAGGGTTCTATGGGAGAAAGCATGAAAGTGCTTCAAAATTTTAACAAGTGTGCAACATTACTATACTGACATACTTTACAGTTCTGCATCACTTTGCTGGTTATTTTCCTTCATATATCAAGGTTTTCTTACTCTCTCAAAGTATTAGCTATAACCAGCTACAAGCTACAACCAAAGTCATGGCCCTATTGTTATAATAGGCACTGTAGTAAAAGAATGTATGCCATAAAGAACTTAGGATCTAAAGTAGACAAGACAGATAGCAGCTGGGAGAAAGGAAGTGTTTCCCCCCTTGTAAAGATGGGAAAGGAGTTATAGCCAGATAAAGACTAAGTCTACTCTACAAACTTTCACAGCAAAGCTATGCTTATCAGGGTATGATGAGGTCTGATCCCCGCCTGATAAAGCCATTAGTGTAGACACAGTTATATTAGCAAAACCGCACTTCTGCTGGCTTCGCTTATTTCACACCGGAAAGGCTGGGGTATGATGGTGCAGAATAAGCTATACCAGCAAAAGAACAGTTTTGCCGCACTAAACTGCATCCACACGATGAGCTCTTTGCTGGAACAGTACACTGGTATAGCTATGCTGACAGAGTGCTAATACCACAGGCCTGGCCAAAGTGATTTGCATAAAGGTACACAGGAAGCCTGTGACAAAGCTCAAGAATCCAACAGAGATCCTGAATCTTAACTGAAATCATTCTTCTTCTGTTTATGTTTTTCCATCCCTGCAGCACTAGCTGCTTGAATTTCTACAGTAAGTATTGAGTCAAAGACTGAAGAAAATAATGTCTTGGATGTCCTGGCTGGAAATGGTAGATTCTAGTTCTTCAGGCACCTTCTTCAAGAACACTTCATCATGATTCTTCTATTTCCATTTTCAAACAGCAGAAATTGTTCGCTTTTTTCTTTTTTCTTTTAAAGCTCTGTTTTTCACCCAAACCTGATTCAGAGGAAGGAAGAATCCATTCTCACCCGCCAGCCCAAATGAAGCAATGGTAAAAGTGACAAAAAAAAATTTCACTCTCCACAGATCCATTCTCTGTGCATATTCAGTCTACCTGCTTACGCTGCTGAGTACTACAAGTTTTATCTACTTTTTATTCTATGGGAGAGTGAGTTGATTCTTTTCAGGCACCAGAGTTCTTAACCAAGATCTAAATTCTAAATAGCTTTATTACTGGTGCACAAGCCAGGAAGCAGAGAGATTGATTTTCAAATCCTTGGCTAGATTTGAAGCACTGGCTATTACAATTTTTTTATGTATGAACTTATCAAATCTGATATAGAATTAACAGAGAAACACAGGGTCCCACGTGCTATTTTTAGAGACTCTTTTCAAAGTTTAACTGTAGTTTAGTTTCCTGACTGATATACAAAAGAATTTTCCTATAAATCTTTTTAGGGTCTGCTGACGATTTGTGCTTCTCAACATTTCAGTTAAATAGTCTTAAGTTTTAGTGGCATTTGGAAAAAGACTCTCTTTATACAGAAAAGAGAGCTTTAGAGAGTTATCGATTCCGAGTCTCCAAATCTGGGAACGCTGGCCCACTGATACCCTCTGAGCTGGGTATGGCTGGAATTTCAGAATGCTAAGAGCAATAACACAGCCTTCCTTATAGAACTTTATCTTAAACAAGGCGAAACAATACTTGCAGTCACTCGTTTACTGGCAGACGTTCAGAAATTTGCCATGTTGTTGGTCCCAGTTACGATAGGATAGCCGTTGACATGATTAAAATACTGTTTGGTCTTACCACAAATGAGAACCAACAGTAACCTTAATGGCTTAATGTGTTCTTCTATGTTGCAACACAGAAGGTTTCCATATTCTGAAGAACTGTTTGTGAAACAAATGGTTTGCTGCACAGTTTAAATGATGCTTTCCTTCAATTTTCACTTACTTACACTATTTAAAAGAAAGTTAGGGCTGCTGTTTTCTTGGTACGGGCCCAAAACGCTCTGTGCTAACAGAACCTATTTATATTTTTCCTATGGCATTCACCTGCCCGGTATCAAAAGTGCCTCCAATGTTGATAAAGCAAGCTCCCAGCAAAACTAGACTCAGAACATTAGCCATAAAATATAATATGACCCAAGAGATACAATCTGTAAAATCTCTAATCTGATGAATTCACTGTTTTTATCTGTGCCAAGTTCTAATGATGGGTCTATCAGACTGCACCCCATCCACTCTACCAGTGGTGGCAGCCTCTGTACCCAATTAGTCTATTTATTTACAACCACATAAAGGTCTATATGTGGAAAAACCCTTCCTCAACTGCTGATCAAAGCAACTAACCTTTCCTCAATTTAACTTAGGACTGACCTGTCCCTTTATGTGGCAGGAAGGAGCAGAATATTGGGAGAAAAAGATGTTCGTTCAGTAGCACAAAAACTATATGTGGGGGGGTAGATCATGTAGTCAGGAGATGTAGTGTGATTAGCCTGAACAAAAAAAGTGCAGTCTCTGTGTGCCTATTATCACTGATAACTTTTCTGGGAGGCTATTGCCTTTCCTTAATCATTCATTTATCTTTTTAATGTAAGTTTATATATGTTACTTGTATAAGTTTATTGCATATGCAGTAAAAAGTGATCAAATCATATTATAACACCATATTGAACAGTAACAATTATATTACACATGTGTAAGTAAACACCACAGCAATTACAGAATTAACTGACAAAGAATTTGTAAGTTTTCAATTATAAGCTAACCTCTCCACCCCCATCTTCTGGGGAATTATAATGGTCGTGTAAGTAGTCTTTTGCACAAAAAGATCTCAGAACAAGATGGAACTCTGAAATTATAATCGAGTACAAAATATTTTGGTTGAAGTACAATTTGCTGTGCTCTCTAAAGTCTCATCTGTGGATTATAAATCTATTTCTTCTTACAGATGTTTAAAAGTATATGCTCAGTGGCTCTCACCTGAGTAAATATGCATCCCTAATATTAATAAGTGATATAATGCAGTCTACCTTTTCCCTACTTCTTCAAAATTAAAAGAATGGACAATGACTAGAGGGACTGATTTCTTTACACATGGGACTGAATCTCTTGCTCAGTCAAGTTGTGTACATTGTGAATGAACTTCTCATTCATGTACCAGTTGAACACCTTCACACAGATCAGAACTGCTAAGGGTACAGGGCCCCATTAATCCACACCACCCACTTGATGCAAGAGGAGCAACAGCACCTGAAAGGAACAACATACAAGATGATTAAAGATTGTGCCAAGAATGGGAGAGACAGAGGATAGAGAATGTGCCACACGATTGCACACAGACAACACTCAACCCACTCCCAATTACAGGTCAGAAACCAATCTTTGTGGTGGCCTTATCAGTTCCTGAAGAATTTAAGCCTTCATAACACTAAAAACTGTTTCTAGCCTTTATGGTTGCAAAAGTCACCTGAATGTGACATATGCAATGCTGTCTTCCACAGTCTGCAAAGACAGACAGAAACACCACCTCTAAGTTAGGTGTGAACTCTATTACTTTCAATAACATATTGATGATGAAGAAAATTCAGTTGTCAAATTTAACTCTGTCATTGATATTAACTGAATTAACCGTTACTTTGGGATTATAGTCAGAACTAGAGAATAGGGTGACCACCATCTCCTCCCCCTCCACACAATGACCCATCCTTCTGTATGAATACGAAATTTTCTGCTTTCAGACACCTTTTTCTGATCCATTAACAACTGCTTTGTTTTTATATATAAAATGTTTACAGTAACTGTCCCACAACAAGAACTAATTCATTTGGCCTAGTGCAATAAAGAACACTGCATAGGAGCACAATGGCACTTTCAGTCGAGCGGCAATGTTGACAGGTCTCCCCTTTGGTTTCTAACCAGTCCCAGATATTACCATCTGAAGTGGAACTTCAGTCAAGTGGTAATGGGATAAAAGCAGGGGGAAATGGACTCACGGAGAAGCCCACTACCACTTAAAAAAATGGTAAAGTATTTAACTTAAATATTGCTATTTGGGGCTTATTTACATGTCTCAAGCTTACCCACATTCCCACAGGTGAGCTGAAGTTACTTTCATAACAAAGGCTAAGGATTTTCTGTTCATAACCTTACTTTTTAACTTACTATTCAAAATCTGTGAACCTTACTTTTTAACTTACTATTCCAAATCTGTGGATAAAAAGCATACTGTTTTGCTAGAACATGTTATTGTTCTGAAGAAGTCATCAATGAGCCACAGATCTTGGGAAAGCCTCATTGGCAAACTTCCGAGATGTAATGATCTTGAAATGTAGGGGTTTTATCCCATCAAGTTACATTCGCCTTTTAAAGGTGACCTGCAGAAGGAAAATAATTGTATATATGCCCTTTTTTGCTTCTTTATGATGTCTAAAGTAGGTATGCATTATATATTTTTTTTACTTGTTTTTAACATTAAAAATTAAGGGCATGTCTAACCTCGAAGACAACACAAGAACTAGGAGTGAAAGTTCAGCTATTGAGAGTTGAAAACTGTTTAAGTGTAATGACTAATCTTTTGGAAAAGTAATAGTTTTGTTAAAGATCCCAGACCCCTGTTTTCTTCAATTAATATGCAAGAATAATGTAAATCCCCAAATCTCTGACATCCACAATCCAGCTGGCAAAACCAGGGAAGAATGGATAGCTCCTGATATTTCTGAAATGAAAAGACAAGCATAAAGAAGAAGAAATAAAAAAAAAAAAAAAAAAAAAAAAAGGCTTTCAGGCCTTCTCTGTAAATCAGAAAAGCTAACCCCAAGGAGTCTTATTAAACGCCTTTGCAGATCACCTTTAAACTTTGTTTGTGAGTTTTGGTTTTTCCCCCCACATCTTTAGATTTTACATTAACTAAATTCAAAATACTGAAATAAAAAAATTCTAACTCTTTTTACTCTGTAGCCTCAAGAATAACATCAGTCTGAGAATAGTGTTATATTCTCTACAAGCTATACACTGGTCAAGCAGTGAAGAGACAGATTTAAGAGCCCGTATTTGCAGCTTGCGCCCAGAACAGTAGGCACTAGAAGAATTAACACAAAAATGCAGTTATGAGCCTCTCCCTGCACATATTCAGAGTTACTTTTCGCTCCTGTTAGCAATGTACAGCCAATTCAGCTACAGGAATGTGAGATAGTTTCTTTTCTGTCTCACAAGTATACAGCTATATTTGCTAAGCTCTATCAATATCACGATTCATGAGCCAAAAAAACACAACTTGACCTACAGATTCCAAGTTGAATTTGCAAAATCAACCATTTAAAAAAATGCCATCTTTTGACATCACTAAGACACAAACATGGAAGAATATGTCATCTCCTAGATCTCAATACAGTAAAGCACTTAAACACGTGATTAACGTTGTGAATGTGAATAGTCCAATAGAAGTCAACAGGATTTCTCACATGATTAAAGTTAAGCAAATACTTACATGCTTTACTGGACACAGGCCATACTTGTTTTTCAAAATATACTTACTCCTTACATTTGAATTTCCTGGGTTTTGTAACTAAGACCACATTATTTTAACAGTTAGCTTAAAAATCATTTTTAGAGATCAAGACCCCCTTTCCCTATGTTTTAATATCTTTGATTGTTAAAACTGAAAATTAAAAGTTAAATTTACTTTTCACTCTATTTGCATATATTTGGCATTTCTCTAAACTCAGACACTGAAACTAAAGTAGTCAGTGTTCGTTTGTTTATAAAGATCTTATTCAATTTTCAGTTTCAGATCTTTTCATTAGTAAAGACTGGAATGTTTGTTGTAAACACATGGGAGTACTTATTTGATTAGTTTCATTAGAATTACTATTCTCCCATTTTTCAATGAAATATTTCTACTCTTTGTGCAAATTTGACTCCAAGTTTAGTTTTGGTAAAATTTTATTTTTACAAAACCTGATTTTCTCTAATACTACTTACTAGAGAGAACTTAACATGGTTTTTCACTTAAGATTTCAAAAGCCAGTTTAAATACATGCTAAAAACTATTGTTAATGTATCAACCAAAAAACAAAGGTGGAAGACATCCTTAATGATGAGCTGATAAAACACTAAAACATGTTAGAAAAACAGGTTTCTACACACCAGTAAACTGTAAAAAACAACATTTTATAAGTCTCTTATCAATTAAGTAAGTTACAAATATCTGCTGAAGCAGGGGTGTACATTGCCAGTTTACTAGATGAGAAATTTGAAAATTAGTTTTTGGACTGTATAATACTGGAGGGAGAGACACTCAACTGGGCACTAGAAGCTGTACTATAATACAAAATTGTTAAATACCCTCAATTAGGGCATATCACTTTTCACCCTTCCCCTCATTTTGATTCCCTCATCTTTTAAATGCTTTTGGTAGTCTTCTGATTTCAGGGATTTACCCTCTTGAATGTTTATGAAATCCCTTCCGACCTATATTGCAATGTTACTCATAGAAGCTGTGGAAAGATGATCTCCCTATGCAGCTGGGACACACTGTCTAGGTACAACAAAATACATTAACACCTGTTGGACTGCATGTCATGAACCTACAGCCAAACAAATATTCTCAAGTCCACCAATATCAGGCAATATACTACATTTAGAGAGGTGTTCATTTTGTACCCTGGAATTACTACACTGATGGGCACTTAACTGAAGGTACACAGCCAACTTAAACTTGACAGAAGGCAGTTTTTTTGACATTTAATATTATATCTGAAAGATGTTAGAAGAAAAACCTTTTTAAATGGGAAGATGTGATCATAAAACCACAAAAACCTGCAAGAGAACACAGGGACAGGATGGCATTTGAAATGAACTTTTTAAAAAACAGACCAGAATTCAAGTTGACTATCTCTTTTTAAAGCACTGGTGTGACAATTTCAGTGAACTGAGGGATAACAAGGCAGGGCCAAGCACAATAGGCCAGGAGCTGTACAAGCATCCCTACACAGCTCTGCCAAGGCACTACCATCTTGACCTAAAAAACTTAATTATTCAAGTCACTGGTCTCTACAAAGCAACAAATCATGCTAAATGTGTTTATGGCATGGATCAACAGATATTAGGATCTACAATGGAACTAAACTTTTTCTCATTTATGAGCCAAACAACATTTGAACCCAGATTTCTACAAATAAAAACCTGGGGCAGTAAACCACTAAACTAAATAACTGCCAGATCATTTTATAATTCTATAGTTTTTATATAATTGTATAGTATTCTTATATATACTATATATTCAGTATATATACTGTATATTCAGTTGCCAAAAAACCCCCAAAACCTTCTATTTCCCAAGATGTTAGAAGATACTTAACTTTTATTTAATTATTTTAAGACATCTCTCACTTTTCCTTGTCTTACTTTTTTAATAGTTACACATGCTTATTTTGACCAATTCTTATACAATTTTAGCTGAACTGAAACTTAAAAACTTATGAAATATTAAAATAGGCCTAATTTACACATTTAAAATACTGTGAAATGATTTGTCATTGTTATTATGGTTACATAAAGTTCATTATTTAAATTCCAAAGGGGTAGCCGTGTTAGTCTATTATAGAAAGACAACAGAGTCCTGTGGCACTTTTAAAGACTAACAGATTTATTTATCGCATGAGCTTTCGTGGGAGAAAATCTCACGATCCTGTGGCACTTTTAAAGACTAACAGATTTATTTATCACATGAGCTTTCGTGGGATTTTCTCCCACGAAAGCTCATGTGATAAATAAATCTGTTAGTCTTTAAAAGTGCCACAGGACTCTGTTGTCCTTCATTATTTAAGTCAGCTTTGGGAAGCAGATGCTAATAATCTGAATTCCACTAAAATGGCAAAATGAAATAAGATCTCCCTTTTTTAACAGCTGCAGTCTAAAACATACAAATTGGATAAGTATACAAATTAAACTGTGCCCAACTGAAATCTTTAAGAAATATTTTGGGGCCAGTTTTAAAAGACTGATTTCAGCAGGAACATTACTCAGTTTAACTGTGTTTAAATTATATTTTAAGAAACAACCAGCTTGATTTCAAAGAAAAAATGCTTTATATGGCATATTACTGTAATGTCATTTGCAAACTATCAAGTGAATGCCTGTTCAGACATGTTAACTTCAACCAGCTCTCACCAGTCCCTTGATATCTGCATCCTCCTCTCTCAAGTTTTTCACTGAAACATCTCTACAAACTTCATCACAGAAAGCTCAGTAAACATTTACGTTTTCCATATATTCACTTTTTAAAGAAGAATAAAAATGCTGAATGACTGTCAAGAGCTAAGATTTACCAGACAATACTTTCTAACCTATTAGCAAGAGTTAGGTCTTATCTACACTAGAAAGGGCTTGCCAGTATAGCTGTATACCAGAAGCATCTTACCAGCAAAAGTGTTTCCCCAAAAAACAACAACAAAATAAGCAAAGGGATGACTTTTTTTTGGCCAGTCTAACTGCATCCACACTAGGGCTTTTACCAGCACAGCTGTGTTAGCTAGGGATATGATTTTTTTTCTTCGCATTCCATTAGCTATGCAAACAAAACCGAGTGTAGACTAGGCCTTGGATACAAGAAACAAGGGAACAAGTTCCAAAGGGGTATCCATGTTAGTCTAGTTCAGCAAAACAAATAAGGAATCCTGTGGCACTTTTAAAGACTAACCAATTTATTTGTCACATGAGAAACAAGGGAGGAGGCAAGAGGAGACCCATAGAGAGTGAAATTCAGGGGCAAAATCCTAATGAGATGTCCAAAAAATCCCCACTGCAGGAAGAACACATTTCTACCAAAATTCTTTTCTTCTTTATGGATTCTGACAGGGAGAAGTGGACACTAAATATGGAGCTCCTACACCATCACTCCCAAACTGGTGGGAGGGAGCAGAAGCTGAAGACTCTCTGCTATGATACATCTCCACTTAAACCCCATTTTCTCACTTTTTCCTCTGAATTTCACCTCTGCTGCTGCTTCCTAACTTTCCCAAGCAGGAGTGTGAAACTGACAGAAAGAACTCTGAAACTGACAATTCTTGATAGTTGCTTCCTACAGGGTTCTAACAGCAGGCTAGTACACACTTGAACCTTACAGTGGCACAGCTGTATCCATACAGTTGTGTCACTGTAAGAGTGCTTGTGCTGCTGTACTGTGTAAGAGCGAGCTCTCCCACTGACAATAGTGGCCACACTAGTCCTTATGTCTGCAAAACTTAAGACTTTGTTTTCACATTCCTGAGCA
>ML685781.1:11376804-11388189 GCA_007922175.1 Pelusios castaneus
CCATCTCTCCCCACTGTGTGTCCCAAAGAGTGACATTAAGATATAATGAAATGACTGTATTGTTCATGTTTTTAGTGATGTCAGTAAAAAGTTTACCATGTCAGTTTAAAAAAAACAAATCAACTTCAGCTCTTCATATCGGTAAAAACTAAAATGCAAGGTTGGCAACCCTGGGTCACTGTTTCCAAATGTGGAAATGTTGGGCTGACTGAGGAATGGGGATACCTTGGGGGAGGGATGGACAGATGGAGGGTGGTGATGTAGGGGTGGCCTTCCCAGGGGGATAGTGTAGCTGAAGGAAGGGAGCAGGGTAAAAGGCAAATGGGGGAGGAATGGGAGGGTTTAATTGGGGGTCTCTGGGGGAAGGTGGGGAGGGCATTCACAGAGGAACCTGATGGGAGGGAAGTGTTGGTTAGTAGAAAATAGAGCTGTGAGAGAAAACTTGGGGTACATGTAGGGCTAAAACATATGCCTCCCTATGTCATACACAGGGGTCAGGATAGGGAGAGGGAGTAAATGAGGAGTGGGGGGACTGTGGGAACTGGGAGTGAGAGGTTTCATCTAGGCCAGGGTGAGAGGGAAGTAGAGGTAGCTGGGGATGGAGGCTGGACCTGATTCAAATAGGCTCTGTTATGGGGGGATGTTTCTAGAATATCTGTGGGGACTAATGAGGTGCTCCACACCAGCAGGAGTATATGTAGAAAGCCTGGATGGGTGGGATTTATCGGGGGGGGGGGAAGGGAAAGTGTATGAGTGTACGCCCGGGGGGGGAGTATATCACAGTGTCTCTGCTGTGTATCTAAGTAACTTGGAAATGAAATGGGGTATGTTTGTTATATCTGTACTTCAACCTGAATGATTCTGGGAAACTCCCTAGACTGTATGTCTATATCCGTTGTCTCTTTAATGGTCCATTAAGGAGGCTTCCAGATACAGTGGGCCCAGAGAGAAACCTGCTTGGTGAGTCACCTGGATTGACCATGGACTCAACTCCATTTTGATTTGCAAAAACTCCACACAGCATGGGGAAGGCAGAGATGATAAAAGGCAGCATTTCCTACTCCATTTTGTCTTCAGTCGCCAGCCAACACCACCTCTGGAACTATTCATCTGCAACTGGACAAAGGACTGAGACCCACCCAGGTGCTGGGTGTCTACCAGAGAAACTGATTTTGCCTGCAAACTCCTTATTCTTCCAAGGACTTGTTTTACGTGGACTCTAAATCATTTGTATGTATGTGATTCACTTTAACCCTTTAACATATCTCATATTTTTTCTTTTTCTTTTTATATTAAACCTTTAGTTTTAGTTACTAAAAGATCAGTTGGCAGCATGGTATTTTAGGTAAGATCCAAACCTATATTGTTCTGTGTAATGTGGCTGGCCCTTTGGGGTCCTATCTCTTTAAGCGATCGTGTTGCTAGGTGGGAGCCAGAGGAGCTGATGTGCAATAAAGGGGGCTGCTTCTATTTTGTTATGCTTCGTGATAACCAGTGTGGGGAATCAGAAGCATGGAGTGTGGCTGATTGGGAGTCTGGTTTAAGTACAACCTATCAGTGTTTTGGAAGAATTTGGCTCCCACTTTTGCAGCTTGCCCTGATTTTTCATGTTCAGGAGGCCCTGGTCACACCCTGTCCAATAAAAACCCTGTATATGTATGCCTATCATCTGCAAACTGGAGGTTTAGCTCAGTGGTTTTTCCAGACCCTAAAAAGGATGTTGAAAAAGGATGTTATTGCTGTGAACACTTGCCATTGGGGTCTTCTAATCTCTCCCTTTTTCTTGTCTGCTTGAGAGGTTTCCCACTCATCTTCAGGGTTCTCCCTATTTAGATTTTTATATAAGGCAGACAACCCCAGGGTCTCCTTGATCTGGTCTGTGAAATGTGGGAGGAACAAACTCCTAGAACAGAGTATGTTCTAAAGCTCCAGGACAGGCTCAAAACCCTAGGAACCGTCACCAAAAATAACCATAATTCTTAGCAGTCCCAGGAATGAGCCTATAACAAAGGGGCCATATGCACTTAGTTAAAGTGTGGATCAGGAATCCATAGTCCTGAATGCAGAGTCCAAGCTAGTCACTAAATGGAAAGGGCCATGTGAAGCAGACCGTCAGGTAGGGCTAATTAATTATGAGCTCTGGCAACCCAACAAGAGGAAGTCAATTCAGGTCTACCCTATTAACCTCCTGAAACCCTGGAAGGAGTAGGATAGCTCACTTATCAGCCCTTATTCCTCTGAACCAGAGCTGTTTCCCCAAGTATCCCCCTCCCTGCACCCTGACCCCATACAGTTGGGGGCACAACTTCCACTTGGGTGCCAAGGACCCAAGTAAGATCTCTATTGAACGTCTTCTGGGTGGTTATGTGCACATCACAGCCAAAACAAACTCATCATGTACAATGCCATGACCAGAAAGCCAGGGCAAAACATCAGACAGTCCTTAGTCAAAAAATGCAGAATGCAGCAAAATGGTCTCTGCCCCATTGGAACTAAGGGTCACTGAAGAATCTCAAAACTGGTGGAACCCAATAGTACTGATCCTTAAACTGGATGGCACTGTAGTTCGGTATAGATTTGAGAAAAATCAATGCTACAACCAAATTTGATTCCTACTCTGTCCCGAATGGGTGAACTACTAGACTCGCAGGATGAGGCCTGGTATATTATAACATTAGAGCTTCCAAGGGATACTGGCAAATTCCACTCACACTGGAATTGTATGAGAACTGTTTTTACCACTGTTTGTTTGACATGCATCACTTTAGCACTATGCCTTTTAGCTTCATGGCATCCGAGCGATATTTTAGTAGCTCATAGACCAAGTCCTCCAACCATATGGTTTACATGCTGTAGTTTATTTAGATGATTGCGGTCATCTGTAGTTGAGTGGAAGACCCACCTAAAGCAAGGGCCTGAGATCCTTTCCTCCCTACAGGAGCTGGCTAACTGCAAGCCTGGAAAAGTGTAAAATCGGGCAGGAAAAGCCCATTTATCTGGGGTATATTTTGAGGAAGGGCCAGTTCCAATCCCTAGTGGACTCTATCCAAGCCATGAAAGCATGCTCTGCCCTAAAAACAAAGAAACAGTTCCAAAGGTTTTAGGGGGCTTGGAAGTTATGACACTGATTCATGGCAGGGTCTTCTATGAGAGTGGTCCTGAAAGTTCAAGACTGGCAATCCAGCTGTGAATCACCAGCAACAAGTCTGGGTTGGACAAACCTTTCTAGGTGACCTCTTTATGGAGCCAGTGGTAACCTCGCCAGCACCTCAACGAATACTCATTCCCAGACTTCACCAATACTTGCATCATCCCCTACACCAGCACTTACCAAACTATTTTGGCCATGGAACATTTCTGGGCTTGAAATATGTTGACAAAACACGTACATGCTGGTCTGACGGGTGGGGTGTGGGGAGCTCATACTTAAAAATTGCTGCATGTATTGCTGAAAAGTTGATTTTAAAGAGTGAGTTTTTTGGGTATGTCTTTTATTTTACAAAGAACAAAATATAATAAAGAGGGAAGAAGGAAGGAAAATCTACTATTCAAATGCCTTAGTATTTTTGATACACACATAATTTCATATTTAATATTTTAAAAGGAAAGATACCACTAGCATTGAAAGTTTTTTCACAGAACACCTATTCACATCGCATGGAACACAGTTAGGGATATGCTCCCTACACTAATCTAAGATGACAATCCCACTGTGGATCACCAGTGGCAAGCAGCAATTTGTCAATCCTCCTGTAGACTGGCAAACTGGTACTTATAGCTAGGAAGTTACAGCTGGACGGGCTTTGCATTGTCAGAGCTGAAGCCAGGAGCTACTAACTTAGAAGGGATGGGAGGGGGAATTTTCAAGGAGGCTACCATGGGAACAAGACAGGTTCAGGGAGTTACTGGGGAATGGTGTGTGGGCAGTAAGTCTGGTTTCTTCCAAGTCCCCAGCTAGCTCTCAAGCTCAGTATTTTCAGGGCTGGGGTGGGTATAGAGAGGGAGCATTTCTCAGGGAAGAATAGAGAGGTGTAATGGGGCTAGGACAATAGCTGGGTGATTGTGGGGACTGGAAAAGGAAGATACTCTAGAGGAATGAGAAGTATAGGATGGGAACAGCTGCAGGACTAAAGAGTTCACTGATTGAAGGAGCTATCATCTCAGAGCAGTCAAAGATGGCCCTCATGACAGCCAGACACATCTAAAATCAGATCAAGGTTGCCCTAATATGAATGCTGGAAAAGCCTTAAATTGACTGCAGGTGACTAGTGTGGACACACTCAATTGGTGTGGCTTCGGCCTGTGCGTAACATCACCTGAAACCTCCCTGAGTGATTGCTCTAATGTAAATAAGGCGTATGGTAAAAGACAAGAAAATCATTCTGCCCTCTTTAATCCCCAGAGATGGGTAGAGCAGTTGTAACACATACAGCAAAATTTCATCCCCATAAAGCTTGTACTAGAATGTTTTTATTGTGTTTAAATGCAATAGCAAAGAATTGAGGTAGCTGGCATTGCTGAGCATGACTGACCAGTGTATGTAGATCAGACCAAACTGTGTTCAGCTTCGCGTCAGGTAATCATTACTGCTACCATGATAATGAACACAGTTCGCATTTACGTAGCGCGGTCGTGCTGAGCCACGTGTCAGCTAACTCAACTCCTCATAATCTAGTTCATGTACAATAACATTTTCTAGTTAAGTCAAACCAATGGAGGAGCTTTAGCACACATTTCCCTGAAGAACCTATCCCCAGGCAGAATCTCTATTATGCTCCACCTCGCTCCCTGTCAAAGAGACATGGGGGCTCCCACAGTCCTCAGACAATTTATTATTATTTTTTAATCAGCTCAAGCTTTAGAAAATGTATTTAATTTTTCAAAGGCTCTTGAATAAAGGAATACTCCTCTATGCCTGGGGTTTCAAAGGACAGAACTTATGCATATCTGTAGAAAGATTGTCCCGAAAATCACACATGGTTCCCCAAACTAAGGCCCCAGATCAAGACATAATTTTTCAGCCTCCATTCCCGTCACGCACACACAAAACTTTGTGGAATCTGTTTTAAATCTTTGAATTATGTATCATTGTGATGAATGTTTAGATTTGAATTAGTATTATTACTGCTTCTGGTTTTATTTTTTAAAATGTGACAGCAAATCTTAACATGGACAAAAGTATGGTTTAGCTTTTTCAGCGCTGCTCTAAATTTAAGCTGCAGGAATGCATGTATACAGAGTTTCGCTGGTGTCATTTTCTATTTATATGGTTTTTATCAGCAAATGGGATAGAGTCAAATAACCAAAGTACATTCTTAAAGGGTAACTTTGACTTTGTCATGCCTATTTAATTGGCCTTGGCAACAGCAGTTTGCCAGAAACTCAAGGATCACTAATTTGAATAAAATGGAGCTGCGTGTAACCACACTCTTCTTTACTATAGATTTGTAGGCTGAAGAGACTACAACTCCCAGCACACAATTCTCTATGGAGGCCCAAGGCAAGATAAGGTGTTGATTATAGGGACCGATAGTCTTTGGAAGCAGAATC
Source organism: Pelusios castaneus (assembly GCA_007922175.1). Classification (NCBI taxonomy): domain Eukaryota; kingdom Metazoa; phylum Chordata; order Testudines; family Pelomedusidae; genus Pelusios; species Pelusios castaneus. Next base: position 11,382,355 of record ML685781.1, read on the forward strand.
TCCACATTAACAGGGCAACCACAGGGAACATTGTAGAACTTCTGCCGCACTGCATGTTAAATGACAAAAGTGAATTCAGAAAACGTCATCTTCCTTGGCACCGAACAAGCAAAACGAAAAGTATTTCTAACGCTTGGTTGTCTCTCGTGTTCATTGTACAATTTCTGCTTCAAGCCTTTTCTGGTCCTGCTCCTGTCTAACTTCCTGTTAACATTTTAAAGGAAATGTCTTCTATAAATAGCATTGAACAAGAATATTTAACAAATTAGAGATCTAGACAGTTTGTCAACTTCACCATTGTTCCGCAATGAATTTATCTTCTAGCAATTAGGTGGGATTTGTCCAGCTGATTCACTAGGACTATCAGGTTGCAAATGTGTAAAATAATGTTCATTGGGGTTAGGACAGTTCTCAACAAGACTATCTCCCTTTGCTAAGAGTGTCTTTAAACTCCATTGATACTTTTATAAGGGAATTGTTGGCTCCTTATTGAAACTTAGTGGATCTTCTTAGTGGGCCATCTGTCAGTGCCAGAGGGCGGGGGAGAGTCATTGAGAAATCAGAACCCTGAGATGGACAGCCCCGAGGGCCAGTGTGGAAAGGCCAACATGCCAGGTCAGCCTGATTGACAGGATGAACATACAAATGGGGGGACAGGCAAATGGGGGATCCCATCCTCATTGTGCCTGAAGAACGTGTGGCCATGCTGAGAACGAAGCTAAGACACAGTAGCCAGTGGCAAAGAAGTCAGAGAAGAAACCCAGAGAGCCAAGCTGAGCAGAGGCACAGCAACATTGAAGCAGAGCAGAGCTGGGGCTGGAGCTGTCTGGACAGAGGTGGCTTTTGGGGTAGGCGAAGCAGGCGCACACCTAGGGGCCCGAGCAGTAAGGGGCCCCGTCACCTGCTTTGCCTATCCCAAAAGGTGCATCTGCCTCGGTCAGCAGCAGAAGAAGGAACTGGCCTCTGGGGCCTGGGCTGGTGGCAGGGAGCTGGGGCCAGAAGATGGGGAGCCGGGGCCACAGAGGGCCTTCACCTAGGACCCCCAATAGCCAAAGGCCACCCCTGTGTCTGGAGCAGGTGTGGTGAGCAGTTGGGGAGAGTGAGGGGGGCCCAGGGCAGAGGGCCCAGGGCAGGAAGACAACACTAGCCAAGAGTCCTACGGGCGGGGTGATGCTGGGAAGAAGAGTCCTACCACCTTGAGCTTGGGGGACGGGGGGGTGGCCACTGCCAGAGAGAAAATGTCCAAACCACAGCATCTGCAGCTCAGACAGGGCCTGTGATATGTAAAACAGACTGTGAATGTCCCTTACACCCCAGCGATGCTGTATGTGTTTCCCTTGGTCCATGGGGCGGCGTTAGGTGTTTTCCTGTATCCTTTCTGATTTTTTTTCCTGATTAACATTTAATAAATCATATTGCTTTGAATTATGTTTACTGTTAGGTGGGTGAGGGAAGCATCCAGTGCAGAGAGAGTATCCTGCAGTGGGAACACCCTAGCCCCTGTCCTAAGTGACCATGACAAGATTGGGAGTTGAGCCCCAGGGATCCTGGGCTCATTCTTGTCCGGGTTACAGGAACTTCACCACACAGGTGACTGGAAGGGGGGTCTTGAAGGTAAAGCAGGCCTCTGGGTAAAGAGATAGGGAGCGAGGACTCGGATTCTTTTGTTAACCAGTTCCACTGGGGTAGTGTATCAGCCAGGAAAGTTCCCCGTAATAGCGGGATTATTCCCCTGCTTACATTAGTGTCATATGGCAATTCAACTGGGTTTTGGAACCAAAATAAGATTCCATTTCTTTCCTTTGTGATGGCTACCTTGATCAATATTAATCAGGTAGAATCTGTGTGTGTTGGGGGTTTTCAATATTTTTTTCTCATCCAGTTTTAGCTAGATTTGTTGTCCTGTTTAAAGTATGGGTAACTTTGGGGCTGAATTCCAATGATTAAAGAAGAAAGCCTGGGATCTCTTAAATTTGGATTCATGTTACATAAGAAGGGCCAGATTTAACTATAACATTGGCATCATTCTGATTTGTTGATCCCAAAGTAATTAAGCTGGATTTGCTGCAGTGAATAGGGGCCAGCAAATCAAATGAAGGGTCTGTAATGGATTAGGTCATCCCTCGGTGTCGGCCTCAGAGGGAGGCCATGACTTTGTAATCCACAGAATGGAAAGTCCCTGGAGACAAAGGCCGGAGAGGCTCATGTCAATCTAGGGGCCTGCCCTTTCAGGCGAGGCGGGACAGCCAACAGTTAGAGAGCTGGTTGGTAATCAAACAGTCCGTCCAGGAGTCTATGAGCGCAGGCCCTTGGGTAGGGTGGGGCATCAAACAGTCTATAGCCCCCAGCCTTTGAGCAGGGTAGGACAGGCAGACAGTCTATAAGCCCAGCTCTCAGGTAGGATGGGGCAGGCAACCTATAGCCCCCAGCCCTCAGGGAGGGGTTTGAGCATCTCTGCAGTCTTGGGCTCAGGTAGGGAGTTGCTGCCACCCCAGGAGGGAGCACCAGGACAGTTTAGGAGCTGTGGCAAGAGAGGAGCACAAGCAGAGTTTAGGTGCTCCGGCAAGAGGACAAAGCAGTGGTTGGGCACAGTAGCACAGATGTGAGTAGAGGGACCGGGCCCCATCCCAGTCCAGGGCCCTCATAGTGGTGGAGTGCTTCGCCACTGGGTCAGCCGGGCTTCCACCAAAATGCGCCAACTAGTATTTGGGGGGAAACACAGCCAGACTGCTGTTGGCCACCTCTGGGCTGCTTCCTACCTCCCTTTTGCAGCGTATTCATGATGGGGGAGCAGGTTGTCCTCAGTCTTCCCTGGGTACTTGGCGAGTGGCATTCCTACAATTCATGGAAGGTTGGGCCACTTCAGTAGGTCTGGCCAGCAGTCAAGGTCCATTCCAGCTCTCCATTCCTGCAAGAGGCGAGGGATATCCTCCTCCTTCAACGGTTCTCCCCTAACTGAGATACAGGGCCTGGCTTTTATAGCCTTCTTCCTGTACTGTCCCTGAACATCTGGAGGGTGAGTTGTGCCATACCCAGGTCTGCCCACCAACTAGCATGGATCAGCCCCTCAGTTTCAGCTTCTGACACTGGTTTTTTGGTGCCGTAGGCAAACTATGAATTTGCCACATGTTAAAAGAGATAACATATTACGATATTTATTTTAAATAGAGAAAAAAATTCACTTCCATTTAATTTGGCACCCCTTAAAGCCTCACACCCTAGGGGACTGCCTAGTTCACCTATAAGGTTGGGCCAGCCCTGGTTCCTGAGGGAGGCCACGCCACTTCATTACAGGTCTTTTTGTTATAGATTTCTCTTGAAGTTACCTGTACTGATCTCTCCTCCAATCTGCCAGTAGTAGATGATAGCACCAATGCATGCTTTTTAGATCAGCTCAAGCTCGTAGAAATCATGAGTGATTAATAGGGTTCTTGGTGCGATTGCCCAGGTGCATACTCTGCTGTCGGTTTGAGTCAGAGGTGGGCAACCCAAAAGATAAGAAGAGTCATTTTAAAAAAAATCCTTCAATAGGCAAGTGTTTTGAGAACCGCAATGGGTGTAGCCTCCTGGTTTCGGGGGGAAGAGCTGGGTGCTGGGCCAGGGTGCCTGCCACAGGGTTCCTCCGTAGCAGGGGAGCAGGTGGGGTGGGGGTGGGGCCAAAGAGCTGCATGCAGCTCCGGAGCCACAGGTTGCAGACCCTTGGTTTAAGCCTGGGGCCCCACACCACCACCACGGGGCCCACATTCCCCCAGCATGCAGGCCTGTGGGCAGGCCGTTGCTGGGGGGGCGGGGAACCCTGACCCACCGCCTCAGCCCTGCTCCAGCCAATCTGCCCCTGGGGGTGGGGCCGGCTGGCTCATGGTGCATCCCCTGGTGCATCCCCCAGGGCCACGAGCCCTGGAAGGCCACTCCGGAGAAGAAGCCATGCTGCGAACTAGACAGCCCTGCCCCTCCAGCGAAGGGAACAGGCTCTGGCCCTCCCCACCCCTGGGGGTCCAGCACTCCTGCTCCACTGGTCTAAGTGGGGCATGGGGATGGATAGGTGGGGGTTTTAGGGGCTAGAACCTGGGGCCCCTCTTTAGGTTGGGGCTTGGGGCTTCAGCCCCGATAGCCCCTGCTATAATCTGGTCCTGCATGATTTATGGTATCACAATCTTGACTTTACCAAGACCCTGCAAATATCTTGTGAAGTACTCATGCCCATAAGATTGCAAAATATTCTCTCTAGGGGAATACCTAGTCTTGGAATCTAAAAACCATCTGGAACAAAATGCTACATGCTTCCAGACATCCCAGTGTAACTTCAGTAGCACTCTGGCAAGCTCATCTCTGCAAGCATCTGCTGAAACAGCTGTACACTTGGAAACTTCATAAAATGCCAGCAATGAAGAAGTGGTCAATAGATTGTTTAGATTGTCTACAGTACATGCCTAGGCTTTATCCACACCCAAACTGATTTTTTTTAAGCATTTAATAAAGAGCTTGGCTTTTAGAGGAAGTCTGAGTATGCATTTTTCTCAGTTCTTGAAATGTACCAGCTCTGTTAAAAAAAACAGTATCAGCAAGACAAATTGTAAGAAACATTAAACACACCCTAAAATTCTGGCCACAGAGAGTCAATTTCTATGTTTTACTAGTATTTTTTAAAAACAATATTTTTATTTATTTTACAAAATATAGAATGGTAGTGCCTTTTTAAAAAAAATAGGAGTCAGTAGCTTAAAACTCTTTGACAAATTATGCACAAATTCAGTAGGAGGTTCAGAAAGCAATTTTCCTATTTCATCTTTAGCTGTGAATGAGAGAAGGTAATTCTCAATGTTAAGTTTGAATTTCTCTAGAGAAAATCTTCTGAGGGAAATAAGCAACAGCTTAGGAAAATTAAGAAAATAAAAAATGTAGCAAGCAATCCATTTCAAAGGATGGAAAACCCTTTCTTTCTCAGAAGGTTTATGTTAGAAAGGTAGTGATGGGTTGTTTGATTTGGTTTTATTCCTCCCATTATTTTTATAGGTGGGATTTTCAGTTGTTAATAACCATTACTTATCAATTTTATAACTTACATTCATATATGTAAATGAGGAGCAGAATGGTAAGAACATCTTGGATGGTCTTTATTCATCCAACACTGCCTTTGATAGGGGATGTTCGTATAAAGTTACAGAAAATCGTACTTCAGATTTGGTATTTGCTGGTACTAGCCCCCATTTTCCAAACTCCCAGTTATTAGCCAGTATTTGGCAACTGTTCAGGAATATATCAGATTCAAAAGTTAGGTCATGATAGCAAAATGAGAGTATAATGATCCTTTTTTGAAACGTAAGCTACTCTTTGCTAAAGATGCTGGCTTGATAGCCATAGAAACTGACATCCCACAAAAGGTACAGAAGGGGCAAGCTTCCTGACACACATTCCAGAGGGGGAGCCGTGTTAGTCTATTGCAGAAAAACAGAGTCCTGTGGCACTTTTAAAGACTAACAGATTTATTTATCGCATGAGCTTTCTCCCACAAACACTCTTCTTTACACAGTTTTGCAAATGAGGTTTTACTATGTTCTGGAGTGGCCACTTTTAGGATATCTTCACTGTAGTGTTATCTTGAGCTAGGCTCGCATGAGTGGATCTTCCCCACTGCAAACCCCTGGCGGTACTAGACCCAGGTGCTAGGAGGAAGACCCCTGGTTCATAGCAGTACATTGAATTGGGTCACACTGGCTTTGTCTACACTTGCACTTTTAAGTCGACTTTAAGTAAGTCGACTTAGTATGTCTACACTTAAAATTAAAGTCGACTTAAAGGGGAACTTACAAAGTCGACCTAGAGCATCCAGTGTGG
>ML685781.1:11389202-11435064 GCA_007922175.1 Pelusios castaneus
AACATTAAGGAGACAATGGTTGTTCACACCCTCCCCTCTAAGACATTTGTCCAGATTGACACAAGTTAAAGTATGGATATAACATCAAATTCTTAACTTCTAATCGAAATACAGTTCCTAGACATAAACTATATAATCATTCCCAGCAAATTACTACCTTTCTATTGATACCAAACATGACATAGTTCCTATGGATTATAGCATTTATGAGATATCCATAGAAAATAATATCATAAATGCTTCCCTAAATCCAGACAGTGTCACACTGTGCCCACATGCCCTGCCCTTTGGGGGGCATGCCAGGCTCCCCCTGTGACCCCCCCCCCCAGCAGGGAGGGCATTGGTGTAGTCCTGGGGTAGCCCTAAGTCAACTTAGGGCTACCCCAGGGCTACACTGGCTTAATTCGACTTTAGAAAGTCGAATTAAGCCTTAGGTCGAGTAGAAAGGTGGTTTAATAAAGTCGACTTAATTTTCGTTAAGTCGACTTTATTTTCCTTAAGTCAACTTAAGCAAAGTGTAGTGTAGATGCAGGGCACATTAAGTCGACTTATGCCAGGCTTAAGTCGACTTAATTTACCAGTGTAGACACCGCCACTGTGAGTTCATTTGCGGTGTGTTGTGGGAGAATTTGTCTGTCCTTCCTCGGTGCTCTTACAAGTCTTATGGCTGTCATACCACAGATTTACCACATGGCTGGGGCAGCTTCTGTCCGACAGGCAGCACAGGAGTGGGACTGATTCCACTGGAGGAACATTTCAGGCAGAATTCTCACGAGATCCAATTAAAAACAGGAAAAAACCCATGCTTTTATATACACTATCTATCTCACACAGGGAGTAAGGCAAGAGAATACTTTACCCCCCAGATGATCTTTTCTAATAGCGGTACAAGTTAATAGTGACCAAAAATCATTGCCACTTGACAGCTACCTAACAGAACCACTCTGAAATAAATTGTCACTTTCCATCCTTTTCTGAGACAAGATTCCATCACACACACACACACACACACACACACACACACACACACACACACACAAATCCCATCACAACAGCACTGGAACTGGTAGAAAAGAAGTCAAATGATCCACAGACAGAACTAGCTGCCCCCAACCCCATAAAGAGGGAGTCTTCAGTGTTGGGTTTGCCCACCTAGCCCAGATGTTACACTTTAACTCCCTCGCAGTCACACAAAAAAAGCTCTGCTCTGGGCTTGGGTGCGCTTAAAGGCTAGCCTAGCAGGCATGACTGAGTTTATAGGCTTGAACTTGGGTTTTGCTTCAGCCTAAGCTGGCAACCCATCAACTTTGCTGTGTGAATGAAGGCTAATCAAACTGGGGTGCTGTTAGTCCTCCTGTCCTATCCCACAATTCCACTGGGGCTGTAGTTTCTTATCTAACTCCTCTTATTCTGCACTGTAATTTAAACCTACCCCTGCCTGCCTCATTTCTGCTGCACTTCTGTAGCATAGGAAAGCAACACAATTCAAGAGTTTAGGTGGCTTGAGAAGCACTGCACTACAAAGGTTGGGATAAACTCAGTGGACAATGCTATTTTTTAAATCCAGCTGTCTTTCTGCTTCTCTTTCAGGTACAAAGGGGTGTGTACTATTTTCCAGGATTGTCAGAATGCTGAACTCTCCCTGATGAGCATCTGTAAGGTCTGGCAGTAGTAGAGTGATCAGATGTCCTGATTTTATAGGGACTGTCCTGAGTGTTGCCAGCAGATGTGATGTGATTATTCCCCTCTATTCAGCACTGGTGAGACTGCATCTGGAATACTGTGTCCAGTTTTGGGCTCCCCACTACAGAAAGGATGTGGACAAATTAGAAAGAGTCCAGCGAAGGACAACAAAAATGATTAGGGGGCTGGGGCACATGACTTATGAGGAGAGACTGAAGGAACTAGGCTTATTGGCTATGTCTACAGTTACTAAAATTAGTTCAAATTAACTTAATTAACTTAATTCGAACTAGAAAAAATTAGTTTTAACTCAGAAAGTACCATTCATGGCAATTGCTTAGTTCGAATTACCGATTTACATTGATTTCAATGAGTCGGTTAGTTTGAACTAAGCAGTTAGTTCAAACTAACATGGCCACATTGGTTAATTCAAACTAGTTAGTTTGAATTAACCCTCAGTTCCAATAGGCTATTTGAACTTATTAGTTCGAATTAAGGAAGCCCTTAATTCAAACTAATTAAAGCCTAGTGTAGCCTTGGCTTTAGTTAGTTCGAATTAAGCTTCCTTAATTTGAACTAACTTGCCAGTGTAGACATAGCCATTCAGCCTACAGAAGAGAAGACTGAGGGGGGATTTGATAGCAACCTTCAACTACTTGAAGGGGTGCTCCAAAGAGGAGGGAGCTAGGCTGTTCTCAGTAGTAACAGAGGACAGAACAAGGAGCAATGGTTTCAAGTTACAGCTGGGGAGGTCGAGGTTGGATATTAGGAAAAACTTTCTCACTAGGAGGATGGTGAAGCATTGGAATGGGTTATCTAGGGAGGTGGTGGAATCTCCATCTTTGGAGCTATTTAAGGTTTGGTTAGACAAAACCCTGGCTGGGATGATTTAGTGGGAGTGGTCCTGCTGTTAGCAGGGGGTGGACTAGATGACCTCATGAGGTCCCTTCCAGCCCTATGATTCTATGATATTTGGGGCTTTGTCATATATAGATGCCTATTACCTCCATCCCTGCTCCCAATTTTTCACACTTGTTCTCTGGTCATCCTAGGTTGTACAATTGCTGGAAGTTTTATTTTGGTTAGATGATTTTTCCACTTTGCAGGAAAAGGAGCTGTGCAGCACAGATTAACCAACACATTTTACCAGTTAGAATGTCAGGCTTTACTTAATTTATCTGATGGTTATCTCTCATAGAAATGAGGCTTTATATAAGCCTTTTTTTTCATTTGCTATCTGCTATCAACAGTCTGTACATATGTACCTGGATCCTACACTTACTGGCTATGTCTACACTACAAAAAGTTAGGTTGACTTGGTTAAGTCGATCTAAAGTCGACCTTATTAGGTCAACTTAACAAAGTGGTTTCCCTGAACGGGGACTTAGTAAGTCAACCTACCTGCCCTTAGGTCGACCTAATAAAGTGGATTTAAGCGTCCACACAGTGCTTAGGTCGACCTAAGGAGTCGACCTAAGGGTTAGGTCAACCTAATCGGCGGTTCTTATTAAGTCGACCTAAGCTCTCATTAAGTTGATTTAAGGAATTAAGCCTCCTTAAGTCAACCTAACTTGCAAGTGTGGACATAGCCATAGAAATCAGTAACAAAGTCTCTATTGATGTCAATGGTGCGGTATCAAATCCATAGACTTAATAAATCGACTTAATAAAGTGGATTTAGGTGCTAATCCCTGTCCACACTGGCTTAAATTGACCTAATAAGGTCAATCTAAGTGTTAAGCCAACCTAAATCGAGGTGTTATTAAGTTGACTTAACTTTTCCTTAAGTCAACTTAAGGAAATGCTTAAGCTGACTTAAGGAAAGCCTAGTGTGGACGCGAAGTAGTTTAAGTCAACTTAAGCCTCCTTAAATCGACTTAATTTGTAAGTGTAGATATTATGATATATGATATGAAAGGGTGTAAAAAGTCTGCAGTCCCAATCTGTTTTTATAAACCCTTCTAGGATTGTCTCAAGGGATTTTGCTGATTAAGTAGACTCTAGTTCAGTCATATCTGAAGATATCTGTATAAACTTGCTGGCCCCTGAGGATACTTCAGATTGAGTCACTGTGAGCTTGGCAGCAGAGTTTTTGGGTATAAGAGAATATTCAAGAAAGAAACTTGAAAATTGTATAAAGATAAGAATTCCCTGAAGTGGGACAGATTCATTCAGACAAGAGGGTGAGATTTCTGTTTACTAAATTCAGTCTCTTCTATGGCTAGTTTTCTTTCTTAAGTACCTTGAATTTGGTTGGCATCTTGGTATATTCAAAACACTTTTATTTTTGCCACATTCATTAATGTAAACCTAATCAATCACTGTTCTTCTTTAGCAAACTTCTTAGCTACAACACAGCTAATGAGACAATTTTTGCATAAATTAAACAGTTACAACTAGAGATGGACTGGAATCAAAATGTTGGAGTCAAACACCCCATTTGGAGATATTTGAAATCTGAACCTTGATCAACATTTTGTAAACAGCTTCTATGTTTACAAGGGGCTTAGTAGTCCTGAATTGAGGGGTATTCGTAATATGAAACTGGATTTTTGCCAGCTAACCCCTTCTCTAGTGACAACACTGCTGAGGTTAAATTTAGTCTAATTATTTTTGTGCTGGTATGGTGTAACTGCTGCTGAAAATAAAGACATTGTTAATGCTTGCTAGCAGGAAGAGGCATGGTGGACAGAAAATGACTTTGAGATCAAATTGACTCCTTGGAGAAGAACTGTAGTTGCCAGGAATTTGGGTTCTTAGCATTTTTATGTCTCTCTGAGTAATGAATACACTGTGTAACCCACATCAGCCTGTGTTTCTTTGGGGATGAAGTGAAGCAAAGCATAGCAAAGCAGAAAGGGCTGTTATTAAGAGAAAGTGTTTAAGACAACAGTACAAACTCAGTATATCAGGAACAGGTGACCTATCAGAAGAGGAAACCTTAAAATCACAGGACATATAATATCTGAGTCAAAACGTTTCATGTTTCTCAAAAACAGACAAAAGGCATAATGTAGTACAGCTTTGTATCACAGCGAAAACCACAGATACTGCTTATCTGTAGACTTAGAAATAACCTGATTCTCCAAACAGGACAGATAGTGGGTAGTGCTTCTCAGAAGAATATCAGCTAGTCCATTGCACAAGAAAACCAAGAAACCCAGAAACTCTTGGGACTGTGGATTCAAGGATTTAAAAATGAATGTTATTTGTCTTTCATTAAAGGTTACTATTTAATACTCATGTTCGTGAAAGAAGGTTTATCTGTCCTTAATGTATGCATGCCATCTGTATTTCTCCTTTGTGTACTTCTACCTTTTCACCTTCGCATGGTGCCTCAATGTAGCTTTGTTTCCCGATTCCTGATATTTGTCATGCTGTGTTCTAAACTGCCCGTGTGTTATTTTATTCTTTCTGTGTTCAAAACCAACATAATTGTTTTTAAAGGAAAACATTAGAAAAAAATAGTTCCTCCCTATAAGATGTGGGGAAAATAAACAAGTAAAAACAGTTAGGTTAGAAAAGTGAGATGTTGATAGAGTGGACATCTATCAATGAGAACTAAACTGAAACCATTCATTCATTTCACAGAGGACAAAAATATCATTGGATAGCGCAATTAGTGCTTACTATACAGATAACATCTGGACTAGAAAGTAAAAGCTGATCTGGATTGGACAGTCTAGAGCAGAAAGACTCATTTCTGAAGTAGATAGAAAATAGACATTTTACTAAAGTGAAACTTTAACAATAAAGTAATTCATATCCTGGAAATATGAAGCAGACTTTCATTCTGTTATGTTAGTTACTGTTTAGATAATGTTTGTGAACATTTAGATGTCATTGTTCCTGGAGAGCTTTTATTTTGTCTTCTGACTGCAAAAGTAACCTGAGAATTACATGAGAAAAAAAACCTAATACATTTTGATAATGCAGGCCAGGAAAAGAAGATGTCATTATCTTTTTCGAAAGCTGCTCTTAAAGGACGTGATCCAGCACCTTCTGGAGTCAAAGGCTCCACCTCACTTTGATGGAACTGGATCAGGCCTAGATCAGGCCTTAGTGAAAACAGCAGCAGGGCCAAGGTGAATTTCATCACTACAGATCGGGATCATTTGTAGGACACTCATGTAGAATGACTAGCAAGTAACAATGGCATGCTGACTCAATTACATTTTTATTTAAATACATAGGGCTGGGAAGATTAAACCATTGGGCTTTTTTTGTGAACGGAATAAAATGCTTTTTCACATCATTAGAAAACTCTAACAGAACTTCTGCTCAATTCATACCAACCAAAACTTTACTGTTTTGTGCAACTTTACTAAACCCATAGAGGTTGTGACACAGGCAGTTGTGGACATAAAGGTGACAGTAATTAAGTAGATTGTAGGGCTGCTTGTAGTGCTTCCCAATAACGAATTAATCCTTCCAAACACTGAATACACACAAAGTGGAATTCTAAAAGTGGAATACTTGAAGTACTGGGCTTCCAATTTTGGGACTCTCTCACTGTGGATGATGGGTCAGAACCTCAAATCCACCTAATCTGTGCTCAACACAGCTGAGAAGAACATAGCTGACACTGCCATCTTTCTGTCCCAATGGTCGTGGGGGAACTGGGAGCCCGGATGGCCCCTGTAGCAAGTTACTTAGCCTCTCCCTTAAAATGACAATTCTAGAACTCTGTTCAGAGTCCATTCAGAATGTTCTCAGCTTTTCAGATTATATCCATTTTTTGATGTTTTGTCCCAAAAGTCAACAAGTTCTCATGAAAGAGTTGAGTTTGTTACACCATTAAGTGTTATTTTCAAAAGACACTATCACTTCATATTTGATCTTCCTTATCATTCATAATCTGGTGGTGAGATTTTTGCATATTCAAAACATGGATTTTTCTATTAAACCCATCACATTATTGTCCCTGTATATGAAGGCTGTGTGGTGCTTTGTGCTCTGTTATGGAAGAGCCAGCAGAGGGTGCACAAGTTAACTAACAAACCATATTCCCAGATTTATGCTAACATTCCTGACGATACTGGTTCACAGAAAAGGAAGGAAACAGGAAAGCCACTTTAATTTAGTGTTCCAGTAGAAACAAAAGGGAATAAATAATTGGAAATGAAAAAAAAAAATCTGGGCAGAAGGGTCACTTAAATGGCTTTCAGAAGGGCATTGCCAGCAATGAAAATTTAAAAGTATAATAAATGTTAAGATTGGGAAAGACATTTTAGATCATCTAGTTTCACCCATGCCTCCCCTACGCAGTGCAGGACTGGTCCCCTGAAGTATCATTTCATGCAATTTTAAATCTCTCAAGAAGAGGCTTCCAATAGTTCCCTTAGGAAATTATTGACAATTTTGGCACTGTTGATATTGATCCTTTAAACCAGGGGTGGGCAATAATTTTCACAGGTGGGGGTGGAGAGCTGGCTGCAGGGCCAACCAGCACAGTGGTGGAGAGCCAGCACCACGGGGGTAGGAGGGAGCTGGATAGGGTGGTGGTGCAGTGGCAGAGAGCTGGCCCCATAGTCAGCAGAGAGCTGGCTCTGGGGGGCAGTGGAAAGCCAGCTGGGACTCATGGCAGGCCGGACAGACAGACATGTCAGGCGGGCCAGATGTGGCCCATGGGCCGTATTTTGCCCATCCCTACATTAAACATATGTATACTCGGAATCAAATTGATAAGAGTATTCCCCTCAGAATTTATGAAATGGACAATTCTGAGCAAGCGGGTGAGAACTCCAGTCTGAGTGCCCTTTTACTTTTGTTATGATAAACTTTGAGCTGAGTTAATGATTGTTATATCCATTTTGTTGCTGGGTAAATTGATGTACAATCAAGTCTTTCCCTTGACTCCATTGGCCTTGGCTCATAAAGATTTGCTCAAAGTCACACAGCATCTCCTTATCAGACCTGGGAATCAAATGTACACATCTTCATTCCCAGTTTTTTATTATAATTATTATCATTTATACACTGCAACTCTCCCATACCTCTAAAAACAAGGAAGTTTTATGCGTGGAGGGCAATTAGTATGTGTTCTCCCACCATCCCAGAGACGGTCTAGACTAATTACTTATTGTTATTCCTTTGAGAAAAATAAGGGACAATGAAAAAGGCCATCACACTTCTGTATCTTGACCTATTTAAATAATTCATAAACAGTTCCATTGCCATATTGTGACACAAGCAAAATGCTATCAGAATCAGGTGAAGTTTCATACAATAAACAGAATATGTTCTGTATTTTTAGCATTTATGTAAACACAGATGTTTAGTCAGAGCCTTATGTAAACTGATGACAGTGTGTTATGACAAGAAAATGCATGATAGAATTTTAGAACTCCTGGTTTCCATCACTCTAATATATCCCAAACAAACCTGATCTTTACATAAATTACCCTTCCCTTGTAAAAACGCTTGGACTTTTCCTAGGCATTTTAATTTTTTTCCATAACCGGGGCAAGAGTATATGGAATGTCAATAAACTAAGAACAAAATGGAAGGTCCTGGAGGAATGAGCATGAACTAGCACAGTGGTTCTCAACCACTGTGCGGGTCGTGATATGCTTGGTTGACAGTCGCTGGCCTAGTGAGTCAAAGGAGCCTGAAATTTAAACTTCTCTTCAAGGTGCAAGTCACCCCTGTGCAAAGGGCCTGCACAAAGCAGAGGCCAGGACCACCAACAGGAATTCCAGGTCCCAGGGCAGAAAGACCCACCACACCTCTTCTGCCCATGGTCCTGGCCACAGTCATGTATTAAGATTAAATAATGATCAATAGACATAACAGGCTTCAGAGTTCCCTTATTGGGCATTACTCAGCATGTCTGGCAAGGACTGCCAGCAGACACACAGGTTTACCTAAGTACTTAACAACTCTCCCATTTATCACTATGGAAACCCCCAATGGCCCCAGTAAGCTGAGACACCACATATTTCTCCCCCTCAAATGAACATGTCCTCCCCCCCGAAAATGCCCTCCCTCACAAAAGAAAGAATAAACATTAAACTGGGAGATGAGAGTAGACTGCCCCATCTCCAGGTGAACCCCCAGGGAATTATTCTGCCCCATGATGAAGGTGTCGCCCCTAGCTAAAGATCCAGCCGAGTAGGAGGCCTTCTCACTCTAGGTGGATTGCGGCGAATTTCTGATGGACCCACACCGGAAGGTATTATTGGTAGTGGTGTGGCCACAGCTACTGGAGAAATAACAGGCTCCGGCGAAGATGTTGTGTCTGGTTGGGCCGGGGTGGAGGCCGATGGTGTTGAAGAGGTGGCTGGAGAAGGAGCCATGTGAACCGCTGAATCGTGACTTGATGGTATATCTCTGACAAGGGTGGAGTCAGTTAAGTTGGTTTGAGATGTACTTTCAGGACAGGTATGACACGATAACAACTGATCAACATGCCGCCCCCAAGACAGGCCATCCGCTGTCTGGACAGAGTAGGAAACAGGTCCTGTTTTGGCACTGACTATCGCTGGAACCCATTTAACTCTGGAAGCATAGTTTTGAGCGAGGACAGGCTGACCAATTGTGAAGGTGCGGTCCTTCATTCTCGGTGCATGTCTGATGACCTGGTCCTGCTGTTGGCGTTGAACCACTTGTCGTGTTTCTTGTGGTTTCAACAAATCAAAGCAAGAGCACAAGGATGCCGTCCCATCACAAGGAAAGCTGGAGACGCTTTAGTCGTGGCCTGTGGAGTGTTTCTATAGGATAACAAGAAGTTGTCCAGGTGTTTCTGAAGGGGTGAGTGTCCCCTCGCCGATTTTAGAGCTTGCTTCATGGTCTGTATGAATATTTCAGAGAGTCCATTGGTGGATGTATGATATGATGCTGACCGGATATATGCTGGCCTTCATAAAACTTTCAAAATCCTGGGAAGTGAATTGCGGTCCATTGTCGCTCCCCAGCTGCTCTGGGAGACCATAATGAATAAAGAAGCCACATAGGTTTTGGATAGTGTTTTCCATAGTAGTGGACTGCATTACAGAGAATTCCAGCCATTTGGAATGGGTATCAACAGCAATTACAAACATACATCCTTTGAAGGGGCCAGCAAAATCAACATGAATATGTTGCCATGGCCTTTCTGGCCAGTCCCACGGGTGGAGAGGTGCTAACTGAGGTGTGTTCTGGACGCTCTGGCATGAGGTGCAAGCTCTAGCCGTCTCTTCGGTGGCCCTGTCCAAGCCCAGCCACCAAAAATAGCTTTGTGTGATTTCTTTCATGCGCACTATGCCACAGTGACTGGAATGGAGCTGTTCCAACAAATTTGGTCTTAATGAAGGCAGAATAATGACACGCATGCCCCACAACAAACACCCAGACTGGGTTGATAACTATCTGCCTAGACATATAGGGGCAGAGATCAAGTGCGACCTGGGAGTCAGACGGTAATGTTCTGTGCATCACAAGATCCATAGCTCGAGACAATACTGGGTCAACATGTGTTGTTCTCCTTACTTGAGTAGCCGTGATAGGTGTATTTTCCATCTGATCAAAGTAAAAGATTCCTTCCTGGTCAGAATCTGTGCTACTGGTAATGGCATCTTGAAAGACCATCTGCATTGCAATGCAAAGAAGATTTCCTATACTTGATCTCATATGTATATCCAGAAAGTATCATTGCCCATCATTGCATACGACTAGCAGCAAAAGGTGGAATGCCTGAGTGTCATCCCAAAATCGATGTTAGGGGTCAATGGTCAGTGAGGAGCATGAATTTCTTTCCATACAGGTACTGGTGGAATTTCCGAACACCAAAAACAATTCCCAGTGTCTCACATTCAATTTGGGCATAATTAGTCTCTGCCTTGGTCAAGGTGCATGAAGCAAAAGCGATGAGCCTTTCTTATCCTGAAGGCATAAGGTGGGACAGCACAGCCCCAACTCCATAAGGGGAGGCGTCACAGGCTAGCTGTAGGGGTAAGGATGGATCAAAGTGTGTCAGAACCCTTGAATTAGTCAGTGCGAGTTTAGCCTTGTTGAACGCAACATCACAGGCTTCAGTCCAGTTAGAGTTCCTGTTTGACCCAAGGAGCTCAGGTAAGGGTTTCAGAAGCGTTGCTAACTGTGGAATAAACTTGTCATAATAGTTCAGTAACCCTAAAAAAGAGCGAAGTTGGCTCACATTCTGAGGCGGTGGCACCTCCACGATTGCCTTCATCTTGGCCAGAGACATATGTAGGCCAGCAGAGTCAATTATATGTCCCAAATATACAACAGAGGGCCGAAAAAAATTCATATTTGTGTTGGCGAATGCGTAGGCCGTATTCCTCCAATATTTGTAGGGTAGCTCTTAAGTTCGTATGGTGCTCCTCTTTATTCTTTCCAGTAACCAGGATGTCGTCAAGATAGCACTGTACTCCCGATAAGCCACTCAAGATCTGGTCCATGGCCCTCTGGAACAAGGCTGGGGCCGAAGTAATCCCAAAAGGCAAGCAACAGTATCTGTACAGCCCCTTATGCGTTACAATAGTCAACAACTCCTGAGATTCTTCTTCGACATACATCTGTAAACACGCTTGCCTCAAATCAATCTTGCTGAATTTTTGTCTCCCAGCCAAACCCATGAAGAGGTCCTCGATGCAGTGAAGGGGTATTGTTATGCGCGTAACACTGGGTTAACGATGACCTTAAAATCTCCACTAATCCGAATAGAGCCATCTTTTTTCACTATTGGGACGATTGGTGACGGCCACTGGTTGTCAGTAACTGGCACTAAGGCTCCTTGACAAGTCACTCCAAATCTGCTTCAGCCTTGGACCTGATGGCAAATGGCACCAGTCTGGCCTTCAAACATTTCAGTTGACAGTCAGGTTTAATATTTAACTTCACAGTGATTCCCTTTATGCTGCCTAAGTCCTCTCCGAAAACATCAGCATGTTTCGCTAGTATCATTGCCAGATTTATTTTTTCTTCAGTCAATTGATGCACTTCTGCCCAATTGAGTTGAATCTTCCTAATCCAAGACCTTCCCATTAAGGCTGGGTAATTCCCTTTCACCACAAACTGTGGTAGCTTTGCTGTCTGTCCATTGAGCTCTACTTTCACATCAATAGTACCCAACAGGGGTACAGTCTCTCCTGTGTACGTTTTCAAAACAACTGTCATCGGTTTAAGTGGCAGATGTCTAAAGTCCTTCTCATACACAATGTTGGAAACTAATGAAACAGCTGCACCAGTGTCCATTTCCATGTGTACAGGTTTGCCATCCACCAGCGGTGTCACCAGAATTTGCGCGGGCCAGCTGTTATAGACAAAACATGAAGTGACTCTTCCTCTTCAGAATGGGTGTTGCCATGATCACCTTCTGCCTATTCTACTGCATGTAGAATTTCCCACTTGTTCCATCAGACACCTGCTCATTGTTCTCCGGTCTGCCTTTTTTGCATGGCTCAGTCCTCTTTGTTTGCAGGCACGTTCAATGTGTCTTTTCTTGCCCCATCGTCAACACAGTAGTTCCTTACACCAGCACTCTGATGCATGATGACCCGTTTTTCCACACCGGTGACATTCCCACCTTCCCAGGGGCCTAGTGTTAGGTTCTTTGGATACTTTATGCATCGCTGCATTCGCCCTGATTAGTTGCATCTCCTGTGTGGCCCATTCCATAGAGACTGCAATGTCAATGGTTTTCTGCAAGGTAAACTGAGCTTCGGTTAGCAGGCATGTTGTTGTTGATTCACAGTGCAGGCCACACACTAGCCTATCACATAGCATTTCATCCAGCATGTTCTTGAAATCGCAGTGTTCTGCCAGCTCCCTTAGAGCTGCTACGAATTGTGCATTGGATTCACCTTCACCTTGATTCCTGTGATAGAACCAGGATCTCTCTGCTATTACCAAAGGTTTGGGGGAAAAATGTGCTCCGAGAACTTCCACAAAATCATCATAGGATTTTGCCTTGGGTTTCTCTGGATAAAGCAAATTACATAGCAAATTATAGGTCTTAGCACCTATAATGATCAAGAAAACAGGTACCTTCTTTTCATTGCATATATCATTCACTACCACAAAGTTCTGAAAGCGTGCTATATACAATTTCCAACTGGAGGCAGTAGAATCAAAATTTTCAGGAAAACCAGTGAGTATTTTAAGTTGACTTAAAAAGGCCGAAAAGGGGCCATGTCTACTCTTGAAAAGTTAAGTCGACTTTTGTTAAGTTGGCTTAATAAGGTCCACTTTAAGTCAACTTAAAGTCAACCTTATTAAGTTGACTTCATAAAGTCAACCTAACTTTTCAAGTGTAGACATAGCCACACCGAACTTAAAGACAGCATTCCTGCCCCAATCAGCTTACAAACTAATGATACAATAACACACAGGCAAAGAATGGGAGAAGAAATGCAACGAAAAACAAGTGAATAAGCAGCCCGTGTTTCTCTATACATGTCTGCAGGCATTTATAAAGCCCTTATCATTGTAATACTGTGGGTGCCAATTTAGCATATATACCATTATTTGTGTATTTTATATTTTTTTTATGCTTGTTTTATATTTTGTTGCTTGTCAAGGTCTTTTGCTTTTTCTATTTCACATTTACCTCACGGATAAAATGTAAAAGGCCAGGTCTACACACAACATTGTACCAGTTTAGTTGAAGGTGGGATTAGTTAAATCTGTGTAAACCTCTATGTGGACAGATTTATTCTGGCATAAAAGTCTCGTTTTGTGGCATAGCTTGATTGGGAACAGCTTTAATCTATACTGAAATAAGAGTGTCCACAAAGGATGTGCACCAGTTTAATTAGATCAGTTTAAAAATCAAATTTAAACTATATTAGTGCAATTCAAGCCATATAGGCAAGGCCTACATTTTACAGAAACAGATATAACCCGTTTTAATTCAATAAAGAAGCTAAACAGAACTTTCTCTAGTTTAAGCCAATTTACATGAAGTCAGTGCAAGTTCTGGGTGTAGATAAACCCAAAGAGCAAGTGCAATTCAAGGAGAGAAGTCAAGGAAGTAAGGAGATAGAGGCATGATGGACTTAGCAAGCAGTGACGTTCTAGGAAGAAGGGGTTTTATGGGACAAAGCATGAAGATGAGATTGAAAGAAAGTTTGCTCCATCCAAACATCATGATTAAGTGTAAGGAAGCAGGGAAATGAAAAGAGAGTAGGGCACAGCAGGATGTGAGGGACTAAATTGTGTAGGATCTTGAAGGCTAGAGCAGGAGGCTTAATTCTGATGCAGAAAAAGAGCTCGATCTTGCTCCTACTAAAGTCAATTGCAAAATTTCCCTTGACTTAAATTAAAACAAGTCCCTTAAATCACTGTCTGAATGATAGCTCATTATTAAAGACACCAACATTAAAGCATAATAATTGCAGTCTACTTCAATCAATTATTTCAGTAAGTTAACTGTGTAACAATTGATTACACAAGAACGAATAATTGCTAACAAGTACAAATTATTTTATTAAATTAATAAAAATATGGACTACAATAAATGAAGTGTAAATTACCTGATGTCTACCTAGACAGGTTTATGTAGGACTTTTAGCGTCCAGTTATATTTACATAGGGCTTTCTTTGTGTGTATGTGTATATATATTACATTTTTAGTGGTGTTAGAATAGGGGACAAACACAGTGAAGCACCAGTAACTTCTGAAGCCAATAGCATTGAAGCAAAATTGAGTTCCCTTCATTTGTACTCATTTTATAATTTTAGAGCTAATCCGTTGTATCGTCTCAACCTAAGGAGAGACTTTTCTCCTTAGAACTGCTCTGTTTTTATCATAATAGATACATGGGAATACAAGACTCTTCTACTTCTATTCATTTTAATGTTGGTGTATCTGCAGAAATAATTTAGTCAAACAAAAGGATTTTTCAAACTTGTATTTTACACAAACACTGACGTAATTTCAACTAATTGCAATGGAGTTTTATTTACAATAAAGTAGGATGAAGAAGCTGCATCTCAGCTGTCAGGAAATGGTTCAGACCTGTGTTCTTATTTGAAATTAGGGAAAACTACACCCCTCTTATAGCTTGCTGTCGTACTGTCTGGAGTGGTTCAAGAGCATGAATACCAATTTCAGGGCAGGTTGTTAAGAAACAAGGCGCAAACCCAAACTGACTGCGAGTTCCATTTCA
Organism: Pelusios castaneus; assembly: GCA_007922175.1. Classification (NCBI taxonomy): domain Eukaryota; kingdom Metazoa; phylum Chordata; order Testudines; family Pelomedusidae; genus Pelusios; species Pelusios castaneus. Next base: position 11,403,998 of record ML685781.1, read on the forward strand.
CCAAACAAGTATCAGGCACTGCAACATCCGAACCATGGAGCCACAGACAGTGCTTTTGGGTACTCCAAACTATCTTGCCACCCAGGCAAGTTTGCCTCCATCATACATAGTCTCTCTCTCTCTCTCTCTCTCTCTATCTCACACACACACACACACACACACACACACACACACACACACACACACACAATATTCAGGTTATGTCCAGTCCCAAAGAACCAGTCACCTCAGGTCAATTGCACCTAAGAACAAAGAGAAAACTTGTAGCCAATCCTATAATAAACTAACTAATGATTTGTTCGCTAAGTAAAAGTAGTGAGAGTAATTTACAAGGTTAATGGCAATAGACGTACACACACGGGATACTATCTTAGGTTCCAAAAAGTAATAGAAGCTTCTATAATAAGCAGGCTCTTTATTTAGGGCTAACCCAGATCAAGTAGTGGGGATCCTTTGCATATTCTTAGTAATCCTTGACACTCAGAGTCCAAGAAGCACAAAGATATAGTTTCTTTTTATTGTGGATTTTTATTCCCTCTCACAGAGTTCAAGTTGATAGGACAAGTCCATGCACATCTCCTATCCCTGAGTGTAGGTGGGGGCAATCAACAAAATCTTTTGTCCTCTGGTGTTTCACAATAGTTTGTCTGGTGTCTGTCGGCTTTTCTTTCTTTCTTTCTTTCTTTCTTTCTTTCTTTCTTTCTTTCTTTAGGAAGGAGATAAAGTCTCTTGCAGCACAGTAGCATTTCACGCCTGGTAATGATTCTTTCCTGATATTGGTGAGTTTCACAGTTAGAGCTTTAGTGCAAACGCTTAAGATAACCTTATAACATGGGATACAGGTTATAAATGCGATTAATACATGCAGAAACTCATGAGCATTTCATGAAGTCTAAAAAACTTTTATAACTCTAACACCTTGTGACGGGATGCACATCCGTGCACCCATAGGGCATGACCTGTATAACTTTGCTGTTCAGTTTTGCAGTATAATTGTGTGATTTGATGCCAATTACGCTATACCAGGTTCCATTGTGAATGCTCAGAACGTGTTCCACATGGTTACCATGGTGCCATGTTTCCTACAGCAACATGTATGTACAGATGTGAAGCATGATACAGGGTTCACACTCTCAGGACTCTCTCTAGCACAGTGGCTGGAGATTTCCATGTCAAAGGGAATGCTAATGCCCTCCCTGGCTCAGGTAGAAGTGAAGAGAATCTCACAACAGGACAGTGAGGGGAGGGGCTGTCAGCAGTTTGTTAAAACGAAGACACAGAGACTGTGAGGAGAGAGAAACTGCAGGCTTTTGGCCGCTGAAGACACCATCTTGCAACCAACTTCAAGCAAGATCTGGGCCCTGCCTGAGAACAGGCAGAGAATGGCTGTAAAACATCAAACAGCCGAACACCATGCGCATAATCTTGGACTCTGAGGTCAGTTTAGGTAGAGATGTTAGATTAGTATGCGGTTTATACCTTTTATTTGATAGTGGTCACTCCTGACTCATTTATAGTATGGTTCTGCCTTGATTGGCCATGTTCTCACTTGAAATCAGACTCTGATCAATAAACTAGTAGTGTTACCTAAAGCTGTGTGGTCTTTGGAGGGTGTGGATGTGGGAGGCTGGGCACAGTCCAGTTCTTTGTTAAGTGGACGGATTTGAGACTAAGGTGATTGGGAGTGGGTCCCAATCCCTGTAGGGCAGCGGCTCCCAGTGTAGTGTCTGGGGCTGGGTGTGCTCGCTTAGGGACCAACGCCTGTGTGGCTAGTGGATTTACACCCACTGCCTGGGACCAATTACACGCTGGTGGCTGGTGTGGACTGACTCAGGAGTGAGCGGTCACCCAGCAGAGCGGGGTGAATTGGGGTTCAGGAGTGGGGTTCAAGTGGTCATAGCAGCACACCAGACTGGATTTTGGGAGCAGCCTATCACATTGGCGCAGCAATTCTAGGGTTTTGTGCCCAGGCCTGATACCTTAATTGAGTGATTTCAAGTGAGTTATATGTGTAGTATCTGAACAGTCAGGAGGCCACTGTTTGTTGTTTTCTGTTTGTTTATTTCGAGTGAAGGAAATAGACACAGGGAAAGTGAAAGATGTCTGACACAGCTGCAAAGCTGGAGTTAGCCCATTTGGAAGCCCAGGAGAGAGAGAAAGAACGCGAATTCGTGAGATGGCAGACAGAGGTGAAAAGGCAAGAAGAAGAGAGGTCCAGAGAGGCCGAGGAAGCTGCCCACAGATGGGCCAGAGAGGCCGAGGAAGCCACCCACAGACGGGCCAGAGAGGCCGAGGAAGCCGCCCACAGATGGGCCAGAGAGGCTGAGGAAGCCACCCACAGACATGCAGTCGAACTAAAGCAGCTAGAGGAGGAGGCAGCAGAGAAGGAGAGAAAACATCAGCTGTTGATGCAGGAGAAAGAGGGCCCCCTGCCAGTGGGCCCTGCGCACACCACATATAAAACAACCAGCTATGAGAAACTGTGCCCAACGTACCAAGAGACAGACTGCATTGAGGAATACTTCACTTTCGAAAGACTTTGTGAACTGCACAAGATCCCTGAGGAGCAGAAAGTTCCTGTGATCATGGCTAAACTATCTGGAAAAGCTAGGGCTGTGTTTAATGAAATGCCAATTGGGGAGGCTGTGAAGTATGATGCCTTTAAGAGGGCTGTCTTACAGAGGTTCCAGATCACCCCTGAGGTGTACAGAATGAGGTTCAGAGATCTCAAGAAGCAGGCTGGCATGACTCATAGTGAATATGCTCATAAATTGTGGGATCTGCTGAACAAATGGGTTATGGGTAAAGGGGCCAGCACCTATGACCAGCTCCTTGATCTCATAGCCCAGGAGCGGTTCCTAAGTGGATGTATGGACGAGGACCGAGCTGGTCTGTGGGACAAAGAGAAGGAATCCGTGATGGAACTGGCCGCAGTGGCGGATGTTTTTGAGCAAGCCCAAAGATATATGGGTCACAAACCCCAGAGGGAGGGGGGCCAGGGCAGGAGGCACACGCCCCCTGCGAGCCCTGCCTCACCTAGGAAGGCCCAACACAGCCCTCCAATGAAGAGGGGAAGGGACTGGGGTGGCAGACATATGCCCCCCAGAAGCCCCATATCTTCTACGAAAACCCAATACAGTCCCCCTGAGGGGGAGGGGAGCCTGAGAAGGTGTTTTCAATGCAATTCCCCTGAGCATTTGAGGAAGCAGTGTCCGAGGCTGGCAGGGGTTAATTCTCCCCCAGCTCAAGTGCTTTCTGTGATTGTAACACCTGAGACTCCTGAGATGCAGGACACGCCCCCTGTTTATGTGACCGGTGTCATGGGGGGCAGGAGGAATGAGGAGTTTCTAAGAGATATCAAGATAAATTGCCAGGATAGACTGTAGGATGGAGAGATACCGGTGCACAACAATCCCTGGTTAGGCCAGACTGGGTCCCAGAGAGAGACAGGATGCCTGGTCAGGTAGCATATCTTGAAGTGGTGGGAGGTGGTAGGATCCATGTGCCTCTCGCCATGGTGCAAGTGCAGTGTGAAGGCATGGAAGGGAACATCATGGTGGGGGCACTAGATGAGATCCCTGTGCCGGTGTTAATTGGGAATGACTTCCCAATAGGGGTTGGACCAGTCAGGGAACAGACTGGTGCCAGCCTAAAAGACCTGGTGACAACCACAAGGGGTAAAGGTGAAGCCCCTGAGTGTGCGCAGGAGAAGGGCTGCGTGTCTCCTGGTGAGGAGGCATCCATGGACACCTCCTGCCTGCCAGAGAGGAGTGACACGGATCCTGTGGCCAAGGAAGTCGTTCCCCAGACAGGATGCCTACAAGTTCCGACCGTGCGAGGAATGGGTCGCCCTCAGCAAGCTAGAGTAGTCCCTGTCCCAAGGTGGGAGCAAGAGATGGAAGCCAAGGAAGAGTTAGTGGGGTTACAGGAATGTCCCCCCACTACTCACTCAGGAGATGGAGGTGAAACCCTGGGAGTTACGGTGGAGGCCAGTGTGTTTCTTGGTGGGCAGAGGGTGGAAGGTGACTCTTACCCACTGCAGGAGACAGCACTTGCTCTGGAGAGCGGTGCCCCAGGGGGGGAACCCAAGATGGAGGCTAAGGAAGAATTAGTGGGGATGCAGGAATGTCCCCCTATTACTCACTTAGGAGGGAGAGGTAAAACCCCAGGAGTTACAATGGAAGGGGCTGGTGTGTTTCCTGGTGGGGCGAGGGTGGAAAGTGACTCTTACCCACTGCAGGAGACAGCACTCGCTCTGGACAGCTGTGTCCCAGGGCGGGAACCAGATGTGGAAGCTAAGGAGGAATTAATGGGGGTGCAGGAGTGTCCCCCCACTACTCACTTGGGGGGGGTGCCCAAGAGGGAGGGGCTGACTCGGGGTCTCTGCACCCAGACACTCAGCCTGTGATTTGGATTTTTGGAGGGGATTGTGTTTATTCTAAGGTGTTGATGAAAATTAACTTTGCCTTGGCAAGCCAGCAGGATTTGGCTTCCAGCAGGGAAGGGGGTCCTTGTGACTACTCCATTCTACCTGCTGACAGGGAGGAAGGGCATTTTCACCATGGAGGTAACATTGATGCATTTATGCTGAATACACTAGCTGCAGAAATGAGGAGCCCAGAGAGATCACATGATAACCTCTTAGGAGACAGCGGGGGAAAGGTATCCAATGCTGTTCAGGGGAACCATCGAGTGACACCAAGGAGGGAGAGGGACTTCCTACACATGTATAGTCCTGGAGCTGGGGAATGGATCCATGAGGGGCCAACTGGCACGCAGGATTCTTCCCAGATTCTTGTTACCCCTGACCCTGGGATTCCAACACCACAAGGGGCCAGGAGAATGTTGGGGAGGGCAAAGGGTTGAACCAACCAACCCTGCAACCAGACTGCCTGAACAAAGGGTGTGGTATGAACACATACTTGTAAGCACCTTTGGCAGCTTAATATTGATGTAAAACTAGATAATAGTGATTCAGATAGGCATATAACCTTTGTAGTTAGATGTGTGGTGTATTGATATTTGATAAGTGTTTGTGAATGCAGAAAATGGAGAATGGGGAAAGTGAGGCATGCAGCCTCACCATATTGATGGAATGATTTCGCAGGAACTTTGAAGCGTCTGCCTCCAGATTAGACAGTGCCTAATCCTCCAGCAGTTTAGAAAGAAGAGAGATGTGACAGGATGCACATCCGTGCAGCTCTAGGGCATGACCTGTATAACTTTTCTGTTCAGTTTTGCAGTGTAATTGTGGGATTTGATGCCAATTACGCTATACCAGGTTCCATTGTGAATGCTCAGAATGTGTTCCACGTGGTTGCCATGGGGCCATGTTTCCTACAGCAACATGTATGTACAGATGTGAATCATGATACAGGGTTCAGACTCTCAGGACTCTCTCTAGCACAGTGGCTGGAGATTTACATGCCAAAGGGGATGCTAATCCCCTCCCTGGCTCAGGTAGAAGTGAAGAGAATCTCACAACAGGACAGTGAGGGGAGGGGCTGTCAGCAGTTTGTTAAAACAAAGACACAGAGACTGTGAAAGGGGAGAAGCTGCAGGCTTTCGGCCGGAGAAGACACCATCTTGCAACCAACTTCAAGCAAGATCTGGGCCCTGCCTGGGAACAGGCAGAGAATGGCTGTAAAACATCAAACAGCCGAACACCATGCGCATAATCTTGGACTCTGAGGTCAGTTTAGGGAGAGATGTTAGAGTAGCATGAGGTTTATACCTTTTATTTGATAGTGGTCACTGCTGACTCATTTATAGTATGATTCGGCCTTGATTGGCCATGTTCTCATTTGAAATCAAACTCTGATCAATAAACTAGTATTTGTTTTATCTAAAGCTGTGTGGTCTTTGGAGGGTGTGGATGTGGAAGGCTGGGCACAATCCACTTCTTTGTTAAGTGGACGGACTGGAGACTAAGGTGATTGGGAGTGGGTCCCAATCCCTGTAAGGCAGTGGCTCCCAGTGTAGTGTCTGGGGCTGGGTGTGCTTGCTTGGGGACCAACGCCTGTGTGGCTAGTGGATTTACACCCATTGCCTGGGACCAATTACACGCTGGTGGCTGGTGTGGACTGACTCAGGAGTGAGTGGTCACCCAGCAGAGCGGGGTGAATTGGGGTTCGGGAGTGGGGTTCAAGTGGTCATAGCAGCACACCAGACTGGATTTGGGGAGCAGCCTGTCACACACCTATTTTACTAACACTAACACACAGCAGGCAAGCCAGACTAACTTCCAGTTTTACATTTGTCAGTGTTCAGTGGTGGCCTAGGGGCCCTGGAATCAGTTGGTGTTACCAAATTTGCCCATAAATTTGGGGTATGCTCATTTATTAGGGTTACTTTCTGTGGGGGTGGGGAGCGTTGTACTCCTATCAGTGTATTGCTTGTGTTACGTGCGTTTCTATATGGAGCTTACTTCTCCCTTCTGCAAGTCCCCTCCCAGTGGAGCTACTCTTGCAGGACCTAAACTTCCCAAGACTGGGTTTCTAAGTGCGTCTGAGCGGACCGGGTCTATCAGCACTCTCAGCTGATCCCTTATATGTCCCTGAACTCAGCAGGCTGGGTCACACAGCACTTCTCTGCTGCCACCCTTATATGCCCGTGGCACCGCACTGGACTAGACTTGAGCACACGTTTGATCAGGCTGGGTCAAAACAGCACTTTCAGCTGTCACCCTTATATGCCCCTGGACTCAATCAGGCTGGGTCAAAGCAGCACTTTCAGCTGCCACCCTTATATGCCCCTGGACTCCACAGGCTGGGTCAAAACAGCACTTTCAGCTGCCACCCTTATATGCCACAGGTTCAGCACATTAGTAACCCCCTTAGTGAGCAGACCTTACAGGATTTTGGGCATCATAGGGATCTTTAGCTAGGTAAAAGAAGTGTTGCTGCAGAGCAATATAGGGAAGCCAAGAACACAAAGTAGATGGAAAGAGTCTGGCAACCACCTTGAATACAAAAGTTACTTTATTGCAAGGTACATAAAACTTATGAATAGTTATAAAAGGAAAGAAAAATATCCAAACAATTATAATATCAATAACCATACAAAAGAAAGAGAAATGATCAAAGAGTTACAATATTACCCAGTTTCAATTGTAGCATTGGGGAAATCTAGCCCAAGTGGATTACAAAGGTTAAATTTAGAGAGTTATATTTGGACTAAGAGGAAAGAGAGAGAAAAAAAGGGGGGCAGGGAGTTGTCTCACCACTCAGTGCAGCTCAAAGGTACCCAGGAACCAGGCTGTTCAGCTTAGGGTCTGGAGTGCTGGAGACAGGCAGAATCCCCACCATCATCAGCAAGGAAAAGGTGATGTCCCAGTGGAACTGTTGCAGCTTTTTGGGTCCAGGCAGCAGAACAGATCCAGGCAGCAGAACAGATCAGAGTAATTTAGAACTAGCTTCTGATTCAGAACTTGGGTAGGGATTTTTGTAGGGAAGAAACAATGGTTCAAGGCAGAACACTAGAGTTGTTTTGGTGTAAATAATGACTTAAGGGAATATACCAGAGCTGTTTAGTTTAAGTGGACAATAGGAGCTGATCATTCCTGGCTATGGGGGCATTCCTCTGAGGGAGCTCACAATGCAATCAGGCAGATTCAGTGTGTTGGATATCAATACAAGATCTATTGACTAGAATTGGTCTGATAATTGCTGAGCTGGGTGTGTGCAGACATGAGTTCATTTGTCTCAGGAGCAGAGATCTCCCATCATGCAGTGCTTCCCTGCTTTGCCAATCCCAGAGTTCAGTGCGATTCCTGCCTTGGAGCTTGGTTCTCCATTCAGCATGCTAATTCTGGTTCCATCCTTGATGCAAATGAAGTTTCTGCTGTCCATCCTTGATGCAAATGAAGTTTCTGCTGTCCATTCAGTGTGCTAATGGCTCACATTTTCACTGTAGATGAGGCTAGGGGAGTTGCCCTAATTCCATCACCCTTGTTCCAAGGGGTTTAGGTGTGTCTCCCACTGCTTTGTCATTGGTTTTAGTTTCTGGTTCAAGCAGAGGCTGGGGGGGGGGGGGGGGTGAGTCACAGAGGCAGGATACTGTGCCTGGTTCCAAGAACACAGAGCTAACCAGTAACAGTTGGCCCCTCATCTGCCAGCATCACCCTTACTTCCACTGAAGGACTGATGGGAACTCAGGAGATGGCAGTAAGATCTGGCACCTAGTGTTGGTCATGACTGAGCAAAAGAGCAAACATATTTGAAGAATGTTTGAGCCCTGAGAAAGAATTCAGGATTCCAAGGGTTTCAATAGAAATCTGAAAAAAACTGCTGAGTATGGATGGATTTAAGTATATTGTACATGCTTCCTGCTGGCTATACATGGCTCTTCCTCAGTTTCCCCTTCTCTCAAGATCCTTTAAGAAATTCTCACACATTAAAAGGTATCAGAGAAAATCCCCTTGCTGGCTTCTAAAGTTGAAATGAGCTTGAAATAAAGTGTGTTATACCCAGACTCAAAATAAAGTATTGACTGGTCTGTAATCTCACTCTTCAGGTTCCTGGTTTCCCAGTGCTCTTTCTTGGGGCCTGTTTCTTTTACCTCTCAGCAGCTTCTCCAGCTGGTTCCTTCAGGAACCCTTCTGGCAGTGAGATGCTTTCCCTTACCTTCAGGGCCATCCTGTGGGGGGGAGCGGGGCCCAGGGCCAATTGGCCGAAGCAGGGCCCCGTCCCCATGCTGGAAGGGTGCGTGGTGGGCCAACCGGCCCACTGCGCCCCACAGGGAGCCAGCCCTGGGCCGGGAGGCTGAGGCTGTCAGCAGAGGGAGCCGGCTCCGGCCCAGGCTCTGGCCCCAGAGGCCGCCTGCAGGTGAGAGCCGAGCCCGGGCCGGGTGGCCGAGGCCACCTGCGGGGGAGGAGGGCCGGAGCTGGCTCCAGTCCCAGAGGCCGCCTGTGGCAGGGAGCCAACCGTGTGAGGCAGGCCAGCCCAGAGGCCGGGTCCCACGTGCTCCGCCCCTGGGCCTGCCTGCTCCACCCTGGGGGCGGGGAGTGCCAGCCCAGGGCCTGGGAATAGCCCTCCCGGCCCGCGGGGAGGCTGTGGGAGGAGGGGCTGCGGCACGCGTGGGCCCAGGGTGATCACCCCATTCGCCCCCCCCAGGGACGGCCCTGCTTACCTTCCTGGGCTGAGAGAAGTGTACAAAGCTAATAGCCCTTCTCCTGTTGCTGGCGTCCTTTATAAGGCTCAGATGTCTTCCCTTAAACCAGGGGTCGGCAATCCAAAAGATAAGAGCCATTAAAAAAAATTCCTTCAATAACCAAGTGTTTTGAGAGCCACAATGGGTGTAGCCTTCTGGGGGGGGGGGAGGGTGAGCTGGGCCACGGGGACTGCCACAGAGTCCCCTGGTCAGGGGGAAGTCCAGAACCAGGAGCAGGCCCTCCGCAGGAGCCGCAAGGGAGCAGCCAAAGAGCCACAAATTGCAGATGCCTGCCTTAAACCGAGTTAGGCAGTAGGAATATGCAATCACATACAGGTACTCTGGACCCTGCTCCCTCTTAACGGTGCGTCTACACTGGCAAGTTAGGTTGACTTAAGGATGTTTAAGTCGACCTAAACAAAGCCGTGTCTACACTGGGCTTTTCTTAAGTGTCAGGCTTTATCCCCTAAAGGGGGAAGGGTGCCCAAACAAATACCCGGTCCTTTATACGTGGATGCTGGGGGAGCTCCCAAAACCCCTAGGCAAAGACCACCACTAGCAATGAATTTTTGTTTATTCACTATGCATGTGACATTTATTGCTGCACACAGGTTACACAGATTAAGGCAGTGATTAGTAGTACAATAAACACCCAATATATCCACAGGCACTCTAAACTACAATACTGCTTATTGCGTGAGTACTGATTCAGGGTTTTTTCATCAATTATGGCTTTAAACACATAACATAAAGAGCATAACAAAGCCCAATACACACAAATCAAACAATCAAAAACACAAGCCCATATATAAGACACAATCAAACAGGATCCTTTGTACTATTGTATGGGAATCTGATTCACACCTGTTGGGTCGTAGGGTTCACCTGTGCACCCTTGCTTTAGGACCCTTGCAGGCCCTGGGTGGCTGTACACAGGATTAGTCCCAGACCTGGTCAACGGTTATCCCCCATTCACACTTTCCTCCCCCCAGCAGCAGAGTTATAGCAGCACGGACACCAAGCACAGAGGCTTTATGCACTCACACAAGAAGGGGATCCAGTGGGTCATGAGGTTCACCTGTGCACCCTTGCTTTCAAAGCCTTGGCAGGCCTTGGGGCAGCTATGCACAGATTAAGTCTCAAACCTGGTCACTGGTTATTGTTTCCACGCACACGGTATCCATCAGAACTCTGCTTTTATCTTCTTTATTACTTATAAACAGAAAACACACAAGCAGAAATATTAACACAATTATACCCAAAGCAAATCCTATACCTACCCCAATTCCTACATCAACCCCAAACCAAGTCAACTTAATAACACCTCCTTTTAGGTCGACTTCAGCCTTAAGTCGACTCCTGAAGTCGACTTAAGGCCAGTGTAAACGGGGATTAATGCTAAATCGACTTTATTAAGTCGACTTAAAGCCAATATAACGGCTATCTCTGCTGTTAGGTCAACTTAACAAAGTCAACTTAAAGTGTAGCCAATTTGTTAAGTCGATTTAACAAGGTCAACTTTAAAGGCTTAAGTCGACCTAAGGAGAGGTAGTTATTAAGTCGACTTAAGCTTTCATTAAGTTGACTTAAGGAATTTCTTAAGTCAACTTAATGAAAGCCCAGTGTGGATATGGTGTAATTTAGGTCAATTTAAGGGCCCTTAAGTTGACCTAAATTGCTAGTGTAGACATATCCAAAAAGTCTAATCACATAGCAGAAACTTATGGGAAGAGAACTGTGATGGGGGTGCACAAACCCCACGCTGGGCAACAAAAGGAGCTGTTCTGGGCTCAGCCAGCCCTTCTCCTCCCCACCACACCACCCCACCTCGCCTGAACGAGATGCACAGACTGGGAGAGGAGTTAAATGGGAGCAGAGCTGCTCCTAGGGGGACATGCTAGGAAAGAGAGCAGACCTGCAGCTCGCAGCTTCTGCGGGAAGGCAGGATCTCTCCCAGCATCAATTGCCCGAGGGAAGGGAGGACCTGCTTGAGATACATCCTGAGAAGGAGCTATTTCCTCCTCTCTCTCATATGAGCTCCATTCTTGTATTAATTCCCTTGGCGCTGTTTATGGATTTGGCTAACGCAACAGGAGCAGGCAGCCATCGCCCCTGAGGGAGCAAGCGAGAGGCAAATGTCATCCTATGCCAAGCACAGCCATTAGGAGGCACCCAGCACTGAGCTCATCCCCTTCACATCTTGCCACCCTTGGGACAATAGCGGGGTGGTAGGACATGGCTGGGGCGGGCAGCCCAAAGGAGCTCTGGAGCATCAGATCTTTGACAGCCCTGACAGGGCCCTGGGGGAGGGGGAGGCTCCCCTATCAGCTGTGGTGAAGAGCCTAAACCCTAACCACTAGGCAACACACCCCATGAGCGCAAATTAGAGGAGAGCCTACTTTAGACTCTGCCTCTTTTTTAACTCTGTCAGAACAGTCAACGGATCTTCCCATTTAAAAGTCTGAATAACATTAAAATGAATTATTCATAAGTGAAATGCAGGGCTAGAAAGATTATATTATGCCTTGGCCCCTATCACATTCACAGCTGTGAAAAATGCATCACAGACCATGAAATCTGATCTTCCATGTGATATCTGGCTATTGGAGGGGAGGGACAGGCTTGGGGGGTGCCCTCGCTGGGGGTTCCTTCCATGGGGCAGGCTCCAGCTGATAGTTTCCATCCAGGCTGGGGAGGGACAGGACTTCCTCTACCCCGGCAAGGGGCTGCTCCCAGATCTGGGTTAGACCCACCTACAGGAATCTCCCCCAGCAGTAGGAATCTGTGAAGCAGCCCCTGACCAGACAGCAGCTCCAGATGGGACACACCTCCCTCCCCCACCCCCTGAGTGTGCAAAGAGGCTGCAGTGCCAGTTGCCAGCTCTCAATCTGGATAGAAGGCTGCAGGGAAAACCTGGCCATGTGGTAAGCCACCCCTCTACCCTGCGACCCTCGCTGCTGCCAGTGTGGTGCTGGCTTTAGAACTTGGCACCCAGTCAGCAGCCACTGATTTCCTACTGCCCAGCGCCGAAGGTTGTGCTCTGCTAGTAGAAGTGCAGAAGTAAGGACGGCCATTCCACAACTCGTCTAAATAGCCTTGTAACACCAGCTCTAAACCACTCCCCTTTGGAAGTCAGGACCCTCATGGTTATCATGCATGAAATGGAAACATCTCAAACCATGGCACTGACTATTTTAAAAAGCCTGTGACCATGAAATTGACTAAAATGGACTGTGAGTTTGCTAGGGCCCTGTGCCTAAGGGTTATGATTTTCACAGAGAAATTTTAGGAAATTTTATGACAGAAATGTGGGGAAAATAGTCACAAAATAATGTATCTTTCATTACATCAACCTACACAAAAGCATAGCGGGGATGCTGAATGATGAGGCCCAGGGATGGGGTTGGATACCCCACTGCTGCGGCATCTGTCTAGCAGGTCTGGGCCTGGCTCTCATTCCAGCTCCAAGTATTGGACCTGCGTGTGGGATTGTGGTGCCAATCAGGTGTGGCTCCTCTGCCCCGCTGTAGATGGAGACAGACGGGCAGACAGGCCAAATCTGTCTGAGTGACACTGTGGCCAGTTTGGGTCTGTCAAAGATGCTTTCATAGCCATGTCCAAGATTTCAAATTCACAATTGCTGTGACATCTGTGATTAAACCATAGCCTTCATGAAACCTCCTACTCTTTCTGGATACTGTGCAATTGTTCCATAATAAAACAAACATATAGAAGCGACAATCTAATGAAAACCACCAAGCATATGTTTCTCTTATTTTGATTAGAGCAGAAGTCAAGTTAGTTCTGTTTATTTATAGTCTCTTCACGCATTAGTATCATTAGTGACACTCCAGGAGTAATATGTGCTCATTCTCTTGTTACATTATTCCCAGAACTTCATTAGTTTGTTTTCTACTGGGATAGTCAGCAGGGGGAGCTCACCAGACTTCACAGTGGGGAGTGGAGGAGTGGTGAGACTACGCACTTGTAGCTATTTGTCATTTTATTTTCACAAGCTTGTACATCACCTTTCCTCTGCCACTCATTCCTCTTGACAACCACACCTTTGTGTTCTTTGTGTAGTCGTCAACATGTGCTTACTAGGATGATTGGTCCCCAAAATGCTGTCTGTACCACTGGCTGCACTGAGTGCACCGGATCTGTCATTTAACTGATGTTCTGTTTAATTTAGTTTGCCTTCTGGCTTTAAGTCTTAGTAATTTTTTTCAGTGTTGTGAGTCATCGCTCCCTCGGGAAATGAGAATTAGTTTGATAAAGGTGAAGTACGGCAAGGCACCATGAGAGAGAAAATCTGGAAACAGTCTTTAAAAAGCATGTTTTTACCTGTTTTTCGCCTTCCGCTGTAGCACAGGGCATGGTTCAAATACCGGTGAATTGTCTGTATCTTAAAGTCCTTAAATCATGATTTAAGGAGGTAAATAACTCAGCCATAGGTTGGTGAACTATTGCTGGAGTGGATGGGTGAGGTCTTGAGGCCTGCATTTTGCAGGAGGTCAGACTAGATGATCGTACTGGTCCCTTCTGACCTTAAAGTCTATGGCTGCGTCTACACTGGTAAATTAAGTAGACTTAAGCTTGGCTTAAGTTGACTTAATGTGCCCTGTGTCTACACTACACTTTGCTTAAGTCGAACTTAAGCAAAATAAAGTTGACTTAAGGAAAATTAAGTCGACTTTATTAAACCACCTTTCTACTCGACCTAAGGCTTAATTCGACTTTTTAAAGTCAAATTAAGCCAATGTAGCCCTGGGGTAGCCCTAAGTCGACATAGGGCTACCCCAGGACTACACCAGTGCCCTCCCTGCCGGGAGGGGCACAGGGGGAGCCTGGCATGCCCCCCAAAGGGCAGGGCATGTGGGCACGGTGTGACACTGTCTGGATTTAGGGAAGCATTTATGATATTATTTTCTATGGATATCTCATAAATGCTGTGTTTGTGGCTGTGAGACCATGTAAAGGTGACAAGTAGTGAGGTATGCTGGTGAGCAACCCAGATATCCTGGCAGCATGCTCCCATTGTTTTCCTAGCTGCTTTGAAGGGGTGTGTCTACACTTGTAAATTAAGTCAACTTAAGCTTGCTTAAATCGACTTAATTTACTCTGCATCTACACTACACTTTCCTTAAGTCGACTTAAGCAAGCTGCTTAAGTCGACTTAAGGAAAATTAAGTCGACTTTGTAAAACCTCATTTTAAGTCGACTTTTGGCTTAAGTCAAATTTAGAAAGTTGACTTAAGCCAGTGTAGACGTGGAGTAGCCCTAAGTCGACTCTAAGTCGACTTAGGGCTCTCCAAGACTCCCCCACTGCCCTCCTTGCCAGGGGGGTGGCACAGGGTACAATGGGGCAAAGGCTGAGCCCCCTGGCACTTGGCAAGGGGTGCCCCCCCCACCACCGTGGACCAGTCCCAGGTCCACCTAGGCCCTACAAGTCGACCTAGGCATCCAGCGTGGACGCTCTAGGTCGACTTTGTAGGGTCCCCCCAAAGTTGACTTCAATTTTAAGTATAGACATGCTAAGTCAACTTAAATTCACAAGTGTAGACATTGCCAAGGTGTCTGAGGAACAGAGCCTGAGGAACAGGGGTTAAAGTAAGCCTGCACGCCCCGGAATGCTGTTCCGGGGCCCGCAAATTTTGCGGGCCAGCATTCTGGGGCCCAGAAAACTCTGGCGGAATGCATATTCTGCTCTGCCCTGCAGGCAGGCTGCTGCTCAGCTGGGAGCAGTGGCCGCCAGCCAAGCTGGGGAGTTTTCAAATCTCCCGCCCTGAGCATGCTCCGAAAGAGCATGTCCAGTGCAGGAGCGGCCTCCTGGCCAGCACGACTCCGGATGCCCCTGCAGCTCTCCAGCCGCCTTTAAAAATTAATTAAAAAGGCCAAAAATTAAAATTCAATTAAAATTAATTCAAATTCAGTTAGTTAAAATTAAACCCAATCAATTGTATTTACAATTATTTTAATTCAATTAATTATTTTTAAATTTATTTTTAACTAAATAAACTGGTGGCCCTTTAAGGTTTTAAAATCTGTATTTTGGTCCCTCAATCGAAAAGGTTGGGAACTACTGATTTATAATGCACAATTTTAAGTGTGTTCATTTGCTTATTCTTTGTCTTTCTAATGATACTGCTCTCTTGGGGGTGGGGGAGGGAAGAGTTTGGCTGATATAGACTAACACGGCTCCCCCTTTGGATCTTCAGTGGAAGTCATTCTAAAAGTAAATGTGTCTTTTGTTCAGGCCCCTAGAAAGATGTCACAAGGCTACCCAACAGCGCTGTCTCTAGTTCTAATAATAACTCCTCCTATGAAAAGATTTCAGTGACGCGGCCCTTGGGCCAGTATCCTAGTCCTCATGTGGCCCTCGTGGAGATTTGAGTTTGAGACCTGTCCTAGATAGTGTTATTAGGTTAGCATGCGTTTAACAGCTTTTATTTGGGTGGTGGTCACTCACCATCCAGACCTTATTATTTTACAGCAGTTAAATGGTGTTGATATGGGTCGTGTTTTGCATACCAGTGTTGTTTGTGCTCACACAATAGACCATATATCTGTGGAGATGAAACAGAGTTTGTGTTCTAGAGTCATTTCTCAGCAATATCAATTTTCTTTTTTAATTGATGAGAGTACGAGTTTAAGTAAACTTTCTTGTCCTATAATTTATTTGCACATAACTTTTGATGCAAACATTGGTCCTGTTATGTTTTTTCTTGATCTGGTTGAACTAGGCAGCAATGATGCTGATGCGTAGTATTAGCTTTGCTGCAGTGTTTGACAGTACATGGGTTCATGGAGGAATTTCTGAGATACTTGGATTGGTTTAGGTGTAGATGGAGCCTCTGTCATGTTAGGCTGTAAGGCTGGTGTTGCGGCAAAACTAAAAACATGATCTCCACTTTTGATAAGTTGGCATTGTTTTAATCACTGGTTGGAATTGGCTGTGGCTGATATCAAATGCTGCAGTGAAGTTAATTACTTTAAATCATTTGTGGATTCATTGTATGCTCTGTACAGTCAATTGTGGAAGTGCTTGAGAGAGCTGGCTGACTGTGCGAGTGGTCTGGAAGTCCAGCTTAATAGGATTGGATGTGTACTTGATGTATGTTGGGTTGCCTCTAGCTGCCACACTGTACGAGTTGTTTGGCGGTCATATGCAGCTCTCCATAGCCACTTCTTGAAAAAAAAAATCAACTGATTTCTCACTAGAAGGGAAAGATAAAACAAAGTTGGCTGGCATGGCAAAAAACCTGGAGAAACCAGTTTTTGTTAAAAACTTGGATCTCATGCTTGATGCTATGGAGGAGCTTGCAGATCTGTCCTTGGTGTTGCAAAAATCTGATGTAACATTATCTACAGCAAGTAAGTTGATAAGTCGACAAGTTCAGGTCTTTATAGCTCACAGAGAGTGAGATTGAGTTCTACCAAGAGGCTTGTGAGGCGATTGCTGAGGTTGCTTTAAAGGTGTATGTGTAATCATGTCTGTGAATGCTGGCAAGGAAATTGAAATTTCTAAATGTCAGTTTTACCAGGCCGTAGCGGACTCTATGAATGATAAATTGTTGCCAAACTCAGAGAAATGTCTAAGCAATGCTGTTGAAGCACTTGACCCATCACGTTTCACTACAGAGCTGTCACTGGAATTTGGTGACAGTGACATGAAATTTTTGTGTTCCAAGTTTGGTATTGTGTTTAATGAAGTGAAATGTGCATAACAGGACTATAAAGATCACAACACTGAGTGTGTTATGCAGTGTTTGCTAGTTTGTGACAATAATTGATATAGACATAAATGCCATATCAAATTATAAATATGTTTATGGAGTGATAACTGAGGCATATGGTACCGAGAAGTGGTTGCATATGCTTACTTGGGCTGGGACCCGCACATGCATGTAGGGGCCCAGACAACACGGGAAGGGGGCCCGGAGATTAGGAGGGTTCCGGGGCCCGTCAAATTATACTTTAACCACTGCCAAGGAAGGGGTCAGGGAGGGTGGCACTAGCCAGCAGCTCCTACTACTGTTTGTTCAGAGCCCTTCTAGCCCTGATCATCTGGTTATTCCACCTACTAGAGTGAAGATCAGGTCACGCAACTGTTCAGCATGGGCAAGGTACTTCATTCAGCTGAGCAATCAGATTGGGAGGTTGGCAGCCAGAGAAGGGGGGAAGCAGCAGCCCATCATCAGCTGATGTGTGTGGGCTCTGGCGAGCTAGGTTCAGGGAGCCCAAGAAACAGCTGAGAGGGGAGAGAGTTGCCAACAGCTCCCAGTGTTTTTCAGAGCCTTTGCTGGCTCCGATCTGAGCAACTGTTATTCTGCCTGGACTGGGCTGGGAAGTCTGGGCTGCTGCAGTTTCTCAGCTGATCAGTGGAGGTGGGGACTGGCCACTGAAACTGAACACCAGCTCTGATGGGCTGGGCTCTGGCTCTCACAGTTTGGAGTCAGAGACTGAAGGACAGCTGGGGGTGGGACCCAGGACCCGGATGAGCCAGTAAAAGCCCGATGATGTTCAAAGCCCTGACGAGCCCAGATCTGAGCAACTCTTATTCCGCCGGGGCTGGCCATGTGAAACAGGGGCTGCTGAGATCACTCAGCTGTTTGGTGCTGGGGGGAGTGGCCGGCAGTGAGGGAAGTGGGAGGGGGAGCAACTGTTACTCCGCCTGGACTGGCCCCTGGATTCAGTCAGGGCTGCAGCTGTAACCAATCAGGTGTTCTGGGTGGAGCAATGGTGTTCTCTGCAGGTACAGCCGTGACCAGATAAAAATAGTATCCATACCCAAGCCACAATCCGCAGCATTGGGTCTGTGTATATCCGCAGATAAGAAGTGGATATCCACGGCTCTGCAGGGCTCTACCTATGATGGTGTCACTGGAGTAGATAGGCAGGCATAGTTAGCAACAGGGATGGGTTCCTGGGTTAGTGTTTCTGTGTATAGTGTGTAGTTGCTGGTGAGTATTTGTTTAAGGTTGGGGGGCTGTCTGTAAGCGAGGACTGGCCTACCTCCCAAGGCTCGAGAGAGTGAGGGATTGTCTTTCCAGGATAGGTTGAAGATCCTTGATGATGTGCTGAAGAGCTTTTACTTGGGGGCTTTAAGTGATGACTTGTGAAGTTTCTGTTGTTTTCCTTGATGGGCCTGTCCTGTAGTAGGTAACTTCTGGGTACTCATCTGGCTCTGTTAATCTGTTTCTTCTCTTCCCCAGCTGGATATTGTAGTTTTAAGAACACTTGACAGAGATCATGAAGGTGTTTGTGATGTTGGCATATTGTGGGGCCGTGTGGGTACCCATTGCGGTGGCGTTCACGCGAAGTTATAAATGATCTCTAAGTCTGAAATGGTTGTGGGTGAGTCCAAAGTCACGAAGTCTGGCCACTAGGAGTGCCGTGACATCATCTGGGATACATTTTTTATGGCTTGTAGTCTCTTGGTGTAAAGAGCTTCTATCTATCGTGGCTAGGATGGTGTTTTCCAGAATATCTCGAATGGATTGCACTTTTGTCAGGCAGTCCCTCGTGTCTTGAAGATAGCTAGGAGTGCTGGTAGCATAGGGCCTGAGGAGAGAGTCCAGGTAGCCAGATAATCTTGCTGTAAGAGCGTCGATGCCTGAGATGATGGGGTGTCCTGCATTTCCAGGGTTATGGATCTTGGGTAGCAGATAGAATATCCCTGCTCAGGGCTGTAAGGGTGTGTCTCTGTAGATTTGCTCCTGTGCTGCTTGGGTTTGTTTCCTGAGTAGGTGGTGTAATTTCTTGTGGTATTCCTCAGTAGGATCAGAGAGGAGTGGCTTGTAGAATGTGGTGCTGGAGAGTTGTCTATTAGCCTCTGTGACAGGCTGCTCCCCAAATCCAGTCTGGTGTGCTGCTATGACCCCTCAAACCCCACTCCTGAACCCCAATTCACCCTGCTCTGCTCACTCCTGAGTCAGTCCACACCAGCCACCAGCATGTAATTGGTCCCAGGCAGTGGGTGTAAATCCACCAGCCACACAGGCGTTGGTCCCCAAGCGAGCACACCCAGCCCCAGACACTACCCTGGGAGCTACTGCCTTACAGGGATTGGGACCCACTCCCAATCACCTTAGTCTCAAATCCGTCCACCTAACAAAGAAGTGGATTGTGCCCAGCCTCCCACATCCACACCCTCCAAAGACCACACAGCTTTAGATAACACTACTACTAGTTTATTGATCAGAGTCTGATTTCAAGTGAGAACATGGCCAATCAAGGCAGAATCATATTATAATTGAGTCAGGAGTGACCACTACCAAATAAAAGGTATAAACCGCATACTAATCTAACATCTCTACCCAAACTGACCTCAGAATCCAAAATTATACGCAAGGTGTTCGGCTATCTGATGTTTTACAGCCATTCTCTGCCTATTCTAAGGCAGGGCCCAGATCTTGCTTGAAGTTGGTTGCAAGATGGTGTCTCCCAGGCCAAAGCCTGCAGCTTCTCTCTCTTCTCCAGTCTCTGTGTCTTTGTTTTTACAAACTGCTGACAGCCCCTCCCCTCACTGTCCTGTTGTGTGATTCTTTTTACTTCTACCTGAGCCAGGGAGGGTATTAGCATCCCCATTGACATGTAAATCTCCAGCCTCTCTGCTAGAGAGAGTCCTGAAAGTCTGAACCCTGTATCATGCTTCACATCTGTACACACATGTTGCTGTAGGAAACATGGCACCATGGTAATCACGTGGAATATGGTGTGATATGGTGTGAACATTCACAAAGGAACCTGGTATAGCGTATTTGGCATCAAATCACACAATTACCTTGCAAAACGGAACAGCAAAGTTACACAGATCATGCCCTACGGGTGTACGGATGTGCATCCCATCACAGCCTCCCATTTATAATCTGATTTATTCATGATGACTACAGCACCTCCTTTGTCAGCCTCTTTGATAATAATGTCAGAGTTGTTCCTGAGGCTCTGGATGGCATTGCATTCTGCATGGCTGAGATTATGGTGAAAAGGGTGTTGTTTAGCCACTATTTCAGCCTGTGCGCAGCAGCGGAAACAATCCATGTAGAAGTCCAGTGTGTTATTCTGACCGTCCGGAGAACGTCATGTAAAATTTTTCTTTCTGTAGTGTTTGTAGGAAAGTGGGTTAGTGCGCTATTCAATGGTGTGGTGGAAATATTTCTTGAGTCAGAGATGGTGAATGTAGGCTTCCAGTTTATCGCAGAATTGTGTTGTGTGTGTATGGGAATAGTGGGGCAGAAGGAGAGCCCCAAGATAGGACAAGCTCTTCTGCCAGGCTGCGTGTAGCTGGATAGACTAACAGTTTTGCTGGGTAAGTTGAGGGTATCAATATTGTTGCCCCTTGTTGTTTGTAGTAGTTTAGATAGTGTCTTTTACAGCCTCCTTCGACTTAACTCTATGCAGACAGTCAGGTGGGAATAATAAATCAAACATGGACACTGAATCTCATACTGTATTCACAGGAAACAACCCTGGTGTGTTCCCAGTTCATTAAATGGCACACAATAAGATGAACTGCACAGATGTATAACCTCAGAGGGGCTGGCCTTAGCATATTTTTATTCAGCCTGCAAAACTTTTTGCTATTAGCATCCTACTCTTTCCCCTCTCCCCAAATACTAGTGATCCCTGTCTTATCCTTCCTCCCCTTTCCTCCACCCTTTCACGTCCAAAATATTCTTATTTACCCACAGTGATTGACTGATGCACCTCAAGGACTACTCGTAGGCCTGTCAGATAATAATGCCACCCTGACCTCAGTGTAGACTTCTAGTCCACAAGCCCTTTGCTCAGTCCTCTAGCTCCGTGTATATCCATGCAGCATCTAAGGCCTCGTCTACACTACAGAGTTTTGTCACCATAAGTTACACTGGCGATCAAAAAATATGATAATTAAGGTACTTGAGCCTGTTCAAACAGTGCTCCTTCTGTCTGGAGCACGTCCACAGTTGGTCCTTGAGCCCTGACAATGAGAGCAGGGCACTGTGTGTAGCTGGCCCACTATGCAACTCACCACCTTATGAAGCTAGGAGTTGTGGGAAGGCAGAGTGGATCACAGTGCATCACAGGTGTGGGCTTAATGTCCCATGATGCAGTTTTTCTGATCCCATCATTCCATGAGTTTCCAACTGTTTGACATTTTTCAATGACTCTTTTTTACTGTGCACCTGACATCTCTGCAGACTGAAAGTCTGTATTCTGCACTGCTCTCCACTGCTATGAGTAGACGACTTTGCAGTATATCATGAGCTCGTACTCTGAACAGGAATCTGAGGCACCTGACCCACTGTATGCCATAGAAAGAAAGAAGTCCACCTCTGGGGTTACATTATTTCATGGGTGCAGTAAAATACACCTCTTTCTCACTGTTCTCTGGCATGCACAGAGGTCACCAAATGCCCTGAACATGGCGAGTTGGCTCAAGTGTCGGTGTGATGCTCATGATAGGGAAAAGGGTATAGTGGTTGTGTAAGGGGATCACTGCAGGTAACTAGGGACAAAATTGTAAATTCTGCCACCATTTTTCACAGGTGGGGGTCACAGAGGATATCTCAGTCCTGAGAGTAAGGCTAGGGTGATGCTAGGGTGCATCTTCTCCACGTGAGTGACTTCAGACCAAGTCCATATGCTGCTTGCCACTTTGGCAGAGGAAAGTTTCCTACTATGGGGGAAAGAGCAAAGCAGCTCTGTGAAGAAACCTTTGGCAGAGAATTGGCGCATATGTTCAGGAAAGTTTCTTTGAGATCTCTCCAGATTTCTATGAAATCTCAGTGTTTATTAACGCACTTCTCCGCTGTAGTGCTTAACTATAGAGGAGAATGTGAAGCACACACAAATATAATTTGTACATTTCTATCCCTTGCCCCACTTGTAGGATGTAACAAAGAAAAAAACTCTACCTCCTACAACCAAGCAGCATCAACTAAAAAAGATGAGCAAAACCAATGAGGAGTCTTGTGGCACTTTAAAAGACTAACATTTATTTTTCACATGCGCTTTTAATGGTCAAAGATAGAGCCCTGCACAGATACAAAAAATCTGGCTCCGATCCACATCTGCTCACTGTCAGTACATAACCGATCCGCAAGCCAGGTTTTGTAAGTATCTGCATCTGCACGCAGGCTTGGACTCACTCAATCAGCATGCTGGCCTGCATCAGTCCCCGGCTGGCCTTTGATTGGCTCATTCCCCATATGGGCCCCACCTACTTTTTCCTTTTCTTGTTTGTGGTTTGTGCACTGTGCTGTCAATCAGATTTCCTTGGCCAATGAAATCTGGATTGACAAAGGCATGCAAACTGCAAACAAGAAAAGGAAAAAAGTGGATGGAGCCAGTGTGGGGAATAAGCCAATCAAAGGCCAGCCAGGACGGAGGGGGTCCAACCAAAGGCCAGCATGCTGACTGACTGTCAGTCTGAGAGAGACTCTGATTAGCTGGCAGACCACAACCAGAGCTGAGCTGGGATTGGCTGGAGTGCTTCCTTTGCCCCCCTGCGTGCTGCTGACCCAGATCACAGACGCAGCTGCAGTGATCAACCGCACTCTGGGCAGATAAAAGTAGAATCCACATCTGCGCCCCAATCCTCAACAATGGGTCTGTGGATATCCACATCTGTGGATACCCGGGGATCTGAAGCAGATACCCACGGAGCTGCAGGGCTCTAGTCAAAGTCAAAAACATCACTTACTGGAGTTCACCTCTCCTGCATCCTATGTGCCAGAGATGGAGAGCTGGGACTGGCTTGAGCCTTTTGAGGTCAAAAAAGATTTTGGCTTCCCATAGTACTAGGTGATCCTGTTGACTATATTACATTCTCCAATTTGCCCTCCTCATCCATGACCTCATCCTCAGGGTTGAGTCTCGTGTCTGCTGACTCCAACTGGTAGAAGAGTAATGTTTTGTGGGGCTCGTCTGGGATCAGTACCTCTCACAAGCACATTCCTGCAGCCTGGAACAATTACACACCACACCTCATGTGCCTCTTCCCTCTTGTAAACACAGAGACTGAGTGTAGAAAAAAAGACAATGAAAAGGGGGAAAGTACCCCAGCATTAACTTGGGGAAAATGCCAGAAGCAGGATTCACATGCATAAAATCATGAACAAAACATAGCAATCCCACCAGTTGCCACCTTCCACTGCCACCTACTCCTCTGCAAGTATGTCTCCTGAGGTTTCTCCCAGCTCTCAGTGATTTTCTTTCAGCTCTTAGTGGGGGAATTTCATTTAGAAGGCAGGCTGTGCAGGAATGCTGTCCCACAGCAAGTCATTTCAGCTCACTTAACAAAACAAAAGACTCCTAAGGGTGCCTTAACTAGCTCTGTCTTTAAACAACGGGGAGGGAATGGTCAAACCATGCTTAGGGCTCTTAAGCAATCCCCTCTACCTTTCACAGAGCCAGCATCCAACTCACCTGTTTACTGAGCTCAGTTCAGATGAGGCTAAGCACAATTCTGCCCTTTGCTCTTACACTTCATTACCTCTGCATTTAATTAAAGATAATGTTTAAAAGAACAAACAGTTTGCAGAGTTTACACAAAAAGTTGCTGGACGTTCGGGTATAGCATACAGATTATTGATGAGTGCAGAGTTGGTTAGATGTTAACAAGTACGAGGAATACATAATCTGCAATATCCTGGATAAAGAGTTGAGGGTTCAACGGTTTAAAGGATGAGCATTCAGTAATTCAGGAACATCACTTAATACAGAAATTATATAAAGATGTGGCTAATGGGGAGTTGATATGTCAATAATAGTGGGCCGTTCCTCATTAAAGGACTATCTATACCATATCACCGACTCAGTCTATAAATTCCTGTCGGTGGAGAAGAAGGTCTTTGAATCTTCCTTATGCCAATACATGGTGGTGCTCCAGCTTACTCCTTCTGGTATTGTCTGTGCCCTCTGACGTGCTTGATGTAAATGTCTCTCGACCACCTGATGGTGTCAGACAACATGAGGTGCTTTATTAGCTGGTCGTAGCACCAACTGACTCCATAGGCCCACAGTGCACACTCATTGCAAGTGTCCCAAGCGCCCAGGACAAATAACTCAGTCATAGGTTGGTGGCCTATTGGTGGAGTGAGTGGGTGAGGTCTTGAGGCCTGCATTTTGCAGGAGGTCAGGCTAGATGATCGTTCTGGTCCCTTCTGACCTTAAAGCCTATGAGTCTCTGATGATCAGGGCATGGGTCTGCACCTTGTAGCCCTTCGCTCTCAGGATGTCAGCCAGCAGAGCGTATGTCTCTTTATGAGCTCCGGCTTCCTGAAAGGCAGGGTCTATTCTTGAAGGGGACTGTGACATATATCAAGACAATCTTCTTCTGGTCCTTGCTGGTGACGATATCCAGCCTCAGCAGGCTGTTGGTTCTGGGGACAGCAGAGTTCACTGTGACCTTTCCCAGGTAAGGTGAGATGTCTTTCTCCAACCTGCTCTCGACCGCATTGTGCCACAGCTACCAGGCTCTGGAATAGGGCTTGCAGTTGCATAGTACAACAACAAAATACTGCCCCATGTATCTGCACTTCCTGCAGCGTTTGTCCTGATCCCCATGGCAAATGATCCTGTTCAGTATGAGACAGTTGAGTTGGATCTGGTCGATGAACCGTCAGTCTAAGAACCAGGTGAAGCTGCCGCCGGCAGAAAAGTAGAAAGTAGTTGGTGGCTAATGTGATTTGTAACCCAACACCAGCCAAAATGACCAATTGGGCAAAGCTGTCCCATCATGCTGAACATGTAGGCAGGGTGGGTGTGCTCATGCAAATACAGTCTGGTCCTGTAGTGTAACCCATCGGCCAGCTCAGTAGGGGAAAGCTCATTCAAATCCTGTTTACATCCTTCTAGAAGAGGCAGGTCTTAAGCGTAGCACCAGAGTAATAGTTTGACTCCCTTGCCCTCTGGTACGCCTGCCTCAACTCCTTGATTTTCACACAGCACTGATGCACATCCCATTAGCAGACCTTCTCCAAAAGGCCTTGAGAAACCTGACTGTAGGTATCGAAGTTCCTACATCTGGAGCAGAACTGGGACTGCACATCCTCTCTCCACAGAACCAGCAGCTCCAACAACTCTGATGTGTTCCAAGTGGGATAGCTTTTTCTGCAAGGAGCCACTATAGTCAGCTGGGAAGATGGGGTGTGAATTCTCCATGCCAACCAAGCAGGAAGTGGAATTTCAAAATTTCCTGGGCCTTTAGAGGGGGAAAAAGCAGATGGATAACTGTGTTCCTGACTGCAGAACGGTGGAGTTCAAACTGCTGACAAGAGCAATCAGGATGGGCACCGTGGAACATCTCCTGGATGCCATTTACAGTGACAGAAATAAGTGCATTGTCTACACTGCAGCTTCGTTGAGCTAACTTTGCCGCAAAAAGCTCTGCGTTTCTCATTGAGGTGTTTTTTTCCCCAAAGCAGGAGAGATTGTCAGTGGGA
Source organism: Pelusios castaneus (assembly GCA_007922175.1). Classification (NCBI taxonomy): domain Eukaryota; kingdom Metazoa; phylum Chordata; order Testudines; family Pelomedusidae; genus Pelusios; species Pelusios castaneus. Next base: position 11,429,578 of record ML685781.1, read on the forward strand.
GGAGCATTGTAGTGTGTACCCCTCCGATTTTGTCAATAAAAGCTGATGAGTTTTGTCAATGAAAGGTGACTTGTTGACAAAACTCCATAATATAAACCTGACCGGAGATATAAAAACCTGTTGCATGTGGTGAACCTGTAGGCAGCCTAACTACGCTGCTACCGTGAACAGGCAGGTTACCGAGTGGGATCCACTGTCTTCTCCCCAAAGCCCATGCCCCACAGTTGCACTGGATTTTGTCAAGGTTTAAGGGATAATAATAAAACAAAAGGCAGCAAGGATCAGTCAGTTTCTCCCCAACTGCTGCTTTTTATTCCATTTCATCTCTTATGCAAACTACCATAAAACCACCACATTCTCTTATTATTTCTTTATATTAGTATAGCACAGTGCTTTTTTTCTGGCGGAACGCACCGGAACGGCGTTCCGGCACCTTTTTTTCCTTAGACTCCAGGGGTCCTCAAACCACGGCCCGCGGGCCGGATACGGCCCGCCAAGGTTATTTATCCGGCCCCCGCCCCTGCTGCGGCCTGCCCCATGCGTCTGGGGCAGCGGGGTGGCCACGGCCAGGGCAGGCTGCCGGTCTCCCACCCACCGGCCGCCTCGACTTCCTGGCCCAGAGCCGACCCCGCCCCGCTCTCCCGACAGCGTCGGCCTCCCGGCACGGGGCCAGGATCAGGCTCCGTTGCCGGGGTCTGTCTGCCCTGCCGGGGCCGCGTTCGGTCCCCGCCGGTGCTCCCTCCCAGCTGTGCAGGCTGCGGCCGGGCTGGGGAGATTTAAATCTCCCGCCCTGAGCATGCGCAGATACAGCGTGCTCAGGGCAGGAGCGGCCTGGCCGGCAAGCAGCTCTGCCGGCCGTCTCTGTAGTTCCCAGCCTCCGGCCAGGTAAGGGGGCGCTGGAGGGAGGCCTGGAGAGGGGTGGGGGTGGGGACAAGGAGACGGCCCGGGTTAGAGGACATCAATAGGAGTTCCGGTACCTTTTTTTTTTTAGGAAAAAAGCACTGGTCTAGCACCTAGGAAGTGATCAGAACTGCACTGTGCACAGAGCAAAGAGAAAGTCTCTAACCTGGTGAGCGTAGGATGACGGAGAACAGATGGGTGCAAACAAACAGTTGTGGGGGTATAAGAATTAGATGATTATGAAGAGTATGTTAATCTTCCTTCAAATTTTTCCTCAGGCCCACTTATATTGTATGCCCATAAGAATTTAGCCCACTAATAATGATTAGCTCAAGGGCCAAGCGGTGATAGTTTCTATTTACAAACAACGGAAAAATGCTTACTGTGTATTTTTATTCCTCTCTTTCCCCCTTTTGACCCAAGCAGTTAGCCAATTTTTGGAGCCCTCGAAAGTTGTTTTGATTAGGAGAGGCTATGCTGCTCATTTACGAAGGGTGTACAAAGTCCTGTTTCCCTGAACAGTACAGGAATCAAACAATTGGAGATAGTCTTTGCTCACAGTTCTAAACTACTTTTAGCCTGAACTCAGCGCAAAAAGCTTTCTAGCCTCTTTCTCAGGGCTACAAGCCCAGTGCTTGTTCCAATTCCTTAGCTTTCTGCTCCTCTATCTCTCCCCTGCCCCTGCACAGGTACCTCCACCAAACAATGCCCAGTGCAGCCACTCCTTCCATATGCCTTACATGTTTTGGGGATGACATGCACCTGTGTTTCGATAGAAGGCTGCTATTGTTTCAGATACCTGGTTCCATGCCGGAGCTTAATTGTGTCATACATTTACTTGAAATGGGGGTTGGCTTTTATGCTCACCAGTTTCAATGAAGTTTAACCCAACACATAATACCGCTTGCCCATCCTTCTGTTGTTGCTTGTTCTGAGATCTTTGGGACAGGGACTCTCTTACTATGTACTTAGTGCCTAGCACAATGTGGGCACCAACATACTAATCAATTACAGTTTATGTCCAATGTTTGTGAAACTGGTGAGAATGTTTAGGTTCCACCAGGCCAAGCCCCCAGCTGTGGAAATGAGACTGTTATAGATCTGGAAACTGAGGCACAGAGAGCTTAAAGGCAGAATTTTCAAATTTGCATTTATAAGGCAAGGCATCTAAATCCCTATTCAGGCCCCTGTGTGAAAGTGATGTGACTTCCAGAAGTGCTGAAGTCAATTGGTATCTGTGTGGGTGCTCGGCATCCCTGGACCTGGGAACTTCACTTTAGGCATCCAAAAATTGAAAATTTTGGCCTGTGACTTGCTGAGGGTAGGGACTCAGTATCATAGATAAAATTAAACAGGGAATCCTGTGGCCGTTTTAAAGACTAACAAGTGTGTTTATAGCATAAGCTTTCATGGGCACAATCCCACCTCATCAGATGAATGAAATAGAAAAGCAGTATGTTAGCTGTAAATATATACTCTGACAAAGATCCTCCTCTATCATAGTGGATCCCATGCTTCCCTCTAGCAGTGGGGTCTGCTTCCCTTAGGCCTCCAGGCCCCACCTTGGACAGGGGTTTTTCCTTCCCCCAAGTCTTTGTACCTGTGGGGCTCTTCCTCACCAGCATTCTGCTCCTTCTCCAGATCTGTCTGTATTCCAGCCATACTTCACTTCACTTCACTTCACTCTCACTCTCACACTCACTCTCACACTCACACTCACACTCACACTCACACTCACACTCACACTCACACTCCAGCCACCTCCTTTCCTGGAGGGAAGGCTTTTTAATTAGTCCTCGGCGGGGGCCTTAATTAGCTCCAGGTATGCCAATTAGCCTGACTAAGCATTGCTCAGCTACAAAGGGAAAAGGGACTTGCTGAGTCTGGGGCTAATATATTGGTTTTCTAGAACGCTCCGGAAACCCTCAAGTCTGACCCTGTCACAATACATACTGAGAATGGTGGGTCACAAGGTCAATTTAAACAGTTCCAAACAGAGACTGCTAGCTTATCTCTGCAAAGTAAATAAGCTGTTTTGAATCAAACACTGTTGAAGAGGGAAATTTCTTTGGGCATAAACTTTTGTGGGCTCCAACTCACTTCGTCAGGTGCCTGAAGTGGCAACTACAGTAGAGAGGTATATATACACATGCCAGGATGAAGGAGGGCGGGTGTTAGCAAAGTCAATTCAGTGGGCCTCATCTACCCTAACTGGATTGACTTTGCTAACACTTGCCCTCCTTCATCCTGTGTATATATACCTCTCTACGTAGTTTCCGCTTCCTGCATCTGATGAAGTGGTTTGGAGCCCACGAAAGCTTATGCCCAAGGAAATGTATTAGTCTTTAAGGTTCTACAGGACACTCCTTGATTTTGCAGTACACAGACTAACACAGCTACCACTCTGGAAAGAGCTGAGAAGGGTAATAGAGGGGAAATCACCTTTTGTAATGCCTCAGCCATTCAAGAGTTCTCTTCAAACCCAGTGTGAAGGTATCTAATTTGCATATGAATTCCAATTCTGCAGTTTCACGTTGCAATCTGTTTTGGAGCTTTTTTGTTAAAAACTGTAACTAGCATGTTTTTTAACATGCTACATTTTCCATTTCATTCATCAGAAGAAGTGGGATTATGCCCATGAAAGCTGATACCATAAATAAATTTGTTAGTCTTTAAAAGTGCCACAGGACTCCTTGTTTGTTTTGCTGAAACAGACTAATACAGCTACCCCCGGGGAACTCCTACAGTAAATTAGTCACTTGCTTAGTCTCCACTGCCTCATTCTATTGAGGTGCCCCTCGTCATCAGATGTCACAACGGGCAGCTGCTCCGCAGAGACGCTGGCTCAGGTTCAGGAAGCCAGCTGGTAAAGAGCTTGTGGTGACAGTACCGTTATCAGTGGTGGTCCAGGTGGAACTGCTCTTTACTGATCTGGGGTCTTCCCCTAAGTCAAGTTATCCATGGCTATGTTCTTTCTGGACCCCAAAGGCCAGCCTTGGCAGTTAGTATAACAGAACTGTGAATAACCCGTGATCTTTAGGAAAATACATTGCCAGCTTTAACCCTAGTGATCAGCACACTTTTGCAAGGCTATTTTACTTTTAAAAAGACAAAAATGGAAGTCGATTTGCTTCTTCTTACTTGAAAAGTGGGGGGGGAAAGAACTGCACATGTTGCTGGCTTACAAAGGCTGGTTCAGTTTAAGAGGAACAAGTAAACAACTGCAACAGAAACAACCCATCCCACTTCCCACTATGGCAAGCCTCCAAGGCACACCAGCTCAGGATAGGACTAGTGTTTACTCTGCCCAGTGCTAATCCTGTATCTTGTGGCTGACCTCTCACCTACTGAACCAAGAATACCAGAGGATTAACAGCTACCTTGGCCTAGAACTTGCTGGAGGAACATTGCTGGCTTGAAGCTGAGCCCTGTAGTGGGGCTGCACTGTATATGTCACAGTTCCCAGGCTGCAACAATGGGGTTACTGTGGGAAGGCCTCAGAGGCAGTGAAGAGGGTTTTTGGGTGGTGGGAGACGGGGATGCTGGAATTAGGATGAGGTGAGGAACTAGGTGGTGAGGAAGAGCAGGCAGGGAAAGAGGGAGTGCCAGAGTGTATGTGTATGTGTGTTGTGGAGAGATCAGTGGGGGTGCTGCTGTGGGGAGGAGGGTCTGGGGGAAGCAGGGTGCATGGGTGGGATGGGGGGGAGAACCAGTGCATGGTTCCATGGAGAGGTAGGTCCAGGGTTGTCAGGGAGCAGGAGATCAGAGGGGAACTCCTGGGGGGGGGGGTCAGGGTTGACAGGGAGTGGGGGAGTCAGTGGGGTGCTCCTTTGGGGAACTGGGTTCTGGGGAGGAAGGGAGAAGTGGGTCAGTGAGGTGCCCCCATGTGGAGGTGGGTCAGTGGGGCATGCCTGTGGGGAGCTGGGTTTGGGGAAGGCAGGGAGAAGAGGGTCAATGGGGAGCTGCTGTGGGGAGCTGGGTCTGGGGGAGGAAAGGAGGTGGGTCAGTGGGGCACCCCTGTGGGGGGAATCAGTGGGGTGCTCCTATGGGGAGGAGGGCCAATGGGCACCCCTGTGGAGAGCCGGGTTTGGAGGAGGTTAGGGGAATCAGTGGGGCACCCCTGTGGGTGTGAGGGAAGTAAGGGGGGTCAATAGGGCACCCCTGTGGGGAGCTGGGTGTGGGAGGTATTAGGAGGGGGGTCAGTGGGGCACCCCTGTGGGGAGCAGGGTGTGGGGGGTATTAGGAGGGGGGGTCAGTGGGGCACCCCCAAGGGGAGCTGGGTGTGGAGGGGATGGGGGGTCAGTGGGGCACCCCTGTGGGGAGCTGGGTGTGGAGGGGATGGAGGGGGTCAGTGGGGCACCCCTGTGGGGAGTTGGGTGTGGGGGGTATTAGGAGGGGGGTCAGTGGGGCACCCCCAAGGGGACCGGGGTGTGTAGGGGATGGGGGGTCAGTGGGGCACCCCCAAGGGGAGCGGGGTGTGGGAGGAATTAGGAGGGGGGTCAGTGGGGCACCCCCAAGGGGAGCGGGGTGTGGAGGGGATGGGGGGTCAGTGGGGCACCCCCAAGGGGAGCGGGGTGTGGAGGGGAT
>ML685781.1:11440064-11498905 GCA_007922175.1 Pelusios castaneus
GGAACAACTGTTCCGTGGTAAACCTTACCACCCTCGTTTGGGGTGGTTTACATGTTGCGCGGCAAGAGGCTGTTGTTGCGCAACAAGAAGCTTTCCGGTGTGGACGCTTTGATTGTTATCGCGCGGTAAGGAGCCTTACAGCGCGATAACTCTGTAGTGCGTACAAGGCCTAAGATTTCTTCTTCCAGTGCTTGCTCATGTTGATTCCACTGTAGGTGTGGGTGCGCCCACGTACTCGGTTACCAGAATTTTTTTCCCTTAGCAGTGTCTGTAGGGCTGGCTCCGGTGCCCTCTGGAGCTCCGTGTTCATGCCGGGGAATATGAGGTGCCACCAGCCTTGGTCCCCTTCAGTTTCTGCTTTCCACTTGTGATGGTCGCTGGAACCATCTCTCTCACTTGCTATTGTAAGTGCTTAGAGTTCTCTCTTGATATTTAGGTTTAGTTTCTTTGTTTATTGTCTAGTTATTCAGTATGTAGTTGTAGTTTGAGTTCTAGTCCCCCAGAGCCGGCCTTCAGGTCTCTTGTCACTTGAAATGTCTCTGGCATCAGTGGTACCTTCCGTGTCCTAGTGTCTGGGGTGGTTCCCTTATTGGGTTCAGTGCCCTAGGTGGAGATCTAGGGACCGTTCTCTGGGGCAGGGCAACAAGCCCTTCCCAATTAATGACCCCCACAACAGCTCCTTAAAGTGCCCGGGGGATACACATAGGAGGGACAGGTGCAGGATTTGTAAAGGAGTCAGGCTGGGGACTAAAAAGGACAGAGATCTGTGTGAACGCCCTATTAATGGAGGCGGCACTGTTCCAACTTGGTGCTGAGTACATCAGCTTTGATGCAGGATGCACCACCAGCACCGGGGCCTTCTTAACGCTGCTCCTCTTCTCCATCACCGAGGAAATGGCAGAAGAAAGTGTTCTGATAGCGGTTGTTCTCCCACACTGAAGAACAGGAAAGTGGGCTGTGCGCAGGACCTGCATCAGATCAGCCTGCATTGGGACAGCTGGAATTGGGCGCTCCACCTAGGGCACTGAGACAAATGACAGAGCCACCCCAGCTCTGGGGAGCAGAAGGGAGGCCCCTCCAGCTAACGGTACCATTGATGCTGGAGGCATTTCAAGTGATGAGACCTGATAGCCCTCCCATTCCCTGGACATTCCTCAGGGCTGGAGAAAGAAGGTGCCGGTATTAAAATGTCAGCCTGCAATGGGGCCTTTACAGTGGACACGTCGCTCTCCTGAGCCACACCAGCACTCTATCCCTGCGGCCCCAGTTCCCAGTACGGAGGAGGTCCCTGCCTTCACAGCACTGATCCCTGAGATTGTACTTCCACCTCCCCAGACTGAGGTGCACACCTGCAGTTGAGCAGCATCAATCCCTGGCTCCCTGGTATTGATCCTCATCTTCCCAGCAGCGGACTCTGAGGTGTCCTGCCATTCACCGCACCACCGGCACTCATCAGAACATCCTGGGGCCTGAGGTTCCAGGCACCGGTCTCCCTCCCCATGGCACCATCGTCTAGTCTGCAGGGTGATTGGATGGAGGTGTCATTAGCATCTCTGTGGTCTCCAGGAGAGGAATCCTACATCAACCTCTGCAGGGGAACCCGGCACCTGAATCAGCCAACATCAGCCATCAAGGGCACGAGCTGGGTTTGGGCCCTTCAGTGTCGGATTGGCCCCAGGGATAGCGGCCAATCCAATGACTGTGTTAGAGCCCAGGTGGGTTCCCCATGGCAGTGGGGCCCTATTTTTAAAAGTCATCAGGAAAATGCTCTGTGGCACGGTGACTCCAGAGGAGGCTCAGGATTCGGCATCACACACAGGCATCAAGCCTCAGAAGTGGGAACTGCATCCGTTCCCTTGCCGGAGAGAGAGATGCCACCACCCCCCGGTGCTGCTGTCATTTTCTTCATCCCCGCATGAGGCAGTCAGCATCATACGGCCCTCAATCCTGTTTGATTTTCAATCCGACCTAGAGCTCCTCAAGAGTGGCCTCCAATCTGGGCTTAGGGGAGAGGAGCTCAAGGAAATCATGGACAACCTCTTTGACTTACTGGCCGCCGTGGCACTGGCCCTGTTCACACTTCCAGTACAAGAAGGGATGCTCCAGGTGGTCAAGGACCTGTGGTAAATGCCATCTTCTCTGCCACCAACATCCAGAAGGACCAAAAAAAAAAAAAAAAAGTATTGTCCTGGCTAAGAGATTTGAGTATCTCTTTACACCCCTCTCCCATGATCTCTAGTAGTGGCAGCTGCCAAAGAGCAGGATTGGTAGGGTCAGGGTTCAAATGTTGTTTATAATTTAAAAAAAAAAAAAGTTTGCACATATTCAGTTGAGACTTAAGAGATTTTTAGCTGCTAACCTGGAAGGTGATTCCATCACTGCTGAGCATGTACCAGCATGGGTCTCAGCAGGACTTGCACAGAAATTGCATCTCTAGACTTTAGTCAGCCAGGCAGGACCCAGGCATCTGAAATGAGAGCAGCTGAAAGCAAAACATTCCTTTCCTTTCCAGAAGGAAATGTTTCCTCCTCTGATCATCTAAGCCAGAGGTTATGTCTTAAAAAGAGAGAGTTGCATGGGAGCTATCTGTAAAAATAGTGGAAATAAGGCACTTTAGTTTTACCATGAGAGAAACTATAGACAAGGACTGGGGGAAATCAGTTAGCAGCATGGATTTGTCAAGAACAAATCTTATCAAACCCAACTGCTAGCTTGCTTTGACAGGGTGTTGAGTCTCGGGGGGAGAAGTAGTAGATGTGACTTATCTTGAGTTCAGTAAGTAAGGCGTGACCATCTCGTAAACAAACTAAGGAAATACAATCTAGATGGAGTTACTGTAAGGTGGGTGCATAGCTGGTTGGAAAATCACCATCAGTGGTTCACAGTCAAGTTGGACAGGCGTATGGCGTGAGGCCCCAAGAGACGCAGTTCCGGGTCTGGTTCTCTCCAATATCTTCATCAGTGATTTAGATAATGGGATAGAGAGTATGCTTAGTCTGGGGATGACACCATGCCTTGCACCAGAGGTTGCAGGTGCTTTGGAGGAGAAGATTAAAATTCAAAATACTCTGGCCAAACTGGAGAAATAGGATGAAATGCAATAAGGACAAATGCAAGGTACTTCCATTAGAAAGGAAGTCAGCTGCACACCTCCAAATAGGGTGTGGCTCCCTCTGAGAGAGCACCACCGAAAGGGAGCTGGGCGTAATAGTGGCTCACAAGATGAATGAGTCAACAGTGCAACACGGGGTGGGCAAAATACAGCCAGGGGGGCAGCTTTGGCCTGCCTGAGGCCTCTGTCTGGCCTGCCCCCCTAGCCTGCGCTCCCCCTCCCCCTCTTGCCCCCACCTGGCTGGTGCTGCACCACTCCAGGAGTGGGGCTGGCATTTCACTCGGAGGCTGGGGCTGGTGCTGCGCTGTCTCCTTCCACTCCTCTAGCGGGTGTTGTGGTGCACGGCGCTGCCCTGCTCCGGGGCTGGGGCCAGCACTGTGGCACTCTGGGCCTGGCTTTCCCTCACCCCCCAGCCCTTCTGCCCCCCCCAGCTCTCGCCCCTCCCCACAAACTCCCCTGCCCGCTCACCTGCCAGGTGACGGTTGTAGATTGACTGTGGACTGAAAAATGCCTGGTGCCTGAATTGAAGACAAAGCAGGGGTTGTGCAGATGCCTATTCTGTCCCTTGGCCTTTTCCATGCAGCTCAGGGAAAGTTACAGGAGTAAGAGGGCGGCCAGAGACACAGGGCCCAGTCCTGGTGACTCACTCAGTCTCTCCCTCGGCCCCTTGTACTGAGTGTTTCCCAAGGAGCCATTAAGCCAACTTGCTGCAGCCATCCAGGCTGGGATGTGGCCCAGAAACAGCACAAATTTAAAGCACAGATGTCTCAAACATCTCCATAACTTCCATTCCACATATGACACATTCCCATAAACAATCTATTCATTCTTAGCCAACTATAACTTTTCTAGCGGCACCTGACCTAGCAGTTCTGAAATACTGATATTAAATAATACAAGTGACCCCCCTGCTCCAGCCAGCATCACACCATGACCTTTGGTCATCCACACAGTTGAATGACAGTCTTTAAACCACAGCCAAGCTCAATGTTCCCTGCTGAAGGCTTTCTGAACAGCTAATCTCTCCTATTTGGAACAAACTATTTCCATTCCCCTGCGTTCACTCATACCCCGGGTCAAATGGTCAGCTGCTGTTAATCGGAATCGTTCCAATGAAGTAAGCACTCGCTGGGTATCTATCTTGGTGTTGGGGGTGGGAACTGGGGAGGGGAGACGTTGGCATACGCCAGCTTGATGCAATATAAGAACCGTAGTAGCTCCAGAAAATCTGTCTGTGCGTGAAAGCAGAGTGCTATAAAGTTGTACATTCTTATCTCTTAATATACAGCGTACAGGGTTATACAGGGAGTGGGAGCCAATTTCAAAGTGTCCCTTTCCTAGCAGTGTCTAACAATTCGCTGTTTGTTCCAGCCATGCCTATCTTCGCCATCATAAACATCTGCGCCGGTGTCCTGCTGCCCTTCCGATTGTGCTCACTGCAAGAGAACAAAATTGGTTTAGAGTTATTTGTTGGATGACCTTTCTCTGACGTTTGTCCCATAAAATGGTGATGTGTGGTAGCTTTAGTCAAACATTTCTCAAGTTATGCCTTTAGAAACAGAACTGAACCAAAGATCAAAGATACATGTGATAAGAAAACACAAGATAAGCCTACCAGTTCAACCAGGTTAAAGCTCTGTGCACTGATTTTACCTCAGGCCTAGGCCAAAGTGTGCTGAACGTTGGCCATAACACACCTCTGCGCACTTTACAACACAACTACATGCACTGGAGATCATCCACGTAAGGGGGGAGAAAAAGAGAGCTGAGAGATTCTTAATATCTCTTTATGAACCTAGTCCTCCCTTTCATTAAAGCTTAATTGAAATGGTCCCAGATTGCTCAGAGTTGGTCCCCGCTCCAGCTGGTATCGCAATATTCTCAGGAGGCAATTACAGCCGAACAGTGAGGGGCGAACAGAGTTTGATTAAGATGCATGTCTGTGCTATAAAACTGACCAGGAGAGCATGTGCAGTGCAACCTCAGGGTGCTTTCCAGCTGTTGAAACAAACTAAGAGTTTCCCCAAACCTGTGGAACAGAGTTATGACAAAGTAGAAATAATAATGCATCAAAGCAGGGCCAGCCCAAGGGTTTTTGACACCCTAAGCGAACTGACTTTTGTGCCTCCCCTCAGAGTGCGATACTTTCATTTATAAAAGATAATATATGCATATAGATTTTCAATAGCAAAAAGAATTCACTCCTATCTAATTTGGCACCCCTTAAAGCCTGGCACCCTAGGCCAGTGGTTCCTAAACTTTTCTGTGCTGTGGCACACCTTGATATCTTTAACTATTTTGAGGCACACCATCCTATAGTTTCCAAATGAACTCATGAATATTCCTGAGCCAATGAGCCAATCCAGAACTCTTTGAGTAGTTTTTCAAAAAAATTCCATGGCACACCTGCTCAGGACTGACGGCACAGCTGTGTGCCATGGCATACTGGTCGGGAAACACTGCCCTAGGTGACCACCTACTTCATCTATGTGGTCGGGCTGGCCCTGCATTAAAGATAGCCTGATCCCTGCTGCAAGTCTTAACTGGAATATGATCGCAGTGGACGAAAGAGAATGGTGGTCTTCTAAGTAGAAACTCTGCCTATTTTTCTTAGCACAGCAGGGTGGAGTTCTGTAGCAGAAAAGACTTCCTAAACTGTGGCATTTGAAATCTGTAACTGAAACTTGTTTAAATCACCTTCTGATAGCCACTGTGCTTAAGAAGATGTAACGGGGGAGTAGAGGTTCAAGATGAATCCCAGTTCAACAGTTCTGCCTTATACCCACTAAACAGACCCTTTTTAAACATCTCATGCCCTGGGGTGCTTTTGGGAGGAGGGCTGTGCAAGCCACAAAGTGGCTAAATCCAGGAATAATGAGAGTGTCTCTGGATTTTGCCACCCATTCTGACACTGAGTAATAGCACCTGGAATTCAACAGCACAGATTTCAGTGGTTGCTGTTAAAGGTACCATTCATAGAACCCTGCAAATCCACGGATCCCTACGTTACACATCCACGGATGCGATGATGCAGATATCCGCAGACCATTTCTTACAGCTGCAGCTCAGAAGCGGATACACCTATTTGTATCTATGTAGGGCTCTAACTATTCAGTCTAGGTGCAATGCTTCGCCGGGGGAGATATGATTGCCTTCTCAGGCGGATGTACACATGGTAACTCAGCTTGAGCTCATGCCTAAAAATAGACGTTGGGCCAGGGCTTCTCGGCGTCCTGCTCAGGTCCCTAGGTGGGCATTTGCTCAGCTAGCCCTAACTGCCGCTTGGGCTGTTTGTAAGCACCGGCTACACCAGAATTAGAGTATAGATCTACCTGAACGGGGGAATCACACCTCCTGTGTAGACATACCCTGTGCGTAAGGGTTGCAGAATCTGGCCCAAGGGGTGCTGTTGCTCCATAATAAAACAGATTGCAACCTGAGGGGTGTAACAGAGGTGGTCTTAGTTAATATGGGGGCCTGGGCAAAAGTCAAGGATGGGGCCCCCCATGCTGGGGTGGGGCCCCATCCTTGACTTTTGCCCCCTGGAGCCTCTCTCTGGGCCTGCACCTTCTGCCTGGCCTTGCCACCCCTCCCACCAGCGCCTCCCCCCATGGCTTCCCTGCCCCCCACTTAGCCACTACCTCACCACATCCCCCCCACCTCTGCCACCTCCACCCCTCAGTTCTTGCTGGCTTCCACCCCCCAGCCTCTCTAACTCACCTGTGGCTCCTGGCCCGGCTGCTCAGGCCTTGGCTGGCTGGCCCAGGAGATTTAAAACAGCCAGCCCAGTGTGGAGTCCACCCCAGCACAGGGGCCCTCTCCCAGTGTGAGGCCAGGGGCACTTACCCCCCAGCTAAGATGGCCCGGGGGTGTATCCAACACGTGTAAGAACAGGGAAGACAGGTTAACAGCCACACACCAGTGAATATAAGGTTCCATGGTGTACGTCACCGCCGGAGTCAGGCTGTGGGTTCCATCACGGGTAGATGTCCCAGATCGCTGGCATTTGTCACCCCCATATGCAGCTGGATGCGCGATGGCCCTGGATGTAGAGAAGGAGCACGGATTGGGTCCAGTGGAAGGGCAATATTGCACAGAATCTCTTGTGCCCTCCTCAGGGTGGGTAAACATAAGATGTTGAAGGTGACGGCACTTGGACTAAACGTGAAGAGCAATTCCCTGTGAGTCACCAGCACCGGGACTCCCTTAAACTCCAAGTTCCCGAGGGGCCACTGTGTTAGTCTAGGTCAGCCACACGAACAAGGAGCCTGGGGCACTTGTAAAGACTGACACATTTATTTATCGCATGAGCTCTCGGGGGAGAAAATCCCGCTTCGGCAGACACTGAAATGGGATTTTCTCCCATGAAAACTCATGCAATTAAATTGGTTAGTTTTAAAAGTGCCCCAGGACTCCTTGTTTGTTTTTTTCCAAACTGCAGTGATTCATCTATCTAAGCCCCACCCCCAGCTCTCTCCTCTCCCACTGGTGAAATGAAAGAGAGGCCTTGTGTTTATCCAGGAGCTATGAAACTCCAGGAAAAAACCCATATTGCACCAGAGGCGTATCTGAGTTTCTGATCTGGCTGCACATAGTGCCATGCCTTCCAACTTCTCCTGTATGTTATGCATCACAGCACAGTAGTTAGCCATTAACACTGTTCTCTTCTAACTGTACTTTTACTGTAAAACACCCGTTTAAAACTGAACCATTAAATGTTCTGAAGACAGACACTCAGGCTGGAACAAATCAGATCCATAATTGGTCTCCCAAAGCTTTCTGTTCCAAGTTCTTTGCAAAAGAGCCCCACCCAAATACCTCATGTGCTGCCAACTCGCCTTACTATAATATACAGGGGAATATCTTTTTTTTTTTTTTTTTTACCTCCACTGAACCGTGGCAGTGAATCAGTCTGAAATACTCGAGGGAGGGGAATCTGGTCAGTAGGGGAGGGGAGATTAATTTTCAACAGCAAGGGGAAGAGGGGATAAAAATATGTCCATGTTGAGGGAACAAATGCAATATCCTCTGTGGTTCAAGTATTGTGTAATTCTATAGATATTTTCAGGGGCTGGAGGACGGGAGGGTGTGTGTGCCTGTGAGATGAAGCCGATGCCTGGAAAGGGCTAACAAAATCAGAGTTTGAGATGTGTTGGGATAAACTACAGGGGAAAATTCTGAATTAAAAAATAGTATGATTATGTAATTTAAAGTGGTGCTGCTCAACCTCTTAAGAAGCAAGTACCCCTGAAAATTTTAATAAGTACCCCAACACTCAGCAGCCTCCCATCGGAGAGCTAGGACTCAGGGAAGCAGGTGGCTGCCACACATACTCCCAGCCTGTGTCTGGTACGTGTACCACAGGTTGAAAAACTATGATTTAAAGACTGCACTCTAATGTGCAAAAAGGCAAAATTAAGGTTGCATATGCCATTAACTCTCTGGAATTTCTTGACCTGAGCATTTATCCATGAAATCGTAACGTGGTTGGTTATACACTGAAAAGTGACTTCATAAAAATGCTACTGGGAAGTTTCAAGTTCATTGGTTTTCGTGCCGTTTATAGGGGGGTGACCATCCTTCTGCTAATCCTGCAAACTCTACTTGAGCTCTGAAAGCCAAGCTCTCAGGCTTGGTATCTTAGGTGATAAAGGGTTTTGGAGATTAAATTAAGACACTGGGGATCCCTGAGCAAAGTGGTTACAATTAGCAGGGTTTACACAGCTCTGAGGAAACACCGTTTACAGCGCTAATGTAACCCATATGCCTGAAAAGGCTATCTCTGAGAGACCTGCTGAGGGTGGGTTACTATTGTTGGGCAGATTAGCAACCCACAACTGGAAACGTCCAGAAGCAGGGAGTGGTAGCAATTTGAGCATGCTCCACAGTGTACCCTGCTGGTGTGATGTGATGTTGTCAGTCAGATGACTGGAGAGTAGCAGCCTGAGCAGACAGCAGGCAGGAGCTGCCTTGAGGAGAGACCATGTGCTCAGTGTTCTGGAGAGGAGCTGAGCCAGGAGTGAACAAGATGTTTTCTCCATGTAAAGGAGTCATTTGCAACAGACCTTGCAGACATGCATATGGGACTGAGGGCTGGTTGCAGAGGAGAAGAGAAAGCCTGCATGGAATGCTGCAGAGGATCCCAGCAAAGAAAGAAGAGGACAGCTATTTCTTGCCACTCAAGCTTCCACACTGGAACAGAGACTGTAGCTGAGAGTTGGGTGAACTCCACACAGACTTTGGGACTCTTGGGTATATTTCATGCAAGGGATTGTTCTTGGTTAATTGTAGTTTGTTTTCTTAGGATAAGGTTCATTTAGTTAGTAGTTAATAAAGTTCATTGTTATGTTTGTTTTTAGTAGTATTTTAATGTGAGTGTAGCTCTGAGCAAGCTTTGCCGTGAGTCCTGTACAGACTGGATCCTGGGTCTCCAGCTGCTTTCCCCATAGGGGTTGGGATTGATTTCTGTGGGGCACTGGAGAGGGGCAATTAATTAATTTTAGCCCACCTGAAGGTTACACTAATGTAACCCATATGCCTCTCTTTGAGAGACCTACTGAGGGTGGGTTACCCTTGCTGGGCAGATGAGCTACCCACAACCAGAAACTTCTGCAAGCAGGGAGTGGTAGCATTTTTGAGCATGCTCCACAGGGTTCCCTGCTGATGTGAGGTGTGGTCAGTCAGATCACATACCAGCAGCAGTCTGCAGACAGCAGGCAGGAGCTGCTTTGAGAAGAGCCCATGTGCTCAGTTTTCAGGAGAGAAGCTGAGCCAGGAGTGAACAAGATGTTTTCTCCCTCGTATGTAGTCATCTGCAACAGATTTTGCAGACATGCCTATGGGACTGACGGCTGGTTGCAAAAGAGAAGGAAAAGCCTGCATGGAATGCTACAGAGGATCCCAGCAAAGGAAGAAGAGGACAGCTATTTCCTGCCACTCAAGCCTCTACACTGGAACAGAGACTGTAGCTGAGAGTTGGGTGAACTCCACACAGACTTTGGGACTCTTGGGGATCTTTCATGTGGGGTTTCTGTAGGGATTGTTCATGGTTAATTGTATTTTGTTTTCTTAGGATAAGGTTCATTTAGTTAGCAGTTAATAAAGTTCATTGTTATGTTTGTTTTTAGTAGTATTTTAATATGGTGTGGTAACTGAGCAAGCTTTGCTGTGAGTCCCATACAGACTGGATCCTGGGTCTCCAGCTGCTTTCTCCACAGGGATTGGGATTGATTTCTGTGAGGCACTGGAGAAGGGCAATTAAATGAATTTTAGCCCACCCGAAGGTTACACTAACTCTAGCCATCGCTACAATACCGTAGAGGCAAAACAGAAACCTGTTTGACACGAGACAGCAGCTCTAACTGAATAGACACAAGTTCTGCTGAGTGAAAAAGGTTCGGTTTTAAAATACAGTCCCGTTTCGGGGTTGAATTGCACTTGTATGTCCGCATTAGTTAGGTTGGATTTTGTTTTAGAGTTAGGGAGTCTTTTTTGTCTGTGACTGACTGTCATGGAGTACTCTGACCTATGCCATGTCAGGAAGGAAGGGCTCGAGTGGGAAAGATTTCGGCATGGCGCAGAGCCACGTGCAGGCAGCATGTTAGTCACGTTGCCTAATGCATGGCTGGGAGGTGCTCAGACCCCATGGTGCTGAGCACAGAACCCCGACAGACCAGACCACCAATGGCGCTGTTAAAAGCCCTGCAAGGGCCATGGTTGCTTTGTTTTGGAAAAATCCCACTTGCCACCGAGATGCATCTTCATTAGCCTTCAAAAATCTGGCCCTTCAGGCCTGATCCGGAACCCGCTAATGTCTGGAGAACACTCCCAGGGATTTTAATGGATTTTGCATTTAACGACTGAATGAAGCAGGACTCCCCTTGGGTGTATCAAGGGACCTCAGCCCCCCTCCCACCATCACCATAGCCCCCCACCACTGTGGGAGCTCCCCCAGGGCCCCAGCCCTCCACCACGGCAGCCTGCGGGTGGGCCGGCGCTGGGTGGCCCCCAGGGGCTAGAGGCCGCTTACCGTGTTACCGTGGCCCCTGTCCAGCTGGTGCATGGTGCGGCCTCTGGCGCGGCTTTCCAGGGCCATGGAGCGGTGTGCCGGAGGCCACGCTGGCGCCATCTGGTCCTGCTCTCCCCCCCCCCCGCCGGGAGCGAGGATGTGCTGGCTGCCCCGCCCCCATGGGTGGCCCAGATGGCCATGGGGCAGGTTGAGAGTGTCATGGTGCCTGGCCTCTGACTCCAGGGCTACACCTTCTCCCCCGATGCCGGTACAGCCTCCCCGCCCCAACACCGCCACGCAAGCCCTGCTGACACCGGAGCAGCGGTGGTGGGCGGATCACGCAGGGGCTGGAGCCCAGGGCCCCCTTTAGGATGGAGCACAGGGCTTCAGCCTCTATAGCCCGAGCCTTGATCCGGCCCTGCTCCCTCCCCCCTGTACAATCCAAAATAAAATGGGCGAACTCTCACCCTCCCTGCAGTGAGTAGCTTCCTTTGAAACACACATTAGCTTTCAGACCTCTAGTTCCTAAGCAGGGGCAGCACTGAGCTCCCCTGGAGGCGGTAGCCACCCCAAAATTTGCCTTAGCAGCTGCTGCTTTCTAGGAAAGCCTCCTCGCTCTGACGACAGTGTGGCGGGAGCAGCTGCTGGCTTGGCACCCAGCTTTAGCAGCAGCAGAGAAGTAAGCCCAGGCCGGGTGTGATGTTGCTGTGGAGCAGTCTCTGTTCTGTGTCCCTGCCCGCCATGATGCACCAGGAAGGGCAGGTAGAGAGCCCGGAGCGCCACCATGGCCAAGACTGATCCGCTGTGTCCTGGGCTCATGGCACTCCCCCACTCCCTTCCATAGCTGCTGTTCTCTAAGCATCATGAGGACTCTGCCAGGTCTCTCCAGGTCTTGCCACCTGGGGGTAACTGCCCGTGCTGACCACTGCCTGGCTTCTCGTGTCTGACCTGGCCGAGCGGGTGGGGCCTTAGGAGGAAGAACAAGGGTGGGTCTTCAGAGGGGCTTGTGGCCAGGAGAATCTAAGGCCCATCTCCCCCAATCGGGAAGAGCCAGGCACTGCCCGTTACTAAGAGATCCAGGATTTGGGAAGTGTCTAAACAAGAAATGTCCTATTTAAAGACTCTTAAGATCCGAAACTTGTTTCCATTGTTGCCTATAGATCTCTAGGTGCCATAATTTCAGAGTTCTGTGCTCGTTTTTCTCTGGATGATGAAGTCGATGGAAGTCCTAGATGTGCAGGGCTTGCTTAAACAGACTCCCTGGGTCCAGTTCTTTTCAGCAGATATAAATGATCAGTCATTGCTTAGCCTGAGTAGCCTTGAATTCAAGACACAAGAGAAAACAGTAGTAAAAATGATTTCACATCTGGTTTTGGTAGGTAATGTTTTACCGTCGTAAAGTAACAGAAACCTCAGAATTTCTTCATTTCTGCAAAATCGAATCAAATGCTGCCACTGCAACTATTTATTTAGTAACTAAGTTACTCTACTATTTAGCTTGCGTGAGGCACTGAGGTGATCTCTAACCGGCTTTCTTGGTCACTTCAACAGAAAATGAGCTGTTTGGCAAGGTCGTTTGGGTGACGGGTGCCTCAAGTGGCATTGGAGAAGAGTTAGCTTACCAGCTGGCAAAGATCGGGGCTCTACTCGTGCTCTCTGCAAGAAGAGAGAATGAACTGGAAAGGGTGAAACAGAAATGTCTTGGTAAGTAAAAACGTAACTTTCATATTATTGATAATGACTTTTCCCAGGATTAAAGTGGTTTGTTTTGTTTTTGAAGGTGCCACAGGAATAAATTCCTAATTAAAAATACGTATACACAAATACGAACTTACCTTTATAATAATCAACATGCTTTTGAGTTGTATATTCATAGAATCGTAGGGTTGGAAGGGACCTCATGAGGTCATCTAGTCCAACCCTCTGCTAAAAGCAGGACCATTCCCACTAAATCACCCCAGCCAGGGATTTGTGAAATGTTAAGAACACATTTCAGAAAACTCCAGTGGAAGGATGCAGTGTTATAGGAGCATTAAATGAAAAGTGTTTAAGTGCCTAAAATTGCAGATAGGTGCTTTTGACCATCCCACCCATCTACAATCTTAGGCAGTTTAACGTCTGGCCCTCTTTCTCTTGAAAAATTAGAGGCTGTTTTTAAAAGGAAGACTAGGGCACTGAGCCAACGGTGCGGGCCATGTGTTATTCTGGCAGGCTCTTAGCATGAAGTTATGGAATGTCTGGGCCGTCCAAGATACGCAGCTAAACTTGCCTTTGTGGCAGTTTGTGGTCTTCAGCACCCAACTTCACTAACTGCAGACAGACAGGCTAGCCGGCGTTGTAATCCTGGATAATGAGCGCAGTAGGGCAATACCAGAATACACGCTAGAACAAACTTATTTAAACATACACCAAGGACATTCAGGAGACTCCTTTGATTTAGCTGAAACTAGATTATAAACTTCCTGAGAACGTCACTTCTGCTAATTGGAAGGAATCCTCCTGAATGTCCGCCCTGGGCCAGGCGAGCTGGCTGTAGGGTCCATGAATGCAGCACCGTGGAGGAAAATAGAGGCACCAGAACTGAGAATCTGTCCCGATGGCACCCAGGCCAGCTCAGGTGGGAACAGTGGAACAATACTGGTCAATCATTATCTTTCATTCAGATCTACTGACCACTCCGCCAGATCTGACATAAAGCCGCTTCCTTGGTTGGTATAAATCACCTGACTTCCATGGAGCTATATTGGACGACATCAGCTGAGGAGCAGAGCCATAGGAGTTCCCTTGTATTGCCTCATTGCTACCCTGGAATGAGACTAAATATCTCTTCTGAATATAGGGGGGTTGGTAGAGGAAGTGGGACCCACTCTTGGCTAGTGCACATGGTGCATGTACTCACTCATTCACTCCCTTTCTCCGTACAGTAATCCCGTGTGGTTCCTGGAGAACTGCCTTTTTCAAAAGCATCCTGTTGCAATCAGTACAAGTGTTGAGCAGAAGTGGACATGGAAGAATTCGAAGAAGTAGTAACTGTGCGCTGTGCAGAAAAGTAAAATGAGAGCAGCGTAGCCAGTTAGCAGGTGTTGAGGACGTTCTGACGTGGATTTCGTATTGTCTGGTTCAGGGGTCACCCGATCACGTTTATTCAGCCATTGACTTTCTGACTTGCCACAGCTAGAAGCAGCAGTGTGGAGAACCGGGGTGCTGCGTACACATGCCAGTTAAACAGTGCTCTGCTATCTGTCACTCAAATCATACATCAAGAGTGGGCAAACTTACTCAGAGCAAACTCCCTGAGACGACCCCTGACCCCCATGGGGCAGCTGAAGGCAAGGGGCGGGGCAGGACAGGAGCTCGGCTTCTGGGCTGGCCCGTCCCCATCCCCCCCCAGTGGCTGACTCCAGCAGGACCCCCAGCACCTATGGACCCTGTGCTCCCTGCTATAGCCAGGGGGGAGGGGAGCACTGATCTCCCATCCCTTGGGCCACAGCAAGGAGTCTGGTAGCTCTGTGGCAATATGCTCCACCTGGATCCTTAGACAGTGGCTCCTTTTGCAGCCGGAGGGAGGGGAGTGATGGGCCACTGGGAAAAACCCCGTGGGCCACAGGTTGGGAGTGACTGCTTGGGCAGAAGGTCCGAGTCCCCCCCCCCCGTCTGGAAGGGGGTTAAAGGGGGGGGGGGGGGGGGCATAGGCAGCTCCAGGGGCTGCTCTGTAACTATATAAGCCACATGCAGCTCATGAGCCACAGTGTGCCCACCCCTTGCCGTCTATCTTAGAAATGCTGGGCTGGAAGTGACCTTGAGGTCATCACGTCCAGCCCCGTGCACTGCTACAGGACCACCTAGGCTGTCCCCGTCAGCTGTTTGTCCAACCTGTTCTTCAGAGCCTCCCGTGACAGTGATCCCGCAGCCTCCACGGAAGCCTTTTCCCGTATTCGATGATCTGTATCGCTAGAAAGTTTTCCCTGATATCAAGCCTGGCTGCAGACTAAGCCCATTACTTCTTGTCCTGCGTTCAATGACCACAGAACAATGGATCACCGTCCCCAGCCCGTAACCTGTTTGAAGACTGTTACCCTGTCCTCCCTCAGTCGTCTTTTCTCAAGACTAAAGACGCCCAGTATTTCTACCCTTCCCTCGGAGCTCAGGTTTTCTGATTCTAGGAGAGCTGACAAGTGACTGTCTGTCACTAATTTTGTCTTTCCCATGCTGACCGCACATCTAGCCCTTCGAGTCTTGCTACAGAACAGCCAACGTGGAGCACCTAACTTCTTGATGGTGCCAGTAACTCGCCTACACTCTCTGCTGCAGTTGGCTGAGGTTAGAGACTCATAGACTCTAAGGTCAGAAGGGACCAATATGATCATCTAGATCATGCTGCTGTAGTCCCTACCGTGTAGACGTGGCCTGTATAAACAACAGAAACAGTCAGGTGTCCAGTCTGCCTTTGACAGGTTCGAACAGGGCAACGGCAGGTTTCACAGCTGCCCCTTTAGTCTGCAAAATCTTTATTACTTACTGGTGTTGATGAATGAAATGCCAGCTTTCAATGCCAGCAGCAGTGGCTTTAATCTCCACCAAATGGGGCTACTGCATCCAGGCACAAAAAACGGGGACTCAGCATTTGTGGTGAAAGTTAAGTCTATAGAATTTTTAAAAACACTTGGTGGGCAGCGGGCCCGGGTCTGTGGAAATGAGGTTTTCCCTGTGTATTTGGGATTGTGACGGGTGTAATCATTAACACATCATGATTCAGCCTCTACTTTCTCTCTCCCCACTGTGCAGTCGCTGGAAGGAGAAATCAATGTAGTTATGGCCCAGAAACTATCAAAGAGGAAAAAAGAACATTAATTAGCAGGTGGTGTCTAATTAAAAACACCTATAACAGACACCAAGATAGGGGATGTGGGGAGAATAATTGTGTGGCCTTTGCTGTGTGGAGAAGACTCACAAGCCATTATTTAGGAAGCAGGCTCAGTGCCAAGGTGAGAAAGGTCAGTCGTTCAAAACAACTAGAAAAGCTGACGCATTGAGTGTGAATGCTTGGAACTGGTGGCACTTGGCTGTGTGAATGTATTCATCAGCCTGAAAGCATTCGAAAGAGGGCTCTGCAGGAGAGAACAGACACATGTGATGCAATAGTTAAAATATCCTCGGAGATGCACGTAAGCCTCTTAAATCCTCATTCTTAACCAAAAGAAATGTACAAACACTAGCTTTCTGCTTTACCGTAAAATGCTCTTAAGAAAAGAAATGGCAGCTTGCCAGTGAGGAATTGGGGTTGGCCAAGGAGGAAAGTGAAATCTTTAGGGTCCCTCCCGTGCCTTCTCCCAAAGAGTGTGGATTCACTGGCTCAAGCTGATGAAGCTGCTCAGAATGCAGGGCTGGCTTAGTAGTTTTGGGACCTGTGAGTTAGCCAGAGTTTGTTCCACGCCAGCTTTCCGCTAAACTTTTCTGCAGCCTCTGGCCCCAGGGCCCCACACCAGTGCCGGCCCCAGGGCTGCAGGCCCTGCCGGACTCTCTCCCCCTGCCCCCGGGGTGGGGCATCTCTGAGCTGTGGGCCCACAAGTGTGGGCAGCCCAGGGGCTCTAATTCAGCCCCGAAGATATCTTGGCACATTGCATGGCCTCCTGAGGCTTTTCTCATTCTTGGGGGGATGTACTTAAAATCCTTCACATGTATCCTAGGCAGGCATTGAATATAAGCCACTAATGTTCTCTGATGCTCTGGTTCATGTCAATTAGCCTTCAGTTTACTGGGATTTGATCTCAAATGGCCTTGATGTTTGTTCTGTTTGTGTGGGCCTCTCTCTCTTGGAAAAACTTATAGTGACACTTAATATCTCAGGACTTGCTCACATGTCTAATTAGTGTGTGGCAAGCCAGGGTGTGAACCTGCTGTGCACCAACTTGCTGCGCACTGGCTTGCCATGAGGATGAGTCCTTATTTCCTACGAAACTCACGAGTGTGCTTTAGTAGCTACGTTTGAGAATTTTCCACTGTGCCTTTAGTTTTCATGACTTGCATAGATTTTTAAAATAAGTATTAAAATAGTGAGTTTGAAAAGACAGAACACTTAGTATCTTTCTTTAGGTTAGCTCCCCAGATAATCTACCGATAAGCACAACTTTTATTGTAATCCTTTTTCTGCCTTGAGTAATTTCTGTTTCTGCAGACACACAGCAGTAAGCACATTTCAGATTATCCAGACTCTGGCTCAGCTATCATGTCTATAGCCAGACCAGCAGAGAGACCAGTATCCTGAAAGCTCTCAGGAATGCACGTAATTGAACAGTTTAACCTCCAGGCAAAATGGGAAAGATCATGGTGCTTTGGGAGCGTATTGGTGTGCGGGTCAAGATATAAAAGCATTTCATTTAATAAGACAGTACTTTGTATTGGTACTGTTGTTAGAATGGGCTAATTGAGCTCTGTCGTGTCGGAGAAAACAAAATCTGGACTCACTTAATGGCATTTCCTTTTTGGAAGCTGTTTTGGTGGTGAGGCGGTTGGATTTATTTTATTTAAAATGTCAGGAATCGAATGTGCTCTATTGGGGTTCTGGCTGGAAAGTTCCTTTTAAATACTTTCTTTTCTGTAGAGATCTCCAACTTGAGCAGTAAAGATATCCTTGTTTTACCCCTTGATTTGATGCAAAGAAGCTCCCATGAAGATGCAACTAAAACCGTTCTTCAGCATTTTGGCAGAGTGAGTTGTATTTTGGGCTGAGTCCCTTCTCCTGGGATTATACCCACCCCAATCTCTCCATCTTTATTCTTTGGCTTTGTTTCTCTTTCTAGTCAAATTCCAAAGGGGGAGCCGTGTTAGTCTATTGTAGAAAGACAACAGAGTCTTGTGGCACTTTTAAAGACTAACAGATTTATTAATCGCATGAGCTTTCGTAGGAGAAAATCCCACTTCGTCAGACGCTTTGAAGATAGGAAAGTTACAGAGTGGGAGGAAATAAAATGGTGAATTGACCTCCCCCTCCTCTATGTGCTGTTCCCCAGTGTTTTGAATCCTAACACCTATTTTGATTTGCTGTTACAGCCTGACCTGATGCTATGTCATACACTCCCCTGCATTTAATTTCCTCCCACTCTGTAACTTTCCTATCTTCAAAGCGTCTGACGAAGTGGGATTTTCTCCTACGAAAGCTCATGCGATTAATAAATCTGTTAGTCTTTAAAAGTGCCACAAGACTCTGTTGTCTTTCTCTTTCTAGTAACTCAGTAAGCATGGCTTTATCTGCAGGTTATCCATTTTGTGTGCATGTGTGTAGATGCCAAGTCCATGATCCTACAATTGTTTGCTTGTTCATATCATTGGTTTCAGTGGGGCTCTGCTCAGGCGCAGCAACGAGCAAATAGCTTCTGAGTAAAGATCTAAAAATCTAATAACTTGATTGGCCCTGATCTGTGACGACATAACCTGTTTTCTAGACCCATAGCTGTAACTGTGTGTGTGTTGGTCTGAAAGTTGAACGCAAGAAAGCAAGTCTGAAGAGCTTCATATCATGTGGCAATGTTAGTAATTCCTGTTGTGTTAGTAACCACGCACAACAGAAATGTGCATCACTCAAAAGCTTATTGTCCTCCCCTTCCCACTCCCCTGTTCTTGAGATGCACAAATATTTTCTTGTGCCTAGGTGTTCTGCTTCAGGGGCCTCAGTCTAGATCTGAAGTTAAAGGAATGATCATTTGAAATCCAGGCATTTTAGTAAAGTAGGACATTTTAGATAGTGCCCAGCTATTTTATTTATTTATCCCCCTGCTATTTTATGCTTTTACAGGCCTGTGTAACTGTCTTTCTCTCTCTCATTGCTGTCTACTCCAGTGGAACTCTGGGTAGATCTGAAGGTCAACCCAGGCCGCTCAGCTTGCAGGACCAGGGCCATAGATGTTATTTGCTTCAAGTCAATTGAAAAAGCCTGTAATGTGGTTTCCATCTGCAAGTGTTCCCCGAACAGACCTTGGCTATTGCTCAGCATAGTTATATTGAGCTATTTTTGTTCGCTTTTTGCTAATCCAATACCAAACCTCAACTTAGACTTAATTGTAGTGGTTCCTACCACTAGAGCAACTTCTGCCTCTCCCATAGCCGCTAATAGTGGCTCATTGCTCCAAAGGCTAGAAAATATTCGGGGCAGAAAAGCTGGTTAAGACTGGTGCTTCCTTAAGGGGAAGAAATGGTTAAAACAGAGGCTCCCAAACTTTTTAGCATCACGCCTCTTTTCTGATTTTTGAGAAACCCTCACGCCTCCACCTCTCCTTTACCGTCACCCAACCCTTTTTAACAAAACTTCAGTTCATAATTGTATAATTAAAAATAAACACAAATAGGTTTAAATGGGGCGATCACCCCGGGCCCCACAGTTATGTGGGCCCCGCGCTGTCCTGCTCCCGGCTGGGGGCAGTGCGGGACACATGCTGCGCCCCCCGCCGCCGGCCGCACTTCGCCCTGCCCCCACTGCCTTTGGTGGCGAGCCAAGCGGGGCAGGAGGCTTTGCCCAGCCTCTGGCTCTGGGCTGGCCCTCCCCACCCCTGGGGCAAAGCAGGCAGGCCCAGGGGCTGGGCAGTTCGCGGGGCCCGGCCTGACCCACATGGTCGGCCCCGGCTGAGCCCAGGGCCAGTCGCAGCCAGCAGTGGCCTCAGGACCCATTCCCCGGCTGGGGCGCTGCTGGCCAGTGGGACTCGAGGGCGCGCCGTCGCTGGGAGCCGAGGCTTGCCGAGCTCCTGGGGGTGGAGTGGGTCAACCTGGGCCTCCCTTTCCCCCTCCAGCGTGGGGTGGGGTGGGCGTGGTTGGGCCCCCCCAGACCTGTTGGCCCCGGGCCCTGCTCCCCCTAGGGATGACCCTGCCCCCAGGGCACGTGCCTCCCCCCAATTTGGGAACCACTGGGTTAAAAGCTGTGTATTAATTCATGGTTTCTTTGCTGAAGATTGACGTTCTGGTGAACAATGGTGGACGTTCCCAGCGTTCCTTGTTTGTGGATACGAAGCTGGATGTTTATAATGCCATCATGGAACTTAATTACCTGGGTACAGTCTCCTTAACGAAACCTGTCCTGAGTCACATGATCCAAAGGGAGAAAGGGAAGATTGTAACGATGAGCAGCGTCATGGGCATCATGGGAGCCCCCCTTGCCACGGGCTATTGCGCCAGCAAGCACGCTCTCCAGGTAAGCCCAATCCGTCCAGCCTTGGAGCGCAGAGACCTGTCCCCCGCATGCTTTATTGCACCAGGAGCTTCATTCTAACCAGCAAGGAGGGAGCGTGCGGTGATTCCCTCACGCAAACGTGTCAAAGCTCCTCGGAGTTAATAGCTGTGGAGAAAAGTCGGTTCCCGTATGCGTGCATTGCTGGTGGCCATGAAACGTGCCCTCAGTCCGTCCTTTTCGGTAGCGAACAATGCACTTGAGAAGGGGTTTTTAGAATGGCGTGTGTGTAATTATACATACCCTGTGTTCACTTTGGTATGGGGGTTTCCTTATTTATTTTTTAAATGGGTCTCATTTGGGATTATTCCTACAGCCATACTAGCTGAAATACGTAAAGCTAAAGGAGAAAGCCTGGAGTTACAGTGGGGACTCCTTGAGGAGAAGGGAACTGAAACGTCTGTGCGTAGGCTGGACTAACTGAGGAATTTGGGGTCCATCCTTTCAAGCACTGAGCATTTTATGGCGTTCAAAGAGAATGAGTGGCTCATGGCACTTCTCATGCGGTACCTGGTATTTTTCAGCATCCTGCTTTTATTCTCAGCATTTCTTGCAACAGAATGGAAGGGGGGAGGGGTGTGGAGGACTTATCTTCAACAATGCAGAAGCCTGAGATAGATCAGGAAACAAAACAACTGTAAGGGTTGCCTGTGAATTTGCATAACCTTGTGGGATTAGATAGGATCTACTTTCAGCCCTGTTCTGTGAACTGCTGCTAAAGGGATCGTTTTTCATCTTAAACTGCAGTTATGGTCAGTGACGGTAAAAATGGCACCTTCGTACTCTACACCTGACTGAAAGGTGCATACACCACATATTTGCTTAGTTTGCTGAAAAGAAATCAGCAAAGCAGAGGAAACAGGTCAATATTCTTTGCAAGAATGAACCCAGTTCTGTGGGAGGCACAAGAGGGTTGTCAGCTCTTACTGGAAAAACTCCATAGCAGTAGAGAGGAAAGAAGCAGAAAATACACCATTTACTGCTGAGATCAAAGATGGAGGGTGGAGCTCCCCATTAAAAGTCCCCTTGGACTTCTACACGGAGGAGAGCTGATCAGGAAGTCATTGAGAGACACAGCTTATAAAGATGAACACCCTCCCTCCCAGTGACATTGCTGTAGTCTTGTTTCTGTCTTAAACTCAATTCTGAATATATTTTTTCAGTCTAAACACAGTTCATCCCCTGTACACGGCCTTGTGCGCACACGAAGCTCTGCAAACCCCTTGCTATAGCTTTTGCTAAGTGGTGGTAAGGTTAAAAACGTACATCAGTAAATCTGAAAGGTATTTATAAAAAGACAGGACCCAAGACACTGAGAGTAAAGGTTAACATTTGAAAGTGTGGAAATGAACAATTAAACCCCCCGAATAGCCTTCACCTATAGCAAAAGAAACCAGCCTCCAATCTCCTTTCCTTTTTTTTTTTTTCACACCTCGAGCGTGGACCTTCAACCTGCTGTTCACATAGCTATCACCAGGGTCGTAGGATCAGACCTCTACTTTGCTAGATGTAGTTTTGTTTTACCAAAGCTTTTTATAAGAACTTTTAAGAAATTCAGGCTAGAGCAGGGCAGATAATTTTGTACGAGTCCATGTATTGAGCCACTGATCGCACCACTACCACCCTCACTTTATCACTTCACAAAGACTTGAAGAAGAAATGCCACATCTTCAATTGGAAGACACTCTTCTTAAAGACTGGAATGGATAATGCTAGTTAGCGTGACACAGGAGCACCCTTAACTTAGCTCTGAGTGGCTAGAATTACACGAGCTGGGTCTAGGAGGTTTGTACAGATTGATGCAATTGTTCTGTGTTTGCTGATTCTTAATTGGTGGCACACAGTCTCAATGAAGCATGAGGGACTTCAGTATGCTCTTTATACAAATTTCTAATTAGATAATTGGTAGCACACGGAGCCTCAGTGGGGGCATGGACAGCCCTGAGTATTCATCCTAGTTAGGACTTTGGATAATTGGTGACACATGGAGTTGCACTGAAGAATGACCAATGATGTCTTCGCGTGTTGGCTGCTCTAGACTTCCTGAAATGGCTGTCTTTTGCTAGTAGGCAGCCCCTTCTTACACAGCAGCCGTGCAATTAGGAGCAGAGAATCTTAGTGGTTTTGGTCACCGAATTGAAAGTACAGATGGATGGATGAGGCTGTTTCTTTTTAACACCACCCTCTTCCCCAACGCACGCCAGCGAGGGAATCATTTAGGGTGGCTGGGTGGCCTAAGTGAATTTCCATACTTTCAAATCTTGGGCTTTCTTTGACGCCTACTCTGATTTTTAGGATTCTTTTTGAGAGTTCTTGTCTGTTAATGGCAATACTGCTATAAAATCACTGATCTGTACTCACAGCAAATAAATAAAAATCACAGCAGCAATCTTAAAACTCAGGCCAACTGACTCCAGCAGGATAGATGTTCCCACATAGGTAGGAGCCCAGGCGCTGAAACCCGATGAGGGGGCAGAGTCTGAGAGTCTGGGCTCCTGCCTGAGCCTACCCTGCTGTTTCTAGCCATAGCATGAGCCCCAGTCAGATGACCCAGGCTCTGCGATGTTGTGCTGCGGGTTTTTTATGCAGTGTAGACATTAGGCACTGTGTAGATAAAGACTTGAATGAAAAATTCTATAATGAGCCAGAGGACTCCAACTCGCTTCCCAAAGCCGTTGGCTCTGCAGAACCAACAGTCTTAGGTTAGGGGTCTGTTACAGAGTGAGTTAATGCGGTTCTGTGGCCTGTCTTGTGCAGGAGATCAGACTAGATGATCATATTGGTTCCCTCTGACCGTAGAACCTACAAGAGAAAGGGGGACACAGTGTTAACTTCAGTAAATGTGACTTTGAATACTTAAATGGCAGTCCTGAGTAAGAATCTGCCTTTTCTACGGGGTCAATCTTCAGCGTAGAGCAACATTTCAGACAGAGGTAAGGTGGCGAACGTCAATGGGGAAGGAAAAAATACTTAATTGCCTGTCTCACGTAACACACAGCCTAATGCTCCACGTACATCAGCTGTCTTAGTGGACAGCCTGCACTTTAACTTGGGTAAGGAGTTTATTGATGCCGTGAAGTAGGAGGGACAGATTACTTTCCATGACGAATTCTAAGCGAGAAGGTCCTCTCATCAGGAATCTAATCCTAAGCCTGCGGCATGCTGGGGGATGTTAGGGTGGCCTGCCCACTCCCACACTGTGGTGTGAAGTCGCCTGGTAGGAGAGTCTATGTGGAAACCTGTGTGGGAACTAGACTCTGGAGCTGCAGGATGCTTCTCCCAGGAGGGTTTGTTCCTGACTCAAGTCACCTGGCCATAAATCGAGTAATTTTCAGCCATCGACTCCACGAAAAACATCTCTTTGAATCACCTGTTCCCCAAGGCCCCTACTGTACAAGTGTTAACAGCTACAGTGCTCAGGAGAGATTGTATGCAGGTTCCCTGAAGATGAGGTAGGGTACATCTCTACTGTGGGAGGGGGTGTAACGGTAGCACATGTAGACATACCCCAGATAGCCTTGTTCGGGATCAAAGCTAGCGCAGGTTGCGGGAGCAGCGAATCATGGCCGCACAGGCTGGCACTGTCCCTCAAGGACCATGGTTATGTGCTTTGAGTGGCCGGCGGCCACACCTCACTTCTGTTCTTCCAAAGCCGGCTTGACGAGCTGGCTAGATCTTGGTACACGTATAGTAGTCACACCTCCGGATTGCCGTGTCGACCTACCTGTGGTGTTGGCAATTAAAGCTCAGTGGCTCTGTCTACACTTACTAAAATTAGTTCAAATTGGTTAGTTTGAATTAGTTAGTTGGAACTAATTTTAGTTAGTTCGGATTAACTTAATTCGAACTAGAAAAAATGAGTTCGAACTAAGCAATTAGTTCGAACTAACGTGGCCCCATTGGTTAATTCGAGCTAACTAGTTCGAATTAACAGTTCGAATAGCCTATTCCAATTTATTTGTTCGAATTAAGGAAGCCCCTTTGAATTCAGCAGTGCAGAACTGGACACGTTGAGCACCTGGTGCAAGATCCTGCCAAACACTCTTCCCTACCGTCTTCCCTATGACATAAAAACCTGGTCCCTTACGTCAACAAAGAGCTGCTATCATCATGTTTTACTCTCTGCATAAAAGGTTGAGTAAAGCCATATGTATTTGACTGCAAGGGTCTGCTCTTTTCCATGATCCTGCAGCCCTCATAGCTGTACAGCAGCAGGGGCCGGCTTCTCTGAGACACTGGCTCTGTGCGCTGTCACTAACTTCACTTGGTGTTCAGGGGTGCTCAGTGCCTCTCAGAACAGGCCCCATAATACTTTGCTGCTGGGTGTTGTGCAGACCTAAGAGCTGCAAGAGTGGGGAAAGCTGCTGCTAGTGAGACCCTTGTGCTTCTGAGCGCTGAAGGAAAGTCTCTGACGTCCCAAGTGCCTCTCTTTCATTATCCAAGCCTGGAACCATTAGTTCAGCTACAGAGAAGCATTCAAACTGGTCGCTGAACACAAAAGATCAGAGTGTGCTGGTGACCGCATTTGGTACAATGTCTGGAACTTCTACAGCAGACTTGGAGCTTAGCCCTCAAGAAATAAGTTAAGCCTCACGGTGCTGTGGTGAGCGACGTAAGCGTTGTCTTTCTGTGGATGGGGAAATCGAGGTGTGGGGCGATAACATAATTTCTTTTCTCCTAGGGTTTCTTTAACTCGCTTCGGCCTGAACTTGGCGAATACCCTGAGATAGTCATTACCAACATCTGTCCAGGACCGGTCCAATCCAAAATTATACACAATGTCTTCACCGAAGAGCTCTCGAAGGTAAGGAGCCGATATCTCCCTGCTAAAACTGCGACCGTAGAAGCTAATTCTCTTACAGGCGCAATAACTCTTCATTATGTCTTCCGGTTTCGAACCGAGCTCCTCTCTGTGGGCTAACGTTAAACTTCTAGCCGCAGAGAGACTGTCAGCTAACGAATGACCTAGAGTGTAATAAAGGAACTTGATACAGACCCAGATTTGTAAAGGTATTTTTAGGCACTGTGATGCTCCATTTTGCAGTACCCAACTGCTATAGGAGTCTAAAAGTTTATTTTCTGAGAAGTGACTTAGGCACTTAGGGGGCCTAAATTCCTTCAGCGATGGGATTTTAGGCTCCAAAATCAGTTAGGCCTCGCACCACTAGCGTCCCCATATCTAAATAGCTTTAAAGGTCTGGGCCTTAACTTCAGACTGAATCCGTAACTCCCTAACTTCAGACAGAACCCTTTCCTTTCTCACCTTTGCAAACGTCATACTTTCCCTTCTCTGTGTGCATGTGTGTTAATTCCTGATTTGGTGCACCCCTTCTGCCCCCAGAGGGGCAACCTGGAACCTACCAGTATGCAGCAAAGCAATGGTTGCAAACTCCCTGGGTGGTCACCGTTTACTCCCCATCACCCCCTGCCACAACAGAATCACTCTGTTCTGCTGCACAGAAGCCCTTTGCAGCTGTGGGGGAAGGGTCTGTGGTAGTCCCCCTAGAACTTTGAAATGCAAAATACTGTAGCTGCCACATAGGCAACTTCTGTCCGCTCAACTCACAAAGTTCCCTGTTCCCTTGACTCTATGGTGCAGTCATGGGCAAAGCTCCTACAGTCAACAGCTTCAGGGCATGCGTTCCTAATTCCCGCCGAAAGCCAAGAAAAACATCAAGTTCCAAAACTGTTTCTTCTAAAATACCCTGCCAGAGACCCCTCAATAACTGAAATGGGTGAACAACAAAGTCTGCCCAGCAAACATAATGCCTTAGGGTAATTCCACAGTGGGAGGGGAACAAGCCATCTCCCCTGTATGTTCAAGCCATGTTCAGGTGTAACTGTATTGTTAGAAGAAATAAAACATGGGGTCTAACGCTCTGGGTGATAGGAACCCAGCTGAGAGCAAACCCCTGCAGAGCAGCGTCCTTTGACTCTTCAAAAATAAAATAAAAAGCTTCTCAGGCTGCTAAGAGGGAAGAAATTTGCTCCTGCCTCCTTGCACAACCAACCGATCAGTCAGGAGTCTCTTCACTAGCAGTCTGTCTCTGAGTCCTTTTCACTCCTGCAATTGGAAAGCGGATTGAGAGCCACTGCAGCAAAGCCTGGTATTGTGGGTGATCTAATGTGCAGTGCATTTAATCCCCCTCCGACTGAGAAATCCAGTTCAATATCCACTCTAAACACGAGCGTGTTCTCTTACTTTGTACCACAGTAGAAGCCATGTTTCGAGAGGTCTGGTTTTTGACTTCACTAGGTTTGAAATAGTTCAACAGCTGGTAAATATTTAAATGCTTAGAACAGTAGCATGTAAGATTGCAAAGAATTCTGATTGGCCTTCTGGACTGGGACCTCTCCTTGATACGGCGCGTATGGGACCTGGGATTTCTTTATGTCAAACTAACAGCCTCTCATAAAAGACACTTGAAACACCCATGCATCTAACTCCCGTCTTTCACCGTCATCACCACCCCCTACCACACAGCATCTTAAAAAACCTACACCCTCTATAAAATCCTGAGCAGGAGTATCTCCTTGCTGAAAATATGGGAGGCAATCCTCCAGCTGAGTGAACTCCTCCACTGGTACATCAGCTCCACGTGGAAAACGCCGACCAAAAATGTTTGTCATTCACACTGGATTCTTTCCAGTTCTAGTCCCTAAGCCAGCTGTGTGGGAGCACTGCTGGCCTCTGCCTTCAACCCCAGAAACTCCCATTTTATTCAGCTTTGCTGTATCAAGTTGTCTGACATTTGCACTGGCTACTTCTCAGGGCCCAAAAGGTGAGGGAGTGGAGGCTCAATTTACCGTAGTAACACAGAGTCAATGTCTCAGCTTAAAAGCCCTGAGAAAGGGAGGAGCTGGCATAAAAAGGACTAGAGTATTTTTCTTATTCAGGAACTTTAACCAAAGCTGTTCCCACCCAAAAATCAATACCAGATTAATATTGTGGTCTGAGGGGGCTGGCGTGGCCCCCCTCAGAAGAATTCATGTGGTTGTGCTGTGTGGCAGAGGATGCAATGGCTGAATGCGTAACAAGCGCATACCCTCTGCATGGATCCCCGGTCCGTGCAGTGTCCGTTTTCTGAAAGCAGCAGGTTAGGCTGGAGGGAGGCGACAAGGCAAGAAGATTGGTTGCTGTGCGGGTCTTCCAGCTCACTGCCATGCATTCGGGCAACAGTGGGCCAGGTAACTATCGGAATGAAGCAATCTGGGGAAAGTCCCTTTAGGAGACTGACGTCTCCTTTGCGCACATCTAGTTACTTGCTTGAGGCTATGAGGCCCAGCTGTGTTATCGAGGCTTCGCTTGCCCCAAATCCTATGCAGCTGATGCAAAATATCAAAATGGAGACCTTGTCCTCTGGACTGCCTACTTTGCTAGAAGCCACAAGAGCCAGTTGTTTTACCCTCCTTAGGGACAGATATGCGATGAGCTGTGATCTATTGAAAACGAAGTATATCTCCCCTGTAAGGATGTGGTATAAATGAGGGAGGGAGAATGGCACTGAGGCAGAAGTTGTTTTAAATTATGCATGTATGGCTACATCTACACTTGTAAAGTCGACTCTTAAGTCAACTTAAAGTCGACCTTGTCAGGAGTGTCTACACTTAAACTTGACTTAAGTCAACTTTGTTAAGACGACTTACCGGAGCCTGTAGTGTAGACGTACCTGTCTACACCGGCTTTGTCAGCTTAATAAGGTTGACTTAAGCCTTAAGTCGACCTTCAGAGGTGGTGTTATTAAGTCGACTTAAGCGCCCAGTGTGGATGCAGAGTTCTGTCTGTCAACTTAAGCGTCCTTAGATCGACCTATGTGCACCCTATGTGCCTAAATGCTGTGATGAGGAGGTACACTGGAAATCCAAAGATGGAAAAAGGAGGTAACTTTTTTCTCCATGCAAAAGTTCACTGTAGCATTTCATAATTCCTTTTTCCTTCAGACACTAGAAAACATCGGTGACCAGACCCACAAAATGCCAACAGATCGCTGTGTTCGGCTAACCTTGGTCAGCATTGCAAATGATTTGAAAGAAGCCTGGATCAGTGATCATCCATATTTAGCCGTCTGCTACCTCTGGCAATACGCACCCACCTGGGCTTGGTGGTTTATCAACAAAATGGGCAAAATAAGAATACAAAACTTCAAGAGTGGAGTGGTGAGCCATTGCCAACGGTGCTTTCTGTATCTGCTTTTCTCTCGCTGTAGACTTCCCTTAGCAATGTAGCTGCAGTTGGGTCGGCTGTTCATCTTTTCTCCCACTGCTACCACGCTGGTTCTCAGTTAGTCGCCACACAGCAGTGTCGTGGGGAGATGGCTGGATTTGGCCTGGAGAGAGCAGGCTAGCGGGGCCTATAGTCGTAATATGCTCCCAAGTGTGTTGTGACCTATACTAGACTGTCCAGCCCCAGACACTGTTATTGCTGTTCGAACAGTGAATTCACTTCTCTTAGGAGAAAACATTTCATCTCAAAGGTACCTAGTCTGCACTGCAAGAGTATAGAGAGAGCTGCTGGACACCTGGCCTGCACTGGGGTATTATGAAGTGACATGAGCCCCAGATTTAAAAGTCAGGCAGGCTGACAGCCTCTCGCTTCCGGGGCAGGGCTGCTTTTCTCGCATGTGTTTGGGGCTGAGGCAAAAGCCTCTTGTAAGGGAAAAAACTCAGTGCGAGAACAGGTGAAGCCTGCGAGTTAAGGTTTCATGTGCATACTTAAAGCTGTCCTCGTGGACAGGTGGAGCATCGCCAGTGTCTGATTTGAAGAATGAGACTTTTAAAAAACTCCATCTTGCGAGAAGGGCTTCCAAACCTCAGTAAAATAGGAGGCGGGGAGGGGGAAACATTGCTCAAAAGGTGTTGTGTTCTCTTTGTTACAGGATGCTGACGTCTCCTACTCTAAGAAGAAATCTTGAAGAAGCTGCACAGAACCCCACTTAACTAGTGGCTGGAGCAGCGAGAGCTTTCTGTTCTCTAATCATCATAGCAAGTTAAGGCCTGAGCGCCTTTTTTTAATGCCGTGCTCTTTGCTATCATGTAACCTGGTAAACGCAACATAGCATGATTGGAAGAAGAATTTTTGAATAAACGCATGTTTCTATAAACAGCTGCTTTATGCTCTTGTGGGGCCTCTTAAAATGTCATTCCTTAGGCTTCCTGTCCTTCTGCTGTTGTTTTTATAAACCCATTGTGATCTTTCTGCTGCCTGAAGTCTACCAAGTATTTGGAGGGTTGGCTACAAATCAGATTACTGGATCTCACTTCCACTATGCTCATACATTATGGACCCCAGCCAGCAGCCCTGATTCTTTGCTTCCTGAAAGCCCCAGGCCACGTAAGCTGGCTACACTAAGATCAGCCTGCGGCATAAGAAGGAGGGGAATGGAAGACAGGGGGTGTTGCTTGCTCCTTCAAGAGGCTGCTGTAAAATGGCAGCTCTGGAGCCAGAAAAACTTGTATGCATCTTCTCTGTTTAAACAGGAGGGATTGTGGCTTTTCCCCAGCCGCCATGCACAGTTTAGGTGAAGATACTTGTTGCACTTCAGAGAAGTGATCAGCAGCTGAGCCCCTCTCAGGCAACTTCTGCTCTGGCAGTCAAGGCCCTGGTCTACACTGCAGGAGGATTGCAGCAGCAATTGGAGAGATACGCAAGTTATTTTAAGTCTCTCCCTTGAATTGCCTAGCACCTATTCGTCGCAGTGCACGGCCTAGACAGAAAATGGGCTCCCATTGACTTGGCACGATGCTACTGGAGGGGTGATCTTCAGGGATCAACTTCCCACGCGACAGAGCTGGTAGTCTCAGAAATTTGCCACCCTCAGACAAGCCCAGCATGAATAGTTCTAGATGTCTATGCGTGCTGGCTAACATCACATCAGCAAGGAAGTTACCTCAAACTAGGACTTCTTCCCACAAGCCACCACTACATATCACAGTGGAGGCATCTGCCCACTGAAGGCCTTGGGCAGCCAAGCATGCTCACACCTAGATTGTTCAGCAGAGGCCTTCAACATCTTTCAACAATGCCTCACTCCTGCAAAGATCTAGGCCTGATTGCAACAGCATTACTTGCAGCTACCTCCAGTGCGTAGATGGCTGCAGAATGGGGACAAAAGATAACCCAGTCAGGAGCTGTACTCCTATCTGTAAACTGCAAAGTCAAGATGTCCCAATTCTCCGTATCACTACAGGACCATCCTTCCTCCTTTAGCGTTACAAGGCTGCCTCTAAGGGGAAGTTCTCCTCACAAGTTTTGGGAGGAAGTTAGAGATTCTTCTTAAAATGCAGGCTTCCTTGAGATCCCTGCACTGTCTTTAATGCACCAAGGAAAAAGCTGCATTTTAGAGAGAACAAATGAATTTGTTAGCTACTAGACTCCATTGCACACTATTGGAAATGGAGCAAGTAAAATATGATTTGTCTTTGTAAAGGAAAAGCTTTCACACTAAGTGCATACAGGAGTCCCTCCCAAAATGGCTAAATATTTAGAAATTTGACCACCCTTTCCTGCATAGCCAGGGGAGGAGGGCTGCTCAGCCAGGAAGCCAGAAGCTTCAGCCAAGATCTTGAAACATTAACCAGCTTCCGAATAAGTAATGTACACTGTAATATGTCAACATTTTATTGTAACATTGCCTTTAATAAAAAGTTAAAAAAATAGCTTTGGGGACTGAACCACAGCAGTTTATAAACTTTCACTCACACTCTCACATCTCTCTCTATTTAGCTGAGCTGTGGAATACTGCAAATGAAGTATTTATAATAAAGACAGAACAGAAATTACTATTGAAGCAACTGTGCAGTTCTTCTGATGGACATTTTTGTACCAGTAGTTTCTGAAAGGATGTTTGTCATTCATCTCACTACTGTAACACTTTTGCACTCAGAAGGTCTTCAAAGGCTATGGAGTTCTAGTAGTTAGAAGTATTTATAATGACCTTTTAATAAAGATTAAGTATTAGAACCAATAAGAATTTTCAAAACTGCCTCAGAAATACCTGTCGCTTCTGTCTTCAGGTTTTAAAACCTGCTCCAAGTGCTGCTACATTCGGTGCTAAAAATCAGAGGTTGGACAGTTACTTGTGAAGTTCCCACGGTAAGTTTTGGTTAATCTACATGGTTAAGGGCTGGTCTACACTAGGCAGGGGAAACATGGGAGTAGCTAGTATGTACTTTTCTGGAATCACACCAAGGCCTCCTTTAGGAAAGGACAGCTGATAATATATCTTAAATAAAATGATTTAAAAGTTACACATTATAACAAATTCTAAAAATCCAACTCAATCAATCAATATCTAAAAATCAGATTTAAAAATTTCATATAAATACTCACACATTTTAGCTATCAACTCAATGGTTCACTATAGTACAAAGAGCTGTAACCTGCCTACAAATGCAAGTCACCTGTCAAGCTATTATAAAAAAATGCAGCAGCAACAATTAGTGGCCAGAGCTAAATCTCTCTTCTCTGAAGTAGAAATCAAGACTTTGTTGTCTCATGCCCTGGAGGCCACATAGGGAAGGTAGTTTGGGTGGTTCCAGAAATGAAAGAGTTTTAAAGTTCTCGCCTCCAGCCAGCACCATTTCTGTGCAAATTAGGGTTCCTTGGTCTGGCCACTGCCACCCAGTGCCACTCAGTCAGATCTTCATATTTCTAGTTGTACAAATGCAACATTAGTGTTTTGGTTTCCTGCATGCAGATAGGAAATATAAAATCCCCAAATCCCACAAATCAACAGTCTACAACAAAGGTACATAGATTGGTTCAGATGAATAAACAGGGTAGCCCAGGGGCGGGTCTGCCGCTTGCACAGTAAGATTTCTTAGAAGGACTGGATGAGCTTGTATACTGTAGCGTTCTTCATCATCATTGGTAGCATACAGCAGCTCCCACGAAAGATTGGCCCATTGACCTCGAACAGCTTCATCGTTTAGCTTGCCAACCTGCACTAACAATTCCTGAAGGGTAAGCACTCTCCCGGTGTAAACTCCCTTTGAAAGCAAAAACAATCTTTCAGTACTTTCTAATAAGAATTAAGGAATGGTTCAGTTACAGAGCACAAATGAGAATAGTGTCTGTGTACCGTCTTTGAAAAACCGGCATAACTTCAGCAAAAGGTGAAACTGTGGAGGCTGCGAGTCAATACAGCAGTACCTTGAACCAAATGTGACATGGCACTGGCTCCTTCCCAATAGCAAGATGAAAGATGCACAGGCCTTTAGAGTCAGACTATAGTATTGTACGTCAGTAACTCGGCAGCCATGTTAGTCTATTGCAGAAAAACAGAGTCCTGTGGCACTTTTAAAGACGAACAGATTTATTTATCGCATGAGCTTTTGTGGGAGAAAATCCCACTTCTTCAGACACTTTGAAAATGGGAAACTTACAGAATGGAAGGAAAAGATGTTAGGATTCAAACACTGGGGAGCCTTCCTCTATGTGCTGTTCCCCAGTGTTAGAATCCTAACATCTATTTTGATTTGCTGTTACAGCCTGACTGATTCTATGTCATACACTTCCCTGACTTTAATTTCCCCCCATTCTGTAAGTTTCCCATCTTCAAAGCTTCTGACGAAGCGGGATTTTCTCCCATGAAAGCTCATGCAATAAATAAATCTGTTAGTCTTTAAAAGTGCCACAGGAATCAGTTTTTCTAGAATTGTTGAATCTTTAATGGATGAATACTTGTATGCAGGAATATCTCCAGGGCATAGTTATCAAATGCTGCTGCATCTACACAACAGTTTAACAACTTCCAGCAATACTAGTATGAGATTTGTCAAGCACACACGTGTATCTATGAATGTAAAGTTCTCTGTAAAGTCTTGAATGCAAGACAAACAAGTAATGGAAAAAGCACATTAATGTTGCCAGTCACCATTTTCCCCCTTACCATG
Organism: Pelusios castaneus; assembly: GCA_007922175.1. Lineage (NCBI taxonomy): Eukaryota > Metazoa > Chordata > Testudines > Pelomedusidae > Pelusios > Pelusios castaneus. The sequence goes on from ML685781.1 coordinate 11,473,293, forward strand.
TTAGGATCATGTCCCAAGGAAAAAAGGTATGGCTTTTCTTGTAAAACTGCTTGCTGCCACTCGATGTCTGATACTAAACCAATGTACCAGTCATTTTCATATTCTTCCAGATAGTTAATGAGCTCTTTGAAGTTCTCTACTGGACCCAAGCTTCCTTTGTCAACCATAAGTTTAAACGTGTATCTGCAAGATGCACACAGAACGCATAGAGTAAGCAAGCACTTCAAAGAGAAGACAAATAGTTATCAAAAGCAATGTAGCTGTGATAGGCGGTTCTAATAGTTTTCATTAGCTCAGGCATTGGCACTATTGATTGATAACCGCAAAGCAATATTTAATTTCAGAACTAGTTTGCCATACTCTTTGGCAATGAATACGGTGACCTAATTTCACTGAGATGGTAAAGAAGAGACATATGCGAATTCTGAAAGCACAAATTCTCTCTTCCGAGTCTTGCACTATGTTTTATAACCCGTTTGGCTTTTTACCTGAATGCTTTCAGAGCTAGTTGGAACAGCTCTGGTTTGCCAGTTAGCCAGTCCAAACCAATAGAGCATGGAATGCCACCTGTGTATGCTCTAAATACATGGTTAGGAGCAGGAACCGTCCTGTCTAATCCAAACAAACCGAAACAAGATAATACACCACGGACATACAACTCTTTCAATGCTTTTTCTTTAGTAATTTCTTCAAGTAAATTGGAAGGCTTTTCTTTCAAATGAAAAAAATCCAGCTGACGCAAAACAAAATGATACCAGTCTTCAGGAAACCTCTGCCTCATCTCATTGAGTTTGGAGGCAGGTATGGGTGCAGTTCTCCACTCTTCGGGTATGCTTAGCAGCTCAGAGTAGGAGCAGTTAAATTCAACTAAAGGTAAGCTTTCCGCTTCCTGCTGCTTTCCTTTGTCTGCAGCTGGGAGCCCAAGCACAACAGCTCTGTAGAGTTTATCGGCAGGTGCGGTCTCTTGCAGAGCACCAAGTGTGCTTTGCGTTTCTACTGATCCTGGAACAGACAAAAGCGTTCTTGGTGCAGTTTCCAATGGCGCCGTTTCTTTTCTTCCTTTTGTTATGCTGAGCTCGAGATCAAAGAGATCACTATCATCAGTCCAACCCTCAATTGTACCTACACTAAAGCTATCTTCCTCCTTTATGGGCCTGGTTTTTTCTACTACGCCTTTAAATGCTTTGGGCTGAGTTAATGGAAATGGCCCTTCTTTGTTCTTGGCTGTTTTGTCCAGCTTCTCACACATTTTTGATTTTTTATAGCAATACTGGACAAGCATCCATATAAGCACTTTAATGAAATCATCTTTCAGTTGTTTTAAGTTTTCATGAGAATCGATGATTCCAGACAAGACATTCCTGGCATCAGAATATAGTCTCACAGGTAAAGCAGCACAGGGGGTTAAAATGTTTCCAAGATGATGGTTGAGAGAATGTGTGTCTGCATGCTCCTGGTATTCAAAGGCCATTTCAAAAACGTCATCCACTCTGTGAGCTTCAGCAGTGTGGCAGGACGTTTCCAGCAATTCTAGCCCCTACACAAACACAAACAAGTTATCTCTGTCCGTATAAACAATACTTACAAATACTATTTCTTGCATTAACATTTCCAGCAATTGGACTCTTCCATTTCTAATATTTCTGGCACCGGTGGGCTATAATTTTTACAGCATCCATCATGCCACCCAAGACTGACTGAAGTTGTCAAAATAGACAACGAATCTGAACTTTCTTTAAAAACCTGCATTTTAATCTACCATGTTACCTTTGCTCCTTACAGATCTACAATATACAGTTGTTTTTAAACAAATGTCTTGTGTCACAGGATAAGTGAGATACACTATTTCTAAACTTACTAATCTAGTAATTATCTATTGTTCCCCCCCCAACTTCTTCTATGTCATAACTCGCCTGTGTGCTTCAGATTGTTTTAAATGTAATATGAAAGAACTCAGCATTGCAAAACAAAACTAAATTAGTTACGCCCCACATGTAAATCACGTGTAATGCAAGTTATGTTCCTTGTGCTAGCGGAGCAATTTACAGAGTGTTTCCAAAACATGACGCGGTAAGTTTTCAGTAAACATTCACCTTAATATTAACACAGCAGTATGTGAAGCCTCTTTCTAGTATCAATACCCACAACAGCCTGTCCTGAAAACGGCACAAGTAGTGTGATCCAGGTAGAGAGAGACCTAAAAAAGATGCAGAAACAGTGACCTTTTACTGTGGTGTGCTGGTGATTGCGAGTTTCTCTATACACTGAGGCAACCACTGCAGTAATAGTTTGTGGTCTGCGTTGTCCTTGCAACAGCCTAGCATATCTACACTAGCAGTTATCCTGCCAGAACCAATTTGGGCTGGCGAGGCACAGCACAGGTGCTGCTCCAGTCCACGGGATACCTGGCTTCCTTACGTACACAGCAAAGTGCCGGCACCCATTGCTAGCCGGGGCTTTTGAGTAACTCCCAAGCACGAGGAATGGGGTTAGAATGACCAGAAGAACTGCAGCAGCTACAACGCTCGTGGCTTCCTCTGGCAATATGAAGGAACTATTGCATACACCACTGATGGAGCTGGATATCTGTTCCTGGATATTGCAACCAGCTGGACCCACCAGAACTTGTAAAACATCTTGATGTGCCGTGTGCACACACAGCTTTTTGCCATACTTTGGTATAGACTGGACCTTTACGCATAAGCTTCCACAACTGTTGAGGACATTAGTTGGATTACGGACTGCTGCTTTTTAAACTACCTTCTGTCAGGTCAAGAATAGAAACCAAAGTGGGAGTGGCCCTGCTTTTTAGTAGGGGGTTGGACTAGATGACCTCGTGAGGTCCCTTCCAGCCTTAATATTCTATGATTCTAAGGTACAAATCTGGACCCAAATAGTGTTTCCAGAACAATTACTACAGTCCATTCCAAAACACCGGTAGTGTAAACAGAAATGATGGGGCACGCTGGGCGAGGTTAGTGGAAACCGATTTAACATTTCTTGCCTCCAGGGCTATGTATAGGCACATACTGTACCCTACTCCACAAGGTACTTAGTTCTACAGAACCTTTCGGTAGAGCACCTCACGTGTTTTTCAAACATTAGTTCAGCTTCATGACAACTGAATGAGATATTGACAACAGGAAAAGGAAGTAGCAGGCGCTGTCTAAAAAAATAAAATCACAGCTGAGTCTGGGGCACAGCAAGGAACAGAACAAGGAAGAGAACCATGGCACATGAAGACAGAAATCATGGATAAAATAAGTGAGAAATGGCAAAGAAGTGCAAGGTACTTGAATTACTCCAAAAGGAAGGTGGGAATGGGACGAAAGAAAAAGATAAGAAAGGAAGCAGACTTCTTAAAAGGTAAGATCTAGTTCAGAGGCTCCCAACCTGGGGACTGGGGGTCAAAAGTGGCCATGGGGGCTTTCAAAGTTGCCCGTCACTCCCCTGCTGCTGGCTGCAGAAAGGAACTGCTGCTTCAAGACCCAAGCAAAGCATGTTGCCATGTGGCTAAAAGACTGGTGCAGGCTCCTTGCTGCAGGCAAGGGGAAGGGAGATCCGCGCTCCCCTCCCCACGGCCGTAGCAGGGAATACAGCAAAGGGCTCTGCCTGGGTCCTAGTGCTAGGTTGCTGCTGGAGCCAGAGGGAGGTGAGTAGTTATCTTCCAGGGAGCCATTGCCTGGAGACCCACCCGGAGCGCCCAGGACAACAGGAGCATGTGGTTCCCCTGCTCCAGCCAGGGGATGGGAGATCAGTGAGGAGAGAGGAGCCTCCTTGCTGAATTCCTTCTGTCTGGTTGCAGTGGATGGTTGGGGGAAGGGCTCCTGGTGGAGCGTGGTGACCCTTCTGAGTTCTAACGATGATATATCTGTGGGGCTCTTGAGCCACAAAGGTTGGGAACCACTGATCTAGTTTGTTCTGTTACTCCCAATATCAGCAAGGGAGTATGCTGAAGGAGGAAGGTCGGACTTCTTCCATTAATTCAGAATGTTTCTGGAGCAACGATGGCTTCTGGAGGGAGGCATAGCCAGCATTCCTCAGACAACAGAAAGTCCAAAGATTGTTGCTATTGTGGAAAATCAGAGTGCACAAAAGGGAATTCTGAGACTCCTCCAGCAGCAGAGAGTCAGGCTGAGAAGGGAAGGGGAAGAGGAGGAAGAGACAGAATTGTGCAATTTCAGGAGCACAGCTAAACAGAACAACAAAATATTTAAAAGTCCTTTTTGGCAGTTGCTCTGCACACAGCACGCCCACTGATTTCAACTGGAGTTCCAAACAAGTATGACTGTGGAATCAACCCAAATAAAGACAGAACAGTCTTCCAGCCCACAGATCCTATGCTGGCCCTCCCCACTGGAGTGTAATCACAGCAATGCACAGTATTTGCATTCGGGAAGGCTGAAGAAGAGAATAACTGAATAAGACTTCATAGGTGGGCCCCCAAGTCCTAAATTAATAAACCTGCATCCAAGAATCATTAAGAAATGTTTTTCTAATACATCAACTCCATAGTGAATCATCATTTGCTCGGTCAGAAGGCACAGGAGTTCTACAAGACAACTGCATTGTGTCTATATTACCTAATATGTGAGAATTCCAAAGGGGTAGCAGACAGGACAGTCTCTGCGCCAAAGAATCAATGGACACAAATCTGACATCAGAAACTGCAATACTGAAAAACCTGTAGGGGAACACTTCAACCTCCCTGCTCACTCCCTTAACGACTTGTTAATAGCTGTGTTGAAACAGATGAATAACAAATCACAGCTTCAAAGAGAGTCTGCAGAACTCGAACTTATAAGCAAATTTGACTCAGTTGCCTTGGGGTTGAACAGGGACTATGGATTTTTCTCGCATTACATCAAGTGAATTGACCTCCCCCTCCTCTATGTGCTGTTCCCCAGTGTTTTGAATCCTAACACCTACTTTGATTTGCTGTCACAGCCTGACCTGATGCTATGTCATACACTCCCCTGCATTTAATTTCCTCCCACTCTGTAACTTTCCTATCTTCAAAGCGTCTGACGAAGTGGGATTTTCTCCCACGAAAGCTCATGCGATTAATAAATCTGTTAGTCTTTAAAAGTGCCACAAGACTCTTTTGTCTTTCTAATATGTGAGAGTTTGTGAATGCCTAAATCATCTTTTATCTATTAAGATTTTTCTGAAGTGCCTGTCACAGTAGTCCTCAAGCACTGATTTATTATAGTAGCGGTAATAAAAAGCTGTGCTTCCATGGCATTTAAATGCTTTATAAATACCAATTAAACCCCAAGCCACCTGTGAGTATCATATCTGCTTTACGGTTGCTTATACTGATGCAGAAATGTTAAGACCTGTATTTTGCAAGTGCACCCATTTTGGGGGGGTCCCATGTAACACTCTAGTGCACTGATTTTCAGAGGTACTGAGCCCCCACAACTCCAACTGGATTTGCTGTTTCTCAGCACCACGAGGAAGAAAAAAGTCAGCCCTAGATATCAAGTTGGGTACCACAAAAAACTGAGGCAACCAAAATGAGTGGGCATTTGAAAATGAGAGCCTGAATGCCTGGCCTGTCGCCCGTCAACGACCACGTTACCATTCAAGAGTCCTGTTCACGCTTCCCATTTTAATCAGCAGGTCACCCCCCACCCCACGAAACATCGCACTGCTTTCATCTTCTCCCTGTCTGTTTAGATGTTAGGAGGGTGAGGCTAAGCTTGCTATCTGACTGCTTTTCTGAATGCTGGCCTTAGATTACAGTCAGCTGTCCCTTTACCAGGACTTCCGTGATATTCTAAACCATGACGATGCAGATTCACTGCCAGCACATCACACATTTGCATCCTCACTCACGTCCAAATGATCATTGACTTGTACAGTGAATTTTAGTTTCTGACTGCTGTGCAATACAACCAGTAAAGTCAGCCATTAGGTTATAGTTAAAATATAAAAACATATTCCACTGGCTACTAAAGTGCATTTTCCTGCTATCATTTTTACAAAGGTTTAAAAAAAAAAAAAAAAAAAAAATCTAGGCTCACTGCGCCAAAACTAAAAATCCTTACTCTAGAATAGTTTTTAAAATTTGGAGCGTTGTCGCTTCATCTTTAACTGATTTGAGATACTAAAATGATTTCTTGCTTGGCAATGTCCATTCAAGGACTATCTTTTCTTTTTAAAATATTTAATCTGAGGCATTAGGTCCTCAGCACTGCACTTTTATAGAAGCCATAGGGAAGATGTGCTCTTATTTACTGGCAGAGCGAGGTTGGAGTAATTGTAGGAAACTTTCTTGCAAAAGGAGAACCCCCACTGCAAGTCTCTTCAGCACTGGTACCAAAACCACCACACAGGATTACTGACAAAAGTTTCTGTATTCATCTCTTTCTCAGTTAGTATTCAAAGATAACTGAAGCTAAGATGCCTTCCCTACTAGACATTATATACGACAGCAAAAATAAATACTCAGAGCTTATCAGTGAGCCAACAGTCTTGATTATTCTGGTTATATGTGTGGTGTTTCTCAGAAAAATTCTCACAATTTCAGCAATTATGTTTTCTTCAGCTGAAGAAAATAAAGCTTAGCTTTTATTGTCTTCTTTAGTGTAATTAAAATAGTAAATAAACACATGCCACAATCTTTCAGAGACTTTTAGGTCAGAAGGGACTGTTATGATCCTCTAGTCTCATCTCCTACATAATAAAGGTCACAGAATTTTACAGAGTGGTTCACGTATCAAGCGCCTAGCTTTTAGCTGAGCCTGGGTAGATCTTTTAGAAACACATCCTCTCTTGTTCAGTATAAGGAATGCCAAGTGCAAATTTGTCTTTATGTTAAATCACAGCATTCTCTATTAAGAGAATGCAGCTGGGTCCACTTTTTCTTAACCGAATAAGCCCTGGAACACTGCACTGTTTAAGTTTTAATCTAGATCGTGAACAATTTACCTTAGACATTGCAAATCACAATGTTCTCCAATACAGGCTGCAGAGATTAAAGCATTTAACTACATGACCTGAAAATTATTTTATACAGCTGCTTAGTTTACCTACCTAGACTACCAGCTGCTAGTGCACTCCGCAGAGCAGCAGCCAAGCTGGGAACCATCTGCTGGTAATACATCGTATCAGAACAAACACATGCTGTTGCACCCACTGGTCCTGGCCAGCTGCGGATAGGTCTAGGAAACCCAACCAAAAATATTGGTAGAGTGAAGAGTGGTAGCAAAGGAGAAGACAGTAGTGCAGAGACAGCTATGAAGCCCAATACAATTGGGAAGAAAGCAATGTTGAGCGTAATTAAGGTGGCAGTGGATTTCCGACGTTGCTTTTTTTCAGTCCATGACGTCACGAGAACAGCTGCTGCAAATTGCAGTTTTGAGATCAACTGAAGTAACCGATCCCAAATGAGACCAGCCTGTTGAGATATATACAATAATCAAATATTTTCATTAGGTATCTGGTCACATTGCTAGAGCTCTTTCAGATTTACAGTTTCATTTAATATTCTTAGTGTACTCTTATTTTAGTTATTATACCTAGAGAAAATGCATGTCTACAGAGTTTCAATCTCTATAACTGTTAGTTGCAAGTCCTAATTTTGGAAGAATTAAAACCTAGAAGCAATAGTTAGCTTCTTAATCAAAATTAAAATTAGATTTACCAGTAAGAGTCTGATTCCTGTATCAAGGCTTGTGTTCCACCACACATCTGTATTAAACAGCAACATCTGCACTATCGATACAATCACCATCTCCAACAGGGCATTCTCTGTATTTTGCCAAACCTAAAACAGAGACTGATTATTTGTTGTACCAAGCATCTGCCCTTTCTCCCCCTCTTGACCCGGAGTATTTCTTCCAAGTCAATACTTATTTCTTTTAGAAAAAATTTCTTCTACAAGATAATAAATTACAAAAATTTAAAAATTACCATTCTAAAGGCTCTTGTGAATCCAATACAAATAGATACAGAATGAAGACTTTGTAGGGACTTGTCTAATGAAAGAAATGCTATCATAGCAAATGGAGACACTGCAATTAAAAAAAAACAAAACAGCACAAAAGAAACATCAACTTTTTTTAAACTTTTTTTTTTGGTGGCAAACTCTAAAAAAGTCCGGAAATTGGCTCCAGATCCTACAATGAACTCAATGCACAATAGAAATCTTAGTTTGGGAATGGAAACTGCCTCCATTAAAATAGTAATTTTCACACTAAGGGCCCATTCCTGCAAGCACTTATGACTATGCTTAATTTGTGGTTAGTTTCTAAGAAGGTAATGGAAATACTCAAATGAGTGGAGCATGTGAATAAATACTGCAGGATTGTGTCCTAAAAGTGGTAGATCTACACAAACTAAATCTGTACCAAAGTTTTGTTCCACTGAAGAGAGTAGAAGATGTGCTGTTGAAGCAGGATTAACTCAAAGTCAGTTCCTTTAAAAGCTTCTCAAAGGGGACAGTCCAAGATTGGTGCACCCTCAGTCACTAGTCACTTCTGAAAATCTGGACCGATTACTTTTAGATTTGTATATATAATTATGGAAATCTTCAGTGCAAAGTCTCAGCCATTTAATTCTTCTTAGAATGTACATTTTAACTCATACAGAAATTGTTGCTGAGTTTTAAACTTTATTTAATCATCTTACATACAATATATAGCAGGTATTCCTACCTAGTGTCAGTAAAATCCTCCTGACAACACCAACTTTCATAAGCCTTCTTTGCGTCTCCATGAACACAGTCACCGTCCTGATATCCTTCGGATAAAAAGGGTTTCGGAAGATTCCAAACAAGTACACTCCCTGAAACTCTCTAAGAATCCACATAACTATAAGTAAGATAATCAGAATGTAACTCACTATAGCCTGTGGACTGGCTTTGGAAAATACTGAAAAACCAGCAAAGTGATGCAGCAGGCTGGCTTCTATGAGAGCTAATGTCAAGACGGTCATATAGAAAAAGAATTCCCGCCACCCAAACTGTCTCCTAGGAGCACTGGATATATTCTTAGACTTGCTGGAAGCTAAATGGCTCATCATGGTGTGCTTGAAGGCTAAACCAATCTCACTTAGGTTAAGACTCAGCATGAAACCAAATCCATTCATGAAGACGACTATACCAAGAGTGCTGGGAATGAAATACGATGCTATAGCTGTTCCAGCAGAAATGAGAAACATTACTAGTAACCTGTGAAGGAGGAAAAAAAAAAAAGAAGAAAGATTTGCTTGAAAAGAAAAAGGTTATCAACTACATTGTTATATGTGATCATTATGTAAATAAAATTTACCTTCTATTACTTGACATGGGAGAACCTCCTAGGCCGAATTCCAACACTTGTTCCATTCCCCACAGAAAGAGTGCATCAAGTGGGGGCAGAATCCCCAATGCCCATAAAAAGGGCAAAAACGGAAATATGATGTGCAAAATCTGGTTTGTCTGTTCTAAAAATGGTATGTTAACAGTAAACCTGGATAAAAAAGGAAATGTATTTGATTTCGATGAAAGGAAGGCACTGTATATATAATGAACTATTTAAAATTTCACACAAATTCAGAAGTATAAAAATTGTGTGTGCCATAGTCAAATACCATAATATTCACAATTTTTTTAAATTCAAAAATAAATATACTTAAATTAATGCCTGGACAGTATCAAGTTGAGAACAAACTAGAAAGCCAAACCCAAATCCAGATCAAAATTTTTCTGAAGTTCTGTGTTTGAACCTATAAATTCAGATCAGGCTTATATTTAAAATTACTATACTAAGTACACATTTAGATAAAATATTTTAAGAAACTTAAAATCTGTAAACACATATTTCTTGATAACTGGTCCTTAAAAGGATGGTGAGGCAAACAGTTACTTCCAGTAGTACTGAATTTAAAACTGAGATGACCATTTTAATTATGCTAAACTTATAATGCCTCAGTCTCACCCCTATCGTATCTTGAAAGCTAGCCAGTTCCTAATTTTCTATAAAGCAAAATAAAAGGGTTAAATTCTAGTCTATTGTATAGTTTTCTAGCCTTCTTCTGGATTTTTCCAATGGACTGACATCGCTAAATAGAAATCCTTCAGGAGAGTTATTTCATAGCTCATAGTTTCAAGAAACTGCATAGATAAGCCGGCATTAAAGTTATATAAACATTGCAAAAATTTACCTATGCGCAAGATCCACTGCAATAAAGACAAAAATATAGAAAGGTCTCATCAGAGCAGTAATTTCGTAAGTATCCAGTGCTTGGAAAGCAGCGGTCTCTGTAGCTGTGTTTATGATTAAAGAATATTCTCCTATACATACAGTAACCCATCCAAACACAAAGATCACAATAGTTCCTCCAATGTTACTGTAGAGCAAGGTTATTCGGTTTGGCAGTAAATACCAAGTTCCCAACCCACACATGACCCCAGCAAGGAACGAATGAAATATAGTGTTGACTATGTATTTCTTGCCTGGAATAATAAATTTAACTGTCTCTGAACCCACACAGCCAGAAAATTCATACTCATCTTCATCCCTTAGGGTATTCTGAATTGGCATTCTTTCTACTGTCACTGTTTTCCGTCTTGCATACAGATTTGTCATCTGGAGAATAAGTGCTGTAACAAGCATAAGTCCTCCTGAAAGTGCTGCAGCGTAATAGTCTTTCATAATGCCTAACTGGTACAAAAGTGTTCCTACTCCTCCCAAAACCCATGGTGTCAGGAAAAGAATTATCTGATTCACATATATGTAAGGAGGAGCACAATAGCCTAATTTAAATCGGGGACCTCCCAAAACAGTCTGTGGAAAACGCTTCAAAAAGAACTCTTGTTTGTAATCATTCAGGAGAGGTACATCTGGACCCATTCTCATTACTCAGGAATCTTAGATGAGTTCCATCTTTTTATGTAACACAGCAACTGTAGATAAAGAAAAATAAGATAGTGTTACTAAATGCACATTCAAAACTTCACTAGTAGACAATAAAAATAATTGTTTTGTCCTGTTTTCATTTGGAAAATCAGAGGAATTCTCATGTCACTAACTTCAGTGGACATTTATCTACCTGCAGAACACACAACTTTAAGGACTGTGAGTAAACGGCTAAAACGGGAAAAAACTGTACAACATTTTTTAAATACAGAATATACTGACCACTGCAGAACTTATTTGAAGAATTATGGAACTAACTCAACGCACCCTCTGTTTTTTTATGTTAATCAAATGAATTGTTTACCCTCATGACAGAGCACTTATGTAAAACTGTAATTTACATCTAGCCCCATTCCAATTGATGACTTACACCTTGATCCTCAACTTCAAATTGGAGGCCACCCAAATCCAGGAAGAATCACACCAATTTCACTGAAGATTCATGTAGGTGAAGGAGTCTAGCTAGACTGAGTTCTTTGAAAAATCAGGGCCATCTAAATCAAATATAGAACATTTTATCTGTAAAAAAATAAAAAAAACCCTAACAATACCATCAAAGCCCTTTTCAGTTAACATCAGACCTAGGAGTCTTAGTCATTGACCAGGACCGAGTTGTTCTAGAGACTTTGCAAACTGAGAACAAAAAGATGGTCCTTGCCTAAAGAACTTACAATCGAGCATAAAACAAAAGACACATGGAGGAGAACAAGGAAACAATGAGACAATATTGGTCAGCATGATGGGCAGTGGCCTTAGTACATCATTAGCCTAACTGCTGTCAATATTTTTGTAGGTATTATGGCAAATGCGAGCTTTAAGGAGTACAATGAAATAGCTTTTTGGATGTTACAGAGAGCTTCTCCCAAGAGTGAAAGATCCTATGAGAGAAAGCACATTAAGTGCCCATTTGAAAATTTAGCAAGTAGATGATGAATGTCACTGACTGACACATATCCATCTGCAACAATGAAGAGAAAACTGAAGACCTAATTGTAGCAAGCACAAAATATATTCAGCATATACTTCTTAATTATATGAATGTGCAACTCCAGCAAAATGTTTACAGGATTGTTGCTTCTATTTGGACTTTTTCTGGGCCAACTGTGAATACGACATCCAAAATGAATTATTCTTTGAGTGTTATTCATTACCTAGATACCATATGTGGGGTGCACATGCATACCATGAGTCCGAGCCGGATCAGTTTCGAGAAGTCTCTGTCAACCTGTATGTATGTTGTGTGTGGACATGTGATGCGTCCGAGGTTTCATAAGAACACGTGGATCAACACACCCTCAGTTCTCTCCTACTGCTGCATGGCCAGAACTGGTTTTTCGATCTGCATAGCAAAGAAAAAAGTTTTATTCTCATACATAGTTTTTCTTAACAGTAATTATAGTTAACATTCTTAGTATAGTTAGCCTCCCCATCGCTCTACCCATCTTGGACCATCCTACCTATCACAAGGGAATACACCCCAACAAGCCAGGTTTAATAACAATCCATCATGTCTGAAACCCTTCTCAGTGAGCAACGAATAATGCTGCCTTTATTGTGTCAGTGAGAGCTATATCACTGCTTGCTGGTCTATGTGTCAGTCCCTCCCATTGTGAGCCCATAAGGCCAGAGCACTTAGATTACAGAAGCACCTCTTGGAGAAGGCAATGTGTCTGCATGCACACTTGGAAGTGGCACTGACAGACAGACAGCCATCACCCGCCAGGGTGGCACCAAGAAAAGTCCATCATTCTTAGAAGAAAAACAGCCATGGGCCCAAGGACAGATCCCTGAGAAGGATTTTTTCCAGGCATAGTGCTACCTCCCTGAGCTGTGAAAGGCCAGATGAGAAGTTGCCTGCAAACCAGGCAGCTCTACATTGAAGAAATCTGAAGTGGAGCACAAGTCCAAGCATCACCGGGATCAATCGGCATCACCTGCTGCCTCAGCTATTGGGGCATCTCTAGAACACCTGGCTTCTCCTGCTTCCCCGAGTACGTCTGAGAGCTCTCAAATTTAGTGCAATGTACTGTACCACGCACACCTGCCGACTCCCTCCCCTCAAGCCATCAGCATAGATCACCTAAGATCATGCAGCCTTCTTCACCAGCAGACAAGCCACTATTTCTATACCAACTGTGGACCCTACAAACTGGAATATCATCACAGGTCCCACCCGCATTTCTAGCTCTACCTGTCCCAACGGGACCACCCTTCCCAGACCAGCAATCAAACTCAGAATGATCTTCAGAACGAAGCCCAGTATTTTCACTGGCAAGCTCCCATAGTCTACAGCCACAACATCTTTGATAGGCACTAGCAGGTGTATTGCCTGCACAGCACTGGTTCCTACACTCTCACGGACCACCAGCGCAATCAGACCCATATACCTGACCCCACTGGCACTGTTGGGACTCTATTGTGACCACAGAGCACTGCAGCCTCCATTTCACCACCATTTCCCCCCACGTACATGGACCTTCCATTGTCTACAAAAGAACCACAGGGTACAGACAGGCCTCCGGTATCATTGGCACTGTCATCCCTGGATGAAGCACCCCTCCTGCCCTTTCCCCACCATATGATCATGGCCAGTAATCTCCTGTGTTGTACAATGGGAGACCTCAACCTTGCAGCTGAGGATGTACAAGACCTCAGGATGAATTCCTGAACCTCCTGCAACCAGCAGGCCCCTCACGCAGGGCGTTCCCGATACACAACACACTCCTCCAACTGGCCCAGGTGGTCTGGGAAGCCACAGAGTTAGGTACCCCAACACTTAAAATGAGTGGAAAGATGCTATATGGTTCTGGCCAAGGGCACTGACCTTTTTATACACCCTCCACTCAATTCTCTTGTAGTGCAAGCAGCAACGCAATGCACAAGGCAACAACATTTTAGGACCACTCTTCCAAGCTGAGCTGCAAAGAAGCTTGACTTAATTGGCCAAAAAGTCTATTCTTCGGTGGGCCTACAATTCTACATCACCAGCTACCAAGCTATATTGGCAAAGTATGGCTTCAGATCACACTCTAAATTATTGGAGTTCCACGTTTCACTTCCAGAGGCTAACCAAGCAGAATTCAAGTCCCTCATTGAGAAGGGAGAATTGGTGGCCAGAGTTGCCCACCAAGCAGTTATAGATGCAGCGGATAGAGTATCACACTCCTTGGCATCTGGAGTGGCTCTTCACAGGAAGACTTGGCTCCAGATGTCAGGGTTCCCTCAAAGCACACTCAACAATCCCTTTCAACAATCAAAAACTTTTCAGTGACAAGACCGATGAGAGTCTACATTCACTAAAAGACTCTCAAGGCCACTCTTGGTCCTTGGGTTGTTATCATCTCACTCCTACATGCCATCAAAACTGGGCTTCAGTCTGATCCCAATACCTTCCTGGCCCACCTACCGACCATACCTCCCATACCAATAAGAACAGCATCACAGCCACCAACATTCCCAATGCTGTCTCCACTTCTACCTCCTTCACCTTTCCACAATGCCTCTTCAAACAATGCTTTTGACTTTTACCCAAAGAATCGCAACCCCCTCCGCATCCTTCTCCATCTTCCCCAATTGTCTTCAAGGGCTGTCTTGCTCTCTTTTCAGCAAGATTACCACTGATCAATGGGTGTTAGACATCATAAACTGGGGATATTTCATAGAGTTCTTCATCTTTCCCCCTCATCATCCCCAGCCCCTAGGCCAGTCATGCAGACCCAGCACAAGGTCACAGAACAGGTGCCACACCGCTATTATAGCAAAGGCTTCTACTCACGCAATTTTCTTACATCAAAAAGAAGAGGGAGCTTCGCCCCATTTGGGATCTCGTCACTGAACTTGTTTATCTGCAAATCTCATTTCTGAATGGTCACTCTTCTCTGATCATGATTTCCTCCCCCATAGGGCCTGGTTCATGGCTCTCGATATGAAGGATGCGTACTTTCACATGGACATCCATCCTGTCCACAGCAAATTCCTTCACTTCATCAACGGACACTCCCATTATCACTTCCATGTCCTCCCTTTTGGGATTGCCACTGCCCCCAACATGTTCACAAAAGTTTTCGTAATAGCTGCGGCCTATATGCAATATCTGGGCCACTCTCTGTTTCCAAACTGGGATGACTGGCTCCTAGTTGCATCATCCCAGGAATGCCTCCTGAGTACCACCTGAACAATATGGGACCTCCTCACCAGTCTGGGCATCTGTATCAACAAGAAAAAGCTACCCTTATACCTACCAGAGAACTCCTCTTTATAGGAACGTGCTTGGATTCTTTTGTGGGACACGCCTTCCTTCCAAAGGACCACTTCACCATTCTCATCTCCTTCACTACAAGGCTACAGCATTGTCCCTGCCTTTCACTTGTGGGTCACATGGCAGCATGTACCACTGTCATCCGATATGCCCGCGTTCAACAGTGGCTTCATTCAGTGTACAACCCAAAGTTGTAACTTACCCTGGTGGTGCATTCAAGGTCATTCAACTCTCCTCCACCCCTTCTCCACCCTCACCATGAACACCTCACTTGTGGGTAATCCACATTCAAGGCCACACAGCCTATGGCCTCAGGTCTCCCAGGGAAGCAAGAATGCACAACAACATCCATGAGCAATCCAGCATGCCTCTCAAATGCTTCTTCCTCTCATCTGCTCCAGACATGTGCAACTTCTCTCGGACAACATGACAGTGGTCATATGCATAAACAAACAAGGCGAAACCAGGTGTCCAACTCTGTCAGGATGCAATCTGTCTGTGGAACTGGTGCCTATGGCACCACACACTTTATGCAACCCATCTACTGGTACAGACAACATACTGGTGGACACGCTCAGCAGCTCCTTTCATGATAGCTACCAACCACAAGCTTCCCCTCTTCTGCTCTAGAGGTGCCCTTTGGCAAAGCTTTCAAGGTGATGCCCTTCTCCTCCCCGAACACTGGAACTACACTACACCTTCCCACTCGTAACTCTCCTCCCACAAGTACTCTGCAAAGAAAAACACAACCAAGCAGTCATCATCCCCATAGCCCGATTCTGACTGTGCCAATATTGGTTAAATGATCTTTTCACCTTTCAACCTGTCCTCCATCCCTTTGTTCCCCCCGAATCTCTCCACACAACAGCAGGGCTGGATCTGCTACCCCAACCTAGACCCTCTTCATAATATGACCTGGTGTTCGTATGGGGCTCATGGATAGACGATGTGTGCTCCACACCTGTGCAAGATGTCGTCACACAAACCTGATGCCTGGCCACCAGGGCATGCTACCAAGCCAAATGGAGATGCTTCATGGAATGGGCATTCAACCACCATCACTCCGTAGACGACATGTCCATAACAACCATCCTTAATTATATGCTTAACCTTTGCCTTTCAGGCCTTGCTCAATCCTCCATGTTAGTTCATGTGGCTGCGCTCAGCACCTTCCTCCCGCCTACAAAAGGCTTCTCTTCTTTTAGCCATCTAATTTCTGCCCAATTTCTCCATGGTCTGCTCAACATCTTTCCTTCAATCAGGAAACATACTCCACTTTGGAACTTTAACTTCATCCTTTCAACCTTCACTACACGCCCCCCTTTGAATCTTTGGCCACTTGCTTCCTCACCCACCTATCGATGAAGGTAATCTGTTTAGTGACCATCATCTCTGCCCCATGAGTAAGAAAACTGGCAGCCATGATGGTGGACCCACTCTTTCATTGTGTTCCACAGGGAAAAAGTGTCCCTATAACTCTGTTCCAAGATTTTCCCCCCAAGATGGCTCACCATTCCACCTTAGTCAAGTCACCCAGCTCCCAACCTTTTACCTTAATCCACACACATTCCTAGGGAGCACACACTACATTTCCTCGACATCCGTCGTGTGCTGCCCTTTTATCTCCAACGCACCTGCACTTCAAGCATCACCCTGCCTCTCTCTCACTATAGCAGAACACTGCCAAGGCTGTGCCATCTCTAAATGGATCTCCTGCTACATCATAGAGTTTTACTTCCTTTCCCAAGTCTTTCCACAGCTGGTATCACTCCTCAAGTGCACAAGCCACCACATCAGTCATCCTCACAGACATCCTGTAGTAGGACATCTGTGAAGTAGCAACAGGGTCCTCCATTCACACATTTACCACTCATTATGCCATAGTCCATTCAGCAGCAGCAGATGCGGCAGTTGGTCATACAGTCCTACAAACTCCTACTTCTATTGAGCCCTCACTTCCACCTCCCAGCTGAATGTTGCTCGCTACACTATCCATACATGTAATCCACAGACGGACCAGCATTCAAAGAAGAAAGGTTATTTACTGTAACTGATGATCCTTCAAGATGTATGGTCCTACCTGGATGCCAATCCCAAATCCCAAACCCTCTGCTATGGCTCTGTGCCTGTTAGTAAAAGGGAACTGAGGGGGTGTTGACCATTACAGCATTATAAGCCCTTGGACTCACTATGCAGACAACACATGACACGCATGCAAATTGATGGAGACTACTCTAAACGGTTCTAATTTTGGAACATGGGACACATGTACACCCAACATATGGAATTCTTCAGTTAGGGACCACACCTCTCGAACCTCACTTACAGTAAGTGACGTTTCTTTACTCAAAGGGTAAGGAAGCTTTTAAAAGGCTGTATCTTTTTACTTTACAAAAGCAATGACAAAGCAAAATAGACATTTATCTTATTGGTCACAGAAGCAAGGACTTAGAGGTGACAGGAAGGAGTACTATCTGAGGGCCTGGACAGAGAACAGGACTCAGAAAAAACTAGTGTGTAACGACTCTTTTTGTTTTGTTTTAAATAAGATACCAGTGCATGTTGCTAGAAGATTTAACGCAGGAAGTGTTTTAATACTGACTGCCTTCTATCTGACAAATAGACTCCACCCCACTTTTAACGGAACTACAGGTGTAGAGAGAAACAGTGTTAATAACACTGACATGTGACCTCTTACTATACTATTCATACTTGTAAGTACTTTAGTGCAGAATGTACAGCTTACATTCACCAAGAGAACAGACACATGGCCAGCAAGCATACATTGAGCATTTCATCAGAAATAATAGAAATGAGAGGTGCACAAATACCCTAAATCAGTCTTACTGACCAATAATAGGCATTTTCTCTAAAAAAAAAAAAAAATTATTTTATGGTCTAAATCAATACATAATACTTAGTAATAAAATGTACAGTCATGCAGTTCTGGTGATTTGCTGCCCTTATAATGCAGAGTACTTGCTACACGATACATTTCTTTCTTTTGTTATAACTGCCCACGTTTTTCTGTTACTTGCATTCTCTTGTAACTACGGTGAAACCAGCAATCATGTCAGAAAACAACTAAAATGTAACATGGAAATATTGCCAAACATACTGATATTGGATATTACAATCAGTTCTATAAAAGGTCATGTAAAGAAGAAGAAAACAAAGAAAGAAGTGGGACCACGAAGCACTAAGGATGGGGTGGAGCTTAGGCATGGCCAAATATCTAAACAAATACTTTGCCTCCATTTTTTCATGAGGTTAATGATGAGCGTGGGGATAGTGGTAGGGTGGCTAATGGGAATGAGGACATGGAGGTAAAAAATTATCACATCGAGGTAGAACCAAACGTGAACAGCTTAATGGGACTAAACCAGGGGGGCCGAATAATCTCCATACAAGAATATTAAAGTAACTGGCATATGAAATTGCAAGCCCATTAGCAAGGATTTTAATGAAACCATAAACTCAGGCATTGTACCATATGACTGGAAAATTCGCTAACAGTTCCTATTTTTAAGAAAGGGAAAAAAGGTGATCCAGGTAAATTACAAGCCTGTTAGTTTGACCTCAACTGTATTTAAGGTCCTGGAAAAAATTTTGAAATTAGTTAAGGACATTGAGGTTAACAATAATTGGGATAAAATATAACATGGCTTTACAAAAGGTAGCTCGTGCCAGGCTAACCTAATCTTTTTTGAGAAGATAACAGATTATTTAGACAAAGGGAATGCAGTGGGTCTAATTTATCTACATTTCATTAAGGCATTTAACATGGTTCCACATAGGGAATTACTAGTTAAATTGGAAAAGATGGAGATTAATATGAAAATTGAAAAGTGGATAAGGAAACGGTTAAAGGGGAGACTACAACAGGTCATACTGAAAGATGAACTGTTAGACTGGAAGGAGGAAACTAGTGGAGTTCCTTCTTCAGGGATCTGTCTTGGGACCAATCTTATTTAACCTTTTTACTACTGACCTTGGCACAAAAAGTAGGAATCTGCTAATAAAGTTTGAAGATGACACAGAGTTGGGAGGTGTAGCCAAAACAGAGAAGGATCAGGATATCATGCAGGAAGATCAAGATGACCTTGTAAACTGAAATAATAGGAATAGGGTGAAATTTAACAGTGGAAAGTGAAAGGTCATGCATTTAGGGACTAATAAGAATTTTTGCTGTGAGCTGGGGATGTATCATTTGGAAGTGACAGAGAAGGAGAAGGACCTAGGCATATCGGTTGAACAGAGGCTGGCTAAGAGCCACCAATGTGATGTGGCAGTGAAAAAAGTTAATGCAGTCCTAGGATGCATCAAAAAGGTATTTCCAGTAGAGACACGGAGCTATTAGTACCATTATAGAAGGTGATGGTGAGGCCTCATCTTGAATATTGTGTGCAGCTCTGGTCCCCAATGTTTAAGAAAGGTGAATTCAAACTGGACAAAGTGCAGAGAAGGGATAAAAGGATGACTGTTCTCTGTAAATACATCAGAGGGACAAATACCAGAGAGGGAGAGGAATTATTTAAATTCAGTGTCAATGTGGACACAAGGTATATGGATTTAAACTGGTCATCAGGAAATTTAGACTTGAAATTAGACACGTTTCTAACCATCAGCGGAGTGGAGTTCTGGAATACCTTCTAAGGAGAGCAGTGGGGGCAAAAAACATAGCTGGCTTCAGAGCTGAGCTTGATACATTTATGGAGTGGATGGGATGATGGGACAGGTTACTTTGGCAATTCACTGATCTTTAACTACTGGTGGTAGATATTCCAATGGCCTGTGATAGGATGTTAGATGGGGTGGGTTCCCAGTTATTATAGAAGCTGTCTGGTGAGTCTTGCCCACATGCTCAAGGTTTAAGTAACTGCCATATTTGGGGTCAGGAAGGAATTTCCCACAGGGCAGATTGGCAAAGGCTCTGAAGTATTTTCACCTTTCTCTGTAGCATGGGGCATGGCTCTCTTGATGGTGGATCTCTGTACCTTAAAGCCTTTAAACCATGATTTGAGGATTTTAATAACTCAGTCATAGGCTGGGGGGTGGGGCCTTATTACAGGAATGGGTGGGTGAAGTTCTGTCACCTGCACTGTGAAGGAGGTCAGACTGGAGGATCATATTGGTCCCTTCCAACCTTAGAGTCTACGAGTTCTACCGCCTGTAAACACAATGTGGACATACCCTGGGACAAATATTCTAAAAGTACATTCTAAACATGTTCAGAAGTCATTGGAACTTTATAAATACAATTAAATAAATTAAATAAATTTAAAATAAATAAATTAAATTTAAAGTGCTGCATGTGCAGTGGTGCCAGGTTAAAAACAGTTTTATACGTCAAAAGTTGTGGGTTCATGAAAAGGAGAGAAATTCAGTTTTAAAAGGAACAGAAAACAAAGGCGAACAGTTACACTTTTTTATACAAAATTTCCCTAGCAGCTGTGATTTTGTTGTTTTCTTGGAAACATGTATTGGACATGTACAAATCCGTAGGCCAGAGGCAGTGCATCCAAGGGTGCTGAAGGAGTTGGCTGATGTGATTGCAGAGCCATTGGCTATTATCTTTTAGAACTCATCATGACTGGTGGAGGTCCTGGTAATTGGAAAAAGGCAAATACAGTGCCTATTTTCAAAAAAGGGAAGAAAGAGGATCTGGGGAACTAGAAAACAGTCAGCCTCACTTCAGTCCCTGGAAAAAATCATGGAGCAGGCCCTCAAGGAATCCATTTTGAGGCACCTGGAAGAGAGGTGATAGGGAACAGTCAGCATGAATTCACCAAGGGCAAGTCATGCCTGACCAACCTAACTGACTTCTATGATGAGATCACTGGCTCTGTGGATGTGGGGAAGAGTGGTGGAAATTATATACCTTGACTTTAGCAAAGCTTTTGATACTGTCTCCCACTGTATTCTTATCAGCAAGCTGAAGTATGGATTGGATGAATGGACTATAAGGTGGATAGAAAGATAGCTAGATCATCATCAGGCTCAGTGGGTAGTGATCAATGGCTTGATGCCTAGTTGGCAGCCAGTAACAAGTGGAGTGCCTAAGGGGTCAATGCTGGGGCCGGTTTTGCTCAAGATCTTCATTAATAATCTGGAGGATAGGGTGGATTGCACCCTCAACAAGTTCACAGCTGACACTAAAGTGGGGTGAGTGGTAGATATGCTGGAAGGTAGAGAAAGGATACAGAATGACCTAGACAAATTAGGGGACTGGGCCAAAAGAAATCTGATGAGGCTAAATAAGGACAAGTGCAGAGTTCTGCACGGAGGATGGAAGAATCCCAAGCCCTGCTACGTACAGACTGGCTAGGCAGCAGTTTGGCAGAAAAGAACCTAGGGATCACAGTGGACAAGAAGCTGGATAGGAGTCAACAGTGTGCCCTTACTGCCAAGAAGGCAAATGGCATATTGGGCTGCATTAATGGAAGCACTGCCAGCAAATCAGGGGAAGTGATTATTCTCCTCTATTTGGCACTCGTGAGGCCACATTTGTAGCTCTGTATCCGGTTTTGGGCTCCCCATTACAGAAAGGATGTGGACAAGTTAAAGAGAGTCCAGCAGAGGGCAACAAAAATGTTTAGTGGGGGGCTGCACATGACTTTTATGAGGAGAGGCTGAGGGAACTAGGCTTGTTTAGTCTGCAGAAGAAAAGGAATCTGATGGTACCTTTAACTACTTGAAAGAGGATTCCAGGGGGGATGGAGTTAGGTTTTTCTCAGTGGTGGCAGAAGACAGAACTAGGAGCAATGGTCTCATGTTGCAGTGGAGGAAGTCTAAACTGGATAATAGGAAAATATTTTTCACCAACAAGATGGTGCAGCACTGAGCTGGGTTACCTAGGGAGGTGGTGAAATCTCCATTCTCAGAGATTTTTAAGGTCTAGCTTGACAGATGACCTCTTGAAGTCCCTTCCAATCCTAATCTTCTATGATTCTATTATTCTACTTTTTGTTTCAAGTTTTGGTCCAGGTTCTTAGTTCTAAGCATATATTTGCTAAAATATAAACAAAATATTAACCAATAAAACATATTTAACAAATAAGATATATTTACACTAGATATTCTATATAAGTAATAGACATACTTGTGTAAAACTTTCAAATCTGTGTCTAAACTACACAGTCCTAGTTCCATGCAATGAAAACAACAGAAAATTGTACGGCACTATAAAAAGCAAACAACATATTTATAAGAAAAATCAGAGACTTAAGCCCAACAGATATGCGGAACCACGTAATCTTAAATACCTGTGTCTGACCTCTGAGTTGATAAATAATAGGTTATTGCCAGATATTCCAACCAGAGTTTATGTATGTATAGTTACCTCTGCATGATTCCCAGAAAAAGGACTCCACAACTGTTTGTAGGATCTGTCTTTAGTTTGCATTTCTAAAGTATGTTGGCAGTTCCAGGCTGGCATCTTGCCCGGTTACCCTGCTCACCTGAGTGACCCTGACAACAGTCACATCAAACATAAGCTACCCTTCACTTTCAAAGCCCTTCCTGGCCTAACTTCAACCTATCTATTAACTCACTTTCACTACTGAAGCATTAACTTCCACCTCAGATCAGCTCATATTGCCAGCCTCCATCGCCATTTGATAAATTGTCAAACACTGACAACAGTTAGGCAGCTGGGTACGGACACCACGGCTTATTATGCTGATCAATTATGCTCACTGTTTCCTTGTACTCCTCCAGTCTGTATCCATTTGTTGGCTCTTGTCTTATACTTGTTGTTTGAAAGATCTTTGAGGATAGGAGCTTTTTGTTCTGTTTGTACAGTGAGGAGTACAATTGGCTCTTAGGCTACGTCTACACTTGTAATTTTAAGTCAACTTAACTAAGTCGACTTAGTGAGTCTACACTTAAAATTAAAGTTGACTTTGGGAGGAACTTACAAAGTCAACCTAGAGTGTCCACACTGGATGCCTATGTTGACTTCAAGGCACTAGGGGGCCCTAGATTAGCTCCATGGGGGCAGGGGGGCACCCCTTGCCCAGTGCCAGGGGTCTCAGCCTTTGCCCCATTGTACATAGGTACAATGGGGCAAAGGGGGTCAGGGACCCTGGCAGGGCATAGGGGTAGGGCTCTGCCCTGCCCTGTGGGGGGCATGCCAGTCTCCCCCTGTCCCCCCCCAAGTCAATTTAGGGCTACCCCACATCTACACTGGCTTAAGTCAACTCTAGGGAGTCGACTGAAGCCCCAAGTCGACTTATTTCAAGGTTTTATAAAGTCGACATAATTTTCATTAAGTCTACTTTATTTTCCTTAAGTCGACTTAAGCAAGCTGCTTAAGTCGACTTAAAGAAACTGTAGTGCAGATGCAGGGTAAATTAAGTCGACTTAAGCAAGCTTAAATCGACTTAATTTACAAGTGTAGATGCAGCCTTAGGTGCTATTTCAATGCAAACAACCACCATATGGTACCACCAGGGCCAGAGGTGGCTTTTAGGGTAGGCGAAGCAGGCACACGCCTAGGGCCCCAAGCTGTAAGGGGCCCCCTTGTCTGTCCCAAAAGCCGTGTCTGCCTCTGTTGGCAGCAGGCGGAGGAGCTGGCCCAGTGTCCGGGGTTGGTGAGGGGGGAGCTGGGGCTGGCAGTGAGCTGGGGCTGTGGGGAGCAGCAGGGCTGGGAATGGTGGCGGGGAGCTGGGGCTGGTGACAGGGGGCCCCCATGGGCCTATATGGGGCCCCACAGGCCTATAGGGGGCCCCATAATGTGCCTTCGCCTAGGGCCCCCAATAGCCAAAGGCCGCCTCTGACCAGGGCAGTTCTACACCTACATTTCTCAGGACTTCTTCCATCCCCTTTAGCCAATATCTGAACACCATTAAATCTTTAAAGGTGTTTATCCTCACAACATCCCTGTGGGCTAAAGATGTACTATCCCCATTTTACAGATAGAGAAGAGGCATAAAAAGACTTGATCAAGATCACATCACTCATCGGGTCAGGACATGAATCCTGATCTCCCAATCTCAAGCTAGTATCCTAACCATGAGACCATCCTTCCTGTATAGGGCTAATTGATTGCTAAATTCTGCTTTAAATTTCTTGTAGCAGCTGAAAGGATGAAGCAGACGAATGCTTATATCTAGTATTTCACAGCAAAACACTGGATTATATCTGTATAATTTTCATTTAATTAGGATGTCATACAAGGCCTTCAAAATATGGGATTATTTAAATGCTCTCTCCAGAATAAATTAAAATGGAAACCATCTACTTAGCACATGCCCAGTCACAACACTGAACACCTTTCACCACCTGAAACTCTCAGGAAGATCATCGAACTATAAACCAATACATTAAAAACCGTAAGCGTACCCGCGACAAGCTGCAGCGGGGGAGCCGGGATAGTCTAAGGTCAGCAAAACAAACCAGGGGTCCTGGGGCACTTCTACAGACGACCCAATCGATTGATCGCAGGAGCTTTCCTGGGAGAACGAAGTGGGATTGTCTCCCACGAAAGCTCGTGCGATAAATAAACAGGTTCATCTTCAGAAGTGCGCCAGGACCCGTGGTTTGTTTAACTCCTGAGTGACTCCTGCTGCCAAACGGCCCCAGACGGGGCTCAGACCCCACGGCGGGGGGTGGCGATGTCAAACCCGAGCCCTGGATCCCCACCACGATGTCGGACGAACCTGTCCAGACCACGTGTCACCTGCGGGCGGCGCAGCCTCAAACCCACGAGCGGGTCACGTTGGCTCCAGTCCCCTCCAAGCCCACTGGGGGCTGCCACCGCGGCCGCCTGTACAGCGCCGAGCACCGGGGCTGCTGGCCCAGGGCTGGCACCAATGGGAGGCGGCCCAGGCGCTGGCGGGAGCCCCCACGTGAGCCCCCGGGGGCCTGCACGGCTCATGCGGGGGGCGCGTACCTGGGGGGCCGGCGGCGGCTCACGGGGCGAGTCCAGCCCGGCGGGGCAGGGGGCGGGGCTACGGCGGCCCGGACACACGGCGGCGCTGAGGCCCCGCGCGGCGCGCGCGCGCTGACGGACGGGCGCAACGGCCCCTCCCCCCGCCACTCACTGACAGCCGCCGCCATTTTCCCGCCTCTGTGGGACCAGCGCACTCCGGAGCCGCCGCCGGGCCCATCCCGCTTGTGCGCGTGCGCCACTCTAACCCCGCCCCCCGCCTGAGGGGAGGGCTGCGGAACGCCGAGACGGGCGGGGATTGGTCCCAGCGTGTGTCTGTCCTCCTACAGGCTCCTGGCAGTGTTTGCCTCCGGGATTGAAAGGACTCGGCCCTGACACGTGGCTCGTGGCCATTGTATCCCTTCTTGTCACACGAGGTTGGGGGGTCAGGGCTCTGTGAGGCGCTACAGCTACATCCTGCTTTGCAAAGGGGACCCAGGAAACGGGCCTGGGCAGCAAACTGGCAGATGAAATTCAGTGTTGATAAAGGCCCAGGAACCTTCCCAAGGGGTCGGCT